>JAWWML010000052.1:18503081-19147010 GCA_035047165.1 Ormyrus rosae | reverse complement strand
TATTATTGGCAAACAAACTCCTACTTGCCTAAGTTTATACTTTTGTAAAAAAGTAAGTTAGAGATTAGAGATAATTTATACGAGCTTCCGCGATAATTGAAAGAGCGAGG
This sequence comes from Ormyrus rosae, assembly GCA_035047165.1. Lineage (NCBI taxonomy): Eukaryota > Metazoa > Arthropoda > Insecta > Hymenoptera > Ormyridae > Ormyrus > Ormyrus rosae. The sequence goes on along the minus strand of JAWWML010000052.1, from coordinate 19,146,900 downwards.
GGAGCTGCGATCGTAAAATTTTAAAATCCCCGTTTCCATCATCTGATACATTCTTGAGAGATCGTCGGGAAAATTGAATATGTTCGTTCGGTAGCGAATGAAAGATTAAAGCTTGGCGAGGAAGATGGCTTAGAAACTGCTGCAAAGGGTGAGTTTACGAGCGAGCTTCCCCTCAAGAAAGGCACTCATTGATAGCCGTGTCGTCGAAAGAGGAAGCCAGTGAACGTGCTCAAATGTTCCTCAAGTCGTTGGCTTTATCCTCCTTTAATTGGCCTAATTCGTACAAAGGTCTTCTTCTCCTTTACAATTAATAATAAATCAATAACGCGAAGAAAATCAGAGATTTTCATCATCGTCGGGCCTTTTCGTCTAAAGAGGTTATTGAAAATTTCTTTATCGATCTAATTTTTTCAACTTTCCAGCTCTGCAATTTATGTTGTACGTTACAAAAAAATATATTCCATTACCCGGCAATGCAAACCCCAGCAGCGACAATAATTCTCTTACGCAATATTTCAACAGGAAGAAATCTCGAAGATTGGCTCGAAAAAAGTAAAACGCAACGCTCGCAATTACTCAAGCCTACTTGCAAGCATCTCTCACGCGCCGCTTGCGGCCACACGAATACACATCCGCACTCCGGGCCGCTCGGCGCGCGCGAAGTTCATTTGCAGGTAATGCCGGCAATTAATTATCGGTCGGCCGATGCCTGCTCGAGAAAAGGGCAAGAGGCTCTCTCTCCTCTCGTATACGCCGGCCCGCAAAGACGGCACCTATCCACGGAGCTCTCGGCGTCTTAGGGAGAGAGAGGCGTGCAGTTGTAGGACCATTTACGGTAAGCCGCGGTGCCGTGTAAGCGCGCGAATACAAATTTGTTTGCACTTAAATTCCGCGACAAGCTCTCTCTCTCTCTCTCTCAGGCGCGGCGATTTATATCGCGCGCTCTCGTTGAGCGGGGCCTCTCGGAAGGCAGCGGGGGCTCAAGTGTCCCTTGTCGTTCGGGGGGGCCTTATAAGTTGGCCCACCGGCACAACCCCGCGGCGGCGCTTCTCTCTCCAACATCCCTTCTCCATTTCCAGGCGGCGTGTCGGCGGCGGCGGCGGCGGCCTGAGGAGAGGAGAGCGTGCACGAGGGCTCTTACTCTTTTTCTCGCTATTCGCGTTCTAGCAATCGCGTTTCACTTCGCTTTTTGCCGCCGAGGGTGCCGCGGGCCTCCTGCGCATTTAGTTCCTTCGCCGAGCGAGGCCGAGGCGGCGGCGATATCGACGATCGCCGCGGCAATTAGTAAGAGATCGTGCATCGGGAATGTATAGGGATCTTTTGCCCTCTCGCTTCAGCTCTTTAGATCGAGGAAAGAGTTAACCTCGAGGAAATGAGGAAGGATGAAATTACTTTTTAAATGCACGGAGGTAATACTAGAAATGAGAGAATTGAAGTTTTTAAAATAAAATGTCGTAAAAATTGGTAGGTTCGATGGAAAGAGGACAGGCTCATTTTATGAGGACCTTATTTGTTTCGTCCAGTATGGATCATAATAAGAAATACTATACTTCTCTATAAAAATTGCCGTTACATTGTAAAAATTAGATTATCAAAATTACAATTTATATTCAAAATAACGTATGCTGCACTATCATGCATGTCAATCACATAACTTTACTGAACCTAACTTGTATTAAAAGGTAGAGAAATACATTTTTTTCATATCTTAGTTTCTTATACTAATTACTTATAAAAAGTTGTTAAAGTATGTAAAATGTAATGTAAATGATGTAAATAAAAATTAGTTTGACATGCATTTTTGCTTTAAAAATTAATGCAATTTTTGGGACATGTAATTTTCATATATTTATCTAAAACTTCATTAATATTTATTTAATATTATTTATGTATTTTTACTTTGTATAATGTTCTACCGTTGTATTGATTTCTTTATATATTCAGTATTTTCGATTACAAAGACATGTTAAATCATATTGATCATTATTTTTTAACGAAAAGTAATGTTTTTAATATATTATTTGAATATACATATATAATTTTATAAGTAATGTGGTAAAGTTTATATGCACAAATAACATATACAATAAAGTCAGTCGTAGACAACACCATGAACAAAATAAAACGTGCCTTGCGAGTTAAGTTCAATAAAGTATGTGATCGATGTGCATGATAGTATACTAAATAAAAGAAAGAGTTTTTATAAGATGGATATAATTTTCATAATTTGTTTTAAGTAATGAAATCGAATAAATCATAGCTAGGTTTCTACACAGGCAAATTACTTATTTGTACCAGTTGTGATTTAATTATTACCTCTTCGAGATTCATAATTTTGTTACATTTTACGTTTATTCAATTTCGAGCAGATTCTGCCGGCCAATTATTAAATTTCGTCGAGAAACTACCGCTGCTAACACGACACCGAGCGCGTCGTTACGTTCCCCGTTGAAGCCTGTGAAAAAAGAAGCAAAGCGGCCGATCGGGCACCTCGAACGAACGCTCAGCGTCGGTCATTAATTTATGCCCCGATGAAGAGATTCGCAGGAAAATGAAGCAAAAGGCGAGATCGGCTCGGCGGCGCGGTGCATTACCCGCGGCCGCTCCGCGAGAAAATGAGAAGATCGCAGCTTGGAGCGCGAAATTCCTGAGAGAGAGAGAGAGAGAGAGAGGAGACGCGGGACGGGACACACAGTGCGGCGCGGCGCTGTAACGCGATACTACCGTAATTCACGTTGGTTTTACGCTTTATGCGACGCGCCGAACATGCACGCGCGCTCTAGCACTCTGCGAATTTACGGGGGATCCAGCGGCGACGGGACAAAACATTCGTGACCGAGGCTTGATGGACGCCTGGCCGGTGCTGGATTAAACGACCCGACGAGCGAGCGAGAGAGAGGAGTACGGATAAAAAACGCTCAGATACGAGGAGAAAAAAAAAAAGCGCGCGCGCGGCTGCGTGTGCAAGGGCCGCGAAAATACTGGTCGCCCCCCCGGCTGGCGCTTTTCTCTTTTGATGAACTGCGACGAATACCGCGCGCCACTGCGGGTATTTAGACGTGCGAACGGCGGGTTTTAGTTTCGATATGAAAGTTTTATCGGTTACGAGCGCGTTTCTATGGGGGGGAGGGAGCGATTTTCTTCGAGCGCTTTAAATGCTTGATTCGACGCGCGCGCGCCGACCGGAGTGCGTCTGCCGCGTACATTTATCGCGCTGTTCTGAGAAATTTAGGAAGCAGTTTATCGTTTGTTTTACTGGCCTCGGTGCCGTGTGTCAAAACGGATGAATCGTTCGCGGTTTTCATTGACTGGCAAAATCTGGCCGAAAGAAACTTTCACTTCGAGAGGATACGCGCTATTTATTACAAATATATTTTGTGGGGCTTTACATATTTTGTAGCCGAATGGAGAGAATGAATTGATTTTTAATGTTTGAAATTTATTACGTTTTTTCGTGTTTAATGAAAATCAATAATTTTCGGAATTTTAAAGTATCAATTTATTCGAAATTCATGGAAATTTTATAATGCTTTTTAACAGGCGTCCAATTAATGTCCGGATTTATAGTGTATTCATGTATCGTTGAAAAGTTGTACATGTGTTTTACGTATACTTCACGTCAGTAGAAAAGGTATAAATAGTCAGACGTTTGCCAAATGAATGAATGTATTTCTATTGTTAATCCCTAATTATTACGTCAATAAATATACTATTGTGCAGCCACTTATTACATTCCAGAACTAATTGCCGGATCGATTTTGTTTTTTGCAAGTAAAATTTTTATCGGGAAAATTAATTACGTCGGCGAGCGGCGATGGTTACATCTCGAATTCTGTTTAAGCAACATTCCAGTGTCCTTCACAGGCGATCGATTCGACAGCCACGGATAGCATTCAACGGCGTGTCTGTGCAAATCGATATACGCCATAACCTGGAACGCCGGAAATAGTCCTCGTTTGACATTTACGAACATTCAATGGGCTTTAGTATCTGCCGGCTCTTCCTCTTCTTGCCTCGCTCTCTCTCTCCGCGGCCCGCAAGAAGCGGAGAACAACACGTAAAAAGGGACGCGCGTATCGACCGGGAGTCGGGAGAGAATAAGACGTAGGAAAGAGAGAAAAAGCGGCCTTTCTTTTTCCTCCTCCCGCGCGTTCCCTCTTTGTGAGCGAGAGATTTGAGAGAGGGTTGCGCGCGCGATAAACGCGAACGATAACCTGCGTGCATGGCGAGCGAGCAGCCAGTGGAAGAGGGAGAGCGAGAGGGAGTGGACGCGGAAAAGAACGCCCTCCTGTTTTCGGCTTCCTTCGACAATAGGCTCGCCTCCAATAATGGCTTTATTTCGAGGAAAATTCGAATTTCCAAAACGTGGAATTGAACGAAATTTTTAAATTAAATTCCTTTTGGGCGGCGAGATAAAACGTCGCCTGCATTTTTTGCGGGAATAAAATTTACAACGTCATCCCGTACGCTCGGTTTCATTTCGAAAATATAAGATTTGAAATTTAATATAAAATTAAACCCGAGCCTCGCCATCGAGCTTTATACGCCAAGGAGAGAGAAACTCGAAAATTACGTCTGAGTTATGGTCCTGCAAGAATTCGCTATGAAGAACGCGTAATTTCGCATTGTCACAAGAGGCGCCACCTCGAAGCCACATAATCGTGCCATAACTGCACGGCGGTGTATACTCCGCCGAGTGTGCTTGTACATTATAAAGGCAGGAGAGAAAGCCCCGGGTTTTCGTAGGTGGGAGAGCTCTCGGCTTTGGGCGGGTGAGCTACGTCTGTCTGTTGGCTGCCAGCGAGCCAGTCAATCATTACATGGCGCGCAGGCGCCTAGGACTCTCTCGCTCTCTCTCTCTCTCTCTCTCTCTCTCTCTCTCTCTCTCTCCTACGCTCCACATTCTCTTATACTTTCTCCCCCGGCGGCTCTGCGACTTTTTCCCTCCTGCTCGCCTTTTCCATGGACGCGCCGGCGGTGTCCCTCCGTTACCCCGTAGAGGGCCTCGCGTTTCCCTCAGCGCGCCGGAGTTAGTTCACCCTTTGCCTCCTGCACACGCCACAATGCCCTGGCCGCCGCCGCCGCCGCCCATCCTGCATATTTAAGCGAGCTGTCTTGCCGTGCAGTAGCTACAACCCCTCCCCCCCCGCTTGAAGTACTGACGTAGCCCGAGTCCCGAGAGCCGGCCTATGCCGGCGCGTTTCTCCGTCTCTTTTTGGCTTCCGCGGAGCGGCACACGGCACGAGCTTTCGCAGAGAGAACGAATTCGCGGGCTTTAAACCTTACCTTTTGTCGGCCATTGCGCCACCCCCCTCCCCTCCTCCTCCTCCTCCTCCCGCCCTCTGCCTATCTCTTTCTCTCGGGGCTTTTTTACGTCTTTTTCGCGCTTCTCTTTGTTTTGCTCGAGGACAGTCTACGGGGCGTCTCTTTCGTTATGCGCTTTGAAATAGAAAGTTTTTCCTTCTTTTAGACAATGTTTCGCCGGGTATCGTGCATTTTTTGCTTCTGCTTTTGTTTTCGAGCGCACAAAGGGATTTTGCTTAGTTGGTTTAAAGTTATTATTCAAAGTTTGCGTATTGTAAATTCGCATAAAGTAAAAATAATCATCGCGAAGAAGAGCACGTCAATCTCCTGTAAATAAAAGTTTTCGAAATAAAGTTGCTTTAAATTAAATTTAATTATGCAAGCAACGAAGCTTATGCAATTCTTTTAAATCTGTCAATAATTAACTGACTTGTCGTTTTTCATTCTAATATAACGGAATTAAGAAATAACGCTCATTTAATAAGCATCAATTTTGTTCATTAAATTCATGAAATGCAATTAGTTTTTTCACCTCTAACCGTTCTAAAAGTAACAACATAATTGCATGACTTTTGAAAACGAATAAAATAATTAACCGATATTTGAATATGCGTCACTCGCATAATGGCTGATGAAAAATCTTGACATTGATCTGTGATTTGAAAGGAGTTAATGATATCTAGTCAAATGTCTTTGTACATCAAGTCAGTTGAAAATGGCAAAGTCATTCCGGCAAATCATACTATATTCTCCGGCTTGTTAGAATAATTCACTTGATTAATTTCTAAGCTAATGCCAGGTTAGCTTATCCAATCAATTAGAATACAAAAACGACTCACCATTTGCGGGCATAAAGATAAAAAAGCTAAACTAATGAAGTTTCAATTTGCAAATCATTTAAAAAATATTTTACAAATATTATAAAAGTTAATAAAATATTAAATCTTGAAAACTCAAAGAATTACCCTTATTTAATTCAAACCAAAAGAAGAAAAAGTAAACGAAATTGCTTCAGTCTCTTTTATAATTCGCGATTTAAAATTACTAATTCATAAATAATCCCAATAATTACATTCAAAAGTACACGTTATCATCACCCCCAAATGCAAAACAAATTTTCAAAATGACATTTCGCGTAATAAAGTGTAAAAAGGCCATTCGTTCAGAGGCGCCCCCATGAGCTAGACGTAGGATTCGCGAAACCCTCCTCGTACCCGTCCGTGTGAGCCGCGCACCCACACACACACCCACACACAGCCGTATCCCAAAGAAAATCCGCGCCTGCGCTCTTGGCCCGCTCGAGAGACGATTCCAGTGGTAGCGGTCGCGTGGTGGGGGCCGGGTTAGCGCCGTCGGGGCTCGCCTGAGCGACGTCTGCCTGGTGGGGGTGGGCACGTGAGCCAGAAAGAGAAAGAGCGACGGTCACCCCGTGTTACCGAGCAAGAGGGTAGCTTTCCCTTCTCTTTCGCCTCTCTCTCTCTCTCTCTCTCTCTCTCGGCTTGCGTGCGAGGGAGAGAGAGAGAGAGATAGCTGCACGCCGGGGTGTTTCCATGGATACGGCGCTCGCGCCTTGACATTGACAAATGGCCGGGCAGAGGGGTGAGCTCGAACGAACACAGCGCCGCTTTTACATATGCAGGGACACCCATTTGTCCGTGGCTCGCTGCCTGAAAGAGGGTTCCCAGAGAGAGAGAGAGAGGGAGAGAATTCGAAAATTTTCAACGCGCAGATAGAGAAAGAGGCTAAAAAGGGATAAGTTAAATACCCGCCGCCACCCCCCCTGGGCGACTGGGGGCGGGGGGTGAAAGGTGCGCGCGAGCTACCCGAGGAATCGGATGTTAAGAGAATGGCTAGGTAATGGGGGAGAGGAGATGATGCGACGAACGACGGAGGAACGGGAGCGACAGATGACGAAAATGGACTTTTAGTGGACTTTTTATGAGCAGTTGAAGTGACGAAGGCCTATAAAATACGAATTTCGAGGATACAATTGCGATAGTACTACTGGAGGATCAAGCTTTTCATTAAGAAGGATTTTAGCTTTTAGCTTAGTTACTTTATTCGAGCTTTCATTTATTTTTAATCGCGAGAATGTAATGTCGCGAAATTAACTTGGAATTATTTAAAGAAATTATATAACAATAATTAACTGCAAACCCTTTAACCCAATATCTTTTTGCAGCGCTAAACGATTTATATTCCCTCTTACTCCAAAGCGAACCTTACCAACGTCCTAAACACCAAACTAAACTGTCTGGAATGAAACAAGGAGAGTCTCAGGGCGGAACGGACACATACCGGGGAGCGCAAGCCAGCATCCGAACAAGCAGCAGCGCCGTCGGGCCGACTGACGAACCAAAAAGACGGTCGCCGGCGGCTGCAACCAGTTCTGGGCCACTTGCATCGTGACACCTATACGACGGTCCGCGGTGCGCGACTATGCTAAATGCGGCCACGCTTCTCTGCCGGCTCGTCGCGCACCGACGAGCCGCTAACAAATGAGAGATGGCCGCCCGCACACGACGACCTGCCCGTCTGCCTCTCTGGCTCGCGCCCCGTCCCGGATACTTAATCGACGCGCCGAAAAATTTACGGCCGACGAAGAGGCGCGAAGAAGCTTCGTATTTCGTTGGTTTAAAGCGAGGCGCTGCTTGGATAAGAAAATTATTACAGAAAATTAAGCCGTTAAGCAAAGCGAATTTCGGGGATAAGAAATTCTGCTCGGGTACGTATTAGTGAATACGTTCTCGTAATACTAAAATCCGTGCGGCGCAGCACTCGCGCGACAGCCCGTAATCTGTTCGAGTCTTCGATCTGTCTACACAGCAATTTATAACGGAATCACGTTCGACAAAGGGTACATAAAAAACAGTTTAGCAGCCGCCCGACCAGCAGACCAAGAGCCAGCTCTCATCCCCGACCGCAAGAAAGAAAGAAAAAAAGGCGGCGATATCCAGGGCTCTCGCCCAAGAAAGCCAATCGCTCTCTCGGCTCCCGCACGCGGCGCATACATTGCCGGGATTAACCGGTGACTCCCGGTGGCTGCCGATATCGTTGGCGGACCCGCGAAAAGTGAATAAACAGTCGAATTTCTCCGGCGAGCGCCGGCAGCCCCGGCGACGCACGTAGCGGTAATCGCGTCCCAGGAGGGTAAGCGATAGCACCCTTAGTGCTGTATCCCGTAACGCCCTCCCTACCCTCGCACGCGCGCCGTATTACGCCGCCGCGGCGCAAACTGCGCGAGGGAGCGAGGAAGCGGCGGCGGTACTGGCCGGCCACTCCCTTGAGCAGCGCCTCTAATATCTCATTACCGCGCCACCAGCCGGCCGTTCTGCCATTACGAGATTGTTTGCTCCGAGGGCTTCCTGCCGGCGATGCTTTATGGCCCCCGTCGACGACAAAGTCGTTCCCGCGAGTCGACTATCTCGACGAAAAGGAGAGAGAGAAAAGAAATAGCAACCGATCGTGCCGCTCCGCGTGTATTTCTGCTTTCCGCGCGAGCTGATGATTCGCCCCGACGGCGAGCGGTGCCCTTTTTTTTTCTCGCTGAATTGAGACGTTTCCTTTTTTTTTTTTTGCTTTTTGATTAATGACTCGTACGAGTTTTAGGAAAACGAAAGAATATATCTCGTCGCTCTCCTCGTCGCGTTCTTTTTCGCAGCGACGCTTGTTAAATAAATAACTTGCGGTCGCGAGCGCCTAATTTGCTTTTTAATGCCTTTCATCGCCTTGTGAATGCAAAGTCATCCATATCTCTTTCTCCCTTTCTCCTTTTAGCTCCGGCTCTCGGCGCAAAAATATCTGGGCGTGCAATATAATTGGCATCTTTTTCGATTCTCGCGGAGAGCCCGGCCTCCCCGTAATAAGGTCCATTTCCATGGAATAGCCATCAACGGTAATTGGCACGGCGTGGACCTCCTCTCCTCCCCCACTATCATATTTCACAAATGGCCGGGGGATGCTACTGCCTGCGTTCGACTCGCAAATGCCGGGGTTTGTATATATATATATATACAATGAGAGATCCCCGGCGTCACCCTTTTTTTTTGCACGGCGCCCGGCTATAACGAAGCCAAATCATTGACGGCTCGCTAACAAACCATCACGCCCACACTTTATCGAACTGTCGGAGCCAAAAGGAGATACGACGACGCTTTAGGTGCGGGACTTATGCTCCGAGTCCTTTGTTGGCTCTTTCCGGAGTTTTTCGGTCGATCGATCGCTGAATTATAGGGCGTAAATATATATATATATATATTTATGCGTAAAAGGCGTTATTGAACTTTTTTATTTTTTTGAAAGCATTTTTATTGCATCGATAATATAGTTTCGGTTAATTAAGAATTTTAGTCTGTTTAGTGGATCGAATTTAATTGACTGGCAGAAGTAATAAAAATAATACTTATCTTTAGATGACAGCAGGTATACGTTGATATCTTGTTTTAGTAGATGACTCAGGCTTTTAGTTGAAATTTACGACGTTGCATTTCATCAAATTTTTTGGTCTATTTTTGTATTTCTTATAGTATGACGGAGTATATCAGTCAGTTTTTAGAGAAATATTTATGTAATAACAAAACAAGTTTTAAATAAACTTAGCAAAACGTCACTCCGTTTTCTGATATTTTTTATCGAAAAAATGAATATTTATCTGATTTTTAAACAAAATTGTGAGCAACATTAAAAACTTTATAAAATCCAACGAAAAAAGTATTTCCAACAAAGTTTTACCAGAGAAGAACATAAAATGAATCTACGCAAACCAAATATAAAAGGAAAAATAAAAAGCAGGATCGTTCGGAAAAGGGATAATGAAATAATTGTAAAACAGCATATATACACAAGATGTAGCATTTAATGCTCACGTTTCAAAAAACACTATACAATGGACACTCTTCTAACATAGACCACCATGACATCGTCATCCTTTATTTCTTTTTTTTATTTTCTTGTTATATTAAATATGTATTGTGTGTGTGTGTGATTCGCGTGACGCTGAAAACGAGTGAAATTTACTACTCAGTCTGTCTAGTTTGCGTTGCACAATCGGATGAGGGAAACCGATTGCTGACGTTCTTCCGTCGATTATTAAGATCATTAAACAGTTTCGTCCGCTGCGTCACGCGAGCTTTTCTGTACGCACCGTTCGATTCGTCGGCATTTGTTTTAGGTTACGTATTTGCAAGAGATTCGACGTTGTATACGTTTGAAAAATTTTTATCTAACGCGCTCGAGATCGAATTAACAAAGAATTACGTTCGCGTCCGCGGTTTTTCTCATCTCCCCGTCAGAGTTTCTCTTGGAAATTGATTCGCGCCCTGATGTGCACACACGTGTATCATTTTATGTGTCTATGTTATTAATTAGGTCTTGCCTGTCTTATTACGTAAAAGAAAAATCGCAATGAATAGAGTCAACCACGTGTATTAAGTATGAAATTTTTCTTTATATTATTCGATAACAATTATAATTTACAATTAAGTTTCGTATACGAGAGTATTCATGACAACGAGACAATTTTCTTTGAAAATCTTATCAAAAAATGTTTCCATTTTTTTTTTCAGCGAAATCATTTATATATATATTTATATATATATATATCTTTCTATTCTGGTTCACTTTGCCATTGCGACGTTCTCTCGCGCTTCAGGAGTGTTAAGAAGTAGTAAAAGGTTTGAACAATGCGCAAAAAGAAAAAAAAAAGTAACCAGTGAAAAAAATCAGATTTCATACCGATATAATGAATGTTATCTTATTTTTACATCATCTTTTATCATTATCGTTTACAATAGTGATCGCAACAATCTTTTCGTTACCCCGATTTCCGTTCGTGTCACGATCGTCGACCGATCGAAAATCGGTTTTAGGTAATCATAATTATGCACAATATAATAATTATACAGTGTGTTTTCCTCTTTTACGAATTTTTTTCCACAAAAACTCTTTCGCTCACTTGCTGATTCGCTCATTAAAACGCCACGCGCTCAAGCATATTTTATTTCTTTAATATCATTTCGCTTCGTCTCTCTCTCTCTCACTTTCGCACTCATACCCACGCACAAGTTTTATTATTTTTTATTTTTTCACTCTCTCTCTCTCTCTGTTTCTCTCTCGCTCTCGCTTCTTAAAGTCGCTGATGCTGCTGCTGATAAAAACTCTGTATTCTTTATACCTTCTAACGTGTATATTACTTAGATAGCTTAACTGTTACTTCGTATACATTTTTAAGGCGATGATTCAATCGAATGAACTCATTTTCAAACGAACAGCCAAACTATCGGATCGCATCGTATCGTTTTACTTTTTATTTTAGTTTTTATTTTTTTTTATTTCGAATTTCACATCGTATATCGCTTATTGAATCAATAGTATTCAGTACTATTGGTAAATCGTATACGCACTTTAAAATTGGAAATCCGGAGGAGCCGCGTCGCTGAAAGCGTCGGAATTATGCAAATCGTGGTGACCAATCCTTTTTTTTTTTTCATTTTATAATAATCGTATTTGTATTTCTATATTGAACCCTGTAACAAAAGGCAGCGACACTTGGGGCTTTCAACGATCGGCTCGGCCGGATTGCCTCGGGATTTCATTTGCTCTCTTCGAAGTTTCGCTCGTCGCGTTGCAAAAGGCTTGCTTAAAAATGCAATTCAACATTATTCGCTTAGCACGTTAATAAGTCAATAAAAGCTACGAGATATGTAAACATTATCCATAATAAACGCATAAAATCGTCAAATAATCAACAGTTAAAGGAGATTGCACGTATACGATGTGTGAGAAGAACAAACACATGACAATGCGATAATAAGACAGCTAAATGATTTGAACGCCACGTCCGTAGCGATCGAACGATCGATCGAATCGAGCAGATTAGTCACTTAAGTTGATTTAGCCTGATACTTTTACGTTGATTGAACGACCGTACAATAAAAAGCCGAAACTCCTGGCGTTTTTCGAGTGCTGCTGACGTCACGCTGAATCATCGATGTAGGCATTCAGTAAAATTAAAAAAAAAATCTACAGCGTCAACGAATAGTCGATATATTTAAAAACCTGCCTACACTCTTGAATTGTCCGCGCAAGGCCAAAAGCTTGGGGGGGTGTAGAAGTCGGTTAAAATTCGTCTGCGTTTCTGAAAAAAACGCATCTAAAAATTGATTGTCTGTTGTTTTCATCGAGCCGTCGGTGAATTAAAAATGATTGCTTCTCGTTAAAGAGAGTTATCTGTCGGGGCTTTTAAAAACTGTCCCCGCCAAGAGTTTCGGCTACCGTTAAAGGCATTTGTCGATTGATTCGTTGGAGAAAGATAGAAGTGGGATACTGATTAAAAATGCGCGATTTAGTTACCGTTAGTAACTACTCGTTTACTTAGTTTGCCGTTTCTCCAACTAATCAAGCGCGCGAGAATTTTTTTTTAGCCACCTGAGACTTTTGGTATACATGAGTTTCAATTTTTTTTTTTTTTGTATACTAGAACGCCGATTTGCGCAGCGCGAAAAAACAAACGATGGCATTACGCAGTGGATTTAGTTTAACAATACGATCTTAGAGATTAATTATCGATGCGATTGAATAAATCGATTAAATATTATCAACTCTCATCGAGTTTTGACTTTACCGTCTTGCCCGAAACAAATGTTGATTTTCCGGCTGCGACCATCGACTAAAATGTTTGTAGAAGAGATTTTCAAAATTTATAACGCGATCTCAATAATATTTCTTGTGTAAGTATAATGCGTATTTAAAATATCGTTAATTTCGATTTACATTTTACAAGAGAAATGTATAATTTAAATTGTATTTCCATTTTTTTTTTCGTAATAAAACATTGTTCGTCGTGTCGCCTCGAAGTCAAAATGATGCTTAAACGTTGTCATCACCAGGAGCCTCATCAAAATAAGCTTTGTTTCGTCTGTCTCTGCATTTTCTTTCTCTCTTTATTCACTTGTCTTCTTGCACTCTTACGTATATCAAGGACATTTAGTATCTAGAGATAAAGAATGGACTTCCACCAGATCCTCTCTCGCTCTTCGCATTCACACAATTGAAATGAGCGCTGAAAGTTCGACGTCCGTTTTATTTGCCCTTCCTCCTCTTCGTCGTTTTCTGGCTTCCCGAGCAAAATAGAAGTTAAACTCGTATATGCCGATCGTGCTGCACTGCTGCGAATAAATTAAAAGGCAAGAAAAACACACTGACCTTGACGAATCGCCAATCAAGAGTTAGCGCACTTTAACGAAATAAGAACTCCGGAGGCGAAGGGATACAAATGGGATTGAATCGAGATCTTGAATATTTCCTTTTCCTCTTTTCCTCCAAGTATTCTTTCGGTACTTTACGAGAACAGCGCCGATCTTGTCGCCGTTCGGGTAAAAGTCTTGGCAGGTTTTGTCTGGCAAAGAGAGAAGAAAGGCGACGTTTCGATGCTATACGTCCTTTCCCTCGGAACTGCCCGCGCAAAAAAAGCCTTGCTTTCAATTTTCCTTCAATTTCGAAAATATCTTTTTTCCGTCGGTTTTCTTGCTTCCTAAATGCAAAATACCACTGAAATAATGGGTCCGATTAGCACCGATGCACTTGATTTACATAAACTTTGGCTAAACGTAACGTTTTCCGCGCAGGCAGACTTTTAGTAATAAAAAAGCAAAAAGAAGAAAAAAAATACAGACGAACCGAACGTGGACTGTGTGTACTTTCGGGCCCTAAATATCTGCTACTCGCGTACTATATATATATATAATATGTATATTCTATAATACATCGCTGCCCTGTTTTTTTTATTTTTTTCACTAGCATTCTATCTTGGTCATTCGCGCTCTCTTTCGCACCAGAAAAAAAGAAAGAAAACAGTATAATTAAGCACTCTGTCTCACTCTCGACGGACGTTCGCGAGCACTCGCGCACATGGCTTTATCTACGTCGATTCTCAAGCACTCTCTCTCTCTCTCTCTCGCTCTCTCTCCCAATTGAATTAACTATTTATACACAATATATTATAGTAAATCGTAATCGTTAACTCGCTAATTAATTCCTAGGTTTTTTCCAGCGCTTCGTCGCCGCTGCGGCTTCCTCCGATTTTCCGCGTCTTTCGCGAGAAGTCTTCGGTCGCCGGTGCCCCTCGTTTTTTTTTTTCACCGTGCTTTCGCTACTCCCTGCAGCTTGCTTCTCCATCTCTCCTTCCTTTCGCCTTACAGTTTCGCAAAGTCAGATCCTTCTTCCAACGTGACCGTTTTAGCCATTTCACTGGCTATCGTAAACTCACTCCATCGCGTTTATATATTATACAATGCGGATCGGGGCGCGCTGCTTATATCCTCTTGTTCTTGCTGTTCTTCCTGTTTGTCTTTTTTATATTGATTTATTTATTTATATATTTATATAGTTTACTTCTGTTTAGTTAGTAAATTTATTTATAATTAAGAACTGTACAGATTCAATGTTCCTATTGCGTGTCGAGAAAATCCGTCGACGCCTCGACGAGCGACCACACTTTCTTTTTTTATTCAATCTTGTTTTTTCTTCCTTGCACCGCCTATATAATCGGCCTTAGAGCCCCGTGAGAGAATATCGATACGCGACTCGACTTTGCGAGGACACTTTCGTTAATTTGCCTTTTTCTTCCTTAATTCCTCGGCTCGGAGTCTCTCTGTCTCTCTCTCTCTCTCTCTCTGTCCCGTCAAGCTCCGAGGTGGGATTATGAGCACCTTTTCATTCGCGTGTCTTTGCGTGGGCATCTCTCTCTCTACGTGCCGCTTGATTATTTTTTTTTTCTCTCTTTCGCCTCGTGCAAAGTGTGTGTGGACGTTGGCTCGCAGCGTGAGAATTCCATTGTAATGTACATGCCCGCTAAAAATTGCCTATATCACTATTTATATCATTACATATATAGTCTCTCAATTGCGATCGTATTAAAATTTAACATTTAATATCTTCAATCACTACAATATTACACCGCAAATATTTTGTACAAAGAACAATCACATGAATTTTCATCTCGCGACCCACCACCGCCGTTATTCTTATTTTTTCATTTGTTTTATTTATGCATCATTATCCATCTCTCGGCACTCTCTCTCCGTGCGCTCTTCCGCTGGCCTGTGTGCCGCTCTGCGAGCTCTCGGATGCTCCTTCGTGCCTCGCCTCTGTGGGTGCTTTTCTCGATATACTCCCTTTCCTCGTCGCGGCCCCGGTTTCATTCCGTTCCGCGACGCGAGCTCGGCTCGTTTTCTCCGAATTCTCCGCGCTGAAGAGGTTCCAACGTTCAACGAAAAAGAACGTTCGCTCCAACGGGGGTGTCGTTCCAGGGGCTTCGTCGATTCGAGAAAAAGAGGGCTGCGGCACGAAAGCGCGTTCCAGCGAGATTGAGCATATGCGCGGGGGGGCAAGAATCGTCGGCTCTGCTTTTCTGCATGCGTGCGCGCGTGTGTTGCTTCTTCTTTATTATTTTTTTTGTTTTGTTTGTTATCTATTTAGCTTGTTCGCTGCTGCAAAAAAACGCATCACGGTGGCTCTTCCAGTGGTCGCGCGCGCGCGATTCCACGTGCTTTCCGGGGGGTTGCGCGCTAGGACAGTCATGCTTCATCCTGCTATCTCTTCGCTGTGACGTGCGATCATCGTTCTTTCATTCGCCTACGCGTGCATCCAGCTGAAACAGAAAGCAGAGATACACACGTTTTAGCTTTTTGCCCTTTTGATTCGCGTACATTCGAATTTTGAACTTTTCGACTGGTAATAAAACGAATGTAAAAGTTTAAACGAAACGGTTTACATACCTTTATAAGTGATGCCCGTAATATTCCGGTGGATAGTGGTACTGATTGTGGAAGGTAGAGTCGGCCGGCGGCCGGTGCATCATGCTGGCCGCTTGTCCGTCCATCATGTAGCCCATCGTCGCCTCCGGACTGTAAGCACCGCTCGGACCTGCGGACAATGTCGGAAACACTACACGTTACTACGGTTAGAACTCTGCTCTACCTCCGGCAGGGCCGGTATGGTCAAACCCGTCACCTCTCGCGGCGGCTCACCTTCTTTTTTGCGTTCCCACGAGAGAGTGACGAGTTGTGTACTGTCCGCGCGTTGCGAGTTTCTTACAAAGTCTTTTAACCATCGTAAATCGCTTAGCCTACAAATCAAAGGACAAACGGGACGCGAAAGAATGTCCTTAACGGACAGTGTGTGTGCGTGTGTGTGTGTGTGCGTGTATGTGTGTGTATGTGTGTGGAGATCCCGAGAGCGAGGCGCTTAGGGGACGCGCGGGATTTAGCATAAGAAAGGCTTAAAGGCCGATGCACAATGGGGATTTCGACGCGCCGTCTTTGGCGGACGAGCCAGCGAGAGAGAGAGGAGGGTGACGCCGTCGCCGACGCGCAATCAGTGCCCTTGATTTATCGAGGCAATATACATTAAGATACCGACATTAAAACTAGGGGAGTCGATCTCATATGAGGGCGGAATGGGCCTCCATTACCGGTGGCGATGACAGTGGGATTGCCCGGTTCTGCTCCGCCGGAACGAGATAGAAAAATGTAGTCGCCCGGCGGAATGCGTTCGCCGGCCGTAACCGTTATTGCAATTTGCTGATGTCTCAATAAGATGTGCCATTACTTCGGAGAAGGCGATCTTTTCTTTATCTTTTTTTTCGAGCGATAAAGTATCTTTATTCTAATTGGCGTGGCTCTCGCGAGAGGAGTGGTTACGCGCTTCCTACTTTGAATGCAGAAAACAGCGCGGCCAAAGGAGATAAAGTAGCAAACTGCAAATAGATTTCTCGTTCGCGGGCAGCTAAACCGTAAATCACAATCATTAAGAACGATATTCCTGCCTCGTTTCGTTTCGAAAAGTGTTTTTCTAGCCTCGCTCACTCGCGCGCGCGATTTTTTTTTCCATCCTCTCTCTTTCATTATCTCGGCTTCTCGCATCTCCTTACCCATTTTTCTCTCTCTCTCCCGCGGCTCGAGAGCCGGAGAGCGCAAAGCGCGGCACCTTCGCCGCCGCCTCTCTCGGCGCAACAACTCGCCCAAGATTATTACGGATCCCGTCGCCAACTGCATTCGCCACCAGAGTAGCTTAAAGCCCCCGATAGCACACACGCATAGATCGAGGAATCCGCTTCTCAGCGTCCGCGGAATGTAGTCTCATATTATGGCCACTCGAGCGATATCCCACTAACGAGGGATGCGCTTGTAGTGTGATTAAACCGCGCTATAACGCAGCAGGGAGTCCCTCGTGCGCGAGGCCACAATATGGGAAATTAAGGAATCGCCCGGCTCTCTCTCTCCCTCCGAGATGAGAACCTCCGCCGTCGCCGGGACGGGAATAAAGTCCGAGCAGAAAGAGAGAGAAAAAGATAAACCGGGACGATACCTTCTGACGTTCGATATTTATGCATTCGGTAATAATTAGGAGCGCCTTTGTGCGCCTCATATTTATAGTTTGTTGATGCCGCGCGGCGAAATAGGTTCCCGACTCCTCTCTTTGCTCCTTTTCGCCTGCGCGAGAGTCGTTCCAGCGGTTAGTTAGGGGGTACAAAGAGAGGACGTTTTTTTATTTCGGAATCGGAGGATTTGCCGAGCGTCGACTCTCTCTCGCAGCTGGTCCCCGATGAGAAGAATTAAAGATTAGAGCGAGGAGAGTTGTGGGCCGAGCGGTGCAGAAAAAGCTGCTGCGCGCGAGTGGAGAAAATCAAGACGGACGGCGACTGGATTACGCGAGTGGCGAGAGAAAAGTTTGCCGCGATATGAAATTCCCCCCTCCCCCCTCCTCCTCGTTATGAGGCTCACGTGTGTTCGCCGAGAGCTATTTATGCGCGGGAATAAATCGCATTGCACCGGACTTTTAGATTCTTCCCGAGATTATTGCGATTTACATTAGTTACGGGAGAAGTTCTCGGTACGGCGGCGAGAGAATGTTTCGCACGAATATCGCTCGGACGGCGACCGGGATCGTTTCCCAACTAAGAGGAGCAAATTGATTCGGGACGACGTCCGCGATATTATTTGCGATTTAATAACTAAATCAGAGGCGACTAATTTATTCGTCGCTTATAAATTTATTTATTTATTTCAATTCCCCTCTTAACACCCGGAATCACATTAAAGCATGACTCACTTAATTCGGAGTGAAATTTTTTTTAATACCCTCAAATGCTCTTCCTCGGTCGAATTACGCAGATGAAGAGTGACGGGCGCTAAGTGCGAGCGAATCAGCCGCGCACACAAGTAGGATCGCGGAAAACAAAATTGTGTAGCGGCACTGAACGACGGGGGCCAAAGCACGTGTGCGGTCAAACTCGTGGGCAGAGAGGTCTCGACTCTCTCTCTCTCACTCTCTCCGCTCAGCTTTCCTCCGCGCTCCGGAGGCGAAAGCTCATTGGCAGCGGCGTAGGCAGCGCGCGCGCGGCGAGAGAAGACGAGGAGGGAAAAAGCCCGATATCCCGGGGTAATGCAATAAAGCACCGGTGTGTTTAGAGCCGCGTAAATCCTGTTCGCCGTGGGACACCCCCGCCGCTCTTGTGTGTAATTTATTTAGAGGCAGAGTGAGGGCCACCGCCCGGGCGGCGGTGGCCGGGGGTGGTCGGGCGCGGGGGGAAATGAGCCGGGGCCCCGTTAATTGCCGCGCGCGCTAAGCTGCGAGAAAGTATTCCGTTGATACGGAATAAGAAGAGGAGGGTCTCGCCCCGGCCGGGCCGCTCTTTCACGGCAGTTAGTTCCCTGGCGAAGAGGGAACGATCGCGCCGAGGAGACGACGGAAGTGTAGGCGCCCCCAGCCCCCCGTAAGACCTTTCCTCAATTACGGTTTATTCCTTCTGTAAATACCGCATCAGTCATTCTATATTAAAATGCGGCTAACGAACGGAGCGCTTCATTTTTGCGTACAAGAAAAGCCCGAGGAGAAAATGAGCGATATTGGATTGTCTCCGGGCGCGCGTGCGAAAGCTTGACATATCGCTTGCCCGAGACTCGCTGGATCTTTAGTTAATCGGAATCGGGAAGATGACTCTGTGACTTTGTTGACACTAATGGAAAGCGTTGGATTAGGAGTTTGATGGGCAAGCTGCGAACGGTCGCTTAAGCGCTGTTAATTACGTGAGATTGTTTTTATTAAATTTAATTTTTTGTTTATACCCGGGTAGAAATGTAAGTTATAAGGCAGAAATTTCAATTAGCCTACACCGACGTGAAATTAGACAATTTTATCATTTGAATCGGGCTCGGCGCGCCGATAAAATGAGCATCCTTACGAGCTGAGGGGGGCGGTTAAAAAAAGAAACTAGCAAAAATTTCCAATCGCCGGCAGTGTGAACGTTTTACAAGTCTCTCATTCCCACCGATGCTTACTTTTTTATAATTACGAAGCATATTGGAAAGACACGTCCGAGGCGGCATTTAACAAGCCGGCCCGAGTGTGCGAAGCGCTCATTTGCAAAAGCGGAGGAGATTCGCCAAGGAGAAAAAGAAATCGCCGGTAATACAAACAAGCATGCGACACAATTCCTTAAGGAGAACTCGGATAATTAGATTTTTGCCGGACGTAGGTGTGCATATACGCATTCGCCCGTAAGCAGGCGACCCGTCTGCAACCGAGAAACTCGGAGAGAGAGAGAGAAAGAGCGCGAGAACTGGAAATCCCACCGGCTCGTCTCGGTCTCTTGCTCGGGAGAGCGCGACTCGGTCTTGGTATCCCGTTCGCGTTACACGAGAACGACATTAGTCGAGTAACTTATGGTTGCGGCCTGGCTGGATGCCGGCGTGCAGGTCGTCGCCGAAGGAGCTTGAGGTCGCGGGAGTGGTAGGCGGGCCCCCGCTACCGGGAGAGAGAAGAAGAAGGAGAGGAATCCTCTCTCTCTCTCTCTCTCTCTCTCCCGGGCTGTATATCCTCCACGTACACGTACGCAGGCACTCGAACTTAGTTGCCGGCGCGACACACCAAGTGCTGTCGCCGAGTTTCCGACCAAGTTTTCGCTCGAGAGCGTGTATATGTATGTGCGCGCGGAGGCGCGGAGAGAAACCTGCGTGTGTTCCACCAAGTCAGCATCAAGGAGTTTCCCTCGGAGCCGCTAAACCGCGACGAGGTGCAGAGCAAACACGGGGCGGTGTATATACGCGTGCGCGTTCTCCCCGGGAGAAAGGGGAGGAGGAGGAGGAGGTGGAGGAGGAGGCGATCAAAACAAAGAGCTCGCGGAATCGGAAATTGAAAAGAGATAAGAGGAGAGAGCGCTTCTGCACTCGGGGAAAAAGAGTATGGACGCCGCGGAAAGTCGATGGGACGGACTGCTCGGTGCGTTTTACGCCCCGCGCGGAGGAATCGACAAGTCTTTTCCCCGACTTTGTTTTCCGCCGCGAAATTCAGATACGTTGTTAATTCATTTACGGCGGCGAGGCGCCGGAATTTAATAGGTAACGTTATGCCACAGTTCGAGTATTGGACAAAGGAGGAAGTTGCCCGCCGTAATATTGAGGAAGTAAACTCGGCGTAACGGAGGAGGGCTAAATCGCGATAGCGATGCCTAAAGGTCCATGGCTAATATCAAGTCCGCTTTCTCGAGAGTCTGGGATGATCCTCGCCATTGTCGAGTTCCTGCCGCTTGCGCTGAGACGCTGGCAGAGGGAGAAATAGACGGAGAATGGATTTCGTGGGGGGGCATAACGATCGGCGCGCGCGCGCGCGGCTGCCGGGAGAGAATTTCGGCGGCGGCGGCGGCAGCGACGGCTCGGGGATTTGCCCATGGCGGAAGCCGGAAATGTGCTCCGGAACTTTCAACAATTCCTCGATGAAACTATTGGTCATCCGCGACGCGGTACCGGATACGCCGGATCTAATAACTCATCCGCCCGCCTGTGCTGCGTCTCGCCTGTCATGTCTGTCTCTCCGGCGTAACCTCCTTTTTTTTTCTCCCACCCCCCGCCGCCGACGTATCTTCTCTCCCGCGCGCGGCTCGCGACTTTTTGTTACAGGCACACACACTCTCTCTTTTGTGCGTTTCATTGACTGCGCGCGCGCGCGCAATTATTATTATACGAGTCGGCGGAATTACGGCGGGGGCCGCGCGGAAGAGAAAAGATTTTAACGGGGCTTAACGAGAGGGGGGGCCGTGGCCGCGTTTATTAAGAAATCGAGTAACCATCAATTCTGGAAATAATAACAAAGTTAAATAGCTCGACGACGCGGGCGCTATCTAAGATAGCTTCTAGATTCATGAGCATCCTGTTTCGTTTTTCGCGCCATCTACTCCTTTCATTCTTAGCGCGGCGACGCGCACATTTTCCCCCGGCAATCGTCCTTTTGCCGGCGCTCGACTCCTCTCTATCTCCTGTTTTCTTTTCCTTTTCATTTCCAGCAGCAGGTTCGTACCCTCCCCCGCGCCACTCTCTTTTGCTCTCTCTCGCTCTCTCTCTACCTTTTCCTCCCTCTCGCGTATACGTACGTACGCCCCACGTAAGTGCAGTGGCGTATAGAGAGACTGGCTCCAATGGAACTGACACACGTGCGTGTACACACAGGTTTTCTCCATCCCTCTCGCGCAGCCTCCACACACGTATAGAGAGCGAGAGAGAGAGAGAGAGAGAGAGACTTCGCCGGCAGCAGAGTCCGCCCATTGCAGGCGCTTGATATATAGCCCCTTGGAGGTCGATGACTTCCGCTATTTTTCTTCCGCTGTCTCCAGCAAGCAACTACCCTTCCTAGCGTCCGAGCTCTCTCTCTCTCTCTCCCTTTTTCTCTCTCGCTCTGCCCTTTTCACCTCCTCCCGGTTCTCTCTCTCTCTCTCTCTCGCCTCGCTGCGAGAAATCCCGCGGAAGCCAATTCTTCCAGCGTACTTTCAGCGCGCGGGCGCTCGCCGATGTTTTCCACAAGCGAGCGCGTTCGGTAACGAATGCGGAAATGCAAAAAAGCAAGGGTAATGGAAAAAGTTGTGCGTACGTCCGGACAGCCCCTCGAGGCTGCCGTCGAAAAAAAAAACACCGACGAAGCCCGAGGAAGGGAAATCGGGATAGTTAATTTTCGCTCGGTTAAGCCGCCTTTTAATTAGCGAGTTCGACGATTTTCGAAAAATTATAACGGCGATCGATAAATATGTTTTCCTCACTTTTGAATTTCAGTCCGAGAAAAGTTATTTCAACTCTGCGAGCACCTCCCAACCGTCTCGGCTAATTGAATCCGACTCCGCGTCCAAAGTCCCGTCCAAAACAAGAATTTTTTTCTCCCGACTATACATCCGCGAAAAGCCCGCCGCGCGCGCAAGAGGGAGCAATTAAGCGTTTATAATTAACCAATCGCCCTCGGCGCAGCCTTTAATTTCGTAAGCTCCTCCGCGGCGCGCAACGTTAAGCCCCGTCAAAATAAGCCGATTAATTCTAAGCAAATCTCGAACGGTCGGCGGGCAGCCGAGACCGGCGCGCACGGGCAAGATTCCAAAATTCGATAGAGCGCCGGTTGCACGCTCGTTCGGTGTTTCACTTCGCACGTGGCAATAAGAAGCCGTTGCATTTATGGATGCGATCTTGCTGACAAGTCGAAAATTAATTTCCCTCCTGCAGCTCGCGCGGTGCAGCGGGAGGGAGAGAGAGAGAGAAAGAGCGACGCCCCGCGGCATATTTTAACCCACTTCTTAGAGTATCGCATAAATTCTCGAGGAGAGCGAGAGAGAGAGAGAGAGAGGGAGAGACCGGGCAAAACGGACGGACGTGCCGCGAGCGAGAGGAGAGAGAGTATAAGCCCAATGACCGATGCGCCCCGCTTGGCTTGCCCCGTCATCGGCAAGAAATTGCGCAGCGCTCTGCGCTTTTGCAGAAAAAGGGGGATAATTAATAGCGCGACGCCCTGTGCGTGTGTACCGCCGATGCCAAAGAATACACCTCTCCGTTATTCTGGCGTGTGTGTTGTGACTGAAATTTAACAATCTGATTCACTGCAACGCGGGGCTCGAAATTATTTCGGACGGATTGCGCAAAGCGCGGCCATCGCCGATTTGCGGAAAACACTGCTGCACACACTGGTCTTATATTCTATACGAATTAGCTCGTTCGCTCAGTGGATTTACGCCGAATATCGAGAGAGGAAAAATTATCGTCGCGCCGAGAGCAATTCGATAAAAGCCAGCAGCCGGTGCACAAAAAGGAAGGAGCAGCGGGTAAGAGGCCGCAGGCTGGCCGCTTCTCCACTTGACGCGATAAATAATTAATGACGTCGCGCGCGGTCCATAAGCCACTCAATATTTATAAGATGCAGAAGAGGTCTAGTGCGCGTGCGCGCGAGTATGAGCCAGAAAGAGGGGGTGAGAGACCACGGACGGTATTTAGATATTTTAATTAACCGATAGGCTATAAATTATTATAATTAACGGGCGGAAGATGCCTGGCGACCGGCAATGTGCCTCGTCGGACGTGCTGGTTTTGCTCGTTGCGCGACTCGTTAGGCTAGTAGTTCAAGTCCGACTGCGAGAAAGAGAGAGAGAGAGAGAGAGAGAGAGAGACGAGTGATGATGATTTATTTGGGCGCCCGAGCAGGTAGCGCTCTTTTTCCTTTTCCTTGTTTGCCTCGTATTGACGTTTCTTTCGCGATTAATTGATTTTTCATTGGGACTTGAGTTTTTAGAGCCGCAATGCCGCGCTTTAATGTTTCTGGACGCGCTGCTCGATAAGATATTTATGGCTTTAACGCTGCAGCTCTTTTCTGCGGATCTTTTATACGAGATCCGACAGCCAATTACATAAATTAAGCTCGACGTGGATTATGCAAGTTTGGATTTTTTTTTCTTATCGGCTGCTACCGATAATTTGATTGACTCGTTATAATAGAATCAGTTCTTGCGCGCAAATTATGCGGCTGGTTCAAAAAACGTGCTTTTGGCGGTTCGAACGTAAAATTTCATTGTTTGTTCAGCGGGCACTAAATAATTCGGCAACAACGAAAACAAGCGCTTAACTCGCTTCCCCGAAAAGTGCCCGGGAAAACTTGTTTCTAAACTCTCGTAAAAAGAAAGCCGTCAGACCCGAGAAAAATTAGTTGCCAAAATTCCGAACACGAAATTCCCCGGGACAAAAGCAAAAATATCTCGAGCCCGAAAAATTTCAATATAGAAACTCCCCGACCCCCTCCCGGGGCAACTGATCAGCTTATACCGAGAGCCCGGAGGGGGTATATAAGAAAAAGGGTCGGCGGCATTTGTTTATCTGGAAGGCAATCTCCTCCCGAAACGACTAAAAACATCGCGAAAGCACATCGTAGAGGGATGTAGAGTCGGGGTACTTATATTCCCCCCCGACTCCTGGAAGCACGTTCCATTTCGCTATCGGGCTTGCGAGCGGCTCAAACGGGGGGGATGGGCGACGACGACGACGACGAAGCGGAGGCAGCTCTCCTGCCTTCGATGGTCAAGCCGCATCGCATCGCGCCGCACCGAGATGAGATAGAACGGGCTATTATGCCCGGCCCCGACCACGATAAGATAGGTCCACCACCACCGCCGCCGCCACCCTCCTTGGACTTTCGGCTCTTGATACACCGGACGAGATCTGGAGACGTGAAAAATCTAGCCGGGTAATGCAAACTTCTCGCTCGCTTTCTCGGAGGGGTAGATAGAGAGAGAGAGAGAGAGAGAGGACAGAGTGTCCGGCCTTATCTCCGCATGGCGATCGTAAGAGCGAGCGAGAAACTCCATTTCCGCGTCCAGGAGGAGAGCGAGAGAGCGAGGGCAATTTATTCACTCCTAACGAGATCGCCTCGCGCGCGGTGCCCGCAAATTTACATGAATGCTCCTCGACCGATCGAACGGCGTGTTTGCGAGCGACTTTTTTCCGCGGGAGGGGGGGGAGATATCGGAGGAAATTACCGATCGGAATCGAGAGCGAAATAGTTTTCGCTAAATTCTATAAACGAATCTTATTTACCCCAAGTCGGCAGTTTCCCCGGGACTGCGCAATTCCCCGGCCCGAAAAACAAGGTCACGAGCTGCTTTTCCCCGAGAAATCCCGGAAAAATCCATACACCCGAGAATTAACACGTTTTCCGGCAGGGCTGTCGGTCGACCAACAAATTACCTCCCTGCGAATAAAACTCGGGGAAAAATCCCGAGAGCCGAGAGAGAGAGAGAGAGAGAGAGGTAGGAAAAAAAATGTTAATGCGATGTCAGGGGCAATTTCTCGGCGCTAAGCTCGCCTTTGCCCATATACACGCTTGGCCCGCCGCCTCGCGCGCGCGGCAAATAATAACGTTTCTATAAGTCGGTCGTTTGTATTCGACGACTGGCGCGGCGGCCGCCCCATTTCAATTAACGTATGATCTATGTCGTATAAGGAGCCCCGTACCCACGCGGCGGCGGCGGCGGCGGCGGCGGCACCTTTCAAACGTCGCGTCGCAGTGCGGAGGGTATAGTAATGCGCGGGGGATCGTCGGCTCTAAGTAACTCTATATCACGTCTACGTGACGCCAGTCCGTCCGTCCTTCTCTTGTTCTCCTGCTACTGGTATATGGTCCAAGCGGAGGAGGGAAAAGGAATGTGCGGAGAGGAGAGAGAGAGGGTTTTTACACCTTTTGCAGGCGAGTTTTTTTAGTCCGAGTGTACGGTATTTTTTACCGAACTGATTTGAATTTTTTTCTAGAAATAAGTAATATCTCGGTGCTATATATCTTTTCTCACGTTGAAAGCGGCAATGTGCTTTTCACTGTTTTACTCCGGGAAGATGGTTTCTATTAAAGGAGAAAGAAGTGCAGAGCTCATACATTTTCAATGAGCCCTCACTCGGCTTAATTGAATTCGCACATGCATAAAACAAGGAATTCCACTAGGTCCAAGCGCGCGGGCGCGCACGTGCGTAAAAAGTGACGAAACCAAAAAAAAAAAAAGAAAAATGAAAAAAGGCCCGACTCCCGACTTTCCCGGGAGACTTTGTCCCGGAGCATCGAGTAACGCAGCGGCGTGTGCACCGCACACGCTCTCGGTACTCTCTACGGACAAGTTTCCGAGAGCGAAAGAGAGCGGAGAGCCCGTCCGAAGATCAATCTTACGAAGTTGGCTCGAGGGGGGGGGGGGGGGGAAAGAAACTAGCGACTTTCGCCTTCTTCTCGTCTTCCAAATAACTCGGGGCAAGACTGTCGCAATTCCTTCCAATTTCTGACCCCGAGACATCAATTTTATTTAGTCGCGCGCCCGAACTCACACACACACACACACACACTTGCCAGGGCGACCCTTTGGACTTGCGACGATCGCAGCGTCGCCAGAGTCAAATAGCAAGAGGAGAAAAACGACGAGCTGAAAGGCGAGGGAGGAGGGTGCGGCCGGCGGAGACCGAGAAAATGAGAGTGAAAAGGACGCCGGGGGTGGAAGGGGAAGGGCGCCGAGAGAAAGCGACGGGGAAGAGAGGAGGCTAAAGAACGCCTGGAAAAATAGCGCGGAGAAAGATAAAAAAAAAGAAGGAAAGTAGCGCGGGCAGCCCTCTAATGTACGAGAGAGAGAGCGAGAGGAGAGATATGGAGTCTGGAGCCAAGCTCCCGAGATGGACACAGAGAATCGCCATTACAAATTGACAAGCTTGATTGATGGCGCGCGCGAGCGGAAGGGATGGTCGTGGGTCGAAAATAAGGGTAGAGAGAGAGAGAGAGAGAGAGAGCTGGCCCGAAAGTCCACTGGCTCCAGGAGGGAGAGAGATAGAGAGAGAGAGGGAGGAAGGAAGAAAAGAGAGAGGGGCGCCGGGAAGGCAGATAGCGAGCCAGCCGTTCTATCCGCAAAAGCCACCGGCGTATCTGCGAAAGGGCGAGCGTCGAAGGGAGAAAGAGAGAGAGAGAGAGAGAGAGAAAGCGTTATCGAGGTGAACCTCTCAGCGAGTGCGTGACGAATGGTCCGCGTCTAAATTCGATGGGGTCCGACGCTGTGCCGGAGACCACTCGGAATACTCGATGGAAACGACCCTTTTTTTCGAATTCGCCCGGCTCCGCGACGAAAAGCAGCCCCCGACTGCAATCTTTTTTGGGAAATGAGGAGGGAAGCTTTGTTTGCTCCTTCCCGCGCGGCCGCCGTGTATATGCATGGCCGGGCAAACTTAATCCGGCCTTCTTCTTTCCCTCGGCCCTCCTTCCGCGTTTGGTATATGTGAGCGCCGATAAAGAGAGTTAAAAATGACTGTGGGGAAACGAAATTAGAATTGCAAATCGGCCGATGGGAGACGATGCGCGCGTCGTCATAATCTTTGAATGAGCGGCGCACCGTTCGCCGGGAGATAAAACGCGCCTTCGGACGCGAAGATACAGGTTGCTCGTACGTCAGGAGTACATTCGAAATATATCTCACGATCCGAAATTTACTTTTTCTTAAACGAAACAATAAATTACCGGCGGTGATCCCTTTGGGTAAAAAAATCGAACGCTCCGCGAAAAGCAAGTTTCGTCTTTTTATTTAGCCGTATTAGCCGGTGAAAAAAACTTTTCAATACCCTCCGCGAAAGTAATCACCCTTAATGCAACCATAAATAAATAAACCTCCACTACATTAAGTAAAAGTTCAGCCAAAGCCCGAGACTCTCGCTCAAGCAGAAAGGTGCGCGCGCGCTTCAAGTTGTACTTCACGGGAAGGCACTCGGGGTATGCGGCGACTTCGGTAATAAACTATCTCTTTTTTCTCCCTCTCTCTCTCTCTCTCTCAGGGCCGACAAAAGCTCTTGACTCTCTCTCGAAAGAAGCCGAAAAAAAGGAGCTAAAAAGAGAGAGAGAGAGAGAGTCGCGTCGTCCGAGGAAATGAACTGCGGGTCGTAAACGACAATCAGACGTCGGTGCGTGTGCCTCTGCGGCTTGAACTCGGCGGCTTGACGTACGGCCTGACCCCCGGCCGGCTACCGTGGAATGCGCGCCGAGGCGGTAAGGGCATAATAAGCGAGAGAGCGCCCGGGCGCAATTATGACATCCAGCCTGAGATTGACGCGCGCGGACCGCCTTGCCGAAGGAC
Source organism: Ormyrus rosae (assembly GCA_035047165.1). Taxonomy (NCBI): domain Eukaryota; kingdom Metazoa; phylum Arthropoda; class Insecta; order Hymenoptera; family Ormyridae; genus Ormyrus; species Ormyrus rosae. The sequence goes on along the minus strand of JAWWML010000052.1, from coordinate 19,118,657 downwards.
GAAGGCGCGGTAAAGCGGCCCCCCGTCCCCCTCCCCCGTCGACACAAAAGGGCGGAGGTGAGCGCGCGCGCGGCGGCGCGAACCGCGCCGGAGGATGAGCGATGTTTATTGAGATTATAGCTCGAGCGAGTGTGCGTGCGAGAGGAGGGGGATTCGCGGGAAGCTGTTTATTGCGTAGAGCGAGGTTCAAAGTTCCGCGCCGCGATATACTCCGAAGAGTAATTGCAAGCTTGCCGATGCTTTATTAGCTGGGAGGGGGGGTACGTATACGTAAGTGCAAAAGAGCTTTTCTTCGCTAAGACGAGGAAGGATTTGCTTGGCGGATCTGAAAAATTCCCCGGAGGATTTTTGCCGCTTTCGAGCCTCGGCGGCTGCCAGGTTATTACGCGGCAAATGAAACGAAACTCTTTTCTTCTCTTCCGACTTCTTGAAAATTGACTTTACTGCTGCTTAAGGAAAGAAAAAAAAAAGAAAATCGTAAAGCAAGTAAAATTGTACTCGAAAACGTTAATAATCGTTAGCAGAACGTACATAAACACCGTCGAAATTACTCGGGACGAAAGTGTAACGTTTTAAGACGTCATAAAAGGGTAGTTTACTGGGTCAAAAGTTCAGGTTAAGTAAGGATTCTATGGCCTGCTGTAGATTCTATCGAATTGCCTCGACTCTCGTGAAGCATTTCGTCTCCTCGTCTGTACTTAAAGGCCAGTTCCTTTATCGTCGGGGCCACCGTCGCGAGGCTGTACCTTACGGTCACAGCTTTACGGTACTTCGGGGCGGCATTACATTTTTACAGCCACCGACCCCCGGAAACGCCGAGGGCGATTCAACCGGTGTTTCGCTCGCTGTATTCGCCTCCGAATCGAAACAGTTTTTTTTTTTTTCGAGATTGAATGAGATTTTATGACTCGATGTTTTCTATAAATAAATGAAATCTAAAATCATAAAGCCGATAACCATAATTTATTTACACAAAATACCGCTTCCCAAAATCTCCGTTTTTAGCAGGCTGTCATTTATTTTAGAGTGCCTTTTGGACGAATATTCCAACGTTCGCTTCAATATTCAATGATATTCTATTAAAAACCCGTTAAAGATTTAATTCTTACGTAAATCATCGAATGATTAACAGTGCCGACGGTCGTACGCTAAAAATAAACCAATTTCCTTTACGACATTAACCATAATAAAAATTCCCGAGCGAGCTAATGATCCCCGGGCAAAGCTTAAAAACTCTTTATAGACCTTCGGAAAGGCATCGCCTCCTGAGCCCTCGAGGCGCGCATAAGCTTTCGGTACACACGGCGAGAGCCGCGAGAGAGAAGTCCTCGCGCCCCGGCAGGCCTTTATAAAGCTAATAGAATCTCGCGCCCGGGCCGACTCTGGCAGCTTGTACATCGTAAAATGATGCACTGCGGCTTTATAGTTTATAGTTGAACAGGGAGAGAGAGAGGGGGGCGATCGGAGGCGGCAGGATTTAAAAGGGATTGCGCGCGTTTTATGAGCGGTATTAGGAGCGCGGCCGCGTTAAATCCGTAACGGCGTTTACTGCCGGAACGGGCTGGAGAGAGAGAGAGAGAGAGGGAGAGAGGGCCAGAACGGTTCTCTGCGCGCTAATTTTACGCTAATTTCTCGAATATGACACTTGGCCGCGTGCGATAAACCGCGCGGAAGTTCCGCGGAAATCGCGATAGGTGGTCGCGAGATACATACACGTGCACCGCCGTGTGCCCGCCGCGCTCGCTGCCCTGCCGCGAGAGCTTTTTCGGGAATCCGCGAAATTGCCAGCCCGCAACGAATGCTCTCCGAATTTATCGTCTGTTGAATTTTGTTCGATGAATCATAAAACTAATTTAACAACAATAGGTATTTTCGTATTACGAGCGATTCCGTATTAGTTTACGACTGGTAAATTAATTTATTAACAGTAGCAACAAGTACAAATATTTTTTATAACTCGGTGTGCGTTCGAACGGTTTTTCGAATTCTTTCTTTGGTTTCAAAAAATATATATATACGGCGCGGCATAACAACATTTTTAATTGCCCACGTTTTACAATTTCCAATCTGCCACTTAGGATACTCTTTAGAATCATTACCATTTGAAAATCATAAAATTAACGACAGCCATAAAAATACCTTCTCACGACTATGTATATAATATAATCCTTATCTCGCCAGTTTCAATGTAATAACAGAGAAATAAATAGCAATACGCCGAGGGAAGCGCGCTCTTCCCGGCACGGAGAAAAACGAAGAGAGAAGCGCCTCGCTGGAGCGGACGTCCAGGGCTTTACGATCGGCGCGGATCGCCGCGGCGGCGGCGGCGGCAAAAACAAGCAGCGCGAAATATAAGCGCGGTAATGATTACCCGCAGCCAGGGACCCCGACAAGTCTCCCTGGGCAATAATATCGCACGACCACCGTCGGATGCATCGACGACTCCCGCGGCCTCGGGGCCTGATTTCGAAGATCATCGAGAGAGAGAGAGAGAGAGAGCTCCTAGAGGACGCGCGTCAGTAGTGGTAGACGAGCCGAAAGGACGCATTGTCGAGGACGACGCGTACAATATGCGGCGTGTAGCGTTACCGGTAATAACAATGTCCCGCGGGCGCTGCTCTCCGACTTCGCGTCTGTGTGCGCGAGTCAATGCCGGGGCGGCCAATCCTCGTAATGAAAGTATGATTGATGGCGCAGTCGGCGGAGGAGACCGGGGCCTGATCATTACCTCCTCGCGTCCCTCTCTCTCTCTCCGCGTGTATTACACGCGCGCCCGAGCATTATTATCCAGCAGCCGCCGCCATGCAGCTGTATACGTGCGCGCAATCTGCTGCGAGAGCTAAGGCGCGGAGAGAGAGAGGGACTGCACACCGCGCCGAAGGGGGACGCGATAATTTAATCGGTCCTCCGCGAGCGCGCGGCGCGACCATCAGCGGCCAAATTGAAAATTTCTTAACGCGATCTCCGAGCCGCGCGAGAGTGGATAAGAGATTTCCACTCGAGTCGTTCGGGAGAGTAATGTAGTTGATTGTAATTAGCGGCTCCGCGCGCTCGTTTTATCATCGAGATTAGAGCCTACGGGTGGCTTGTGCCTTTTTGTCGTTAGACGCATCGAATAATGAAGCCGAGAGCTGCCGCACCGTTATTAAATAATTTTATGCTCCCGCGGAAAAAGTGCAAAATAATGAAGTAGTACACGCGCTTTTTTTGTTTTTAAATTACGCCGCGCACGAAGAGCTTTATGAGGATTACTATACGTACTTCAATGATTAGCCTTTTCCCGGGGTACACTTTTAGAAGACACCGATTCATAATGCAGAGAGCCGTGAGCCTGAATTTTTTATGGAAAATCCGAAAACGAAGCGAGGCACCGTAGGAGGTTTTTCAGAAAAAAAAAAGCTTGAAACGTCCGAGTCCAAAGATAAAGCGCGAGTTAAGTGGTCGAAGCTTGGCGTCCCCGGGGGAGCCTCGGGGACAGCGAAAAGCACATTTATCATTTATGGTTTCCGGCAGACAACAAAATCTGCCCTGGGGGCGATATTTCGGTTATTAAGGTATCGCGAAACTGTATCGAATGGAGTTGACGTGTCGGACGAGGGATGTATTTCCAACTCCGAATGGAAAAGAGAAAGAGCTACCTCCCGCCGGGGAGGAGGGGGGGGGGAGGAGGGAGCGGAATAACGAACTGGCAAAAAAACAAATCATTGCCGGCTGTTTACACAAAAAACTTTTCCTTGCAACGCGCTTGAAATAAAAAAATGAACTCGGCGCGGTATAACTTTTATCGGTTTTGTTAAAAGTACGCACAATGAAATTTAGCGCTTTTATTTGGGGGGAAAAAACGACTGGAACCTCGGCGCGCGATTGTTATTTATTCAAACTAGAAGAACGCACGTTTTTTTCGTATACAACAAACTCAGTTTTCAAATTTAAAAACAACGAAAATCTCGGTTAAATTTTTGGATAGTCTTGGCAAAGCTCATTACTTCGTCAGCTAATCCATCAATTCGCGCTGCGATATTACTTATAGAGAGAAGAGCGGCGAGTGTAAGTGCACGGTGGATTCGAGATAAAAAGGGGTAAAAAGCGGGCGAAAGATATTGCGGAGACGCGGAGTAGGGGAGGGGAAACGAAATGGCCGTGATGAGGATTGACTTCGGGATGATAATCTGACGAACACGAGTTTCCACTCTCGGCTGCTCTTGAGATTACGCGGGCGGGGTCTCTTTCGCCCGGCGAGGTAATAGCACTAGTAGTTGGCTCCTTGAACGCGCGAGTGATCGTTAGTTATTCGATGCGGCGGCGATCTCCCCGCCATTATTTATTCCTCGCGGAGGGCGCTGGAAAATTAATTTTTTAAAAGCACTAAAATTTCTAATCAGTTTTCGTTTTTAACGTCCCCGGATTATATACTATCATCGGCTTCCAGGTCGAGAGACGTATTCCTCCGGCCAGTAAGTAATAATAACCGAAATCCCCTTTTATAAGGTCGTAAACTTTTTCTCCCATATTAAACATCCGTCCGATCGATTTGGCCAGTCGTCGGGAGTATAATTCAGTGGTACCGCGCCAGATTTCGGCCATAAAAGAAAGGAATCTATCAAGCCACCGATCCGGCCGAAAGAAAAGGCACGTCAGGAGCTGCGAATACGTTGCGCGTCGACTCTCTTTCTCTCTCTCTCTCTCTCTCTCCTCTAAAACGCCCCTAAAGCCCAGTTTCGGCAAGGCAAACAACCCGTAACTCAGTGAGTGTTTATGAGATCGAGGAAAGAGAGCGAGAGAGAAGAGCAAGGGGCGGCATGGCAGTCGTAAAAGTGCGCGCGAATCGCCCTATGTCTCGGCCGTTACTTCGAGGGTCCAGCGGCCCTCGAGTTTTCTCCTAAGAGCCGTACTTTTTTCCGTCGCGCTGAAGAAAGAGAGAGAGTGAGGGAGGGAGGGAGAGCGGCACGGGGAAAAGAAATCTCTGTTAAGAAGGCACATGCTGCTAGAGACAAAGAGAGTAGGAGGCGAAGAGTGAATTACGCTGGATATCCTCCAGAAGGGAGGTAAAAGAGGCGAAACAACGGCGCGCACTACTGCCGCATGTTACCGGATCGTAAAACTCGCTCTGATCACCGCTGGCAATTATCCCGCCGTTATCCGCTCCCGCGTTATCCCCTCCCACCTCCGCTTTTGTGTCTCTACTACTTTTAGCCTGTCTTCTTTCGACCCCCTCCCCGCCTATAGTTCCAGCAGGATCTCTGCCTCCTTTTTTTTTTTTTTTTACTGCAAACGAAGTGATTCCCGCCTCGTAAAGACGCTATTCCGACGGATTACAGCCGCGCGAGAGCCCGGATGAAGACGCCGGGCGACGAGCAGTTTTCCCATTTTCCGATATACTTAAAATAAAATTCATGAATGGTAATGGCCTATGAAATTTGTACGCCGGATTCGCCGGTATTATATCGCGGCGCGATGCCGAAACGCGAGGCATGATTTATCATTGCGATCGATTGGGTTCGGAGAACCGAAATTATATTTGAGAGCAAGGGACGAAGAATATTTGATGGCTGATTGGCTAAGAGCAACGCCTCGTGAATCTAAATTCAGACCACTTGTCATCTGATTCGAAATCGCAGAAAAACGTGTCCGCTTTTTTAACGTGTTTCGCGATGGCAATTTTGTAAGCTTTTAATTTGAATTGTGTCCGAAAATGTTGAATAAACTGTCAACTCTTGCTGAGCTTAATTAGTTTTTCAAGTTACAGCGATTTATATTGAGACTAAATTAATGGCCAAGCGTTTTAAAATACATCAGTAGTAAAAGTCAATACGTGTCAGACAACGCCACTTTTGAACGTAAATGCAAATACCTTCGGTGTAATAATAAGACTTTGTATGAAACTGCAACTAGACATAGATGTTTTGTATGTGCGTGTAAAAATCTATATTGACAATATTGACTTGGACTTACCGGCTCGGTTGCTCTGATCAATCATAGGTTGAACGATTCTGCGCCTCGCATTTATAAACCTGAAATGAAAAAAAGGAACAATTCAATCGAAGTTCAAAAAGTTATATAAATATTTATATTTTTCATAATGAATAAGTTAACAGTGGCAAGTATCAAACGTAAAACATTGAAAATCCCAGTTTACACCAACAAACAGCAGGGAAAAAGGTCGCGGGTCCGCAGTATACAAACTCCCGTCGATTTCTCATTAAAAACGACAATAGCCGCCCTCGTTACACGAGCTGCGAGCTCTCTGGACCTCGAAAGTAGGGGCCCGACCGCTCTGGGCCTGAAAATCCACCGAGGGATAATAACGGCCTTTAATAAAGAACCTTCTTCCGCGATACATCATTAGTCCGCGCCTACCCACATCCAGCGGAAAAAGCGAACAATGGTCTCCTTCTCTCTCTCTCTCTGCGGTTGTGTTTCGTCGCGGGCCTCCGGCTTCCCGGGGCAAACGGGAAGAAGAAGGAAGAAGAAGCAGAAGAAGTCTGCTTCGAGGGGTGGAAGGTCTGCACGTCAGCCGACGTCAGCGTCGCGGCGCCCTAATGGGCGCAGACGCCGGAAGTGATTGGGTTTCCGCTCGACTGACTCGGGCGGCAGTCGTCCTCTCTCTCTCTTCTTTCTGCCGCTGCGGTTACACATCGCTCCGTCCCGCTCTTGTTTTGCCGCGGAATCTTCTTCTTGCTCCGAATCGCTCACGCCTGGACGACTCTCTCTCCCTCCGCGAGCAGCCCAGAAACGCTTGCTCTTTCGGCTGGATGGAGAGAGGCTGCGGAGGGGTTGGAGGCGTTATGAATAATAATTATTGAATTCGCGTTTATAGAGAGGCAGCTGCGCGTATACCCGAGGCCTTCTATTATCACGTTAATGCGGAGAGCGCGCCGACGAGAGAGAGAGAGCTCCGCGGTCCGACGAGCGCATCGCTGTAACGCCGCGAAGCCCCAAGGCGAGCCGTTACAACAATGGGCGCGGATCGTCGGAAGGTTGACGTTGCGTGAAAACGTCTGACGGGGTTTTTTCTTTTTCGTCTTTTTGGGATTCTTATCACTCGGCGAATCTCTGCATTTTCAATAAGATTAAAGCAGTACACTCCTTTGGTAACGATCGAAGGTATCGCGCCGATAACCAATTTTCGAGCGCCCCAGACGTCAAAGGGAAGCGCGAAAACAAGGCAGATTCTTTTCGCTCTTTCCAATCTCCTCCTCCCCCCCGTTTCCATCTGGCGGCCCTCCTAAGCGCCTCTCTGGCGCTGCAATGGCGGCGGCGGCGGCGGCTTTCCCCTTTGCGGCACGTCACAGCCAGCTGACTTCCTTGGCCCCGACGCCGGCCACCCCGACGCTGAAATATTGCCCGAACAATGGCGCCCACCGGAGCTTATACACAAGACTGGTACGGCTGGCCAGAGCCGAGGAGAGAGAGCGCGGTAGAAAGCGCCCCGGCGAAAATATCGCCGTGTTCCACAACGCCCGGCGGGGAAACTCTTAGAGCGAACGCGACGATAAAATTTTACAGTCGAAATAACTCGGGCTGTGTTCTTAACGGAGAGCCGCCGCCGCCGCCGCCGCCGCCGTTTTTCGATTCTCGCCCGGCCCCGAAAGCTCCGGTTTTCCTTAACTTTCTTCGCGCGGCGCCCCGCTTAACTCGATTGTTATTATCGCGGTTGAGTTGTGGAGAGCCTCGAGAGCTTGAGGGATCGCACACTTTGCGAGATTGAGACGAGGCCAACTTACGGCCTATAAGTAGACTCTTTGAGCGACAGAAAAAAAAGAGAGAGAGCGAGACTCTCCCGTCGTAAAACAAACGGGGCGATAATCCGCGAACGGAAACGGTACATTGATTTCGCTCGCTTTATCGGGGCGGACGACAATGTAGTACGGATATTCTCCGGAGAGAGCGCGCGCGCGAACGTACGAATATAAAAATCAAAGCGCGAAATATTTCCGACTTTTATCGGCGGTTAACGAATACATATTTCACGGAGTATTAGCCAATAAAAACGCAGGCGCACACCCTCGGCCGAAACAGAGAGAACGGCGGCGCAGACTTTATCGTTGGGCGATATTTTTTTTTCTTTTTTTTTTCGTACGATCTGAGGATCCGGCGATAACGCGGTATCGCGCGCCGGTTATCGCCGAGTAATGGGGACGTACTCCGCGAGCACCCCGCTTGTCACCGCGACGAATGCGAGAGAGCGCATCGCCGAGTTCGAAGCGGGACGCGACGAAACGTTTTTGTCCCGGTGTGCGTTGCATTTTCGGCGGCGGGCAAGATTCCCGAGCATCGATAGATCGTACAAGCATTAATTCGCAGTCTGCGCATCGCTGCTCCGGTTATCGAGTTCGCAGCGTCTGTTGCGAGCTTTCTCACCTGCTATCAGGATGCCGTAATTTCGTATGACGACGTGATACCTTCATCCCGTAACATGAAAAAATTACCGCCAGGGACATGGACCCCACGTAAGGGAGAGTCGGAGCCCCGGCTATATTTTTATGGAGTACCGAGACGAGCCGAGCATATGACGCTTCTTCGTAAAAAGGGCATAAAACTCAGCGTTACCGGGTGTCTGCGGGCTCGCTCGTGCGTTTTGGGGGGGTCGAGTTTGTCCTCTGCACGGAGGGGGGACTCCCTCGCCGTGACGAAATTTAGTGCACTCTCCGCGCATATATGAATAATACTCGTCCTCGGTCCCGAATGTGGACCATATCCCGCGCTTTTACGAGCAGGCGCGCGCGTCGCGAAGTCTCGTTGCATATGTAATGAGCTGCCAATGACCTGGAACGTGTCAATTAAAAAGACCGCCGGCTCCGGCGGTTCGGCTCGATTGGCTATAATAAACTATTTTTGTTTAACGTTATCTGTGCTGAATTAAGAAAAAAATTCACCTAAAAAAAAAGTACTTGCCAAGCTCGCACAATCAATTTGCAATCCCCATCCACTGTAATCGGAAATAATCGGAATCGGAATTTTGTCACGTCAAATCAATGGACCTCGGGAAGGGCTGATTACGACAAGTGTGCGCTCGCGGTATCTGGCCTTCGCCGCGACCATTTGCAATTATCGAGGAGCTTCCATTAGTTAACCATGCTCGATAGACTCGCGTACCCAGAAAGAGAGAGAGGGGGGAGAGAGCGTGTAGCTCTCTCTCTCTCGCATCAAAACATCATTATCGCGGCTGCGGCGGAGAGCTTGCAAGCGAGAGTGCAGGAAAGTGCGCTCGCGGAGAAAGGGTGAGTGTGCCCGAAGTACTATTAGTAATCAATTTCGCCGGCGCGCACACACACACACACACACACGCACGCACCGCCGTGCTTCGAATGAGGTCGCTAATGCCGGCGATAGCGGCGGAGAGAGAAAGGGAAACACGGCCGGGAGGGGGTGCTGCGCCGAAGAAACTTGGCAGAGTTCGACGTCGTAATGTCTTTTGCAATTTTGCGCTTCACTTTTTTTTCCCCGGTGATCGCGAGATTTTTTGAAAGTTTCGGCGCTGGCTTTTTATTACGATCCTCCTTTTCTTGTCGTCGCGTTAAATAAATTGAATGTACGCTGATTGCTACTTACGCATTTACGTTGCTGTTTCTACGTAAACACGCATATACATCGTAGCTCTGTAATCTAATTCCAGCCCACAGCCACTAAAGCATTTACGCGTGTAAGTCAATACCATTAAAATATTTATGCGGCGAAAATAGCCATCGGTAGATTTAGTATTAAATAACAGTGCTCAATAAGCACCCCATAATACGTTTGCCCGCGCTCGTGAAACTCGAGGCTCTCTCGGAAAATCATCGAGTTATATAACGTTTCGATGCGCCAAACAAACCAGAACCCTCCGCTCGAAACGAAGGATTCGAACCAAAAAAAAAGCGACAAAAAAAAATCCGAATCCGCAGTCTTTGATCGCGCGAGAGCGCCTCTTTGTCGGCGGGCATCGATGAGCAAGTCGATTCGGACGATTGCGCGAATCGGATATGGGTATGGACAGGTCGGTGCGCGCGCGTGTCAACGAAGCGATTTAACGCGAGCGCGCGACTCGTCACCGATATCTGCGCGTATATACACACGGCCGACCAATACTCTCTCTCTCCCTTTGCTTCGCTTTTCAATGCAGGCAGGCAGCGGCGACTTTCGTTACGGCGCAGTCGCGAAATTGATGGCTTTCTGTTTGTTTAAGCCCGAGACAATGACGAGGCGCAGGTTTGACGCCCGTGATTTTATATCCGGCGAGAGCGAGTTTATTCGCCTGTTTTTTCTTTCTTTTTTTTTTTTTCTTCTATACCCGCTTCTCTCCCCGAGCGAGGAGGAATTGCGTTTAAATATCAATATTTAATTAAAACTTTTTTATTTCCCTCGGCATTAGTCAATATTGAACGTTCGAGCCGCGCCGACCGAGCCGATATAAAAGTTGGGAGTGCCTCGCAGCTCGGACAATGGAAAAATGTTTAATTTAATTAAGAAACTTTTACCGGGGGCATAACTAAATGCTCTGTAATGCGTGAACCCTATTGAATATAAACTTTTATTTGCGCTTCATAGCGAAAGTTTCTCTCGCGCGCGGCGGTCGTTATTACTTTTTCCACAGCGGTAACCTTTTTTTGTTCCCCGCGCGCCTGAAAATCTGTTTTCACTCAATCAACAATTGAAATACATATGTCAGCCGGTGACCATTCAGCGCGGTATAACCGAACGTCGACGTTTATGATACTTTTAACATAATTACATTCGTGTACTCGCGACTCTTTTTTTTTTTTTTTTTTGTTTCGCGGAAAATCTTTTTCCAATTATTTTGACACTCGAAAATTGGCTTTGATTAACAGAGCGAAGCCCGAGCAATTTTTGTTTCAAGCACATCCCCCGCCCCCCGCACACAGCCATTCCTCTCCTTTCTTCGGCGGAGAGAGCCACGTAGCCAGCAATTTTTCCGTTCCTTTCATAAATTCGCCTCTCTCTCTCTCTCCCCGGCATTTTAGCCCGGCTGCGCGAGGAAAGCGACGCCGAGTTTTCCCAGCCAAAGCGCGCTCGCTCGCGCCAATTCGGTGACTCCGCATTTAATCTATGGCTGGCGAACGCTTTTTCGGAAAATTCGCCCCGGAATTTATATAATTGTTTTGCCGGGGTCGCCAGTAAATTTTCCGCGCGGGACGCGCGATAGCGCTCGCAGCCAGAGAGAGAGAGAGAGAGAAAGAAAGGGAACGCTGATGTTGATGGGCGCACTTCGTCGAATCCGCCAATAAAACGACGAGCGGCCGGGGGTCGGCGGAAACAAAAATTCAGGGATCGATATTGCCCTCCTCCTCCTCCTCCTCTTACACGCGTTGGCGACGACGACGACTCGCCTCGGCGATTTCGCCCGGCTGTTTTTCCGTAACCCGAGCGCGCAAAAGGGCCAAATTGTTTTTATCTCGCGCGGCGGTTCTCTCTCTCTCTCTCGCTCAGCGATTTTCTCGTTGCGGCCTGGCTCTCGCTTTTTCGATTGCGCGCGCGAAAAGTTATGCTTTGTTTGCTTCCCCGAGCGACTCGATAACCGCTTTTCGATATTTTAATCTCCACGGTGCTTTCCGAGGAGCGAAAGAGCTTCTCTCTCAGCTTATTAAATAGAAGTCGCGGCAAGAGGCAGCGAGTTTTTAATCTGCCTTGAATTAAGAGAACAAAGCGGAGAGGCGAAAAAGGTCGAAAATTCGTAAAATACACCCCGTTAAAAGCCACGTGCAGCAGCAGCAGCAGCGGCTGGAGCGGCTGCAGCGGCGGCGGCGGCGGCGGCTGCCCCCCTAATCACAATTAACGTCGACTTTGCGAAACGCGCGTATACAAGCTCGGGCGCGTGGGTGGCTCGCGGGCGGCCCATAGTAATATACAAGCTGCAGAATGGTTCGTTTTCGTCACGGGCGCCTGTGCCGCACGAGCTCGCTGGTTAATCAGTGCAATTAGGGTAACACGTGCATAACCAGGCAGCGGAGCACATGTCACGTGATGAATGGCCGCCCCGGCGAAATTGTGATCGGTGGATGCTGGCCTGCCTCCCTCCCTCTCTCTCTCTCTCTCTCTCTCTCTCGCCCGCCGGCCGCCCACAGCGAATATACACTTCACCTATCGCATCTGCGCGTATCGACCTTTACTCCCCCCGGCGGCGCGGCGCGCGCTCTCTTATAACCCGAAAACTCGCGGCGTACATAAACGCGATCCGCCGACTCGTATAACGTCGCTCCTATCGCCGGCGGACGAGAGCTCGAATGAGAGAGAGGAGCCCGCTTCATCGCCGCGCTGAATTATAGGAATGGATATTACGCGCTAGTTGCCTTTACGCGCCGCTTAAAATCTCTCGGCTGATACTCGCGAGGGTGCTCTCGACCCGATTAAACAAGCATTTTATTCGCACGGTAGGAGTTATCCGCCGATGGGCCAGGTCGGGTAATAGTTTAACGACAGCATATCGCGGGCAATCAAACGAAAATGATCGATCCACGGCGTTTCCGCTCCGTGGCGGTGTGCAGTCGCAGCCGCCGATCTCAATACGTCTTCCCTCCCTGTAGTGCCTCAATAAAGTAAACTATCAGCGTAGATCCGGGGCCAAGTTGCTCGTGCAGGCTGGCCCCCCCGTAATCGCCGGGGCTCGAGAACTGTATTAGCGCCGTAGATATCACGGCGGTAGGCAACAGCCAGTTGCTGCCGGGCGGACAGGTTTCGCAGCCGCGTATATAATACACCTCTCCGTTAAAGGAGCCCCTCTCTCTCTCTCTCTCTCTCTCACGCCTTGCTTCGTTTTCAGCAAGTTATTGGCCTCGCAGCTGTCGCCAGGCGCCTCGACTAAGTCGATTGTCACACGGCGCTGCCGCCGCCGCCGCCGCTGCTGCTGCTGCAGGGCTCATCTCGAGGGCCGAGGGCAACGATAGCTCCGGCGTCAGCTTGTAACAGTCTCTTAAACTTCGGCCCGCTCCGCGTGGACTTTATATATATATATATATATATAGGTGGCAACTGCTGACGCAGTTATAAACTGCCAGCCGGGCCGTCGCCGTCGTCGCCCGCCTGGCCTTTCGCAGGACCTGGTGTGTATTATACAGTAGACGACGATCGCGCGGCCACCATTCTCTCTCGAGGACGGGGCCGCCCCGAGACTGCGTCATCACGCGCCTCGTGTAGGGGGGCCGTCGTGTCTTGCCTGGCGAGAGAGAGCCCTGCAGTGCCGAGCTGTTACCACTGCGAAGCTGCCTGGCGGCGTCAAGTGCCGAGTGCTATTGCCCGTTTTATGGACTGATCATGGCTTCCGTCACGGGAATTATGACGAATGCCGTGATACGATCGTATTATTTCGCTCGACTATTAATCTTGATTTCTAAATTGATTGCGCGAATTAGCGGGAGCAACGTTGTTTTATTGCATTTCGACGGATTTATGTTGCTTTGGGTAAGAAGAGCGCAGCAAACGCGAGAAGGACAATTTTCCGAGCGAATCAATCATGCTTCCATTTTAATACCCGCACACTTTCTGATGCAGTATACTTTATTTACATTTATCAAAGTAGATAAAGGTCCTAAGCCGGGGAATTAAGCCATCCGGAATCCTCCCGAGACGCAACGACTCTCAAAATCCTAATTTCGCCGGCAGAAAAAAAAAGAAACTGCTCTCGGCCGCCCTTCCCATTTTCGAAAATAGCCCCCTTATGCGCACGTAATAATCCGGACCGAGAGTCGTAGCGGCGCTTTCGAAAATCGACTTTCGCGCCCACCTAACGGCCGTTACGGCCGGCTTAATCCCCACCGACGGCGACGATTTCATCTTTTCCCATTCGTGGGTAAAGCGCAATTCATCAAGCGACCCCCGGCCGACGTACCGGGAAATTCGACGAAGGAGAGAAAAGCACTCGAGGCCGGTTTATTTTTATTTAGATTTCCAGCGGAAGGACGTGCGAGCGTAGCGCGGCGCGTGGCGCATAAAGACGTCTAGGTGAGATAAGGGGTACTTTAGATTGACCGCCGAGTGCACGTTACGGAGCCCCGAATGCCCCTAAAGGGGCCCCTTTTACAATCTTTGGATGTTTCTCAAATCTCGCCTTGGCATCTCGAGAGGCTACTTGGTGCCTGCCTTTCTGCTTCTCGGTGCAGTGAATCTGGAAGTCCTGCTTTATTCAAGTCGATCGGTCTCGCAGCAGCTGTTGGTAAATAATTAAAAAAAAAAAAGAAAATTTGCTTTTCCGGACGTTTGATTAGTTATAGGAAAAGCTATAAAGCTCGCGGGGCGATTTAGCCATAAACCTCTCCGGAATATTTCTCCATACGCGATTTCTTTTCTACTCAGGCTAAAGAGCGTCGAGTCGAGCAGAACCGAGAGAGAGAGAAAGAGCGGCGCTTCGAGCAGAAAGAAGCCTTTTTCATTTTGTCCCTCTTCCTTTCTCTCGCTCTCCGTCTCTCTTTTGCAATAAAGCCGCGGAAAGCGCGCGACAGCCTTTTCCTTTTGCTCTGGGGCTCCGGCGCGTTGCGGAAGATTTAAGGTCGACGGCGGCGGCGACGGCGGCGGACGATAAAAAAAATCGAGATTTTCATGTGTGCGCGCGCGCGAGCACGCCGGGCGAAATAGAATACAGGCTGGTTTATGAGCTAACGCGAAAAGTCGCGTTCGCTCGGCAGTTATAACGGGGGGAGGGGAGGGGGCCTCCTTTTTTATATTTTCGCTAAGTCCTCGCTATCCGGCGCGCTTCTTTTGTTTCCCTCCTGGCTTTCTTTTTTCGTTACTTTCCGCGCGCGCGCGCTCGCTCGGTCGCGTCCTCTGTTTCGTTCGCCTACTGTATTTTCCTTTCTTTTCCCGTTCCTTTTTTTGCTCGTTCGTATATACGGTTCTTTTTTCGCGCTGCGCGGCGGCACGTATATGCAGGGTCGTCCGTGCGCGGAATTTGAATCCGCCTGTAATAAAATCCTGGCTTTATGCGACGGCCGTCCCGAGCACCGGGGAGAACGTAGTTTCACGTGGATGAGCCTAGAGTGGAAAGAGAGAGAGAGAGAGAGGAGAGAGAGAGAATGCGTGTCCCGAAAGGAAGTACAACTACGAGAAGAATGCGGGGATTCGCGACGGCTACGACGACGACGACGACGACGACGACGCTCTGAGTAACGCGAAATCGTGCCTCACCTCACTACCAAAGCTTTTACACGTTACCTCGCGCCTTCCTCTTCTCCCCGACTCCTGGGAACTCGGCATTTTTTCCGTTATCCACTCGCGCGGCTCGAATATCCGCGGCTTTGATTTTTCCGGAAAGTTCCGTTTCTAAATTGCGCGCCATAAAAAGATAATTAAAGCGGTAATTAATGAACGTTCGACGCGAGAAAGCTTCGGCAATCCCTCGACAGGTCCCTAATCAAGGAATCCTAATAGTCTCCCACAGTCTTCTCTGGACGAGCCGCTGAAAGTTGCGGTGGGGTAACTTCTCTAATTACCCGGCTGGCTGCGGTTCGAACGTTGATAGCAAAGTCGAAGTAAATCCGATTACGCGGATATCATCTGCGTAATGTATGTACTCGCTCGGGCTTGGCTCTCTCTCTCTCTCGCACGCGAGAGAGATTTTCGTAGGCCCCGATGCCTACCCCCCGATGCGGCGCGCGTATACAGAGAGAGAGAGAGATAAAGGGTGAGCGGAGGGGGAAAGCCGTAGGGGTTGTACACCATGCACGACATGTTTTTCTAGACAATTTGTTCGGCAACATTAATCACCGCTCGCAGCGGGGACGCGCGCCGCCGCTCTCTCTTTCTCCCGCTTATGTGCGTGCACTCCACTCTCGGAGAGTCGCTGGCCATTTTTTAAATTTATGCCCGGCTGACGGCTGAGACCCGGACGGAGAAACGAGTCGCCGAGAGAGCGAGAGAGATAGACGTCAATAATTGAAGCTTTCTTGGGGTCCTTCCGCAATGGGAATTGTATTATATGACTCTTTCGAGCGGGAGCGAGAGTTATGAATTGTTTTCGCATGGGAGCCGAGCTAATTAAATTGCGATTAGAAATTGTTTAAGCGAGAGAAACAGTCATTTTCGGATGCTTCAAGGGTGAAATTGGCTTTTATTATATGTTTCTCTTCAAAGGCGTTTATAAACTCAAATTTATAAACAGACCACTTTCTCGGATGAATACTAGAACGCGATATATTCGGAAAAAGTTTAGTCGAAATAAAAGGCTTTCAAGCCGCATCTCCGGATAATTTAGTGCGTCGGACTAGAAGGGAAATTTCCAAAGTCCTGGAAGGATCCGCGCGCTTACGAAGCTATGGAGAACAGCGGAACGGCAGAGCGGGGGCGAAAGAGAGGGAGAGCGAGAGAGAGAGAGACGCGGGCATCGCATCCAGAGGCTCGTCCATCATCGGGAGAGCGAAAATTACCTTCCTTATCAAGGAGTGCCTCGCAGCTCTCCGGATTAATCTGCGCTCATACATACTTTAAAGCCGGCCTCGCTCGCTCGCTCGCTCTCATGCAAATACACAGCCGCGTGCGATTGTGTACGTCCTTTTCGCAAGCGAGAGAGAGAGAGAGAGAGAACGCGCCCAATGAGGTAGAACAACACAATACCGTGAGATGATTATCTGGAAAACTAATTTCGCGAGAGCTCGGTGGCGCCACGCTGCTGCTGCCGCCGCCGCCGCCGACGTTGTTGTTGTTGTGTTGTTGTTGCCGTAGCCGCGTCTCTTGCCAGAGGCTTTAAATAGGGGAAATGAAAGAGCATTGTGTCGACCATCGCCGCCTCTCTCTCTCTCTGCCGCCCGCATCGAACCGGAGGATGCACGGATAGATAGCGCGCCGAGGGAGAGAAAGAGCCGTGCACGAACGAAGAAAACACGGCGGATTTATCCGCGGTTAAATTATATATCGGATTTCGATGTTCTTATTTAAGTGCGTTTAATTAAAAATTGACGTTTCTAAATAGGACTTCGTTAACGCCTTAATTGAAAAACGCTTTTTGCGATCCGGTTATTCTTTTGATCCGAATATACAACACAACACTGTTTGCGATTTAAACGCTCCTAACTGCTGGAACGCTTGGCCGTATTAATGAACGTGACGTCGAAGTTAATATCGGAGCGCGTCGTAACTGACTAATGCGGCAACTAAAATTCCCATCACAATATAATCGATCTGACTGGCGATTGGCCATAAATCCAAAACTTTGATATTAGCCTGTCCTCGCGGCCCCGAAATTCATTCCAGCGGCATATCGGCGACTAATACCCCATTTCCCAAGGATATTCCGTCGCCGCAGTCGTACGGCACCGAGAACCGAGAGGAAGAAAAAAAAAAGAGAGGAGAATCACACGCTCGGCTATTTGTAATTTTCATTATCTCGACGTTAATAGAGACATTTGACTGCGGACGCACGTAGCGGAGTCGGCGATGTGGGGTGGAGTCAAGGGGGGCAGCGGCGAGTGTTTCCCATTTTCCGGAGGGTCAATCTTCGCCTTTTCAGGTAGCACCGAAACGGCCGGCGGAAGAGGCCAATTCGCCCCGCATCGACAATTACAGAGCAGCGGGTCGTTTCGCAAAACTTGGCCCCGAGAAGAAAAAAAATTCGTTTCTCGCTCGCCTTATAAAAAAGCCGTGGGGGGCGGCATTTCCCGAAATCTGACGGAATTGGCCGGCGGTCTTTTCGGGACAGACGCGAGGGGTCGGCCCGCGCGCCTCTTAACAACGTTTATTGGCTGCTTTAGGGCACTTTCTATGCGCGACACATTGTCCTCTAAATAACGCGAGGCCTCCTTGCTGCCGGGGCGGCCAAAGGCGCGATCCGATAGAGAAGAGGGAAAGAGAGAGAGAGCGGCGTATATGGCACTAAGCGCGGAGCGTATATAGCGAGTATTTATAGGTTAAGAGCCCTCCCGAGGAAAATATCGTATACGCGGGCGCGCGCGAGCGCCGGCCTTTGAGCGCTCGACTCTTGCCGGGTCCAAGTTATATTCCCCCTTAGATTTACGATCGGCTTTCTTCGTCGGCAATACTAACAATGATAATTATAATGGCATAATGTCCGAGCGCCGAGCCGTAAAACGGCCCTGCTCGCGGATTTATTTCGGATAAGGAGCCGAGCTCCGAGCCCGTAAAGCCGGCCGGAGAGTTCCGCGCGTAATTGTTGCGCACTTGTAAGAGAGAGAGAGAGAGAGAGAAACGACGATGGAGCTAAATATTCGATGGGATTATATGGTCGCGACATGGGATCCGAGACTCTCTCGTCACGTCGGCCGCGATTGAAAGCCGACAGTGAATAATTTGTGCGCGACGTGAAAATCGTTCCGGCTCTCGCGGAAAAAAGGATGCCCCCCCCCTGCGAGTAATGGAGGGGTAATTGTATGATTTATCGCAAGACCGAAATCGTTCATTAACTTGTTTGTCCAATCCTCGTGCAACTCGACACCTTTTCATTATTCCCCGGCGTTAAGAGAGCCTGGCTCGCGTAACGAAAGCGCGTAACGAATCTCGAGAGCGCGAAACAATGGAGAAAGGTATCAAGCGCGCAGAAAAGCGTGCGACGTGCATCCGTCGACACGTATACACGCCGCCGCCCTCTCTTGCGCTCGGTCATCCGTCGCCCGGCCAGTCAGCATGACGAACGAGAAAGACGACGAATTAATAGACACGATATTTCTATTGTGCAGAAACGGGGCCGTTTAAGGACGCGCGCGCGACGCGAGCGAGCGCGCGTCTTTCCAAAGCCAGCGCCGGGGAAAAAGGGGGAAGAGCGCCGCCGCCGCGCGAAAGGGTTAGCCGCCCTCCCTGTGTCTCTCTCCGGAGAGTTGAACGACGAACCCCGAGGACGGGGGTAATACTCATTCGGGTGTAATCGCGCTCGCAAAACTCCATCACACTTTGCTAATAGAGCCGAGAGAGAGCGAGGGAGAACGCTCGGATGGGCCTCTCGCGAGCGTATACAGCTTTATGCGGCGTAAACGCTGTTGCGTCGTCGGCAGCCCCAGCGATGCTTAGGGGGTCGGATAATGGCCGAAACCTTGCAATAATATAGGAATAAAAGCGCGAGAAGCGCGAGAGGCGCTTTCTTTCTCTCTCTTTCCCCGACTAATTTGTCCGCACGCGAACGTATGACGCTGCGAATTGCCTTGTTTTCCTTCGCCTTTTTTTTTCTCCTCTCCCCCGAGAGATGGCCTTTTTTTTCGGGGACTTGTAATTTTCTTTGGAAATTGTGGCTCTGTTTTTTGCCAGGCTGGAAATGGAAGGAGATTTCCCTTTCTTGCCCGGGGAGAATGATAAAAACTAGATGGCTTTTCTGGAGCATTAATTGAAAAGTATTTTTGCCCCGCGTGCAATATTTACAGAGTCGAAACTTGGATTTGGAAGAGCTTGATTATTTTTTTTAAAAAAATCGCAGACAAAGGGGAAAAATCCATTAGAGTCGCGCGGGGGGGACCGAGGCGCAAGAGTCTTTGTGAAATATTGATTGTAATTTGGCGCGGTACATGTGGGCCACTGCGAAATGCGTGCGCGCCGGCACACACCAGCCGACACATTTCTCGTTCGGGAGCTCGCTGAAAGCGAGTGACGCAGGTGGAGCAGCCGATCGGGAGATTATTGTGGAAGGCGCAGACCGGGAACCAGGGTGGGGTCTGACGCCGCGCCGAGGCTCCTTCATCACTCGACTCCGAGATATGCTCGCGCCCGCTGCACGTACACGTATTACGCTCTCGCTTGCGAACAAATTTTTGGTCCTGCTTTCGTTTCTCGAAATTCTTATCTTCGCACGGAGGAGTTTTAATGCAGGAGTAAAAGCTGTAATTACACGTTTAGCAATAAACAAGCATTTTCCCGGAGTTCTGAAAAAGGTAAAATCCTCCTATTTTTCCGGGTAATTTTTTACGGATCCCCTTGTATCTTTTTCGCCATTATTTACCGGTTTGTTTTTCTTTTAGCGCGGCGGCGGCGGCGGCGGAAAGAGCCGGGAGGAGCCAGTTTTCTCTCTCTCTCTCGGGCGGCGATGTCGACGCTAGAGCTTTTCCAGTGAGCTTGCGGCCGTTGTAGCCAATCCCCGACGAGCGAAGGAGCGAGGAGAGAGAGGGAGACTAGTGAGTACCAAAGCGCGGTACCGGGGTGAGATAATCCCAGTTAATGATTGCCCGGACAATTACAGCGCGGCCCCGGAGATGGGAAGCCGGCGATTCATTCTGCCGTCGACGCCCTTTATTGGCATAGACGCCTTCGTCCGAGCCTTCCGTGCAATCAGAATCCCCGTTATTTATTTATAATTAATTTATTTCGCCTTGATTCCGGGCGGCGAATCGAGGGAGCTTGCTAATTAAATATTGCCTTTTTTTTGCGAACACTGCCTTTTCTGCGTTTGTCGAGTAGTACCATTTCGCGAGACGAATCGGAAAGAGAAAGACTATAATTTTATAAAACGAAAATCGCTCAATCGGATACTTTAATATCGAAAGTTAGAGCGACACAACAAGCACTAACGGCGAGGGAAGCTCGCAACGGCCTCCGAAATTAAACTTGAAAGTCATTAGGTGGTAAAAAGCTAAAGTACTGAGAGAGAGACGGGGAGCCATTAAAGATTAGCTCAATGACGAGCCGTTGCCCGGGACTAGAGAGGCCATACCGGTGATCCTAAAATCCCGGAAGCGCGCGAACTCTCCTCGTATTCGGGCGTCGCGTCGTCGTCGTCGTCGTCGTCTGCTCCTCCGGGCGCGCATGCAAGACGACGCGCCGCTCTCTCTCTCTCTCTCTCTCTCTCTCTCACTCCGGAGTAAATAGGCTAGTTCTCCGCGGCCTTCGCGAACGGATGGCTTAGTTGCCACCGAGATGGCACACCTGTGGAGCAAATTTACGAAATGTTTACGATCGTCGTCGCCGCCGCCGTCTGCGGGGGTACTTGTGCCTCTCCCCTGCCACCCCTCGAGCCTCCTTCCGGTATTCCTCTCTCCTCCTCGTTCGGCTATTATTACGCCAACGGCGGAGACGCAACGACGACGGAAGTTGTATTACCCGAGCGATCGCTCCGGCGGATTCTTATCGCCGGCTTGAAAAAGTGAAGGCGCGGACGTTTGTCAGAGGTGAAAATCGCGTTTCATTAGGCTTGATTAAAATTTTGCCGGAATCGCGGACTAGAAAAAAAAAAGGGGGGACCGGGAGAGAATATCAAAGCGAGTCGGCTGCGCTCTCATTGCAGCGTGAAAACTTTCGGGCGGAAATAAGAAAAACGCCCGCGAAAAGTTGAGCACTCGACGCGTCGCCCGGCCTCGTCCGCGCTCTCTCTCTCTCTCGCACTCAGTTATGAATGTGCCCAATTACATCTTAAAAGCCATGCACCATTAATTTTCACAGCTGCTGCCGCTTAATTGGGAGCCTGGCCCTGATAATAAACCCCGGGTATACTCCGGACGTGCGTAGCAGTAGCAGCAGTCAGAGTATGAACGGGAGAGAGAGAGAGAGAGAGGAGCGTAACGCGCCGGCGTTTACGAGCTCGCGGAGTTTAGGGCGGCCCCATTGACGCCCCGGCACCCCCGGCATCATCGATCCCGTGGACAGAGAGGGAGAGAGAGAGAGAGAGAAAGAGAGATGCAACGACGAGGTGACGGGAACGTCGCGGATCGCGCCGATCATTTGCCCGCTCTATATCTACGCTCGACTTTTACGACTCTGACCTTGATCTAGTCCTCTCTCCACCGACGATTTTACACGTATTTGACCTGATTGAGGCTGATTTCGATTAGCCTGTACACCCAGTTTCCAGCCGGCGCTTCCTCCTCAATTTCCGCGTTAATTCTCGCTCGAATTTTCGAATGTCTCGTATACGTTTCCGCGCGCTACTTTGAACGATCAATTTTTTTTCTTTCGGCGCCGATATATCAGCACCAGGTCTCGGCTTTGTCCGGCCGGTATTACATTCGAGCCCGCTCATTTTCTCCTCTCCTCGTATACGCCGCGCGAAACACTCGGGCGTAATATCAGCCGGCGGCGAATGACGGCGCGTATAAAATGCACCGCCCAAGTGAACCTTGTTAGCACGCGAGACATATCCAATAGCCCCAGCACAGTACGCCGACAAACGGTTGCTTGTTGCCGCGGCGCCGCTTACTCCCGTTACTTCGTTATCTCAATAAAAAGCGCGTGATTTACGCGCCCCCCTGTTCAAGGGCTTAGGCGCGAACGCAAATTATTTATTTTTCTCTTCAACCGGGTCTCGCGGTAAAATTCCGCAGCTTCTCCGTTATAGAAACGAAAAGAAAATTACGGAACAGCAGCTCTCTCTCTCTCGTCCCCGGGACAACTCGGAGAGAAGTGACGCATGGGCTTGTCGTGCATCGGGTCATGTATCATTGACTCGGCTCTCAATCCAGTAAAGGAGTGCGTCGCGCTGCCTGCCCGGCTCTCAACCCCCGTGTCGCCTGACGTAGCACGCGGTCCGACTACTGGAAGAACGAGGGACGCTGGAAAGAAGAGAGAGAGAGAGAGAGAGAGGAGGAATACGGAGGGCGGTGGGGGCAATGGCCCGTGAACCACCGCGCCGCACGGCGTAATGACGCGGCTCTCCTTTCAAAGATTGCATCGGCTAGGAAAAGCTCCTGCGCCGAGCGCGTGCGCCCGCTATATCGACGCGAACAAGCGTCCCCTATTTTCAGGGCAGAAAGAAACGTAATGCGCGCCGCTGGCAGCCGACTCTCTGCTAGTCGGACGCACGAGTACGTTCGTCCGCAGGAATGAAAGATCTACGAGGTTTTCAAATTCGAATTGTTAAAAAAGCTTGACTTTTCTTCACGAGCCTTCGCTCGTTGCAGCTTACTAAAGTATGCGGCTTTTTAATTTGCAGAATCTGGAAGCTACCAATTCGTCTCGATGGAAGATAGCAAACTAGACCGCGGATGGAATTGCCCCTCTCTCTCTCTCTCTCTCTCTCACGCGCTGCTCTCTCCTATCCAATTCCGACCAATCTAATTTCGGGCGACTCGCGCCAGAGAATCTCGCCGCTGCAAGAGTTTGCCGGTTGCATTACTGCGATTTCAGAGCTCGTCTAGATCAATCGCATTAAAGTTTGGTCGCGTCCACTTGCTCGACTTCATTGTCGCTTCAATTTGGACAGAGTGTAAGTGAGGTTTGTACTCAAACTCCGTCCATCTTGGGAGCTACGTCGCACTTTTTATTGATCTATTTCACTACGGTCGACATTTTTTGACGAGAAGCTTCTATTTGCTGTCGTTATCGTAAATGGCATTGAGATTAAAATAAAGGAAAAGAAAGGACACATATACCACTCCAAGAAGAAAGCATTTTATTCAAAGAATTCAAGCGAATGAAATCGAGCTGCGGATGAGACGAGAGAGAAGATGAGGGAGCACTGAAAAGTTTTAAAACTGTTCTGATTCGGTTTTCCAAAAGTAACAGATGGGCGAGAGAGAGAGAGAGAGAGAGAGAGAGAGCTGAGGTAGCGAGAAAAGTGGGATTAAAGAAATAAATAAGACAGAGGGCAGAGAAAGAAACGCGAACGAGACAAAGATAGTTCGAGATTGAAGATATAAGTATTCGCAAAGAATAAATGAAAGAAAGTCCAGGGACTCGCGCGCGCGAGGAACCGACCGACAGATAAACAAAGAAATTAAGCGGGAAACGGAGAGGAGAGAAGAAATAGGCGGGAAATACGCGCTCTCTCGCGCGCGCGCGTTTAAAGTTATAAGAACCAATTTAAAAAATTGCGCTCTCGCAGAAATAAGAGAACGAGACACCCTCGGCTCGCGCGAGCTAAGACTCGACCCCCCCGCCTCGAGTAAACTCTTAGCACGAAAGCTGTATATACGGAAATAAAACGAGGAGCGCGGAACAAAGAGAGAGAGAGAAAAAAGAAACGCGCTTACCCTGAGTTAAATCCTGGAATTTTAGTTAAAAGAAGCAATTATAGAGCAGTCCGTGCAAGCGGGAAGATACGAGACAGACGATAAGGGAAACTGATCGCCTTCCTTTAGTGTCTTCTTGTTTCTCGGGCCGTACCATAGAAATGGCGAGGCGCCTTTTTAAAGGGAACAAACTTTGCCGCGTGCTCGCGACCAAAAAGTAGCGCTAAATACTTTCCAGGCTGCTTCGATCAACTGGGGCGAAAATTTTCGGGGCTTGATTTATTAAGCGCGCGGTATTATATTAAATTACAACGCGAGGTAATGATCAATGATACGCAATTTTTACGGCACCGTAAACGGAAAATAAAAAAAGAAAAAAAAGAAAGAAAAAACGCGCGTAAACTTAATTATTGCATTAAAGCTTTACTTTTACGAGAAACGTAAACACTTTTAGCTGCAATTACCGCGGAAACGTATAAAATGACGCAAAAAATCAACGGAATGCGTATTTCTTTATTAAATGCAGCGGCCTTTTACGTCACGTTTTACAGCCGCGATAATAAATGAACCGCGCACTTAACCTAACAATCCACTAAATCCCGCGAGCATAAACCGGCACGGCGCCCGCCGCCGCCGCTCAAAGCCAACAGCCGGGCTACTTATCAGCAAGCAACAACCTCGGTAGTTTCATGACAACGATGCATCGGGCAAATTTACATGGCCCGCGCGATACGAGAGAGTCTACTCGCCGTAAGATTTCCCAAACGTGATATCGGGGCGGCGGCGGCGGCGGGCGGCGGTGAAAATTCCCGGGGATCAATTATCGGCGCGGGTATAATACGGACGACCCCCGGCCAATCGCCGTTATTGCAGATTCGGTCTAGCCTCGCTTGATGGATGTACGCCGGCTCCTTCTCGATTGTTCGTCTCTCTCCCCTGCCGCGGAGGGGAAGCACAGCCCCCGCGCGTTCCCTCGGAAAACCGGAGAGAGAGAGAGAGAGGGGCAGCAGCAGCTCGTACTATGAGGGATTACCGAGCCCCGCGCGTAGCTTTTTTTTTTACGGCTAAAGACGACACGCTTATTGAAAATGTCATCGTCGGCCAATATAGCGGCGCGCACGTGTAAATTGACGCACTAATGCTCGTGCGTAAACACACACTGGCTGCAATGAATTTTCTATGCGCGCCCCGTGTTTCCGCCTGCTTCTTCGATGCGTGCTAATGGCAAATAGCTATTAAGGAGAACGGAGAGAGGGAGCCGATGCATATATTGAAGAAGCGTACAAATTGCGAGAATCCTGGAAAACGGAACTTTTCCCCCGCCGAAAGCGTCGATTCGTCGTTTTTTTTTAAAAATCGAGGCTTCAAGTGGATTAAATAAATGTTAGAGTGTTTTATCTGTTTACTTGAGGGAATAATACGATAAAGGAGGAAAAATTTTACGTTCCCTCCGAGTTACGGCGTGCATTTATTATTTCGAAGCTCGAGCGCATACAGCCACACACATTCGAAGCCGTTAACAAACAAAAATTTTAACGTCCCTGCCCTTAAGCAGGCGCGGCGGGCATAAAAAACGGCGTTATATCGAGTAAAACACGGTGGATAAAAGGAAAAAGGCTAGACCGAGAAGGACGAAAAAGCTCATATCCCCGAGAAAAAAGGAAGGAAAAGCTCTTTCTTTTCCCGGAGCGGAGCGAGCGAGAGGAGATTTCTTCTTCGCGCCAAGGGGGAAAAGAGCGAGCGAGAGAGAGAGAGAGAGCTTGCCGAGTGATGCGCAAAGAGCCGAGCGGGCGAGCGCCTCTAGCGGGGGCTATATGGAAATGTTGGTCAAATATATCATTCCGGCTTGACAGTGCAATTCTCTTATCTGCCTCGCGCCGCCTGCCTCTCTCTCTCTCTCTCTCTCTAGCTACCCGACCCAAACCCCGTCCGCACGCACACTCGCCCACACGTACGGACTCCGAGGGCAGGCGGGAATGGGGTGGATCGGCTGCGAAGGAAGGGGGGCAGAGGGCCGATAGAGGATCTGCAAACACGCTGCCGCTACCGTCACACTCCGTCCGCGCCTCTGCTCTCTCTCTGTACCAGAGCGCGGCGCGGCTACCAGCTTTCTCGTCCTATGCTTCGCCTCATCCTCTCTTCATACTCTATTTTACCAGAGAGAGAGAGAGAGAGAGAAGGCCTCTCTCTCTCTACCTCGCTCTCTCGCTAACCTGGGGGCCCCGCGTCTGCGTACGTGTGAACCGTCCGACCGGATGACAAACTGCTCTGCAAAATAGAGCGGAATACTAGAGTCTGAAAATACGAGGATCGAAGCGGCGGCATTTTCAGCTCTCTCGTTTTATTTCGTTCCGTCGTTCGCATTTATAAAGATTATTATTGCTCGCCGCGGCCTTTTTTTTTTACGAAATGCAAATTCAACCTCGGCAGTGTATTAGGGCCTTTGGCCGCGCAGGCAAAGCACTCGAGGCCGCGCGATTACCTCGATCCGCCGGTCTGTAACAGCTAATTCAACAAAACCGTCAACGCAACGTTTACACTCGCCCGTACAGTTAGGCAAACATTTACGCAGTTAACTCCTCCGCGTCATTCCCGCGGCATTCTTTCTTCGGCGGCGGCCGGATCGAGCATCGCTGAATCACTGCCAGCCACCTTGCAATAAGCCTCATCCTCCGGTCTTAGTTTTCCCACCTCTCTCTCTTTCGCCTCGTCTTTCTATCCCGGCCACCCCCGGAGAGCGCTGAAATAACGTCCGGGGTCAGGCGGGCTTATTGACAGCTTTATACACGCGCGATGTTATTGCAAATTCTTCTCGTTCCCTGCCGCGCGCATCATCGCAGCCGTATACTATATCCGTCGGAGCGGCTCGTCCGCTCGCCGCTTTTTTTCTTTTTTCGCTGGCTTTCCTTACCGGTGTATATATGTATACAGGCGGGCCCAAGGGAAATGCCGCGGGAATAGATTCGAGGAGGTACGAAGGGCGAAATAAGCGAAAATCGAGCGATAAAGTAAAGGAGAGCGCGGGAGCAAAGTGAAAAAGGATCGCGCGCGCGCGGGGGGAGAAAAAAGAGAATAACGGAAAAACAGACGTAAAGAAAGCCAGATAAGAGAGTCCAGCCGTGGGTAGAGGGAGAGAGAGAAAAAAAAAGGAGCAGAGGCCAAAGGAAGAGGAGATAAAAGAGTAAGAAAGATGAGATTCGAAGGAGAGATAGCGCGAAGTCTGGTTACTCTCCTCGCGTGTTTCTCCTGCGCTTCTTGTTTTGCACGACTGCAGCAGAGCGAGAGAGAGAGAGAGGAGCGCTCCGGGCCAATCGGGACGGATGCTGTGCAGCAGCGGCGCGCGTTGTATACACGGCGTCGTCGCGCTATCGTCGCTGTAAGTTGTATATTCTGCGACTGCGCGCCCTAGCGCATGAAACAATACAATTTAGATAATTAAATAGATATCGTCGCCGGCCGCCGCGCCGCGACGCTGCACTGCTAATGCGAAACAGAGATTCGCCTTTTCGACTCTCTCTCTCTCTCTCTCCCTTGTTTTCTCTTTCTCATGCAGAACTGACTCCGCGCTTATTCCCCTTATTTAAGTACTTCTTTGCGTCAGGGCAGACGCGACTACGCGAGGCGTGACTCCCGAACTTTCCCTGCTACCAATGACAACCTACAATTCGTTTAATTAATACAAAGTGCACCGCACCGAAGCGAACGAAAGAAAGTTAATCAATAAAGAGCAGCGCACTCGGTCACTGTACGTACAAAATCGCCGGCTCCCTATACACCGCGCACGGAATAATCTCAGCCCGAGAAGAGAGAGAGAGAGAGAGAGAGGAAGGGAGGGAGGCGCAGCCTCGGATGTCCCTGGGCGATAACGTCTCGCGGTCTGATAACTCGATCGCGGAGGCGGCGGCCCTCGAACCGCGCAATATCAATTTGTCCATCTCGGAGGCCCGGCGTACAGCTATCGCCCGTCAAGGGCGAGAGAGCGCGCGGGCGCGTGCATGCATGCATGCATGCAGGATGCACAAACGAGCCGAGTCATTCTTGAGAGCTTTTTTGCGAGCGCGCGAGCGCTGCATATAAGCCTGTCCTTGTCAAGAGAGTGATCGCTCTATTTTTGATCGCGGCGCCGCGTGAGTTTGCGGAAAGCCCCCGAGCGCGAGAGAGAGAGATCTGGATTAGTCGGCGAGGGAGCGTCGTCTAATTTTCGCTCGCGGGACGTAAACATGTTTGCGGATACGAGGTTTCGATATTATTTCCCGCGCGCCGGTTTACACCGCCGAGGGCACGACTTGGATGGAGATTTTGTTTTTTTTTTTGTTTTTTTATGTAAGATCAGCTCGCGCTCGCGAATACGAAAATGAATCATTTCATTTGCGCGATCGCGGCGCGCATTCGGCGTAATGAGCGTTAATGAAAATGTTACATGATTAAAATTACAGTTACGGTTTGGCGTAATAAAATAATCTCGCTTAATTTATCGCTTTAATAAACTTTGTAAATTATCGATCATTTATGATAAAGCATCCGCAGATGTTTATTTCAGCGTTTCCGCAAATTAGCTTTTCATTGAAAAACGCGGCCTCCGCTATTTATTGCGATAATTAAGCTTCCTCATACATATTCAGCATAAAATTGACCAAATAATAATTTAAAGGAAGTCCGCGGCGAATCCGAGAGGCTCACCTTTACAATTCACGCGGCTACATATAACTATATGTATATTAAAAACACCGTCGATTCGCCGGAGCATTTACGTAAAAGTACGCATCGATTTCCATTAAGCGAAAAAGCGAGGCTCTCTCCCCGCCGTAGCGTAGAATAAGATGACAAAAAAATTGACTGCGAGACACGAGCAAAAGGAAGCCGCGGCTCGGCGGTGGGCGGGAGAAAAGGAACGCGAGAAAAAATACACTTATAATGAAACTCTCGAAAAAGAGAGAAACAGGTAAAGGTATATCCGACGATATTATCTCCGGAGCGCCACGACGCTCTCTCGGCACTATACCTGTATATGCATGCCCACATATTATACACGTATACACGCGGACTCCACGCGCGCGACGTATATACAGTCGAAGGCAGGCAAGAGAGCCCCCCCGTTGGGCGCTGCGTGTGTTAATTTGAATCGGGAGAGATTACGCGGGGACTCCCTGTCGCGAGCAGCCATTTTGTATCAAAATGTCGATAAAGGAAGTTCTATCTCTCTCTCTCTCTCTCACTCCTCCCTCGGCGATTCTTCCTTTAAGCGCGATCGCTCATTCGCTCGTCGTCGCGGGAGCTTCTTCTATATATCGGCGAGGAGAGAGGAGAGGAAGAGACGCTAATGGCCCTCGAGGAAGCGCCTCGAAACGCGGAATATTGAATTTATTTGCGGGGTAAACTCGATTTTCATAATTTTACTGTTAATGATTTCTCCGCGAGGAGCGCGCACAAAGTATGCAGGCAGCGAGATAGACGCCGATGGAGGTAAAAGCGGAAAGTTCTCGGGAATATTATTGTCGGCTGCTAGATTGGAATTGATTAAAAACATTCGGGTTATCGTGTAATTGAATATTTTTGCATAATTTATACGCGATAAATTCTGCATTTAATTATTTCGGAAATTCTTTGGCGCTAATTCACTTTTTGATTGAGAGTTTTCGCGATATTTTTTCAACGAGCAGTATACAGTTATAATTACACTAGCTTCGGTATCCTTCGAAAATATTGTCGTATGCATTTCTTTTGAAAAGAGAATCTGTTGTTTGTTTTGTTCGTACTTGTTGCAGGGGGCTGAGGAGCATCTTGAAAAAAAAGAGAGGAGGAAATACAACGCGTTATATCACCACCGACATCGTGTAATTCTACTCGACTTTGCTGGCGCTGCGACTCTCTACACCCCATAAATATCTCTGAATCATCGTATACACGAACGCTGTTCCTGCCTATACAGCATTCTTCCTTGTAACTTATCGGCGGAGCTCCGCGAGATATACCCTTCAAGAAATCTGACGATTCGCAGTGACTAACGCCACTTTGGAGCCATTACTCCAATCGGAACCCGGCGAGCAGTTCACCGAACAATGATTAACAGGAGGGGGGCACGTCGCGGGTATATAATTCGCAATTCGACGTTTTTGTTCGATTGAATTGCGAGGCGAAACCCATTGAAAATGCACCGGGGCAAACTTTGATTACAGTACAGCCAGATACAATCTAATCATGTAATTTCCATTCCCGCACAATGGCCGACCCAAATTCGAGCGAGTTCCACCGCGGCGAACAAAAATTGCATAGCCTTCGATAACAAAAGCGAAATTCCCATTCGAGAGAGCGAGCGAGAGAGAGAGAGAGAGTTAGATGCTGCTGAATTCCGATGGTCGAATGGGGCATCGCGCGCGGCGCGAGAGAGGAATGGGAACGCCATAGAACAAGAGAAACAGAGAGAGGGAAAAGGGAGCCGCCGCGAAAACGTCACTCATAATAGCACGGACAATCAAATGCTCATTGGGCCGTGTCGCGCTATTTGTCTCTGCGGAAGACGAGCGGACGTTGGTCGCGGGCCGATATTTCGTTGCCCGAGCGCGCGTGTATACATATATACACCCCCCGACCAACACGCACGCGCTTTATGTATACGTACGAGCGCAACGATTGTTTGATGCACGGCCGATTAAATGATCGGCGAGCGCGCGATTTCGGCCGAGATAGGCGGCGCGTCGGAATGCGCGCGCGCGCGAGAGAGCGCCTACGCGTCTACATTGTTCGAACTGCGCGCACTATCGCCGCGCGTACGATTTCCGAGGTAATTGCGATGCATCGGTAAAATCGAATTAAAAATCTGCCAGTCGTTTGATCAAGAGTCGGCCGAGAGCTGGGTTATTCGCGTTTTAGTTTTTCCTCCTCCACGCCCCGGATAAATGTGCCTTTGTCCTGCTCAGCTGCCGCCTCGGTGCGCCAATGATCTTGAAAGTGATGCTGCTCTCCGGATTGGGTAATGAATGTTCGTCGTGGACTCTTGTTTTTCAGCCGCTCTCTCGTTCGATGTAACCTATTTATATGTATATCCACTCGCCGCCTCGAGGATATTTTGTAATATCGCTGCGCGTAATGAATGGTCAATGAATTGAAAAAAAAAACATTCCAAATATAGCTCGTGATTACGGAGCGTTTCGTTTTCGGAAGAAAGGAACGGAGAGCGGCGCGGAATCGTTACGAAACTCTCCCCAGCGTGACGAAACGGAGCGGGAGGGGGGGAGGGGGGTTGTTTCTCGCCGACGAGCCTCGCTTCCGACGGAAAACCGCCCCCGATTGAACAAGAATAACCGAGAGCCCCCTTGTGTTTTCATTGTGCTCGTATCTATTCACGTGTTTGCCCAAAATTCTATGCAACTATATATACGCCGTAAAAGAATGATGTTACACGTGGTAATATTGGATTTTCCTCGCAAAGTGGTGTTCCGAGTTTGCTCAACACTTTTATTATTCTCGTATGCATTAATCACTCGATGTGTTTTCGAAATTGGGCTTTCCGATAAAATTAGAACGGACTCACCCGCATTCTTCGGGGATACGTAAGTGTTCTTCGCAAGGATTACTCACCTGAAACAGAAAGAAAAATAAAAATCTTTAGTTTATTGAATGAAATTTATTAATACAATAATATAAAGGATAATTCGTAACAGGTAAGTAAATTTATGCCAGTTCGTCGCGAAGCAACCATCAGACTCCATCTACATCCTGGAAACAAAACACACGCCTCGGACTCTCGGTGTCTCCTGGCAGTCTTCGTTACGTTCGAATCGCCTCGGTAATCTATCCGCGATTCTTTCCCTATCCTTTCTCCAGCCGAGCCATCATCCGCGCTCGCATGCAAGCTCGCTAGCTTTTTCGCGCCATCTCTCTCTCCCCCCCTCCCCCGTCCCGCGGCCGTGTATCTTTCGCGTATTTCGTTGCAAATTTATCGCGGCCCGCGAAAAATATGAAAACTGGTTTGCCGCCTGAGTGGTCCGAGGAGCTCGCGGGAGATGAGATCTTCTCGAGTTCTTTGGCTCTCCCCGCGGCTCCGACCCGCGCTCGCGTCCGTGTGTGTGTGTGTGTATAGGTGGAAGGCTAAGGACGGGCAGGGTATGATCGTACCTCGAGCCGAACGCGTGTTTATTTATGTTTATGGGGGAGATCGGTGCGCGCGCGCGGCGGAAAGGAGTTTTCGAAACGGAGATACCGCGGCTGCTTTTATTATTGAATTGTTGTTTGCTTTGCCGGGCGAAATTAAACTCCTGGCCTCTTCATTATCTTCGCGCGAGAAGGGCGGTTTCGCCAGCACTGCACCGACACGGACAATGCGAATTAAGCTGTGCTTCAAATCTATTATTTCGATAGAGCCGAGAGAGACGATCCCGCGCGCGCGCTTCCTCAAATTTATGAATCGCGCGATCATTGCAGTGCTCTCTTAAGAGCTCCCCGATGCTATTTATCAAGGCGGAATTAATAATAGAGAAAAGTGTAATTTAATCAGATACAATGTAAATGATACGTATTTAACGGATTAAATAAAACAAACAAGCCGCGTGATAAATGAACAGCGTGTGTTCCCTGCCCGTATCACACGGTGCGAAACGCTGACTGTAATCGTTCCATCTTAGAGAGGATACATAAACATGTTCGAGAGAGATCCGTGGGTCAAGGGCAATCATCCTTTTAATGCGTCAACCTTTCGACCTCGTCCGTGGAGATTTTCGTTAAATTGATTTTCTCCGATAATTTATAATTCGACGGAACAAAGCGAGGAGTGCAGCGCTTGTTGGGCTTAAAATTAGAGGAAGAAAAAAAGGGGGAAAATAACCAAAAACTTGAGATAAGGCTATAAAAAATAAGAGGCTTTCTCGCATAACCTCTACTTGCGTAATTTTAAATTAAACTGTGACGTTTTCAAATTAACGTTTTTGCCCATCCTCTCTCTCTCTCTCCACCGTTCCTTCTTTCTTCCGACGTCGCTTTGGCTCGAGACTCGCTCGCGCTTTCTCTCTTTTCTCTCTCGCTTTTTCGTCGAAGGAGAGAAGCAGAG
This sequence comes from Ormyrus rosae, assembly GCA_035047165.1. NCBI lineage: Eukaryota > Metazoa > Arthropoda > Insecta > Hymenoptera > Ormyridae > Ormyrus > Ormyrus rosae. The sequence goes on along the minus strand of JAWWML010000052.1, from coordinate 19,085,816 downwards.
CAAACTTGCGATATTACCGGCGGCGGCGGAGCTTTTTCGTCGGCGCGCGGCTCCCGTAATTTAGGTACCAGGAAATTGGTTTTCTCCGACAATGAAATAGAAGAATGCGGCGATCCGACGGGCGAGAGAGGGAATTCGCGAGTTCGCCGCGTGTCGACGAGAGACGGGAGGGAGAGGAGAGGAGAGGAGAGCGAAGAATTAAAAAGGTAATAGAGGAACGAGCTTTCGCAAAGCTTATTGTGCGCTCGATATCATTAACCGCGGCTGCAGAGCGGAATGGTAATAAAAAGGAGGTGGTGTGGATACGTCGCCGAAATTCATTTCTCACGTGCCGCGGCGAAAATAAAGGAGCCATTGTTCGGATTTCAGTCCTGCGTGTGATAAGACTGACAATACGTAGTAGAGAGCGAAAGAAAAAGATGTAATTTTTCAGAGCCGTTAGTTTTAATTATTTCAAATAGCACGATTGTGCGATGGAATTTCAAAATTTCAAACGTATTCATGCAAATAGGTTTGCTTGCAGGATGAAAAAAAAAAATTTTTTCTCGGCAATCTTGTAAAAATACGAATAAGTTATTTAAATGTTTTGCAAAATCCTATGCAAATATTATAATCCAATTGATAATAAATTGTGTGGCATGAATACGAACGCGCGAATCGCACGCGTTTGAAAATGTTCGGGCTGCAACGAGCAAAGAAATTCGCATTACTGAAAGTATGTTCTCTGCTTACATCGAGTTCGCAGAAAAAGATAAAGAGCCGAGAATTTTTAGTAAAACTACAAGTTTCTTCCATTTAATATACCGCGTATTATACTTTATAAATGAAAATTTATGTACCACCTTATCTAGAAAAACGAGCACTATTGAAAAAGCTCAATTGGAAATCTCTTCGCTTACAAAGTGGCTACAGCGCGATAAGCAGCAGCCGCTCGTTAGCGATACAAAATTATCAACGATATTTCAATAAACTTATACTAGCCGTTCCCACAACGTCTCTCTCTCTCTCTCTCTCTTTCTCTCTCTCATCGTGAATCTGAAAAAGCTTTTTCCCCGCCTTAATCACTTCATAACTCAGTGTCGCGGAAAACAAACTAAAATCGACTGCCGGTGAAAAAAAGGCCGAGCTCTCTCCCGCCCTATTAGCGCGATAAATAATTACGTCGAGTGGGCACCAAATTAAAAGCAAGAAGAAGAAAAAAAAAAAGAAGAGCGGCCGCGCCGATTGAAATAAGATTGCGGAAGTCGAGTCAGATACGCATCGGTGCGCTTACGATCCGTTCTCTCTCTCTCTCTCTCTCTCTTCGCTCCCGGCGTCATCCTAGCGACTCGGAATCGGTGTATAACGAAGCCAATTGGAGGGTAATTATCCATTACGATCGAATTATCCCGGCCTCTCCGCATAACATCCTGCGCGTGTAGCGGGGCTTAGTTTTGTTGCGCTCCGGCGCGAGGGCGAAAATGCCGCTGCACACGAGGAGAAAAGAAGAGAGAGAGAGAGAGAGAGAACGGGAGAGGGAGGTTAGGTTCGGTAATTGCTTGGTCGTCGGATCTGAATAAAATACGAAGCTACCGGTAGTCTCGGCTCGTCTCTCTCCCGCCGCCTGTCCGTCCGTCAGGCCTGTCTGTCATTCTGACGTGGGAAGACACAGCGGCGCCCGCTGCGGATCCAGCCGGAAGGCGTATACACCACTGAAACCTACCGAAAGCTAGTTACGATTGTTCGGAAACTCGCCAAGTCATGCGAGCCCCGCCGCCGCCGCGGCCGAGAAAATGCGCGCGCTTACGTGCAACGAGCCGAGGTGCAATTTCGCAGACATGCAATCATAATCAACCTTGCGGCCGGAGTACCTGCAGGCGTGTGTGCGCGCGCGAATAAAGGAGGACTCCATGCGCGATTTTGCGCTTCATTATTGAGGGGATGTATTAGAGCTCGATAGTTCCCGTTCCTCGTGCTTATCACCGAGCGAGAGCCGGCCTCCTCGTCGGTAATCGTCTCGATAAAAGGCGGACTCTTGCCACGGCGGCGTGCGCGTTCGTTCGCAACGATCTCGCGGAATTATTCAAATCCGCTCTCCGGCTCCGGCTCCAGCGAGAGGATAAATTTCGCGAAATTAACGCGCAGGAATCAGTTTCGATCTCGGCGAGGTGCGCGCGGGGTCGAAGATCGAAATCGGGCGTGCGAATAATTAGGGAATCGCCGGGGCCACTCGCGCGCCCACGAGGTCAATTAGTCACACGGCGGGGCGCAGAGGCCCTCTCTCTTCTTCTGCCCGGGGCTCGTCGTCGTCGTCGTCGTCGTCGTCCTCGTCGTTTCCGCGAAACCGCACGAGGACTCGCCGAGGCGCATCGCCTCGCGCGACTCGTTTCCTGCGGGCGGACTCCTCGCGCAATTTACCGGGGGATTATCGGGGTATCGCCCTCGAGGCCGGAGGCCGAGAGAAACGCGCGGAATCGCCTGATTTTCGACGGAAACGCGTCCTTTGCGGCCTTTTCGACTCGTTCAATTACGGCGCCGCGAGCCGCGCGGCCGAGGAAATTTCCGTTCCTTTTATTTCGCCGGGCGAGGGCTTCTTCATGCTTCGCGGATTTTCGACGACGGCTCGGGGAGGGAGGTTTGAAAGTCTAATTTTTGCGGTCGAGCGCTGAAATTAGAGCCGCTCTGCTCTCGGGGATTCTTTCCAGAATTTCTTTTCTCTTTATTAGGAGCAAAACGTTCCGTATTTAATTTACGGCGAAATTAATTACGTCAATGACATTAGGCGAATTAAATTATTATTCATTTATTCATTGAGAATGCGCGCTGCTCCTCTTTTTTGCCTAGTAAAATATTCATAAGCCGGCGCACTATTTTTCTTTCTAAAGGGCCAATTACTGAAAAATTCATCGGGCAAACACGCAATACCGTTCCCTTCCGGCACCGCACTGACCCTCCCAACAAATTTGACCGGTCAGCCGGCGAAATAATTCATTAGGCGTTCGATTCTGAAAAGCGCGCCTGGGCAATAACGCTCGCGCGGGGCAGGCCAGCGCGCCGCAGAACCGCGGAATAATCGCGCGCTCGCACGGCGCACCGAAGTACCGAAACCGCAGAGTTCGAGAGCCCAACGAAACGGAATACACGCAGAAACGCAGTCAAAGTGTGTCAATGGCCCCTCTGCGGTAAACCACGCAGTCATGCAAGTCGGTGGTGGGGGGCGCGCGCGCGCGCGCGCCTTGCCTTCCTCCTTTTATTTATTTTTTTTTTCTTCCCCCCTTTCCCTCGCCGCGGCCGTGGAAGGGTTGCTCCGAGTCATGCGAAGTGACGTGTCGACAAGAGCGCGGGCCGCGAGCTCTGTGCTCTCGTAAGGCGAAGCGCCTCGCTTAAACGGCCAAAAATGGAAGGCAGACCGAGAGAGAGAGAGAGGGGCGAGTGGTTCGCTTGCACTTGTTCTGGAAAACGATATCGTGTTCGTGCGTCATAAGCATCAGAAATCCCTTTTGAGAAACCTGACATACGACTTTAAGCGCTCTCGCTCGTATTTAAGAGGACCCCTCGGCCCGGCCAGCGCGGCGCTCGTTTTCTCTTTATTTTCGTTCGAGAGCGTCACGCTGCGGCATTTTTTTCCCCGCGAGTAAAGACGAGAAAGAGCTTTGCGGATAGAGAGAGAGATGATTCAAGAAGGGAACGACGGGGGAGGAGAGATACGCGCGCGCGCGGCTTGCGCAAAAATTGTGTTAATGCCTTATTTATTGTTAAATTAAGTGAAGCATTCATTTTCTTGTTTATTATCATGCTAAGTAATCGCCGCCGGGAATAATGCGTCTCGCCCGTATCGCCGGGGAATTAAGGACAATCGTTTTTTCCAGGATTTGCAAGGTACGGAGAGAGCCGCGATGACTGCGCGCGCTCCGCCAGAGTTGCCGCTTTGAATTATCGCGTTGCGCAACTCCTATATCACAGCGGCCGCCGGGTGATGCCTTGTAATCTTTTTATTTATGCGTTATATATTTATGAACAATGCCTGCTTTAATCACGCTAATTTACGACGCTTATAAGCACTTACTTTCATTGATTATCGGGCAGGAGCTATAAAAATTTATCGGCGAATCACGTAAATTAAAAGGGCATTTTAAATTCCTCCTCGTGAAATGCGACATCTTTCCGAACGGCTCAATTCATTAATAAACAATGTTGAGCACTTTATTTTTATATGCATCGAAATAAAAAAAAATCGTTGAACCGACTTGTAAATAAAAAAAAAATGTCAGCTTTAAGAAGCATATAGAAGGCTGCGAAAACGCAGAGAGCGAGAGAGAGAGAGAGAGAGAGAGAACCGAAGAAAGACTCGATTTGTACGCTGATACTCGGTTTGTCCCGGTGCCTCAGTTATAAACGCAAATATATGGGCGCGAACCTTGCGCCTAGGTCAAGACTTTCGGCTGCTCTCTCGCTCGGGAAGAGCGATCGCGGCCATAATTTATAGGATTCCCCATTCATCGGGCTCGCTCGCACACACAGGCACACAGAAAGAGAGAGAGCGCGCGGCTGCTCCTCCGTCTTCTCTTTCTTCGCCGTGTTCGGCGGCGGGCTCTCTCTCTTTCTCTCGGGTGGTGATATCAATATCTCTCGCAGGCGGGGAGAGAAAGAGAATCGCGGCGCACGGAGAGCTCCGCGCGCACGGATGATTTCCGAGGCCGCTAATGCATGTAATTGATCTATTGTGCGATGCATTAGCCCTCGGGTATCGTGTATCTCTCGCGCCTCGCTTTCTTTATAACGGCGGCCTCCGAACGATCCTCGAGGAATAATAATGCTCGAGGACGTGGAATCGAGAGCGCGCGCGGGACGACGCCGAGAGCACAAAGACGCGACAATTTTTCACGCTCTCTCTCTCTGTATACGCTTGAATGCCCGGTGATGTATTGCGAATCGTCTGTTTATATTCGGTTTATTGTATTCTTTCACCGCGGCTGCGACGGATCGTTCCGGAAAATTGTGGAAAAATAAGTACGTAATCGACGAGAGCGAGAGCCGAGTTTTACGCTTTAATTACCGGAGTGCGTCTTTTGACGATTTCATTTGGCCGCTGGAATCAGTAAACATTCACACCACCGTCCGCAATCGTCGAGGAATTCGAATACCTCAACTTACACAGTCCTCCCGTCCCAATTAATTCTCTCTGATAACGCAGAAATGTATCTCTCATTATTTTCCCTCTCTCGAGAAAGCGAGAAGAAAAAAAGCGACGCCGGGGCTCAGTAACACATCGCATGTCCAGAAAGGCGAGAGATAACGAGAGAGAAAGAGAGAGAGAGAGAAAGGAAGCAAATAAAGGCCGAAAAAAAAGGCGAAAACTGAAAAGCAAAAGGGAAGAGCCGAGGAGAAGAAGACCTGAGCCCTCGCAGGCTGGAATCTACAATCGCTCGGCGCGTCTCGACAAGGAAATTCATAAGATCCGAACTTTATTCGCGTGCGCTTGCGCGCGTGCGCCTTGAATTTATACTCTCGGTCGCAATCGCAGGAAATTTCGAGCCCTCTCTCTCTCCTCTGAAAACTGACCGACGGCCGTAGATAAGGATGCGAGAGCCGCAGGGCGCGCGGGTCACTCGCTCGCGACTCTTTATGTGGCCCCGTACGAGTGTATAGAGACGCGCAGATATATCCGCTTTGGAATGGAGCTCGCGCGCCGAGACGTGGACGTCTCAAGCAAGAGGAGCCCAGAAAGAGCAAGAGAGAGAGAGAGAGAGAGAGGCGAAAGCACGGGCGAACATGCGAGGCAATCGTAAGTTAGGGAGCGAAAGCAAGCGAGAGAGAGAGAGAAAGAAGCGGTTTTAGCCGCGCGAACATAAAGTTCCAGACTTACGACGCAAGATCCCCGATAGCTCCTCGCGGTGGGCATGAAAGCATCGGCGAAAAAAAAGAGGAGAGCGAGAGAGAGAAAGAGGGAGAGCGAGAAAAAAGGCAAAAATGCAGGCTTGCGCAAGCGGCCGCGAGGAAAAAAGCAGGCGCTACCTCTTCTCGGAGGCAAAACTTTGCGGCGATGGTATTGGCGATGGTCGAAACCCCGCGGCGAGCCAGCCGAGATTTCTTTCTTATCCCGGCATTCGACGCGCCGAGAGAGCCTTCCTTCCTTTTTTTTCTCTCTCTCTCTCTCTCTCTCTCTCTCTGTATTTCATTATTTAGTGCGGTTCCCCGGCTTTCGGCCGGATTTACTCGGTAGTCTTAATAACAGAATCAAGGACGCGGGCGATATCTTCGCCCGTTATTACTTATTGTGGGCAGAGATCATTTTCTCTCTGCCGTGTGTCGTCGATAATGGCCCGTGTCCTTGTAAAGGCGGCCGGGGCCTCTTGCGGGGATTCCCGGCCCTGTACTTTACGGGGAATTAAGCGGAGAGGGAGTGTAATTAATTTGTCGAAATGGTTTTAAAAGGAAATCCGCTGCGCGCATTAAGATATTACTTTGAAATATCGCCGTGTTATTGTCAGCGATAATAAATAAAATCGGGTGATGTCACGCCATTTAAAGGTCCGCCGGAACGAATGGCTTTTAAAAATAAAAGCGCGCATGACCGCAATGCATCGTCGATGAAAATCTAAATACCCTACGATAACAGCGAAATGAAAAAAAAAAAAAAAAATAGCACTCAATTACGTTTACCCGGCTGTTTGAGGCCATAAACAACGAAATCTTAGTTCCTCGAATTCCCAGAACGCCAAAGCAAAAAGGAGGAGCTCGAAAACGGCCCGAGAGCAAAAAGCGGCGCAAGCTCTCGCGGCCGGCCGCAACGGACGCGCGGTTTATTTTATTCGAGCCGTCGTCCACCTCTTCTTACCGGGGCACACGTATATATATGCATATAGGTACTCGCGTTAGACCCCTGCGGCGAGCAACCTGTCTTTCCAACACCGTCGCCCGCGCTATCTGCCGGATAGGAATAGCCGATAATCCTCCCGAGGGTGCTTAAATTTTTCTTCGCGCCGACAACGTGCCGGTGGGCCTCAGTCCACGCGATAACGTCCCCCTGCCCCCCCCACCCCCTCCAGCCCGCTTTTTCGATGCACGCGCGGGGTCAGCTCTCCGCCGCGCGGTCGCCGGTAGATAAGCTCTTTTTTTTTTTTTGGGCGGACTATTTTCTCGCGGGAAAGAGTTATCACGCGCCTGCTTTTCGAAGGAGTTTGAGGAGCAGATTCTGGCTCGATCTTGCGGGGCTGTAACGGGGTAATCGCGGGAGATCGCACGAGAGCGGCCTGCGCTGTTTTGGATTCACGCGAGATGCCGCGGGTTATTTATGTCCCTACGCGGGGGGAACCGTGTAAGTCGGGTTTTTCCCGCTAACGGGAAAGTTTATTTATCGTAATCACTAATCAATATTAAATTATACGCGGTAATGTACGACATTTCGCCTTTTTTTTATTTTGATAAACAACATTGCTCGGCTCGAGGTCGTAAATTGAATTCATCCTGATTGCCGAGTTAAACCAAGTCGGAGGACTTATAAAGAGGAGCTACGGCGAGTAAATCTCGCGTTTTCCACGGACGCCGGCGGCGGACAAAACGCGCATTTTCACGGGATAAACCGGCGGGAGGCGTAAGCCGGGCTCTAAAATTAGCCACGCGCAAGTGCGTCGACAATCGGCATTGTCGCCTGATCAGGTAAAAATTGTTCGTCCCTCGCACTGCGCGGAACGGCTCACAATGATCGCGACAATGCAACTCCGCGGACGAGGACTCTGGGGGGGAGAGAGGAAGAATGGCAGAGAGAAGATGCGAGTGAGATCAGACCGGTTGAATTATAGGATCCCCTGGTGATAATGATGAACCGTGTTTACACTGTAGCGGAGATCCTTGCAGGGGCGCCTTCTCTCTATCTCCCTCTCTCTCTCGTGCCTCCTGACCGAAAAGCGGCGCGGAGGTCGACGAGAAGGCGAGATAGAAGGCGCGTCTCCGCGATCGCGCGAGAGAAATACTCGGCGCAACTCCTTTCTCATGTAAATACGATGTAAAGCGCGGCTGACCGCCTCCTATCTCTCTCTCTCTCTCTCGTTCTTTCTAGCCTCCTGCTCGCGCACAATGTCGAGCTGCCGAGAGCGCACGAGAGAGAGAAAGAGAGAGAGAGAGAGAGCAATCCCCCACCTAGCCGGCCGCGCCGCCGTCTCTCATAGGACGTATCTTTAAAGTCGACGTATGGCGGATAGGAGGTGGAAGGTGGAAAGGCGCGCGGAGGTGGTGCCTCTCTCTCTCTCTCTCCCTCTCGCTCCTTCTAGAGGTGGAGAGCGAGACGGGGAGACGACGACCGCCCGTAAAATATATCAGCCGCTGTGTGACTTCTCGGGGCAGACACAAATCACACGACCCCCCGTCGCTCTCTACGACTACCCGCGCCGTCGCCGTTGCCCCGGGAGGAGAGGAGGAGGAAGAAGAAGAAGAAGAAGCGGGAGGCCGCAAGGTGTGGGTGTACCTTTATGTGCACCGAGAGGACCTAGAGAGTCCACCGTAGGTGGAGAACGCGCGAAACTCACTGCTTCGCAGGAAGATCTAACGAGCGGCGCGGAGGGGCTAAGTCGCATTGCTGTAGTCTCCACTTCTTGCCGGGCTCGTCGAAGTTATTTGCATGCTTTCGACGAGATCGAGGCTAGGACACGGCTAGTTTTCGAACGGGGTAGGAGATTAACTTACTAATGAGCCTTCGAATCGGATGAAAAAAAAAAAGTTAATCTTTCGGCATTAGTACACCGGAGTCGGTACAACGAGAAATTCTCGGTATGAAAAGGAATCATATATATATGAGATTCATCTGGCGAGGGGCTCGGAGCCCGTTGGTAAGCTAAATAAGCCGAGCATCAAAGATACCGAAGAGAAGACATCGTTTGGAACGTTAATCCTCGCGAGAATCTACCTATCGGCCGCCTAAACACTTCTGTATACCGAAAGGCTCGAACACGTTTGTGCGCTTCGAAGAAAAGAAAAAAAGACGATAGAGAGAGAGAGAGAGAGGTAGCAAAGAAGTATAAAAATGGAACGGCCGCGGTCTACTGCTGGACACGATCAAGCCGAGGAATCTTTGAATACCATTAATGAGACTCGTCGAGGAGAAAGGGAGGGAGAGAGAGAGGAGACAAGAAAAAGCGAGGGGATAAAAGAACTAAAGCGAGGAGAGGGAAGATGGGCCTTGCGTCGTCCTCTCTTCTTTTGAGAGAAGCTGCGCGCGGCCTTTTGTTGGGCCCCGTGAAGTGAGCAAGGAAATAATGCTCGCTGGAATGTGACCTGTGCACCTCCTATCTACTCTCGGCTCTCTCTCTCTCTCTCTCTCTCTCTCTCTCTCTCTCTGCGTGCCTGTACGTGTAGCTCGACACGCTTTCGAGCGAGAAGGAGGAGGAGCTGTATCATTGTGCTTGATCGAGCATGCGAAAAGCCAGCGAAAGCCGCGCTCGAGCTGTGTATGATTCACGAAGGATCCTGGAAAAAGCCCCGTAGCGCTTGAATCACGCGCCGGCTGGACTCGTTAGTGGAGACGACGACGGCGGCGGCGGCGGCGGCGGCGACGGCGGTCAAGCAGGTTTTCTACCCGTTTCGCAAAGCAGCTATTGACCCATTTATAAAGGGACGTTCTTCGAAATTAAATCCGGCCTCCGAGGTACATAAGTATCCCTCTCCGCGGGAACTTCGTAAATTACCCGCGGCCGCTCTCGATCCCTATTAGATGGATGTTACTATTGCCGATTCTGACAAATACCCCGGCGATAAAATTAAATCGGCCGCGGGAGCGACTACCGTCCTTCCCGCATTGATTCCCACACGTCGCGAAATCCGACGAGCGACGAGAGAGAGAGAGAGAGAGACGCGCAGCGGTAAATAAGGTTTATGTAGCAGGCCGCGCTGTCAGAGGGGGGAGCAAAAAGCCACGACGCGAGAAGATCGACACAAAAGCCGGGCCGCGCGGCTCCAATTAGGTATAACGCGGAGCGCGCGCAGCTTCGTCAATCCCCCGGCGTCGGTGGAAAGAAAACTGGTTACAAAAGGCCCGGGACTGCATATTTCATTTGCAATAAAATGGAGATAGAGAGAGCGAGAAAGAAAGGGAAAGGGAAGAAATCTTGTTCGACAGGGGCCTCTCTCTCTCTCTCGGCCGTATGCAAGAGTCCTCTCTCGACGTTTTTCAGCCGGGGACCCGCGATCCCTCATTCTCGACGTATATCGTTATTAGCGTTATTGCCTGCTCGTCGCGCTGCACGTTGTTGGCCCGTTATTACCGGAAAAAATTGATAGACGACAGCCGGAGCCGCGTTGCCGCGAGAGACGGAGAAAGGACGCGGACCATCATTTATAACTCGGAACGAGGCTGGACGGGAGAGTGCCGAAAGAGAGCGACTTGATTAGAAGTATCAAATGGGGGCACCGGGCCTTTGAAGCCGCGGGGATTTAATGCGCTCGAATGTGTGCTCCCGATCGAGCGCCGAGCCGCTTGTTCTCATCGGTTTCGTTCGAAAATTTTCAGTGATTTTTCGAATCGGATTATTTATCGGCAATTTGAATTTGCCGAGATCGAAGCGAAGGTGTATAGAATTTCGCAATATTTTAGTTACTTTATAAACTCGCGAACGAGCACTGATTGCGCAAAGAATAAAAACACAGCTCTCGGAGCTGTAATTTCGCATAATCGAATCGGCATATCTGCCTTGGAATTTGATACTTGACAAAAGCAGGAAAAGTTTCGAAAGTAACGGATAAGAGATTTTTGTCCGCGGCCACGTCGATCCTTATCTTTATCCCTTACATATAGGTTTTCTCGCTCGGCTCCTATACACCTATTCTACATTATATTCCACATCTCTCCTTCTCTATTTATCCGTCCAGTCCAGCGGCGCAATCTCTCGGCGCTCGTTATTAATATCGAATAACGAGGAGAGGCTGCCGCCGCTTCTGCCGCTGCTGCTGCTGCTTCTTAGTGGAGGAGCTCTCGAGAGCGCCTCTGCTATTCTTTATTAACGAACCTCGGCCACTGGTATCGCCATTGCGAGAGGCGAAAAAAGGAGGAACGCAGCTGTAATATAGTACTTGTTATAATCTCACGATACTCACGCGATAAGATCTCGGGTTTCGCGAGCCCGATAACGAAGGTAGCTAGTTATTTTCGCTAGAATTTTGAATTTATCGACAATGCCCTTGATATTTATTTTATTTAGTATCGTATCAATTGCACCGTGCAATTTTCCCCCCTCGATCGCCGCGGAGATCGGGCGCGCGAGGAGTGCAACTTGTTTGAAATTCTATATACATTCTGTTTTGTAAAAATCTTAAATTTTGAATTAAACGATACTCTGTGTCTTTGAATTAGCTTTAAGCGCAGCCACTCGAAAACCCGTTCGAGAAAGCCGCTAAAAATCGAAGAAAAGCTCGGGGAGAGAGGGGGAAAGGAGAAATTCTCCGGCGCGCGGGGCGTGAGAACTCACGTGGCGCGGAGAAAGGAAAAAGCGCGGGTACAACGCAACGTCGGAGAAAGAGCAGAAGCGCGATAAGGGCGCTCGGGCATTGTGTTCCGTAGAGTGTTGCGTGCGCGACGTTATAATTTCCGTACGGCCGGGGAAAACGTAAGGTAGCCGAGCGCGGCCGTTGTTATTTTCGTTTGTGTAAAGCGCGCGTTTAGATGTGCGCGATAGACTTGTGCTCGATAAGCTACGACAATTTGCGGCGTTACGTGGAAGCTGCTCTCGTATTAAAATCGAAAGTCCCGGCGGTGATTTTCTTTTTATCTTTTGCGTACGAGCATAAATTTTTTAGCGAAACGGGGCCTTTTTAATTAAAATTTCCGTAAACGGCGATTAAGTTAAAGAAAGGCGCGAATAACACCGCGGGATCGCGGTATTTCGAGCAGCCTCGGTTTTGTATAAACTCGAAATACGTCGTTAATTAGATCAGCGAGGAGCAAGTTTCCTAATACGCAAAACGAGCATAAAACCGAGGCGAATGCGCGCGTAACAAGGGCGTCGAGGGGGCGCGAAGACACGTGCAAATCGTTTCCACGCGGCTTATTTCTTGCGGCTCTGGCAAGAGGTAAATGCACGGGCCTCTCTTCTCCTTATTATTTATTCGCCGCTCTCTCTCTCTCTCTCGCGCCGCGACGCTCGTGACTATTTTCGTCGCCGCGCCGCGGCCGGCTCTCTCTCGCCGACTAACGAATGCGCTTATAATTGCGCCTGAAACCTAATGGTTATTGATGGGGCTCCTTACTCTCGCGCTGCTAAATCGGCGCCGGGTTAACCTCCGAGCAGAAAACTGTGACGATATAAAGGAGGAGAGAGAGAAGGCGACCCCCTGCCGTATCGTATATATATATTTCCGCGCGATTCGCCATGGGGGCACACCACGCTCCCATTTACATGTCCTTTTAATCCGTGCTGATGATGATCGCGTCTTTGCTCATTTTTGTAATATACACGCCGATCCGAGAAAAGGTAGAATGTGAGCGCGCGCGCGAGAGGAAACGAGCCGAGAATACTTATTGGACGATGAATCGGGGCTCATCTTTTAAACCTCCTCTTTTTTTCGTCCGCTCAATCGGAAAGCGTTCTCAAAGGTTAAGCGAAGCGATGAAAGATGGCGGCATTGCCCTCCGAGTTTTTCGTACCTTGTAATTACAATTTTTTTTCGACGACCACTATATATTACGAGGGTTTTAAATGCTTTTTCAAATTCAGCCTCCTTTCGCGGCGAGGAGCCAGCTGCCTCTGCCGAGAAAAGCCTGAAATGAAAATGTCAGCCGTAGTCGTGCGGGATCTACGCGGTTCCGGCACTTGCTTATAAGCACACAGGGCCGCGAAACCTCGCGGCCCGAGCGTCCGCAGGCCGCAACAGCATTTCGCAGGGGGCTGTAAACACCGTCATTACGCGCCGCCGAGGAACTGCACTTGCCCTCGCGACGGAATCGCTTGCGGTCGAGGTGCGCGCGCCGTTGTCCCTTGGCGGCTCGGCCGCGCGCGCGCGGGCGCGTCTTTCGCCTGTGTTATTCCCGCAAAACTCGCGCGTCGAAGAGAGCAAAGAGAGAAAAAAAAGCCGAAAGCAAAGGGGTCCGCGCGCGCGCGCGTGTGCGGTTTGTCTCCGGCAACGAGGCACTTAGCGTTCGTTAAGTGCGCCCCGACCGCAGCCGATGCACGCCGCGCGACGGAAAGTGTCTCGCGTTACAGGTGTTGTTAAAGAGAGAGAGAGGGAAGCCCAGCCGAAGATTATTATAGCTCGACGCGTAATCACAGCGAGGAAAGCCGAGCCTCTGCCGCGAAGACGAGAGGACTCGCGAAAAATCTGCAACTTGAGCGGCCCGAGCCGGGATAGCCGAGAGCCCGGCCTCGTTATATATATACATACCCGTTGTTCTTCCGCGAGACGAATTAATTGAAATACGATGACGCGCCGGGATTTTAATTAGCGCGATCTGCCGCCCCCCTCCGTATGATTTAGCTGCCTTCGGAATTTAAAGCCGAGAAACCCCCGAGAGCCGGACGCGGGGAGAAAAGGAATCCCGCGCGCGCGGAGAGCTTTCAATCGCCGTAGGAAATCCACTCAATCTCGCGTCGCGAGAAGCGTACTAGCGGAGCCCCGTAATTGAGCCTAACGAATTCGACGAGGAGAGAAGGCTCTCTCGCGATCCAAATCCAATCATCCAATCGGAGTCAATTACCGGCTGACAATGGGCCGCCCTCCGCCCGGTATAGTGCAGCGCGCGGCGGCGGCGGCGGCTCGCCTAAATGTCAACTCCGTGGCGCCGGTGTCATTTCGAGTACAAACAGGACTGCGCGATCTAATTCAGCCGACTCGCCCGACAAAAGGCCCCGACAAAGAAAAGCCAGCCGAGCGGAAGGATGCTGCGTGCGGCTATACACCCCGGGCATTAGGGGGCTTCCTCCCGTAGCCGCCTTCTTTGTTTTGCTTTTTCGCACGGGAATTCTGTGTATGTGTGCGTTGTTTTCGCGCTGGATTCGCTGACAGATTGGCTCGGCGACGCTTTTAAACGAGGACTGAATAAAAATTGTGCTACTCCGCGAGACTGAGCGAGATTTCGAATGAACAGCCGAACACAATCTGCGTAGGATTACAATTAATTTGACTTTTTTCATCGAGACGCAGGTAATTTATTTAAACGATTTCGAAGGAACGTTATATGCACATTCGCTCGGCAAAGATCGGCCGTTCAAAAGGCGCCTCGCGCTTTTAATTAATTCATCCCGTCTTTCCCGAAGGCCGAACAAGCGTTCCGACGATAATATGACGATGTCGCGACGGACGTAAGTTATGGAAGCTGCTAAACGATGTTCGTGCGGCTACGATTCGAGATCTACTCTCCCCCCCCGCTTTAAATGGCACGTAATGCCCGGCGGCCGGCCCGGACGCATGCTATATGTTTATAAGCCGGGGGCCGCGCGGCGGCGCTCGGCGTACAAGCCGGCTCGTTGTCCCTTAAAAGGCAGCGCCGGATAGATAATCAGCCATTGTCTTACCCGGGGACGCCGACTACATCGCGTACTACGAGTGCTCGTGGCGCGCATTTACATTCGCGGAGGCCTCGTAGTCGAGAGCCTCTAATGAAGATTGTTCGCTTCTCCGTGAAATCTCTCCTCCTGATTATCGGGGACTTTGAGAAATTCAATTCTTGTCTGTTTATTTTTGTTTTTTTTTTCAGCGAGGATCATCGCGAAGGTTTTCGAGCTCTCCGAGGTTTGAGCGCTTGTTTAAGGCGGAGAAGACAAATTGCAAAACGCTCGCCCGCGACGTAAATTAAATGTAATAATATATCTTGATATCTAGTAGTATCTCCACCACTCATAATTTGAGTAATTTTAAATTACGAGGTTCACCCGAAGAAATATACACTACTGCGCCTGGGCAATAAATTTTAATTACACTCCGGCAACTCACGCGTGGAATGTATTTATCATTCCCCGGCCATATAGGAGCGCGGAAATTAAGTTGCACGCGGATCTACCGATTATTCATCGCGGAACGGCGTCAAGCCGAAAAGACTTTAAATTTTAATTCCCAAAGTTCCCGAGCTGCCAGCCGGCCGTCAATAATTCCAGAGCGAGCGAGCGGCTACTTTTCATTAGGAGCTTGAAGAATTTAGGGGGGAGCGCCGCGTGTTAGACACAGAAACGCAATCCCGAATTCGGGCGAGCCTCGCGATATTTTCAGGTAGGATACAGGCGGCGGGGGGGAGCGGTACGTGATGTTTCGCCGCGTGCAGAGCTCGGGCGAAAGCCGGGAGAGAGGGTAAATATTGCAGTATGCACTCAGCGCAGAGACACGATGCACATACCGAAACCCTAGCCGCCGCCTGTCCCGGCGTCGCGGCCAAGTGCGTACGTCTATGCATTAGCGGCCGCATATATTATTTTCTCGGTGAAATACGAGAGAGAGAGAGTGAGGCCAGGCACTGTTTGCCGGAGAAAGAGGCAGCGCCGCGTGTACGCCTGAAATCTACAGCGTTTCCAGCTTCGTATACCGAATATCGAATGCGGAACGGCGGAGGCGCCGGGCTGAATCGCTGCTACCGTATCGAAGTTACGGGAAGAGCTGGTTTTGGAGTTCGCGAAAGGCTTTCCACCGGATGAAATAGTGACTTTTACGATTTTCGTCGTTGAAAATGGAAAAAGGGTCAAATCGACTTTTTCGATAAAAATACAGCAAACGGCCGAGAAACCGTTAAGTAAGACAAACACCGTGAATCAAAGGGACACGTGCAAAATGCACCAAGTACCAGGAATAAAGAACTCGGCCGCGTTAAACTCGAGCGCAACGCACAAAGGCCGAGCAAGAAACCGCGCGCATCTCTCTCCGACGACTCGTTTGCAAAGCTCGCGTCGGAGGCGGAGAGGCTCGGCGACATCGGTGTGTTTTTTCTCAAAAAGCGCAATGCCGGCCTCGTACGCGCAGGCGCGCAAGCGCGCGCACGCAACGCCCTGTCAGGCGCGCCGTTATTTATGGTCGCGACCCAAGAGCGCACCCGGCAACCCTCTTATTCCTAGTTTTTACTCATATTTCGCGACGAGGCTACGGTAAGAGAGAAAGAGAGAGAAGAGATACGAAGAGCGAAGAGAGAATGAGAAATCGAGGGAGCGGAGAACGAGAGCGCCAGAATTCGCGCAAAGGTCGAGTTAATATCCGCGCGCGACGCGGAGGCGAGGAGAGAGCGCTCGTTATTTATCACGCTCTCGCAATCCCGGAGCGACTCGATCGCTTCTGCGAAGGTTACGGAGGACATCCCCCTAACCCTTCGTCTTTTTTTATTGCCTTTTTGGGGTCTGTACGCGGGATGATCGCTTTTTAGCTTATACATTTTTTTTATTTCGTCGTTTCTTTTTTGCTTCTTTTTATTTAAATAAAAATCGAGGCGATCGCAATGATTAGCTGAACAACGGCGAAGCACTCCGCGAACGAGGAACGCTCGAGAGCAGAAAAAGGAAATAATAAATCAAGGCCGCCGGCAGACAGACAAGATCAACGGCGAAAGAATCAAGGGCCCCGCGCGCGCCGCGATGATAAAAGTCAGCATCAATATTTTCGCCGGCAAGATTAACGGGCCGCGGGACATATTTTATCTCCCCGGCAGTAAAAGCGGAAAAAAGTACGTGGCGCTTCTGCACTCTTAGCCCATCCCGCAGGTATTATTTACCTTGCCAGGGAACAAGCCCCCTCCGAACGCTACTCGCGGCTCTCTCGCGTAACCCCCGAAGATGTACAAGGCGAGGGTGCCGCCGCGACCGCCAGGTGCCCCCGCCGGATTTAATCCCTTATCCCTTTAAACGTTGTGTATTATTCTCGTAAAAACTAATACAGAGACGAGCGACCCGAACCTTCCGCATTTTCCTGCCTGGTCGTTGAACTGCTGCTGCTGCCGCTGCCGCTGGGCGTTGGAGCGGGAGAGGTATACGAGCGGGAAGAACGCGCGCGAGGGAAAGAGGTGTTTAAAGCGAGAGGAGGGAAAGCCGAAAAAAGTTTGGAAAAAGCGAGCGAGAAAAGTGCGAGGCGGCGAGGTGCAGGTGGAAAACGCTTGTTGTAGCGGAGAAAATTTAAATAAAGTCCGCTTTCGCCACGATTTCTATTGGCTGTTCGACGAGTATATAGAAATGTTTACGAAGCTTATTTAACCGCGAATTCAATCTGATAAACGTTGATGTTTCTAATTTGTTTCGGGAATAAAAGCTTTAGAAAAAACTATTGATATTCTTGTAAATTGTTTTATTCCATTCATAAAATATCCAGCGCGCTCGGCCAAGCCGAACGCGAAACGTAAACTTGTAAGTCTCTTTCGCGCTTCCACCTCGAATCGTAAAAGCGTCGTAAAGGAGAAATAGACGTATGGGACATTTGACCAGAGATACAAGAGATATAAGCCTACTATACCTAGCTTATATGGCTGGGACCTTATAGGCAGATGGATAATAATAATATGCACAGATTCCACTTCTGATCATAAACCAATAACTACCAAATAAAACTGGAGGCATAAAACAATGTTTTAAGATAATTTTACTGCCCGCTCGAATCTATTAACATATGGCTCTCGCCGGGCAATAAAACATTTTTAGAGCTCGAAAGTGAACCCGAACGTTTTTCTTTTTTTTTTTTTTAAATTAATTTTAACGACGCTGCACGCGTCGGTTATTTATTTCTTTCGAAGCTCTCGGTTTACAGAAACGGAAATCCGAAAACCCCTATAATTTAAATGAGGATCCCTTTGTACTGACCAACGCGAGGAAGAATAAGATGTCAAAACAAAGCCGAACGAAGAACTATATGTACGTCAACGGCACGAGTAAAAGTGCCTATTAACATCGTCTGCGAAACGGCTAAGTAAAGCCAGAAGTGACGTTAACTTTGAAGATCGGATAAACTTCTTATTCCTCGGCGGCTTCTTGCGAGAGCACTTCGCTTCTGATGGACTCGCGGCGATCGCTAAATTATCGGCCCACCAGTAATAATAGATTGCGCAGCTGCTGCCGCTGCATCAGATCGCGAAAGCTCCTCTGGAAATAGTCGCGGACACCGCCGCAACAATGCAACTGAAAAGTCGCCCTTTGTCGTAAAGAGTCGATCGACGGGGTTTATCTTGGGACGCGCTCCATATAGTTTTATGCAAATGGAGCAAAGCGAGCGCAAGAAGACTAAATAAGCGCTTGACTTATAGTCGGGATATTTTAGCGCGTGCGCCCCGCGCACTTCCCACCAACAAACTATTTAAGTTAATTGCGCTCGCTTTATTAAATATAGAATATTCGCGGCAAATTGCTAATAAAACTAACGGGCCGAGAGCGGGTTATTATTCGCGGAAAAGAAGTGCAATAAAATTTTAAGGGTGGCGCGCGCAGCCCGAAAAATCTCCCGAAATAAGCAAAGGGTCGACGTCCGAAAGTCCGTCATATCCGTACAACGTTTGGCTAATTGCCCGCCGCGTCACGGTAGCACTCGGTTATATGGCAGCTCGTTCGGGCCTAACATTCGGCCTCTCCTCGCTCTTTCCCTGCTCTCTCCCATTATTACGTTACGACGCGCGGGGATAAGGCCACGTTATTATAAATGGAAGACCAGTAGCTCTTGGCTCTCGCTCCTCTCTCTCTCTCTCTCTCCCTCCCGACAAGTTTATGGTCCGAAAGATGAGGATGGCCGCGAGCTACCGTATAATTACGCCCGCGCGCGCGCGCGCCCGCTGCCCTCGGAGGCGCCACCGCGAGAAAGAGAGAGAGAGAGAGCCGCTCCCTATTTTTGACCCTAAAACGCCTAAATTCCCTAAATATAATACTTCATTACCTCGTTCTCCGTCCGTCTTTTACGGGATTCTTCGTTTTTTGGGCCTCGTAAAACGGCTCGTTCGCGCGCCGCGATCCCCCCTCCCTCCCCCTTGGTTTCGAGGAAACACCTGATGAGCGAGGGCCCCGGCTATATTTTAAGACTGTCGTGAAAGGCTTCGCATTAAAATAATATTAAACCTCTTTTTCTACACTTTATACTAACATTAGTTTTGATAGCTTTTACGAGCGATCCGGTCCCCGAAAAAGCTTTCTTAAACGAATGTAATTGCGCTCGATGGACCCTAATTTCTGACCGGGCAATAATAATACGCCGTCGACTAACCAAACGCTTTCGAATATTATACGACATCAAAACCCCTAACATAAAAACTCTTTCTTAAAAACTATAATACCCGAGATTGCAGGCTACAGTAAAGGCGGCGACAAAAAAATATTTCATCACCGTAGCGGCGATCCATCATACGTCATCTCGGAAAATCCAAATAGTTAATTTTTCAAAAAGCCCGCGCGCACCGAGCTCCCTCGCGAATTGCCCGCTCTTATAATTGAGATGTTCGGCTCGGGCGTGAAGAATCGGACGATTCACTTCGACAGGGGCAAATGGAGCTCGAACAGTTTTTTTTCTCTCTCCTCGGCGCGCTTCATCGTTTCCCGGTCGCGGATTTCTCTCCACCTGCTACTTTCCCCGGGCCACTTTGATAAATCGCTCTGTTTCATCCCTCGCGCACACGAGCACGCACGCACGTACCACGTCCGCTCGCGGAAAGCCCTTATCAACTCGGACTCGCCGGCTCTTATAGGCCTCCTCCCGGATTTCCTGCGAATCCTTGTCCCTCGTATTAGGCGCGTCCTCCCGCTCGTTTTTTTTCTTTCTTTCTTCCTCCTTCCCTCGTCCCCACGCGCACCTAAGCTCGATTCGCTCTCTATATCGTCGGGGATCCCTTAACTCGCTCGGATTCATCGCTCTTTTTTTTTTATTCCTCTCCCTTCTCTTTTCCGGGGACTAAATTGCCTTGTTTCGGACCAATTTTCGGGGCTTGCGCATTTTTTTTTTCTTTCCTCCGCGGGGATAACGTCCGAGAAATTAAGATATTTACGAGATTAATATAATAGTGGTAATGGGGGACGGACAGATGCTTCGCTCTCAGCGGAGACCGAGACGGCTTTATTTTATCCCGGCCCGGCGTTGATATTAATGCCTGCGAGCGCAAGAATATTAATGGCTGTTTGTAAAATATAGCGCCAATAAAACAAGCGATTAAGCGTGCATTTTATCATGCAGCGTTAGTTTTCGATCAGAGGCTCGAAGATCCTGGGCCCCCGGAATAGTCGTATCTGCTTTGACAGATAGCTAAATGCCTACTATCTCGGGCTAAAAAAAAAAAAAAGAAGCCCAAGAGATAGCACTCCATCGTCTTTTTCCCTGTCCCGCGCTCTTTATTTAAGATTCAATCATTTTTACGACCTCGAGTGAGCTTTTTTCCGGCGACTCTCTCTCTCTCCCCCCTGACCCCCTCGCGCCCCCTAATGAAAAATTACGTTTTCTTTTTTGTCATCGCCGGGAGACATCCGACAAAAGAGAGAGAGAGCGGCGCGCAGCGTTTTTATCGACGATCGCAGCAGGTCCCTGCAGGCGAACTTCCTCTCTATCTGGGGTAAATCCAACTGCCGAAGAGGTAAGAAAGCGGGAGGAGGTTCGCGCCTGCGAGCCGGGGGGGATGGACCGAGGGGGAGAGAAAGAGAGAAAGCGCGGGGAGGGGGCCCCGGGAAATGGCCCCCGAAGGGGTGATAGAGGCCACCTAATAGCTCACGGAATTGCCTTCGAAACACCTTTTTAATGAACTATTGCCGCGGGAAATGAAAATGGGGTGAGGACGGGGAGAGGCGCGCGCGGGCGGGCGACATCGGCCCGGAGAGTCCAAAGGTCTCTTCCACCCAGTTAAGATACGCCTCGTAAGAAGAATTGCTTTTCTCGTTCTGCGAACTGCCTCCTCTCCTGGATATTTGCTTGCTCAGATAGTCCCTATCTCGCGCTCTTTATCTCACTTTCTCGCCGCTGATAAAAATATTGTAATTGTCGGGAGGGTAAAATAAGTCCCGTGTAACTGGCTTCGAAAAAGATTTACGTATAAATTCTCGTTTTCAAACGTCTCGTTAGAAATTAAATAATTGAAGGACATACATTTTACAATAAAATTAAAACGTGCCTCCTCCCCTCCGACATCAGAAAAGTTCCTGCCCATAGCGTTCGCACAAAACTTCTCCCGGCAAAGACGCATTTACGCCAAGTTCGGAATGAGATCTTTTTTATTCATCCTCCCCGCATGCATACTTGGCGGGACGGGCAAAATAAAAGAAGCGAACGGCAGAGCGCGAGACGAGCGGTATGCAAGACGAATGCCGGGGAGAGAGAGAGAGGCCAGCTGCGTGATCCCAGCGAGACACCATCCGAAAACATTCCGGGGAATTAGACGAGGAACTGCGTTTCGCAGCTCTCGCACCGGGGGGGAGGAGGGGGAGGGAAGAAGAGAGAAAAAAAGGAGATGTGCGCGCGCGCGCCCGACGTCCTACATCCCCGAAAATAAGAGGAGGTGGAACGGGGCGATTTGTCAAAACGCATCGCCGCACGCCTCCGTCGACCTCCTCCTCCTCCTCCTCCTCCCCCTCTCGGTCTTTTGCGCTATCTTCGCCTTCGCGCTCATTGTTATGCTAAGTGCGATTACGGATGAAAGCGCGGAGAGAGAAAAATTTTGCGAGTCGAGCGGAGAGACGGTTAAGTTCGCTCTCTACCATGTTTTACTCGCGGCATTCCTTTTAAAATGGGACGCCGCGGATTCGATGTGGAATATTAAATTTATCTTAATAAACGTGGTGTACTCGCTTCTGTCGCTAAATAAAGATTGGAGGGCAGCCTAAATTGAAATTTATCGGTCGGCCATTGACAAACGAGGGATAACAGATTAATTTGCAGAAAAGGCCAAAAAAGCGGCTTTCTCCGGCCATTACAGGAAGACGGCAGTCCCGTCTTCGCCGCGCGAGGCAGGAAGGAGGCGAAACTACCCTCGTGAGAATCGAAAGCCGCGCAACATGACCCATTAAGGGACGCGAAGCGGCGCGTCTTCGCGTCCAAGTTTCTGGTCAGCTGTAAGGGGTTCGTGATTATGGCCGTTGCCCGCGGTGTTTACGAGTCCGCAAAGACCGATTACCGCTCGCCGGTGCATGACTCTCCCTGTCTCGAATTGCTCCCCGGCTCAAGGTCGGCACGTTTCTTACGCTAACGAGTCGCGAAATTTTGCGAAATCTAAAGCCCTGTAGAGCAGAGTTTGTATATTCCTGTGAAAATTTCGTATTTGCTACGGGACTAAGAAAACAAATGGATAATATAAGAGAGGCAGGACGGAATTGGGGACACGGCAGATATGAAGATTCGCCACGCGACAAAGACTTTATCGTGTGCGCAGGAGCCGTGGTGCGCGCGGGGAGGGTAAGAAAAAAAAAGGAAACGAAAGAGAAAAAAAGAACACGGAACATTTTGATTAATTATCCTTATTCTCCAGAGAGGCCGGCACGCGTTCCTTGCCTCCCCAAAATTAGCGGGGACTTCTATATAAGATATTCGAACCCTATTTTACCTACGACCTCCCAATTTGGAGGCTACCCCCCGCAGCATTTTTCCGGGCGACCCGATTTCATTCCTCTCTCTCTCTCTCCTTCGCCACGGCAAGCGCCTCGTCATCATTTTTCATAGGCTCCCGGCCTCCGCTCTCTCGTACGTCCTTCCACTTTCCACTAACTCCATATCCGCGGCGCCCTTACTTCCCACCCCCCTCGAGCTCGCTGCAGATAATGGAAGGGAAAAGGTTTTTTTCGCGATAGCTACACACACATATATATATATATATACACCCGGACCCTTCCCGTACAGGCCTGTATGTATATATGCGCCCGGGCAACTGTTTTCCCGTTTCCAGTCAGCGAGCGGAGGCCTTAAATCACCCGTGAACCTTATCGAATTCTACTTTGCTCCCGGTTTCGATTTAAGAAATACCCTTAAGAACAGCGGGGCCGAAATAACCATTTCCCTTTTTATTTTTATCTTCCAGCGCGCAGTTACTTAACCCGCGCACGAGAAAATTCGAAAACGACCGGCGGAAGGTGTCTCTTAAAGCGCGTTATTAATAGCCGCGGGCGCGCGGTAAAAAGAGCGAGCCGCCTCCGAGAGGGACGTACCGCACAAAGCCGCAGGCGAATCTTGGTCACGTCAACGGCCGTCAAAGCGAGGCGGCGGCGGCGGCGGCGGCCGCGTGCTAAGGAACGGCGCGAGGCTCTCGCTTCCTCGAATCCGTCCGCGAGAGAGGAAGAGACGAGACAGCGGCGCGCGCGCGCGCGCGGCCTTTTGTATTCGTCGCCGTCGTCGTCGTCGCGTTAATAATAGCCGGGGAACACTCGTTTCGAGCGAGGCGCGTGCTGCGAAAGGGGTTGCACGCGCACGCGCACACGCGCGCACGCATATTGTGCGCGCGGTAGCGGATGTCGGCCATCGCTCGCCCACGGCGAGAGGCGAGAGCGAGCCTAAGTCATTATGTCATCATCACTCGGGTGTTCTCGAGAGAGAGAGAGAGAGAGAGAGAGAGAGACGATGACGAGCCACGAGCCGGACATTACTCAGGGCCTTCAACGCGCACGGAGGGATATATCCCCGGCGACCTTAGCGATATTAGCGGCGACGCGCGCGGGGCCCTCCGCTAGGAGAAACTAAAGGATGTAGCGCGTATATATAAGCGCGAGTGAGAGAGAGAGAGAGAAAGAGATACGGGAGCGAGATTAATGCGGAACTCGCTTGTTTACGACTTTCGACTTTGCTAGCGCGCACCTTGTCTTTCTCGCGCTCGTTCCTTCATTGTTCCTTTTGCTCTTATCTCTCGGAGATTAGCTGACTTTTTTATATATCCTTTTGTTCGAAAGGAGAGGGGAGAAAGAGACTGAGGGAGCCTTGGGTACTCACGTGCGAACTGGCCTTAATTGGAACTTATGGCTTTTCGCGTACTCACCTGAAACAAGCAACATTCGGTATACGGTTAATATATTTGCGATAGTAATTATTTTCTGTAATCGAGCCCCGCGATACCGAGTAGATTGAAAGATTCTCAAAGAGCCCCATGAATTATTCATCCTCTCGCTATATTTAATTCCTCTCGGTTGTATACTCCGGCGGCTGAACGCGGAACTGAGAAACGCCGAGTTTTTGTAAAAACAATAATCGCGAAGGTTCGGTAATTTAATTTTCGAAGCAGGCGCCCTCGCCGCGGCTTCCTCCTCGCTCGGTTTCCTGCGCGCCGCGCCCTTTGTCTTGCTCCTTTTTCCGCGGGAGAAGCGCGCGGCGCGCTCTCGAAGTCTCCGAGGAAATCATTGAATATGCAACTTAAGAAAATCCTCGGATATTGTGTTTTATTATAAACGGGCTTCGCCGCCGCAGCCGCGCCGTCGCGTTTCCGCCGAGCCAGCCACCCTTCTCTCGTTCTCTCTCTCTTCCCTTTTCTCATCTCTTATATTTTTCGCGAGCGACTTTGCATATGAATATTTTCAGATTCGAGAATTCCTTCCCATGCCTCCCGTGGGAACAGCTGGCAAAAACAGCGCCGTCTATACGCGAGAGAAGACCGCCTCGGCTCCGATCTACTTTGCATAAAAATATCCCGAGCAAAAAGTACGTGGAATCGTTAAGGCGTTTAAAAAAATAACAAACAATCTCGCCCTCTTTTATTGTTCTCTGTAGAAAAAGCTTATTGAGAAAGAGGACCTTCTTTTTTTTTCAAGTCGCGAACGTCTACCGCACCGGAAAATTTCCCGAAAGCCGAATCCTCGACGCTCGACTTGTTCCGCTTTTCCCGGGAGTCGGAGTGCACACCCCGCCTCCTCGGGAAGCTCCGCTCCGAGAGCAAGGGGAAGAGGCGGTCGCGGATTCGCTTAAATTTCGCGAGAAGCAGAAAGAGGCTGGAAAGTAGGTCGAGGCGTCTTGGCGTTACGCGCCGCAAGCGCATATAACGAGCGAGCTCAATGGTTGGACGGTGTGTCGGTGCGCGAGATATCTTCCTCCCAGAAGTGGCGCGGGGGGGAGGGGAGGGAGCGCCCGGCAATCTCTTTCTGCTCGTCCAACTCCCAGGACTCGTGAATTATAAATGGCGATTCCGGTAACGCTCCGCTGTTACGCTCCGAGGAAAGACGTACGATACTGCTAATTCAAAAGGGAGAGAGAGAGACGGACCGGCGGAGAGAGAATGCCTGCAATTAAGCCCCGTCGTAATTAGCGTAAATTGTTTCGCGTAGTTTCCACCATAATCGACCGGGGCCCTTTTGCACAGTGTGTTTTTGGCCCCGCTGCTCCGCGGGATACTTTGATTCACTTAAACATTCATTCGGGATTGCAAAGTTCTCGTCTCGTCCCTCGTAAAGGCGCCGTTAAATAATTAATTTTAATACACAAATCGAAAGGGCTGCTATTGGGAAAGTTCGCCGATATTAAGTGTAAAAAGTCGAAAAGTTGGCCGAGAATGAAGTATACTTTAACAAGTGCCGTTTCGGCGCATGCAAATGGGGTCAGTGAATAAAGGCAGGCCGTAAATAGCGAAAAGTTTTTTTATCTCCGGCGACGATGTACAGGGCCACATTGATTCCTCCCTCATTCAATAATCATCATTCATATTCATAATTCCGGGAGAGAGGAAGTTCCGCCACGGCGAGAGAGCCGAAGTCTCGAAGGTATAAAGGGTCCCTCTCTCTCTCGGCCGGTAGGAAGAAGAAAAGTTTTTCGCCTCCCCGAGCGTATTAAAGGCAGGTGGCGGGCGAGCTGCAGCTTGATCCCTCTGGCCGCGAAAATATATGGTTATCCGCTCGACTTAGACGCCGCCGAGACGGAAGCCATCGGCTGCGCTGAAGCTCGGCCCGCTTGCTTAATATACGGCTCAATAAAAACTTAGTTACTGCCTTTCCTCCACTCTAACTCGTTGAAGGTAAACTCCCGGGGCGTCGACTTAAGCCGCCTTGCTCTCCTCTCTCTCTCTCTCGCGCGCGAAATAAAAGAAACACCGAGATAAATACGCGGCTGCGGCGACTGCGGCATGCACTCGCCCGTAAAAGCCCAAACAAGGGGATTCGGGTTTTAACAATTTCGCCGGCGTGCACGTCGTTATCGGATCTGTGGTCAACGAGACGGAGACCGAGAGCCAGGAGGATAACGCTCCGCTCTCCCGCGAAACACGCGCCTCCGCGGGGTATAGAGAGAGAGAGAGAGAGGGAGAGAGAGGGAAGGAGGGACAATAACGGCTCCACGGGCCATCAAACGAGCTTCCGAATGGCGCACGAAGGGCTTTCGACTTCCGCGTAACAGCACCGGGACCTCTAGCCGCGCTCTTTCCTTCCTTCCTTCCTTCCTCCTCCGCTGCTGCCGCCGCCGCCGCCGCCGCCGCCGCCACTGCCGTAGAGATACTAGAGATACCTCGAAAACTCGAGCTCGTTCTATTCTCCCTTTGCTCTGCGCGACGAGAGATGCTTCCGGAGGCAGACTTGCGCGAGACTGCCGGGGCCGTAGTTGCAGCGCAGAGAGAGAGAGAGAGTTTCTCAAGGGAAGTTTGAGAGGTCACGCTGGCATTATTTTGTGATTTAATTATGAAGTGGCTGATAAGAAGTGCCGAGGAAGTGGAAGGGGTGGGAAATGGATGCGCGGGACAATGAAAACTTTCCGCATAAAACGCTGTTTTGACTTCGCTCGCGCTCAAACTCCCCGCGAAACTTCCACTTTAATGGATAATGTGCGAGGGCATTCCGCAGTGTCGATATTACGCGCGATACTAATTTTACGCCGACGATTATTAAAGCAGCCTAAACCTGGAAGTAAACACGGAGCGTCAAAATGAAAAACAGCCACCGCCGCCCCTTTCCCCCCTCCCCGAATCACGCGCGAGGACAAGACCGATGCAAAGAGAAGGAGGCAGGCCTTAATTACACGTAATCCGAGAGCCGAAGAGAGAACAGGACTGTTTTGCGAGCAGGCGCCTGCACGACAAAGAAAGCCCCGGAGCTTGTTTTCATTTGCGCCTCCCCGCATTGCACACCATAATCAATCCGCCCACACGAAAGCATAAGCTCACTTGAGGTATACTGTACGGCCGCCGCCACGTGGAGAGGAAAGAGAGCATCGGCGCTGGGGACGGCGGGATTGTTTGATGGTTGATTGTCGCGAGGCTTGGCTCGGGGGTCCCTCTCTCTCTCTCCGCCGGGCTGATTGGGTCGCCGCGAAACATCTGCCGGGCTCCCGCGGGGCTTGCCGAACCGGCAATCATCCGGCGATCGCCCCGTAATATTTCCCGTGATATCTTCATCCGCGCGCGGACGGGACGTACTCGGGAAAGCCGGTCGGATTTACCCTCGAATCTTTAAGAGATTGCCGGTGTCTCCTGCACGGATGTGTAATACTTAACGGTGGCGAAAGTTAATTAAAAACGGCGCTTCGGGAGATGTATGCAAAAGAGAGGCTCTGCAGGTTTAACGAATACCCGAGGAGAGGGAGGGAGGTTGGCTTCTTTTCGGCGAGTGGAGAGACAGTGATACCCAACGGCTGACGCGGGGTTGTAGCCGGGCGCGCGCACATCCGCACCGACAATGGGATCCTTTGCGGCTAAAAAGCGTAAAAGAAAGGAGGAGCGGCAGCGCGCGCGAGCGGTCCACCTCCGCCGCGGGAGGAGAGAGGGAGAAGAATGAAAGAAAGGAGCGCAAGCGCGGCAATGATGAAAGCATTGTCCCCGTTCAAGCGAGCGCTGCTCTCTCTCTCCTCTATGTGAACGCGCGCTCTTTTTCTCTCTTACCTCCCTCCCCCTCCCCCCCTTCCTCTCTTACTTATTCTTCGTCCTCGCTTCTTCCTGCTCTTTTACGGGTTCAATTTCTCTGCCTTCTATGCGCGGCCTACGTCCCTCCTCCCTCCCTCTTCCTTCCTCCGTCTTTTTCCACGTTGTCACGGCAGCGCCAAGTCCAAGATCACCTCTTGGCGTCGCCGCCGCCGCCCTGCTCTCTCTCTCTCCCTCTCTCTCTTTGTCGGAAGTGAAAATGAAACGGGGGAATGGGCGCAATTTCCGCAAGATAAAAGGACGCGCGCTCGCCCCGTAGCCCCGGAGAACGAGATTTTATGAAAAATAAGGGAAAAAGAAGTGTTTGACTTTCGGGATCCTCTCTGACGGCTCCTTTTATAATCAAGCCTTTACGTCGCTCCTCTTGCGGCCGTAATTTTCTGATACACCAAAGAGTGTTTTCATTTAAGCGCTTCTCCGCCCCCTCCGGCTGTCGACGCGATTAAAAATATTTCACTCGCCCGCGCTTTAAAAAGCCGGGCGCACCGCGGAAATAATACACCGGCGGTTAGTTTCATTAGGTCCGTTCGCGCGAGGGTGTAAACACGCCCGAGTTACAGGGAGAATTACAAAAGGAGCAGCTTCCAATTCGAATAACAAATCACCCGGGCTGCGCGCGCTCGAACAGAAGCGAAGCAATCTGCATCGGCTGGCGAGAGGACTCTCCGTCATTATCTCGCCCTTACGTTTCTCTCGTCGCTTTCCCGAAAAGGGGTGAGGTGAGGGGGGCGGGGGGCGCGCGTGCGAGTATACATGTGCGCACTTGGGCAAACCAATCGGCGAGATGCCGTAATTCGAAAGATCCGACGAGTGTTTGTCCCTTTATCCCCCCCGGACGCGCAACCCTTTCGTGCCGGACCCTTGACCGTCTTTCCGAGACGGAACGACCCTTGACTCGCGCAATAACGCGCGTTAATCTGCCTTTCTCTCTCGGCGCCTCTCGGGCTTAGGGTTGCAGAGCAAACGCGACTCTCTCTCTCTCGGAAAACAAACCCTTTCGGCTCGCGCCCCAAAATGATCGATCGACGATATCTCCACGGCCCTCGGAAAAAGGGGGATCGAGCGAAAACGTGAAAGCGCGCGCGGGGGGATAAGAGGATTTAGCCCCGCTGAGGTGAAGCGAGACACTCGCAGCGGGACGATTGTTATTCTTGCAGCGAAAACTATTTACAAAGTCGGGGCTAATAGCATCAAGAGATTTCGGCATCCATATGTCTTCCCCTTTGTGAGCGGTGCACGGCTCGGTTACGCGCTTACGCGCACGATGCTCCTAATAACCTCCTCTCCCCTTTCTCAATTTCGTCGTTTCTTATAATTGTGCTTTAATCGTCGTAGCTTCCAAGTGAAAAAAAAAATATATGGAGATTCGCAAATGCAGAGCGTCATCGAACTAAATACGTCGCTCGTGCCGAGGCACGGCGAGCGTAAAGTGAGTCAAGCCCAATATATATATATATACACACTCGAAGAGACAGATGCACGTACGCGCGTCGGAGCCTAATGCAATAAGAGTTTTGTTCGTCGAGTGGGTTGGTAAACTTATGCATATTGACCCTGTCAATCTTGTAATGCCACTACCACCGACACCGAGTGTCCCCCTACTTTCCGACTTGTATAACTCGCGTTAAGAGAAACAGTGCTTTTAAGCGTGGCCCCGGAGCGAGGCTTCATTCGATTTCGACGCGCGAAATTTAATTTCGCCGCTGGGAGTCGCGCCCGTTAAAAAAGCCTTTACGCTCTCCGGAGATATATTTGTTTCTTTCGCGAAGAATCCGCGTAAAATTTTGTAATTGAATCCCCCCGCGTCTTAACAATAGGCGCGCGCGGCGAAGCAGCGTAAATCAATTAAAGCCGGAGAAAAAAAAGAATGAGAATTAAGCCAGGGATATATATAGGTATACTGGAAGCCCGGCGGCGAGAATCCAATATCGAAGAGAAGAACGAAAAGCATTAACGCTCGGCCGAGCAACAATAGAAATACTTGCGCCTTTTGCGCAATGTTCTCGCACCGCGGCGTACAGCCCTTTCTCTCCTTCTCGATTACTCCTCGAGTTACTGCTCCCTCAACTATATAGCAACATCTCCCTCTCTCTCTCTCTCTCTCTCTCTCTCTGTCTTTAACCCTGTTTCTCCAGAGTTCTCGCAGCGAGCGTGCTCTCGGCGCACAAATGGAAAACGGATTGATTAATCGTAGTAATTACCGATCAGCCCCCGCTAATTAGATATCCGACTCCCAGCATCTCGGCCCCAGAGGTTTCCTTCTCTCTCTCTCTCTCTCTCTTCTCGTTCTCGCCACTGGGACTTGGCTTTGCACGAGCGAGCGAACGAGCGAGAGAGAGAGAAGGTATACAGAAGTAAGGGGTGCGCCAGCGCGTGCTAAGGGCAAAAGCGCAGCTCGCTAAATGAGATTGTTTGACGGGGCTATCCAATATTAGTCTCTCTCCCGCTCCGGGCTCTTTCTTCCGTGACCGTAATGCGGCTAACGCACCTGCACACGCATTTCCAGCTGATCGTATAACGCAATCACGCTTATAAGGAAGTAATAACGCTTTTGATTTAGACCGAGTCGGGGAGGGGGAGAGAGAGAAATAATTGCCGGCCCGCTCTGGGCGATTTATCGAGATATGCGTTTTCTCTCATTGAATCCGTGATTTACCACGGCGGATAATCGGGGGCAAATGGTAAAACTCCGTTAATCGAGGGTCTAAAGGGTTAAAAAAATGAAAATCACCACGAAAGCGGGGCGCATAAAGCAGGAGGTGAGAGATCTAGCGTGCGGCTCTTTTTTTTTTCGGGGCCGCCGGAGCCTAGCCTAGGCGATAAGAAAAATTATTCACGCTCCCTCGTCGAGTCGATTTATCGTCTTCGAGCGTCTTCGCGCCGCTGCTGCTGCTGCCGGCGCACGGAATCACCAGGTGCGAACTGCTCCGTGGCGTTACAACAATCAAGCGGGGGCCCCCCCCTCCCCCGAGGAACAACGGCGCGCGGGGGAGATTTAAATTAAGACAGAGTCCGCGGAGCTCGGCCCCCGGTTGTCGGACGATCTCGGATCACGACTGGCCCTCTCACCTCGTTACGTCAGAGACTTACGTGGCTGCTGCGAGCGCGCGCGCGAGCCGAGCAATTTACGATTTTAGATGAGCCCGCTGAGATATTCGGTTGCGCCTGCGCGCAGTCCGCGGCCGGCCGCCGCTCGTTCCGTCACTGTCCGTTCCCCCGTGACGGGGCCCCGCGATAATCTTTTAATAGCGATAAATCGTTCGGCACCGAGAGCTCTCCGTGCGCCCCCTGTGCGCCGATGCTTAAATTTTCGACGAAAAAAAAACGCCGCCGCCGCGGCTCGGCGTTTAACGCCCCCGATTATTTATTTGTTTTGCCGGCCGCGAGTTTATTATTAAGAACTAATTACGCGGCCCGCCCGTTTGATTGATATAATTTACGAGGCTAATTCCGAAGTGCGAGTGTAGCTTCGTCTATTTTTCGGTCGCTCATCTCGCTTCCGAAAGCTCTCCCCGCCGCCGCCGTCGCTTTTCGAGATTCCATAAATAATTTTATCACTCGGGCTCGTAAAATTAAGCGCCGGAGCGTGTGATCTTAGCGAGAGAGCGAGAGAGAGAGAGAGAGCGCCGCTTGACACGAGAGCTACCGAAGCTGTACGCGCGCCGCGACATTGGCAGAAAACGCGGCCGCGGGGCTTAGAGGCCGTAGGAGTATTTAACATCCGGTCTCGCCGCCGCCGGGGAATTTACGGCCGCGAATATACCGGCGTATACACGCTCGGCTCTCGGGGTCCGGCCGCGCGGCGCCGATTTTGTAAAACGAAATGTCTCGTTAGCGCTTTACAACGGTCTAAATTACGTCCGGGGACGCGACGGAGTCGCCGCCGGGATCTTAACGATCTTGTAACGTCGGCGCGCTGCGACTTCGGCCCGCGACGCACACGGTAGTCCCCGGGCTTTTCCTTCGTCTCTCTCTCTTTCTCTCTCTCTCTCTCCCGTGGAGCCGTTCTCTCCAAAAGAAACGCGAGGAGAAAAATATTACGAGTCGGAATCAATGCGGCAATGAACCCCGCGAGAGCAGAGAAAGAGAGAGAGCTGCACTGCGCGGGTAACGCTCGCATACCGGCTCTCTCTCTCCTTTGGCTATGGGCTCTGCGTCTCGATCCGGCGTTATGAGGAACCGGTATTTCCATTTGCTCTCCGTCCGTTTCTTTCTCTGCCCTCCGCTCGGCCCTCTTCTCGAGGCTTTATAAGACGCCTTTATACGAATCATAATTTTTATCATCTCCGCGGCCGAGAGAGAAGTTTCTTTCTGTGCGCTAATTGCAAAAACCGAGGGTCATTAAGGAACGTTTTTCTTCGCCCCGGCGCGCCTTCTGCCTTCTTCCCTTTTCGATCGCGGCTGAGGTATGCGATGCAGATGGTTTGAAGATACACCGACCGTACAAATTTTTCCATACACCGCGCGCGCGGGGCAGCGGGGCGCGCTTAATTTGTTAAATACCATTTGGCCGCGCGCGCTTACAATGAGGAAACTTCAATTAAACCTAGCCGTACTAAACGGGCGGATTTCAGAAAAACTTCTCGTTAGCCGCGAGTCGCGCTTGGTTTATTTCCAGCGTTCTTGATGAATATTCAAACTATGCGCGCCGCCGATAAATTACAATTAGCGCGTAGGCCAAGCGGGCTGTTAATTGCGAAAAGTCACTCGCGAATCCAGAGAAAATCTCGTTAAATCATCCCGGACGATTATTTTGTCGGTTCGAAATGATTAAAAACTTATGACGGGGCTGCCGTTGCACGCGCGAAAATCGGGCATCATCGGCCGAGGCTCGTTACGAGTGCGACTTACGCACGCACGCACGCACACACACACGCAGACAGACAGACACGCAGGCAGGCAGGAGGTTCGAGTCGCTGCCAGGCGCGAATTAATGCTAAAGTACATATATTTTGCGCCTGTTCATCACGGCGCTGCAAAGCCGGAATTACGCGTGTCTCCTCCCATCTTGAGGTTCGATAAATTTCATCCCTGATTAACCATCGTGCTCGCGCGGCTTACGCAAAATAACTCTTTGCCGTCCCCATCGAGAGATCCCCTTCTCTCTCTCTCTCTCTCCGTATTCTTCTTCTTATTCTCTCGCGGCGGCGGCGGCGGCGGCGGCGAGGCTTACGGCCAATAAAATTATTTCGTCCGGAATAAATGAAGTCCCACTAAGCGGCCTCGCCTATTTCGACATTTCAGCGATGCCCGCGCGTCGAGGAGGAAAGAGTAAAAAAAGTAGAGAGAGCGGGCAAGGAAGACGAAGATGAAGAGGAAGATAAGGAGGGAGAGAACAGCGGGAAAAGTGTACGACTCGCCGAGAGTACTTGCCGAAATAAACGGCGTAACTGCCAAGTGCCGACGAGGGGTGGAGGGAGAGAGAGAGAGAGAGAGAGTCGATAAATAACCTCTGGTTTATTAGCGCGGTATGCGGGACAAGGCAAAGCCGCTCCCGGGCTGCTACTGCCGCCGCTCTCTGCACAAGAGAAAGTGGTTAAATTAGCGAGAATATTAGTACACATTTGCGGCACTCGCTCGTACATCCACGAGAGGCGCCCCGGTACCGCATTGTCAGGTCGATTCCGACTTCAAAAGCGGCGTGCTGCATTCTCCTGCCCGTTTGATCTTCGGTGATTAATATATTTTTCGCGAGCGAACGTCGTGCTCCACTTTTCTGCAAATTGAAAATCGACAAGGGGGCCCCCAGAGCTTGGATAAACGCGCGCGAGAGGGCTCGTAATAAGATTTAAAGTAATCTGGAAAGATTTATGAAGTGCAGGTGTGATATTGTAGGGTTATTGTAATAATTCTCCTCGGGGAGACGATGTTAAGTCAGCGTAGACTTGTTAAATCTCCGGCTTCTAAACCCCGACGGAGCGCGCTGAATTAATGCCGAAGTGAATATCTCATGAAAAAACATAGACCCTTAATTAAAACATACATGTATAACGCGGTATACGATTCTTATAATTTTCTTGCGGATTAAGCCATCGCCTTTTGCGAATGTTTAAATCCGCCAAGTGGCGTGTGTTTTAATAATCATAAATATCTCTGACTTATGACTGATTGTGCAGCTCTCTCCCGACAGCCATCTGCTTTTTTTCGCGAAGCCTCTTCCTTACAACCCAGAGAGAGGCCCTATAAATATTTGATTAAAACTAATAAGAGCGCAATTTATCAGGTTAAATCCCCGAAAGAAATTTCAACGTAAATAAGTACGTTCTCATTCCGCACGCCGATAACGATCGGAACAGGGAGGGGAGGGATTATTTTTCGAGCCGCAACGACGAGAGCGCGGGCTCTTCGGCCGAAATCGAAAAAAGCGACATCAGCCTCTCGGCGGTGCAGCGGCGGCAGCGGCAGTTTGTCAGAGGCAGTGGCGTCTTTACGGTCTCTCCGCGATCTCTCCCCTCTCTCTCTTCCCCCGCGCGTACACTCGGCGCTCGCGTATCGCGCATGCAGATCGCGTGTGCGCAGGTTGTCGGCGATTTTCCGCGATGCGTCGCGCGCGCGCCCCGCTATCTGCACGCTCGCGCGCGTTAACAAGCTGGCAGCGGTTCTAACTACTGTCCTGGGCCTCTTCCCCCGCTACCGCCCTAAGAGATATATGTGACGGAAAATTGTGGGTGAAGGGTAGGCGCGCGCGCGCGCTGCTAAGAGAGACACTTGCACTTTCGCCGCTGCCTTCTTTTCTCTTCCTTTGCGCGGGCGATGAGTCGTTGCTTTTGCTTTACGGGAGAGTAGAGGCATTGTGCGAGTCGAAATGCCGAGCGGCTGGCCCGGTGAATTTATGATATTCGGAGCGTAAATTTATCAGATTCGCTAATTCAATTTTGAAAATAAACCCTTCTATATTTATCTATCGAGTCATAACTCGCTCGGGGTGGGACGTTGTTTATTCGCGAATTATTTCATTTGTCTTCGCGAGAGATAGACGCTCGCGCGTCCTCCTCTTGCCGCACAGACGCGCCTCTCTCTCCGTCGGTCGGCCGCAGCGCCGCACACTCGCGGGGTATTCTAATTAGAGTGGCTATTTCTAAGCCGTCTCGGCGCTTAGTCGAGCGTGGGCTTACAAGCTCGGCAAAAGGATGCGTGGACACTATGGAAACAGAGAGAAGGAGAGAGAGAGAGAGAGAGAGATAGAGGCAGACGGATCTAATTGCATTACGGAAACATGAGTTCTGTTCTCTCTCACGGGGCGAGAGAGGAGGACGAGGAGGAGGAAGGTTCTGCGGGATACTTTACGCGCTCGAGAAATATACGTACACGAACGAAAATTGCGCGCGGCGAGAGAGCGGCCCCGCGTAAACGATTTCAGCGGACACAGCGGCATTAACCTCGTTTTAGTGCCCTCTCTCTCTCTCTTTCCCTCCCGAGCGAGCGCGTTATTATGCTTAGAAAAATTTCGAAAGTTCCCGCGTTTATGCATGATTTACTCGGGCTGCAACGGCAGCAACGCATAACGGCCACCGTAAAGCCCGCGGCTGCGATATTTTTTCCGGTCTGCAAATGTTGCCCGACGACGACGACAACGACGACGGAGCAGCTTTACGAGCGAATTTACACTGCGCCGCGTAATGAATTTGCCGTATTATTCCGCGGCGACGTTGTTTCCCGAATGAGAAAAATTGCGAAACGGGAGGACGAAATTGCGATCTAATTTTACGCGAGGCGGAAAGAGCGGCGGCTCCTCCTTCCCGCCGCGAGAGGTGAACCGGAATCCGGGGAAGATTTAAGCGGCGGGTTTACATAATCGTTTCAAAACAATGACAACGAAATCGGGATCAAAGGAACGACATCCCGAGCTCGCGTGTATAAACTCGCGGGCCCGCTCGATGGACTTTTTGCTCGCGGGGGCGAAAAAGCAGGCGTAACAAGCCTGTATACATCGTGCGATTCCGTGTGTATATTCCGCAAAAGCCGAGGAAAAAATGAAAACACATAAGGAGGTAGCAGCGGCAGCAGCACGCGAAAGCGAGAGTACGTATATACCATAAACAAGTCGAAAAAATATACACAGCTTTGATCGCATCTTCGAGATAGAGCTCGCTCGCTCAAAAAGAAGGGGAGAGAGAGAGAGAGAAAAGAGAATGCGAAAATACACGTCCTACGCGCAAACACGATCTTGGCACAAAGCGACACGATGTTAAAGAGATAAAGCGCGAGCGGAACGCGAATCCCCGGAGGGAGCGAGACGGAGGATGTTGACTCCGGTCCTCCTTAAAGTTGATTTGTGCTCAATTACCGCGAGGCGCATCCGTACGCCTCTTCCTATCCGCGCGGCGCGCCTTCCCCCTCTTTATTCTCGAGTCCCGAATGACGAAAACGGCGTCGCGACGATTTTATTTATACACGCCGAGCCGAAGCTCTCTCTGCCACCCGCGTTTCGCGACTCTCCCGCTGTTTAAAAGTCGCCTCGGGTCCGAGCGAAAAGAAACAGAACCAGTGAGAGAGACAGAGGGGGGGGGGGAGGGGAGCAAAAGCTGGATCCGGCAATTCATTCGCCGTTTTATAACCTCGGCGGTCTTCTTTCCCGCTCGCTTTTGCTCGAAAGCTCGCTGCGGAGGCTGATTCACGCGTGGCGGATTATTTCGATCTCTCTGTCTAAAGTTAGCCGAAGGGATTACGCGCGCTTAAGAGCTGCTCTCTCTCTCTCTGCTTTGCAATCTCGTTTCGTTTTGCAGCGACAAACAGACCTGGCCCGAGAGAGAGAGAGAGAGAGCGGCAATGAGGCATGAAAACTCGCGCCGGGAAAAAAAGACGGCCGAGCGATCGCGCTCCGCTGATGCGATCGG
Organism: Ormyrus rosae; assembly: GCA_035047165.1. Classification (NCBI taxonomy): domain Eukaryota; kingdom Metazoa; phylum Arthropoda; class Insecta; order Hymenoptera; family Ormyridae; genus Ormyrus; species Ormyrus rosae. The sequence continues at coordinate 19,049,297 of JAWWML010000052.1, read as the reverse complement.
CCGCCGAGATACGGAAAACTGTTGTACTCCGTATAACTGTGTAGAAGAGTCGTTTTTGCTCTCGAGTCCGCAGGCGCAGCGAAATAAGCGCAAAAGTCGAAACGCAGAAGTGCGCGCTTAATTTATCCGGAGGAGACGAAATAAAAGAAGCGCCAGCCGGTAGATTGTAAACACGACGGCTAAACAAGAGCCGGCAACAAAGAGAGATACAACAAAAGGGAGGAGGTTGGGGGGGGGGGGAAGCGGATCGGAGGGAGCGCAGAAATTCGGATGTTATACAGGCGCAGGTGTTACGAGAAAACATTCATCAAGATGATAAGATAGTGCGAAGGCTCGAGTCTCCGAGGATCGGGCTCTGAGGCGAGGCGGCGGCGGCGGCGGCGGCGCGAGGAGGAGAGAACGTCGAGACCCTCGACACCGAGAAGGGATTAACCTCGCAAAGACGCTTTCCACGGTCTTAACCCTTTCCCGATCAAGAGGGGATTAACGGCGGGGTATGGATTCCGGATTACCAAGTGGCTCGAACATCGTTCCTGACACGTTCGATCTTTGGCAAAAAAAAAAAGAGGAAAGAAAGAGCGACGGAAAACGCCACCGCTCCGATGGAGCACCGAGAATCTCCCCACCCGCTTAATTTGATTTCATAATTTATCGGAGATTAAAGGAAAGTTTCGGAGGTAAAAATAAGATAAATACACGCGTGTAGTTAAATTCCTGCAAAGCGTTCAGTTCCGTAATGCGGCCGTAAAGAAATCTTTAAACTCTCGTGCGAGCGGTATCAAAAGCACGCAAGTACCTCTTACGGCAATTAAAAGCAGCATTCGGCATAATTAAAGGGATATTTAAAATTTGCATAATGTTTTATGCTCGCGAATTTCGCGGCGATACAGTATCCGCTAATTCAAACATTTCCACTTAAAAGGCCGAGGAGAGTACAAGCCTGCTTGCATAAGGAAATCGTAAAAAAGGCGGCGGAGGCAGCGAAAAAAAAAAAAAAAAATCGGCGCAACTCTTGCGCAAAAGCGGATTTTTACGGCGCGTCGGAGGTTCGCCGCGGATTTACAGCGATAAAGTAACGATAACGCGCATTTTTCGGTTCGTAAAGCAATCGCGAGAGAGAGAGGGAGAGAGAGAGAGAGAGAGAGGAGAGAAACCGCACCGTCGGAAGGCGGCCGAGCCTGTCGACAAAGTCGTCGGCCCAGATACGAAAATCGTAAAACCGCAGACGTAACGGCTACCGCGGAGCGGAATCCAAGAGGCACTTATCCCCGCCGAGATTAGACGCGTAAAACGCAATGGTTACGTTTACACGCCATCGAGTCTGTGTATATGCAACAGTATCGTCTCTCTCGACCGAAGCGGCTTCTCCCCGCCCACCGAGAGAGAGCCCCGACCGACTCCTTATTTATATCCCGCTTATTTTTCCCGGCTATTTTTACTTCCAAAGCGTTTCTTATCACTCGGCTGCATTCGAATGTAAAGCGAGGCAACAATGCTTTCCTTTTCGCCGAGGAGGTCGGCGTGTGCATATTTTTTTTTTCTCGCATTGTTCGCCCCGTCGCCAGAAAGTAACGATCGGTTATGCGGTTAATTTTTAATTGCGCGCGTTATTTACCGGCCGTTTAGCCATTGCGAATCTTTCAATTTATTCGCCCGCGCCGAGCAATTCATTACTCCGCGGTGTACGCGGAGGATTCGAGAGAGCTCGGATATATCATTCGTAAGAGAAAAAAAAAAGAAGCGGCGGATATATGTATAATAACGTCTGAGGACTCACCAGTTGTTGACTTGAAGAATCGTTAACCCCGTGTCCTGCGCCAACTGTTTCTTCTGGTCTTCCGACGGGTACGGATGCTGGAAAAAAGCAGAGAATACGACAATTAAAACGCAACATCATAAATTCGTGCAACTGTAATTGAAAATAATAACGGAAAATTCTCTCTCTCTCTCCGGCGCTCTCGGCGAAATAACGAGCGTGCACGAGGGGGAGGGGGAGGGCTCCCGCTGCCGGGCTAAAAATTCGATATGCGTCGCGACGCGCGCGCGCCTCGCACGCTGCACGCTGCACTCTGCCACTGCGAGCGCGGCGGCTACTTCGCGCTTATACGTGCCCGGAGATACGCCCGGAGCATTACGCGTAGCCGAAGCGCACCTGCGAAATATTATTTATTGCTGCGCGAGCAAAAAGCGAGAGAGAGAGAGAGAGAGGAAGAGAGAGAAAAAAGCGGGAGATAGGTGGATATTCGGCGTCGCGCGCGCGGGTTTTATCGGCGTTCGCATCTGCGCAGATGTGCAGTTCTTGCGAGCCCTCTCTGTGTTGTACACTACTTTCAGAATCAGATTTTTCATCCTGTCCTTCGCGCGCCGCGACGAAAAAAAAAGGGCGCGATAAAGTAAACACCCACCCCCGGCTCACGGCGATGTTTATTTTGACGCGAAATAATAAGGGGTCCCATTGTCTGAGCCGTTATTGAATTGAGACTGCCGAGTCTCGGGGAAAACTTAATATGCAGCACGGACGAACGTTTAATAATCGATATTTCATCGCTAATGCGGCAATAAAGCGGCGAATTTGCGATTCAGACTTCCCCGGAGAGGGCCGCCTCTCTCTTTCTCTCGACAAAACGTCGTTAACACTCAAAAAAACGAATTACCGAAGCTCACTCAAACTGCCGTAAATAAGCGGGCGGGAGAGAGAGAGAGAGAAAAAAAAGGGCAGCGAAACAACAACGGCACACACGGCGGCGGCGGCGGCGGCGGGCCCTGCCTTCTGTTTATTATTATTAAAAAAAAGGAAAGAGAGTCGAGCTGCCGCTGCCGGGGAAACAAGGCGGAGAGCGAGAGTGCAACCGGAAAAAAAGCGCGCGGCTTTTGAAAAACTGCGCAGTTGCAGGCAGAAAGAATTTCACGCACAATGGCACACTGCACGACGGCGGCGTCGGGTGTAAATATAAAATATAAAAAACGAGGCAGCCGCGGCGGCGGCGGCGGCGGCAGCAGCAGCAGCAGTGGCACAACTGGACACACACCGGAGAGGCCGAGCATAAAAGCCGAGGCGAGCCCGCGTATGCCCGAACCGCGTCATATTTTTACATAATTAGCACGCGGCGATCGCGGGTATTACGTTGCCGCGAAAAACTTTTTGCGCGGACCGAGAGATAGAGAGGAGTTGGTGCCGGGTCGCGCTCGCCTGCGGTATTTTCGGAAACCGCGTCGGCGACCGCGACTCTCTCGCTTACTCGTCCTCCCCTCGATCGGTATATCATGTTTCTTGGAGGCGAGCCACGCGGAGGGTAGAGGAGAAAAAGAGCCGAGAGAGAGAGAGAGAGAGGAAAGCGAGCCGCTCTCGTACATGCGTATATACCGGTTCGCCACACGAGCCATCCTTTCACGAGTATATACACTGCTGTGCCCCGGAGATTCTTATCCTAATTAAACCGAAGACGATACACCTATTGTTAACGGACGAGGGAGCCGCTCTGCCTCTTCGCGCTCGAGCCTAATGAGCGGCCGCCTCGGCTCCGATATGAAAGCTCATCCTCCGCCTGCTTTCAAAACGGAAGCTGCGTCGTCTCTCGGAAAAGATTTTTCAGGCAATTTCCCGCCGAGCTCGTGGGGTAAATCAGGAGCAGCAGGTGCGCGAAACAGCGCGAGGAGCGCGGCCCGAATTAGCGAAGACGGCACGCAGAGGGAGAAAGAGCTGCACGCGCGGCGGCGGCAGTGAATTACAGAACGGGGAATACCGTCTATCATTCTCTCTTCGTTAGCTCTGGGAATCTCTCCGTCTCGCTCTCTCGGCGGCGAGAGAGAGCGCTAGGTATATGCATAAAACAATCAAGATAATTGTCGAAGCTTCCTGGGGCTGGCCGGGCCGCCGCCGCCGCCACTGCCACCCTTCCTCGCTGCATCTGAGGCTGCGGAAGACGGAGGGAGAACGAGACGGAGCGCAGCCCGAGCTATCCAATTACATTGAAAACAATAGTCTTAAGTGCTGCCGGGGGCCCGTTCTGGTCTACTCTCTCTCTCTTCCCCCCTGGACTTTCTCGCTGATGCTTTTCCCGGGAGCGAGAGCCTGAGAGATATCTCGCGACGATTGTCTAAGAGCTCCTGGACCTTACCAATATTGCCGGGACGACAAAAATCATTGGGCACCGGAGCTTTTAACGCACGAATTGATTCCCCCCGTCGACGTCCCGGGGAGTACTCGGGAAATTGCGATTAGAGGGTTAAGCGAGCATCGTAGATTAGGCTCCCCCATAAATCAACAAAGTTTCGACGCGCCCGCTGTTTCGACGCGAGAGAGCTCCTTTGAGTAATTGAACTGTTTAACAAGTACTTTCAATAATTGCATTTTTTTTTCTCTCCTCCGCGGAACCAACGCGCGAACGAACGCTCGCGCGATTGGGGGTTATTTATAAACGATTACCCCAGAGAGGAGGAGCTGCTAAAACAAAGTTTCCCATTCGGTTTGGATAGTGTCGGGAAAAGTAAGATTCAATTTCGGCCAAAGTTTATTCGCTCTTTATGGATCGACGTCGTTCCCAGCAGATGACTCCGAGTGAGAGAGAGAGAGAAAGAAAGAGAGCGGGGCGGCCGAGGGGTGGGCTTCGCCGTAACTGAATTAACCCATTCGAAGGGTCGAGGCTCGTTCCCTCTCGCTCGCTCAAATAAGCGATAAAATGAAAATGAACACTAAAAAGACAATATGAAAACCATTTGAGCCCTTGGCCTTTCCTCGCGAGAGGCAGGGGGAGATGGGCGCCCGCTCGGGGGATGGAAAACGGCTTCAACCCGAAACGAGGCTAAATGCCAAACGAGGCCTATAGCTTCCCGACGATTTCGTTCCTAATTGCTCGCCGGGCGAAGGGCACACAGCTTTTTTTTTTTATCAAATAATCGCTCGCGCGATTCGGACGAGGCGAGGAGCAAAGGAATCAATCCGCCCGAGGGAGCTCGGCGTCAATTAAGAGAGCGTTCGCCGCTAAGCGGAGAAAAAGACGTACAACGCCGGGGCACGCAATAAATGACGGATTCCTCGCGGCGCGGCTCCGTCAATCCCGCAGGAACGAGCTCTCGGTCCCGATGGGAATCGACAGGAGGCAGAGAGCATCGTCGTCTACCCGTCATTAGATCGACCTCGGGCGACAATTTGCGCGTCGCGTGCTGCGTCAGGTCAGAACCGCCTCCACGAGTGGCTCTATATACATCTATACTCGGATGGGCGTGGTGGGTGCCGGTGTCTCCCCAGACGTGATCCTGCCATTTTCGAAAGGGCCCCGGGAAGAGGGATATATCCGAGAGAGAGCGAGAGGGAGCGCTAACTCCGTCTTTCTCCGCGGGCTCCTCCCGAATGACACGTCGATGACGACCTGACTGCTGACTCCGGCTAACGAGCGAGGCGTGGGATCGAGCGGAGATCGCGCCTCGTCATCACCGAGATTCGAGGAGGTGGAGTAGCCGAGCGCCACTGTCTCTCGCCTGACGCTTTCGGCAGGCGGCGGCGGCGGGGGGAAGCGAGTTAACGTTAACGCGGACAGTTCGCCCGGGCAAGTACGTGCCGAGCTTCGATTTATTCTTCCAGCTTCGACGAGGAGTTTCGTCCTTGATTGCCGGATCGGATGTCGCTTTAATAGACTTGGGATTGACGCTGTTTCGGCGATGCCGAACAATCGTGATCCGTTCGAGATATTTCCGGTGGCTTTGTCAAAAATACTTTGGAAGATCGCGGCGTCGAGCGAAAATTGGAGGGAATTACTGGGGGCGTCTAAAAAGGGGAATGCACATTTTTGCGAGAAGCGTATTTTTCGCCCAGCGTTCTTACGGCTCCGGGTTATAAAAGAAAAAGAGATAAAGCAGGAGACATCAGCGCGTCACTCAGACTCAGTGTCTTCATTTCGTCCGTCTCTCAACCCCCCTGGTTTTCGGCTCCCGGGATATTAGGTGCAGGTATATTCGCGAGGAGGGCATAAACTCGTTACCTCCCCGCCTCGGGGGTTATTCAATTTCAGCGTTAAAATCCTCTAATGTGCCGTTATTGCCAGACGCCGGCACGATAATGGCCGCTACTGTTGAAAACTCCTTCCAGCTGCCAGTGGGGCTTGATCTTTAAAGAATAGAAGCGTCGAAGAGAGAGAGAGAGGGAGGGAGGTGATATTAACGACGGCTGCTCGCTCGAGGAGAACGCATTTACATCGTAAAAATTTCTCGGCGTATTAACCCTCCTCGGCGATAAGAGACGCGGCATACTCGCGATCGGGTGTATAATACATTCGAAAGTGCTTTCTTCGAAATCGGCTAGCCGCGGCTCTTAAGTTTCACGTATTCGGCTCTCTCTAGTTCTCACGCTGATTTAACGGAGGATTAAAGAGACACAAGGCCATGTAATTACACGGAAAAGTACAATGGAATGCTCGAAGATACGCCGAGGCAGATACGCGAGAGCTTGCCCCAAGGCTAAAGAGAGAAAGAGAAAGGGAGAGGTCTCGATACACGTGAGATAATCGATAAGCCGATAATTCAAAGGTATGCTGAGTCGTCAAAGGAGGGCCCTCGGACTGTGCGCCACGGAGATTACGCATCATCTTACGCGCATGCGTTTCGCCGCGTCATCGTCATCGCGGGCCAAATGGCTCTCCGGTTCCTCCTGCTCTCTCTCTCTCCTCCTGACCCTCCGCGCGGGAGAGATGCAGATCTTACCCGGCGCGCAATGTAGCCGCCCGGATAAACAAGAAAGATCGCTTTATCCCGAGCGGGAGTTATATGGTGTGAAGAATGATGGCCTGTTTGGTTAAAGCGCACGAAAGTAACGGTCGCATCATCCTCCGAGAGAGAGAGAGAGAGTATTATCCGACGAGGAGCGCAATTAAACGGCGTCTTATCGGCGGGCTTTAACTCTCAATTCCTTAAAACAATCAATCAATAACCAATTGCCTGGACAGGAGGAGCATTAGCGTCTCCGCGCGCGGCGATATCAGAAACGAGCGAATTACCGGCGCGCGATCCGCACAATAAATCAATCAGCGAAATAGGGGGGCGACGACTTGTCTTGGAGTGCCGGAATCACAGAGGATCCTCATTAGCGGGGGGGAGGCCCCCAAGTAACGTCGGTGAAAAGCGACGATTCTCGAATCGAGGAGCGGGCGTGGCCGCAGGTCCTTCGGCGTGTGACACGAGCCGGCACCTCGATCACGTCTCGGGGCCGCTCGGCGGCCTGTCATTATCACGCGAGTAAGCCTCCGAGCGCCATGAATAGACAAGGGCTGCCGAACTAGCGCCGGGACGTCGTCGCAGGCGGGAGGGGGAGGGGGAGGAGAGAACGGGGCCAGCGTTACACGGACCGCCGGCCGGACATCTCCTCGTCACTTCTCGTCCGCGGGAGCGAGGAGGGAAGCGAGCGAGCAGCACCTCCCTCATTGTTTCCGGACACGGCCGAGGACAACGTCCTGGAGGGAGCGGAGCAATCGACTGCTCCACGAGCTTCTCGTCCAATAACGCCGAGGTTCGATCCTGCACCTCCGCACACACGCACACACACAGCTACACGGACGTGCCGAGGCTCTCGCTCTCGTGCACTTACGTGGTGAGGCTCTCGCGCTTTGTCAGAAGGGGCTATCTCTTTCCATCTGTTTCGCGTGCCTCTATCCGGGGCTTGGATCTGCCTTTGTCTGCCAATTTCATTGATTAGATCACCTCGCCGGCTTATCGGGGGCTGACCCCCCCCTCTGTACCGGGCAACACGCGACTGATTGCGGCGCACTAATGAAACGACTAAAGGTTCGCCGCGAGCCTAATCTTGTGTACGAAATAGAAAGGCGGAGAGAGAGAGAAAGAGAGAGTCCGGCGCCCGTGGAAACTCTTCGGACGCGACAAGATAAAACGCTCGTCCGCCTCTCGTGCCGGACGACCGACGAGCTATATAGAAGGTTAAGGGAGCAAGGCTTTGATTAGTTCTCGGTGCCGCGCCCCTGCGGCAGGCCGTTCGCTGCCTAGCATCGCGTGAAATGGAGACATTTTTTCTCATTCTCGCTCCGCGGCGACGAATCCGTCGGTGAAAGTGGCGGTTCGCCGGTCGGTGCTAAATCAAGCCTCTCCCGACTTCCCGATGCTAATCAAACGGGCAAATCGACACCTGAACCGACTAGGAAGGAGAGGCCCTCGGTGGCGATTTTCCGCGACGGCGACACGACGAGAGCGTCGAGGAAAATTTGGGGGGCTGCGCGCGGAAAGAACGCGGCGCGCACGACGGGGATAATTATAACGTTCGTGCATTTAGATACGGGGCGGATGGGCCAACCTCCTCCGCTTCCACCTTCTCTCTCTCTCTCCACCTCCTCGTGCACGCGCTGTGTGCCCCGGGCTTGTCCTCCCCTCTCCCGATCCGCTTGGCTCATGCTCGCGCCGGAACCCGGCAATCATCCCCAGTCAGTCTTTCAGTCAGTTCCTGTTGCTATTTAATTATCCATTTAAAGCGTATAATTTTCTCCCGGGGTTCTGCCGGCCGATCCGCGTGCTCGCCGTTCTCTCTCCTAACTCTTGCCTGGCTTTTGGCCCCCCCTCCCCCCCTCCTCTCTTTCTCTCTCTTTATTTCTCTATCGGCTTCGTGCGCGCCGCTGTACGGATCGGAGCAATGATTCCCCTCGTGGTGCTTCTTTAAAAGCACGGAGCGGAAAGCGTGGGAGTCAATTACCAAAAATCACGGGCCGAGCCTTATCGTCCGAGCTCGGAACGAACGGTGTGTTTTCGTTATTCGAAGCTGCTTGGAAGTTTAGTGCTTCGAGGATATTCAAAGCGTTTTGGTAACGAGTAAAGAGCACATTTTGCGTCACGAGCATATTTCGCGCGTTCGGTTTGATCAACGTATATTTTCCGGAAAATTGTAAATAAATTGCTTCTCCGGGCAGCCGAGTCCGCGAGTTCGGGGGCTCGTAAAAAGGGCTAAAAATTTGAAAGCACCGTAATACCCCTATGCATGTAGATTTGAGGAAAAACAGGAAGCCCGATCGGCATAGCTAATAAGTATGCCCCTGCGATCGGCCGCGCGGCCGGTAAGGCTCCTCTCTCCGGAATGGGGAGGAGGACTCGGCGTTATAAACGAGATGGTTGTTAGGTGGATATTGGCTACGGCGTGTCGCGCTTCCTATCGATGCCCTCGCAGCGCGGCGCGGAGCGGGCAATTTTTTCCCCCCTTTTTCTCGGGCGATTGTGCGTGTGCCGCCGGCGGAGCAGCAGCCGCACTCCCCCGCTATAAACGAAAACCCGTTTAGTGTCAATTTATTCGGGATTCCCGAGATTCCGGCGGCTTTGCGATCAGCCCTCTCTCTCCCTCTCTTCCCTGCTCTCGTCCCGCGTTTGCATAATATTGTATTTATTTCGTCTTGTAGAGCCCCTCCTCTGCTCTAGCCTGCATACGTATATAGAGGAACTTTAGAGAGGAGGATGGCTGCCCCGGCATAAGCCGCCGGCGTCCCGAAATGGGCTATACGCGAGTTACAAGGGGAATCTCTCTCTCTCTCGCTCGCTCGGCGGAGAGCGAGGCGTGCCCATTCACGACGAGCAATTTGGATCCGGCACGTTATTGGACGCGCGCGCGCGCTCTCCTCCGGGCTCTTTTGCGCAAGCGAGCGCCGGCGAACTTTCCGCCGCTGCTCCCGCTGCCGCTGCCGCTTCTTTCTGCCTCGTCCTTCTTTTTTTTCTTTTTCTTTTTTTTTTTTGTTCTCTACCTTCGCTCGGCGTAAGCGTCTTTTTCTCCTCCTCGCGTTCTTAGCCCGCAGCGAGCAGAAGAGAGCGTACAAAGAAGGAAAGCTTTGTAGGAGCTCGTCGGGGATTCTCTCGAATGAGCCCCGGCTAGCTCCCCGGCTCTTTCTCGGCCCGAAATTCCTTATTTTAGCTTTTGCGAAATGTACGGGCGGAACTTTTCTCGCGCTCGAGGATCCGTTCCGATGTATAAATGTTACTCGAAGCTTCAAACTTTGAGCGAGTCGAATATGCTAAATTAGATTTCGTCGAATACGAGCAGTGGAAGGATTGATGTACGCGCGGGCATTAGCTATTAATTAACGATGCAAAACGTGATTCATTAGACGAGAAATTACTGGAACGAGCCATTAAGATTTCCGTTATCTCAATATTATGTCTATCTTTAGACACTTGAATCGACGTTTAGCATCAATCGCAAAAACTTATCTAATCCGCGGCTTCCTGCTTCCGCGGATCTCTCACAATAATCCGTCAATCAGCTTCGTTCTAACCTCGAAACCGCGAAAAACAAGCCGATAAGCAATGACAATGACAGACACGCGGCAGCGAGCTTTTATTATAAATAACAAAAAGCGGAAGAAGCAGCAGCAGCAAGCAGCAGGAAAAAAGAAGAAAAATCAGCGGCAGTCAGTAATAAGTTGCTCAGGCGTTCGGTGTGTAGTATATCGGCCGGCGCGCGGCGGATAGTGATAATAAAATACAATATTCGTAATGAGCATGTCAATCAGGCTCTCGGTGCGCGGAATCGTTACGGCGGGCTACCGATATCCGGCTAGCGCGTGTATATATCGTACGAAAGAGTTTGAGTGATTGACGGCGACTGGGCCGCCGCCGCCGCCGCCGCCGCGCTCTCTCGCGTAATGAAACGCAGCTGCAGCTGCGGCGCGCGGAGCGGAGGAAATAGTTCGCCACTCGCGCTTCGCGCTCTCGCGTATACATACACGTTCGCTTAGCCCCGCGCGCGCGTTTAAGCTCTGACCCTGTGACACGAGGGCGCATCAAATCTCGCCGCCCTCCCCCCCGTACTGTCTGTTACTCGCGTCTCGCTTCTTTTTATAACTCGACACTCTAAAAATTATTTTTTTGCCCCCGTCGCGGAGCTATATGAAGCGCGCCAACGAGAGAGTCCGTGTAGGCGCGAGTGATGGCTGAATAACAACGGATTTATCGCGGTTCTAGACTTCGCGCCGATCACCGATATATATATATTTGCGGACTAAAACTCGAGCGATGATCGCTCGTTGCGAGAGAGAATTGCGTTTGACGACAAAAATTCGGTAGATCGAAGGAGGAAAAAGCGGTGATTTTTTTTTTTTTATCAAGCGAAAGAAGGCGGACGGAGAAATTGATCGCTGTTTCGGGTCGGCGATCCCCGTTGGGCCTCTCTCCGTCCCGAACAATTGATCTGTCAGACGAGCGCATAAAGCGCGCGCGAGCCGAGAGAGAGAGCGCACCTGTTCATCCCCGCGCGATCTCCGCCGCTGGAATATGACTGCTAGACAGGCGAACAGGTGACTGTCAGTGCCCGCGGCCCGGCTCGGCGCCCTAAGCTTTTCATAGGCCATTCGCGAGGCATTACTGAAATGTTTGCGGAGGCATTACCGAGCCGGATCGCCGCCGCCGCCACTGCTTCTAAACCCGTCGCTCTCTCTCTCTCTCTCTGCGGACTTGTATTTACGATTCCCAGTCTTCCGACAAGTCGTTCGTTACTTTTTCAATTATATTTCGAACGAGTTGATTTAGCTGGCAAAGCCAGAAGGGAAAGTAAAAAAAAGAAAAAAAAAACAGCCGGGGTGCACGAGCGACCGTATACGGATTTAGCATAAATGTGCGGCTTCAGCCGGGGTGTGCGCATTTGCGCGCAAAAAGTACCTGCTCATCCGCGCGTCGGTATCGGTTAAATGCGCGAACGCGCGGGCTGCCTCGGCAGATAATGCCGCGTTAAATCGATTTCGCGCATCCGCAAAAATGACGCGTCATCGGATTTTAAAAGCCTCCGGGAAACGGCCGCCGGAGCGAGAGAGGAGACGGGGGGAGGAGAGAGAGAGAGAGAGAAGCCGACGCCGCGTGATTTTCATCGCTGTAATAATGCGCCGCCTATCGATGTTTCCCATTGCGCGGACGATATATACGCGTACGCGAAAGCCCCCGGCGCGAAGCCGGGGATGGGAGAGGGAGGGAGTAGTCGCTTTTATCGTTGCAATTTCGCGCTAGCGCTGAGAGATTACGAATGCACTTTTCCGATTTATGCGCCGTTTACGTGCCAATAAATATTTTTTGACTAATGAACTTAATTCGCTGTATCGCGAGGCCAGCGGCTCTCTCTCTCTTTCTCTCGTTACTTCGCCCGGCGCGCGGATTCCAGCTTCGGGAAATAATAAAAGCGTGATTAATACGCAGGCGGCAGCTCGATAAAGCTCGTCGGTTTTGTTTTATTTTTATTGCTAGCGAAAAGCTGCCCTAGCCTTTTTGTCGAGTTGTCTTTTAATGGAGCGTCGCGCCGTGATGTTTTTGTTATTGAAATTTACGGCCTCGAAACGAAGCCCCCGGAGAGAAAAGTCCCTTCGAGGAAATGGCTGCTTTATTAAATCGACGTGGCAGAGGCAAGTATAGTTCTTATCAAAAATCTTGTAAGCGTCGGAGCTTTTTATCTTAATTATCCGATATACGGAAAAAGAATGCTAATGGCGCTACTCTATATTAAACCTCGAGAGCGATATCTCAACACAATCGAGGCGCTCGCAGGCGAGCTAAAAAGAGAGGAATTCCTCTCGCGCCGCGAAAGGAAGTCCCGATTATGGCGGCGATTCAGGTGCAAAAGCTTTTGCGGATCTCCGTTGTCTCTCGGCTTAATTAAGTCAGCGGAGTTTCAGCGGGTTATCCCGGGGAAAAGGAGAATCGGCTCTCCCCTTTGGCTCGATAGCGGCAAAAAGGCCCTTCGACCGGATCGTTATCGTTATTTAATATCCCGTCATTAGCGCGCTCTAGTGCCAAGTGGAGAGTGTTGTTTATGTTGTTTATGCGGAGGCGCCTCTCTCTCTCTCTCTCTGCCTCGACTCGTGAATTAAGTCGGTGGGTACGAGGACTTTTTGCCCAGGCCTCAAAGAGACGGACGAGCGCGCGCCTCCGTCTCTTTTAAGCCGGCGATCGCCGTGTCACTTAAACTGCATGAAAATCCGAGGCCGGATCGTCGGCTTTTTCTGGCGCGCCGCTCGATTTCACTTTGGTTTTTGCGTTACTTAAAGTGAAGGTGATCGCCGAGGAAGCACCGGGTATTATAAGGCTCCTTTTTACTTTACGAGTCATTCCTCGATCCGCTCGATTGTAAACGAGAAAATATCCAATTTTTTTATGAATAAGTAACGCCGGCAGCGGTGCAATAACCTTTAAACAGTCCGTCAATTCTCGTGTATTATTCACGCGTCCAAACCCTGGCACTATATTTACGTTCATCTTTCCTCATAACTTTATGAGTTTGCAACTTTAATGCGCCATCTAATTGATCCCAACCAGCGAGATGCGGCGCTTATAAAAAACGAATAAAATAAATTATTAATCGAGCTTTTACTCTATATAACTAATAATTACCAACATTAAGCTAGCAAAAAGCGAAAAAAAAAAAAAAAACAAAGTCAGGCACTCGAGTGTTCTCCCGTATTTATGTATCCTCGCACACACACACTCGTGCGCACCTTTCCCCGGTTGAACAAGGCTCGCGTTAGCGCTGGAGTGGAGCGTGCGACACGAGGCGCGCACTTTGGCGCGCGGTTCAACGGCAGACGAATGGGATGGGTTAATTATCATCGCGTCCCGGGATCGCGAGTCGTCGCGCTTCACCCAGATACTAATAGGGCCGCCGCGCGCGCGCAGCCGAAGGCGCGTAACAAAAGTTATTGACTACCGGTATGCGCCTCTTCTCATTCCTGGCGGGCCTTTTTTATTCCGCGCGGCTTGGTTTACTGCACGGGAGAGAGAGAGAGAGAGAGCTCGCGAGCAACACAGACCGCTGCGGGAAGTCATAATTAGGCCTGACGGGAAAAACGTGAGAAAATCAGAGCGAGAGAGCACCGCACTCTCGACTGTGGCAATTGGATGTTTTTTATTTTTCTCTCTCGCTTTAATTAAGGATTAAATATCGACGATGAGACGCGGCGAGAGCATTATATCGAGGCGGATGGGAGAGGAGCCGGGGGGAGCATGCAAAATGCAACTAGGAATTCGAAGAAGAATGAAACAAGAAAGGGCAGAGAGAGAGAGAGAGAGAGAGCGAGGGCAGACCTTCGATTTCACGTCTGAAAATTCCAGAAATACCTCCGGCACTTATCAAGATCGTCCCCCCAGATGCTCGAACGGCTCGCGAAACAGCTCTCAACGATCATTTTACACCTGGGCAGGAGCAAAAAAAAGTATCGGCGGCGGCGTCGGCAGACGGAAGAATAAAAAGAGAGAGAGAGAGAGGAGAGAGAAAAAAAAGAAGGAAATATCAACAGCGGGCATCGCCACCGTGGAGCTCGCGCGCCGGGGCCGACTCGGCCGCTGCAGATTGACAGGCGGATATTTTTATGCGAAGCCCCGCGTCCGATAATCCGTTCGCTGTTTTATGGCTGCGGCCCATGCTGACGTTACGCGCTGCGCGCAATATGAATTTCACATGCTCTCTATGTGTACCGAGAGCGACGCTGCACTATAAATTGCGCCGCTGCCGCTCTCTCTCTCTCGCTCTCTGTGTACCCTACGCGCAACGGGCGCTCGTGAGGATTTTAACGAAAATCTGCATATTCGTTTACAGATGCTCGACGGACGGAATGACGTGCGCTGCTGCTGCCGCCGCCGCCGCTGCTGCCGCTGTTTGTCGATGAACGGGCGCGCTCGCTCTCTCGCGCACTCTCGCTCGTGTTGGCGGCTGTTTGTAAATGCATTAGGATGCACGAGTGACTTATGCATTTTTGAATTTGCGCGTTTCGGGCAGCCCGCGAACACGATGTACGAGGCCTCTGCCTGCCTCCCTCTCTCTCTCGCGAGCGCGCGACCGAGCGAGAGGATTTTTTCGAGCTCCGAAATCTGCCGAGTTATTGGATTCTATTTTATTTATTACTTAATCGCGAGAGCTTTTTGTTGAATAATTTATAAAAAATAAATTCTATTTTTTCTTCTTTTTTTTTTGTTTTAGTTACGGATGGAAAATATTTCTTCTCTTTTTTTTTTATTTTCGTCGCAGTTTACATGTTTATCTAAACTCGCATAGGTTTTTGCTAATAAATCAATCTCGGACGACGTTTACGTTGCAATTTAAAAAAAAAAAAAAAACGTGTTTACAATTCGAAGCATTTTGTAACGCGCACGCAGCAGAGAGTTTGCCGTTGATTTTAATTTTTATTTATTATTTAAAGCGATGCGCGGTATAATTAAAATTCATTGAAATGATGCGTGATTTATGCGAGTCCGGGAAAATCGTCGTGAAAATTTCAAAGGGGGGTGTCTGCACGCGCATCGCAATTCCAGCGGCCGCAATAGGATTCTTCTTCCTTTTACGCTCCGGTTATTGACAGATGATGTTTTATCCACGTGCGATGTGTATATAAACGGGCGCCCACGCAGCGCTACTTTTTTTTTCACTCGCCTCGTCGGCCGTTTAATTCGACTGACGTGCGGTATTATTTATGGAAAAATTATTCCGTCATTAAAATAGAAAATAAATCACTAATTGTCGTAAATGATTGTTCTGGCACAACGACGCTCGATGCTCTTTTTTTTTTCAACCGCGCGTTCGAGAGCGATGAAACTAGCAGTTTAATGATGCCAGCATTATGTCACCTGTCAAAATGTCGTGTAATTACCAGTCAGCGGAATAAACACTCTTCCGCGTACAATTCAATCACTTGGCGCATTAATTCCACGACCCAATTGTCCACTTGAAAAGCTAAAAACTGATAGTTTTAAACCGGCTTTCACGACGAATACCTCCCGCCCCGACGTCAAATAACTCATACAATGCTGTGCACGATCGAAGCTCCGAGAAAAAAGCTCGAATCGCTCGTCCGATCTCGCGACGAGAAAATGGCGTGCTCCGCTCTCGGGAGGCGGCCGAGCGTAATCGAGGAAAGAGACTCGGGCTCGCCTGCTCCTCTTCAAGGTGCGAGAGGCCGGAGATAATACATGCGTAAGCTCGTCGAAGCGTAATTTCGACAGCATTTCGAAGTCAGCCAGGCCGGACGATCCGTAATTAGGCGGAGCCTGCGGAGAACAAGCCAGCCAAGAGGGAGAGCGAGAGAGAGAGGGACAGAGACAGAGCCAGTCGGCGGAGGCTCCGACTAGTCTCTCCGGCAATTACCGATAGCCACTGGCCCGCGCCGCCTCTCGCCCAGACGACAAATGCATTTCGCCCGTTCCATTACCGCTCTCTCTCTCTCTCACTCTCTCCCGCTCTGTGTGTGTGTGCGGAGAGGCCAGTCACTCGATTGTAATGTAACACGATTCGGAGCTACTAACGCCGGACTCTATGACCGCGACTTTCCACGCCGAGCACCGCACTCCTATATAAGAAAGAAAATTTTTCTCTTCGACAATAACTTATCGATAAAGCGCGGTTCGTTTCCCGCGAGAAAGCAACGGCGAATCGGCGGAACGAACCTCGACTCCCCGATTTAACGAGCTCAAAATTATCGCGCAGCCCCCCATAAAAAGAGTGATACTCGCGCACAGTGCGAGCGAGGCGAAAAAGCCCATTACAGATAGCGGACGGTGAAAGCCGGGCAGTCGAGCACTTAAAAAATTAAGCCCTAACACGTCGTCAAAGATCGGCGGCCGCGCGGCTGGGCAGCGCTCCGACCGCAGATATTTACAATAGTCCCCCCCCCCCACCCCCCGGCATCCCTCCGGCGGTCTCTCCGCTCCGCAGGGGTGTCGCCTCCCCCTCCTCCCTCCTCGCCGGGCGCAACGTACGAACAGACGTGATACGGAATATATGAATAATAATGGCCGAGGCGCGCGCGCGCGCGCGGTATCGCTCGCGACCGCCGGAGTCATCGGCACCGGGGCCGCAAACCACCGTCACCACCGACGCGTTATGACCGGCGCGGCGCTGATGTACTGGCGAGCCCCGCGATACACGGCCGCGATTCGCTCTGATTAGCGCTATCTGTAACGATAACCCCCCCCCCCTCCCCCCACCCTCCCTCCCGCCGAGGCGGGCATAATCTCGCCATAATCGGGCCGATCCCTCGCGGGGCGGGCCGCGTTTTAACTCTCGTCGAGTCGACGCTCTTTCCCCTCGGGCTCGATCGCGTCCCCGGTGCGCTCGTTGGTTGTGTTTTTTGGTTTTTTTTTTCGCGTTTTTGGATTTCGGTCGCGAGACCAGCTGCGATGTGCCCGCCGGCGAGATCTTCTCCGCACGCGAGCTAATTCGCTCGGGGAGCGAACCGATTTTTCGATTATGCAAAAATGCCCGACCCGCTGCGGATTATAACCTGTCGCTCGTGCAAATTAACCAAAATAGCCCGCTGCAATTTCGGAGTCAAACTTGCCGGGGATATTAGCCCGATGAAGCTCGAAGGCCGTAAATCCGATGCTCCGCGAGGCTAAAGGTCAACGAGGCTTGGAAAAAAAAAAGACCACCTCGCGGGGCCGAGAGTTTTGATGGACGGTCAGCGGCGAAGTTGGCCGGCCGACTCTGTCCACAGAGTTTTCGCAGGCCGAATCCCATATATATTACGGGGGACCGAAGTGTTATAAATATGGTTTATTATAGGAGCGGAGGAGAGCACAGACGCGGTGTGTGCAGCACGCGGTGTGCATTAATGCGGCTGATTGCCCGTACATCAAGCTCGACCAATGCCGCCGCATCCCCTCCATCGGTCGGGTTAGTTACGTCCGCGTCGCCTGGTATAGTGGTCGCGTTTTATTAAAATATTGGGTCACCCCGGCCGGCCGGCCGATAATATATATCGGGCTTACACACACGAGCGTACGCGCATACATACGCGCGCATCATAACCGCCGGGAGCGCGGGATAAAAAGCGAGGAGAAGACGCTCGTTACGGTGGGGATATCGTCGTCCGCGCGCGGCGAACGTCCCGCGCGCCCCTTCGTTAGGCGTGTCCGCGCCGCGGAGTATATTCGCCGAAGATGAACAGCTGGAAATATGACGCGCGCGCTCGCAAAACAGTCGCTCCTCTTTTTGCGGCGCGCGGCGACCGAGAGCCGCGCCGTGTTTTATGAATCTTCGGCCTGTTTTTCGTCCCCCGGACCGTCGTACAGGCCGGAGAGCACGGCGCTCTTTCTTATCTCCGCTCCGAGCCGACGGGATGTGTGTGTTTCGAAAAAAATGCGAAAATTTATCGCGGCATTTTTGCGGCGCGGCCACTTTCGAAAGAAGCGCAGAGGCTGCCGCTGCTGCTGCTTCTTGCGGGGAGATCGGCGAGTCGATGAACTCGAGGCAATTGCGGAGAGGAGGTATCGAGGGATTTTCTGTTATCGTATTCAAGGACGATGGAAATACCTTTGCGAAAGGAAATGTTACTACTCGAATTTCGATATTAACAGTTATAATTTTCCGATACCCTGACGGACACATTCCGAGAAATTTGATTTAAAAATAGTCTCTCGGAATAACTTTGCTTACCAGTTTTCCAAATAAGCTCTTTCAATTTGAAAAACCAGATTTCGAACCTATCTTTAGTGACTCGCCAGAAGAAAAAAAAAGCAACTGTTTCTATAGGCAAAAGAAAAAGAACGCGCTCGAAAAATAAGAAGCGAAGCCGCGCGCGTCAGCGTCGCGAGAGGGATATTTATATAAACTCAGAAACCGGTAACTCATTCACGGCGCGACACATTCGATCTGCTTCATGCTTAAAGAAGATTTCCAAGTCAGCCAGATAATTGGCTCTAATCTATAAGTTTACGACTTAGGGAATAAAGAAGGCTCCTCTTCTTCTTGCCCCGCCGCTCCGTCCGCGCGGCTAGACTTTTCCCGCTGTTCCGACGAGCGCTCGAAGTTGGCTGGGGCGCGCGGCTCTTTTTTGCTCTCTCGGAGAGTCTTCCCGAAGCGGCGGAGAGCACTCGCTCGCGCGCCCAGGAAATTGCTTGCTCGCCTCTCTCTCTCTCTCTCTCTCTCTCGCAGCTCGCGGCGTTATTGAACGACGAGCGAACAAAGTTGCTCTAAATTATTATGCGCGCGGTGGTGCCTCCAACACATGCCTCCAGCCGCTCTCGCACGCGCACACAGACACAGAGAAGAAGAAGAAATCGACGCGCTTATACAGCCCCGGGGCTAGGAAATATATATTCCAGGCGCAGACGAAGGCCGCTTTCAGCTCTATCTGTCTCGCTCCCGCTCTGCTGCCTATATGCATGTATTTATAAGCAGGCGTCTTTCTCGCTCCTTCGCTCGGGCCGTCGTATATATCGACAGGTCCTCAGCGGCATTATCCGGCATTATCCTACCTCGGAAAATTGTTTCTTCGAGGCACTCGGCGATTCGAGGGAGGAAGAGGAGAGTTTAGCTCTCGGTCTCTCTTCTTCACCGCCGCCGCCATTATAGAGCCTCGCGAGAGTATAGAGGTAGACGTACTTTGTGCGCCCGCGGAGATCAGGAGGAAAGATTAACTCGTGTGGCAACTTAAATGCCCGCGCGTATGAATGTTAATGCAACTCGGCGTATGGTATAATCGATTCATTAAGCGATACGGTTATGCTCGCCCGAGAGCCGGAGGAGTTTGACTTTGAGAATATGCCTCTCTCCCCTCCTCCGCTCTCTCGCATTGCTCTTTTCGAGAATGATGCGGGATTCCTCTCGTGCATTAGTTAATGGATCGAGGGGTAGATAAGGCCGCGCTGAATTGAAAGGTAAAAGGCTTTAAGTACAGCTGGCCTGTATTAAGATCCGCTCTTTTATACTTTTGACACTCTCGAACGGTGGAAAAAAGGAAAGCCCCGCCGGCAGCCGAATCAAAGCGCGCGCGCGCGCTTCCCTGCCAGATTCTAGCGAAAGATTAATTAAATACCGCGGCGGGGATTCGAACGTCAACGGACGGCGAGGGCAGCCAGATGAGAGGTTTGTCCGCGGGCTCTCTCCCTCTTGTCTCCAGATAAACTTCAGATATCCGACGTGTCGTCCGGTTCGCGCTCTCTCTCTCGCCAGATAACCGCAATGTAGGCGTTCGACGTTATCCAGGAGCATGACGAGTCGTCGGCTGGAAGGGTGTTGAAAGCCGGATTCGCGGCTAGAATATAGGCGGATAACATTGTGCGCGCGCGCGCGCGGGAGAACGAGAGCGCGGTGTTCTCTCGCCGCTGAATGCAGAGGCGCCTCGCGTCGAAAGCTCGCCGAGCGATAAGTCTCGAGAGCGCTTCGGAACTCGGGCCGAAGCGCTCCGAGGAAAATCGGATCCCGATGCGGATGTAGTCCGACTGGTCGGCGACGACGCGACGATTGATTTATGCCCGCCTCCTGCGGCTGGGGAAGAGTAGCTAATATGTTGCGATATTGTTCCGCGAGCTTTCGACGCGGCGAATGAGACGTCGTATCTCTCGCCGCCGGGGGCAGATGTGCAGTGAATTTTTCGAAAGCCCTTTCGGATAAACATTTAATACTAATTGCGACGGCGGCTGGGAATTTTGTAAAATACTTCGCAGTCGTCGTCGCTTCGTGCGTCGAAAAAAAATTCGAAAAAACGCCGAGGGACTCTTCTTGAGGCGCGGTTTGCGAGCGAAATTTGCGAGCGACGGGGCAAGAGGACGACAAAGACTCGCGGGCCGAGAGAGAGAGTCGTCGCACGGAAAGGAGCGCCGGAGGGGGCGATTCCCAGCCGCGAAAATGACAGCCGCCAGTCCCTCTTTCCGCCCAGCGGGTAATTAAAATCTCTTCCGACAAAAATCCCCCGTAATTGCCATAAATTTACGAGGCAGGCGAAGGGAAAACGCTCGGGAGAGAGAGAGAGAGAGCTCACGCGAAAAGGAACACGGGGGATATACTACTCTCCTTTCCGAAAATCGTCTACGACCGCTAAGGTAAATAAAAGCCGCAAAGCGTCGCGAGAGAGAGAAGGAGAGAACCGAGTGAAAAGCGGAAACGACAAGGCCTTGCGTTTCGCGCGTGTAACGCGACTTGATACATTGCGACTCGAGTCCCGACTGGAGACTTGTCAGCCGCCGCCTCCTCCGCTCCGCGCGTGTCATGTTTTAACATTTCAGTTTACACGGCCGCTAATCATGCCGGCGACGCGATACGTTTGGCGAGATCGGGGCCCCGTCCTCTCGAGTTTTCTCGGTAAACGAGGGTTATCGCTCTTGCGAAAGAGACCGCGCGCGGCCCACGACTAGCAGGAATTTTAACTCGCGCCCGGCCGCTGAGCTAATTGAGTTGTCCGCGGGTGGAGCACAGAGAGAAAGAGAGAGTGAGCCACTTCTCTTGTCCCTTCGTCTTTTGTGTCCGCTTCTATTCTAGCGCCGATTACGGTAATCAAACGCCTCGGATCCGTGTCCATTTTTCAAAAAAACAAAAAAAAAAAAAAAAAACAACCAACTATACTGCGGTATCTGGTTTATTAAACGAGATTCAGAAGCAATTCGGCGAATAGAAGTTTTATCTGATCGTTTTATCCTCGGCGCCGCGGTGTACTTTTTGCAATTTCCCAATGGAATAGAGATATTATGGAATGCTTTCAAATTTGATACCATCGATACCCGCAGGCAATCGTCCTTTGCAGATCGTGAACCCTGCTTTTATTATCAAATAAATGCCGCGCAAAAAAATAAAATATACACATTCCGAAGATAATTATTTAGAGGGATTTAATTAAAATTGCGGAAAAATAATTATATACGCATCGGAGAGATTAAAAAGGAGTTATTGATAAAGGCCGAACTAAGCATTGCGGGACTTTAATGTCCCGGGTACGGCGGTAAAAATAGAGATGATCTGCAGATTATTGCCCCTCGAACGATCGACGGAGCTTTTACGAGCTTGAGGGAACAGAAAACTAGTATAGCCGCCTCTCGGCGAATTAGGTACCAAAGACTTTAACGCCCAATCAAAAATCCGTTTTTTTTCTCCCGCGTTACTGTTACTGGCCAATAATCGTTGGCCGATAAGACGAAACTCGAGTAGGCCTCGAAAGAAGTGTCGATGAGATCGTCAATGATCGCCGGCGACCTTTAATAAAGAAGTTTTCTCGGGATTTTACTGCTTTTATATTAGCGATTCAGAGCGCTGAATGTCACTTATAATACAAGCGGACTCGTCGCGATGCTCGCATCAGGCGGCGGAGGCGAAGAAGAGCGCGGAGGAGAGAAAAAGCGAGATAGAGAGAGAGAGAGAGAGAAAGAAAGTGGAGGAGCGGGAGAAAATATCAGGACGGGGTGAAGTGGTTCCAATAAAAAACGATGGCGCGCCGCGGTGCCAAGCGACTCCGTAAGTGTGTCCTAAGTGCATTTAACGATTATTTTATATTAACGGGTGAATTTATTAGCAGCCTCCATTATCGGAGAGAGAGAGAGAGAGAGAGAGAGTTCGGCGGTCGCCGTTACCGAAGGAGACGAATAAAAATGTCGAGGGAAACAAAAAGCCCGCAAAAAAGTAACGCGCCGAACGGAGATAAAGAGTCGGTGGGAAGAAAGGCTCGTGAGGCAAAAAATTAGCAAAAAATTCGACGGAGTCCAAATTTTCGCTCAAATTTTTTTTCTTTTTTTCACCTCTTCGTTAAAGCGACTTTGGTTTCTCGTTTACAAATTCGATAAAAGTACCAATTATTTTTAAACAAATTTCCATTTAAAGGATACTTAATCCTCTTTGTACAATAAACGATTCTCGCAGAATAATTCAAGCTAACAATAAGAAATACAGAAACGAGGTAAAAGAACGAAGGCAAAAACTGGATATTATACGAGAAAAGTCGAGGTCAGGTACTCTCCGAGCGTCTTTATCTCGCGGTCGAAGTTATCTCCCGCTCTCTTATTTCCTGAATTGCCGTACTTGCGATTACCCGCTAGGAGTTTCTCTCGTTCGCTTGCGTGCAATAAAAAAATGTTCAGATCCAATAAAGCTTAACTTTAAATATCGCGCGAGAGTCCATTTAAATTTTGAACATTACGAAAATATTTTAGTAGTCGGTGGGGTAGTAAAATTAAAAAGGTGTCTAAGTCAACGCTGGAAAACAGGAGTCGAGAATGAAAATTTACTGCGAATTGATTCGTACAAATTATGCAAATTTAAGTTAACGGCTCCGGTACCAAAAATAGTGTAAACGCGAAAAGCTACGGGCTCTAATTGGAGTTTTTTAGAAAAATTAGCAGGTCGTAATTTCTCGAGCGTTCAAACGAGATCCACAAATTCGGAGAGGGTTTATTAAAAAGTCAATCCGCTAAAAATACCGATACCAAGTTATCATAATGCAACAGTTCGTTACTTATTTAATTGAATCTCCGGCCAATAATTTGCTGTTTTACGCAATTTAAATGTATTAAGAAATGGGTATTTTTTCAAGCGGCGCGCATAATGTAAATTGTTTTTTATAGCCTTAGAGCGGGTATAATCAGCCACTCAATTTTAAGTAACGCGGCAAAATCATTTTCAAATAACATAAACAACACTTTCGAACGATACGATCTCCGCATTAACCGGTAATAAAATGCGAAAAAAATTGTATAAGTGGTACCCGCTCGCTCTCTCTCTCTCTCTCTCTCGCCGCCTCCCTCCCTCCCTCTCCCTCTCTCGTTCCTCCTCTCCGAAATCGCGCAAACGAGTTAATAACGAACGTTCCATACTGTCACGACAAGATAATTTCATTTTATGCACTGGGGCAATACCGGGCCCGCGTTCCCAAGCGAGTAACTATAGCTCAGCCCCTTTTTCAATCCCCTGCCGCCTCGGCGCCGCTCTCTTTTCCCTTTCCCGGAGACGTCGATTCGCGGCGCGGAGCGGCGCAAAGGAGGAGGCTCTTTTCAGGCGCGAGCGCACCTCCAGACCGCAGGACCGCGTCTTCGGGCTCTCCGCAGCTGCGGGAGGGAGGGGAAAGAAAGAAGGCCTTTTTCGCCCGGCTCGAGAGAGCGTAGGAGAGAAAGGGCGCGTTTAATGCGACCCGCGGGACCAGCTCTGATGGGGTTATGGGCCTCCCAGGCCTACTCTTTTCCGGCCGCTTCGCTTCCCGTTTTTCCCTCCATTTTACTCCATAATACGGGGGCCGGGGGCGGGGGTGAGAGACGTATTCGTCCTGCAGGACAACGCCGCAGAAATGCCTTTTAGATTGCGAGCGCGGGCCATATAGAGGCGCACCGCACATAAAGCCATGCCGGTTTCGTTCGCCCGAGATCAGATTGAGATTTGTCTGCGTGTTTTATGGCCACTTTTACCATTTCACCTTTTTCCAGCCTGGTGTGAGCTACGGACTGTGATATGCATTATATCGGGAAAAAAAAAATCGATGCAGTTTCTTTACGAGCCTGGATGCACGGCTCGCGAACTGCGCTTTTATTATATGGAAAACCGTATACTCACGAATCTTTTTCTAGGGAGCAAGGGGGGATGGAAAAACTCACCTGAAACAGAAAGAAAACGGAATAAATTAGTTTGAGCGTAATTAATTTTCGCTTAAATTTAAGACGATCTATCGTCACGCATCCCCGGAATAAAATTCTCCCTCAATATAATCGCTTGCCCGAGCCGTCTCTCCCATTCACTTACAGCATCTCGCGACGTTTAAGCTCGGCGAGGGAAACAACATATATCTTTATGACAAGAGTCGTGTACCTACACTCGTCCACTATTTATTTTTGCGCTAAAACGGCAAACAAGTCCGCGCGCTTGGCGCTTCTCTTCCCCCTTTTTTTTTCCTCTGCTTTTCGCTCGCGCGCCGGTAAATCAAGCAAGCAGGCATCCAGTATTCCGGAGACTCGTCGAGCTTTCCGGAGAGAGAGAGAGAGAGAGAGAGGGACGCC
The DNA here is from genome assembly GCA_035047165.1 of Ormyrus rosae. NCBI lineage: Eukaryota > Metazoa > Arthropoda > Insecta > Hymenoptera > Ormyridae > Ormyrus > Ormyrus rosae. The sequence continues at coordinate 19,024,610 of JAWWML010000052.1, read as the reverse complement.
CACGAAAGAGAGAGACGGAGCTTTCGGTCGTCCTCGCGTGTGCCCGTTGTCTAGCTCGCTTTGCAAAGGGTGTCTCGCACAGCCGGAGGGTGTAACCCCGGCTTATTCATTCCCAGGAAGCAAAACGAAGGAAGCGGATGACGCGACATGCAGATCATTCCGCTCTCTCTCTCTCTCTCTCTCTCTCTCCGGGCCGGCTTTCTTTCGCCCCCGCTTGACTTTTCGGCGGAGAGCGCGTTTGTTTCGCCTGATTCCGCGAGCGATGATGTACAATCCTTTTTAATTTCCTTCCCCTCCTCCTCCCCATCTGCTCCGCAGCTATTTTCGAAATGAAAGATACGCGCCATTTTATAAGAACGTACGCCTCCCCCCCCCCGCTTGTTAACATGGCAATGCGTATTTTATGCGGGGGAGGGAAAAAAAACTCGTTTAAAAAGTACAAACCCCGGAAAAAAAGAATAAGCAAAAGTCATATCGAAGACGGACGATCTCCACTCTCGGCGGAAAAGATTTGCATTATAATGAAAAATCATAAAACACGCGTGGCTCCGGGAGAAGGGAGAGAGGGAGAAGGTCGCGCGAGAGCGTCGTACGCCGCCGCCAGTAAATTTCCGCGGCAATTTTCGGTGCATCCGTAATCGAAATACGGTATAAGCAATTTTCTGGCGCGGTTCGCGCGCAAGTTTTACGCGTCCTCGAGGACCGATTGTCCGCTTCATGGATTACGGAAGCTCCCAAAGCGAGAGAGCGAGAGAGGGTGGACGCGAGCGGAGAGCGCCTAGATCCAGAGAGCGGCCAGAAGGAGCGAGCGAGAGAGAAAGAGAAAAAAAAAAGCGAAAGGGGAAGCAGAGACAAGAGGAATACGAGGAAAAGGTTATTTCAGGATTTTGCATTATTCCCAGTAGCCCAGCCCCTTTTCCCTTTTGTCCTCCGGCCCGTATCCTTCTCTTCTTCTTCCTCTCTATCTCCAGCGCCTCATCTCGCTCTCTCTCTCTCTCTCCCACTCTCGGCGACGTTCCGCTATGCTAAGTTTATGTTACACCAAGGGATGTCGCCCTTGTAAAACCATTTTCAGATAACGCATCCTTCCTCTCTCTCTTACGCACCGAGCGCGCACAATAATAATGTATACGCTTAGGCCGCGGCGCGCAGAGAGAGCGCGGGTGCGAGGAAGCGAACGCCGCTACATTATATATGAACCCATATCGGCTCGGCCGATCGGTTTATGGTTTTATATTTCTGTTGGGGTTTTACAATGATTGGAAACGCCGCGAATAGGATACAAGCACCGCGTTCTCTCGCATATGCGCATGTACGCCCGGGGATCTTTTCGAGATCCTGCCCCCGTATAACCGTGGCGCGGTAGATTGTTCGTCCCGCCGGCGCGCGCATACGCATATTATATACGGGCGAGCACGCGTTCGTTTCCGGAACATATACACGAAATGTACATATAATTAGGGATCCGGCTGCTGCGGCGCGCAAGCGCGCGTTCATCTGCGTGTCGTTGTATATGTACGCGCGGTAATCCAAGGTAGCGTGTAGCGCGCTCGTATCTTGGAAAATATACGAACGATCGTTATCGGGCGAGAGAGCGAGGAATTAAAACGTATACAAATATGATGCCGGATCGCAATTATGCGCGATGTTGTTTACGCGCTGTCGTGCAACGACTGGACTTCTCATACATATCTAATTCGTCTAAAACTCCATGCATGCGTAATTCTTCGGATTTCTGAAAAATGTATACGCCGTACACGCCGCGCGCGTTAATGTAATTATGACCGGCCGCATAAATTACGGAACGAAAGAGCAGCAGCTGAAATTTATTCGCCCGAGAAGCAACCCCGAAAGCCCGGAAATTTAACCGAGGCGCGTCGCGTGGGATGTATACATTTCTAAAGCCTTAATACGCGGACAGAGGATACGAGCATCGAAAATCGCGGGCCGAGCTGTGCCCTTATAAAAATTGCAAAAGCAAGGCTCTTAGGAAACGATCGGCGCTCTCGTCCCGGGGGAAAAGGCGGGGGGGCCCTCCGGCAGGACGCATCGGGACGATTACAAGCCATGCATTTTTGAGAAACAAGTCGAGGAGAAATAGACGGGGCGCGGGCCGAATCCTTCGGGGGGCCGCGACGATATCCTACCGTTACTCGTTTCGGCGCGCGGCCTGTTTTTGATTCGCGCGCGCGAAAATAGTACGGACTCGTCGGTGCGCGCTTCTCGCCAAGAAACGCGCTCTAATAATAGGCGACTATTTGATCTCGAGCGCGAAAAAGCCCGATACATTAATTTACAAACATCGGGAGCGGGGGAATTCGTTATATAGCCTTCGTAGCGATATTTATAAAACATTTCAATCGTTCGCTTCGACGCGGCGGAACACAGCGTTGTTAGCGTAAATCAATGATTTCGCAATTTCGCGAGTAATAATGCATCCCCGCAGCCGCGGCGCTTTTTATTTTTGTAATTTTATAAATGCACATTCACGCTCGTTTTGGGATCTGCCCGGGCGCGCGAGAACGTCACGAGAGTCCTAGCGGTAATAACGTAAAATTAAAACCATGTATCGCGTGCAGAATGTATCGAAGCGGGAAATGAATTTATTCAACCGAGCGGATCGTCTGCAAATAAATTCTTAAAATCATTTATACTGTATTATTTTGCGCATTCGGAATTAATACCCGGGGCGCGCCGCGCGGCGGCGGCGAGACCGGCTGAACTCATTCGAAATAAATGCAAATTTTACACGGATGCCCTGATCCAATAATTTCCGTGTTCCTAAATTTGGGATTATTTTGGAGTGATACGCCGAAATAATTGTGCGGACGATCCCGGAATAATTCGGTAATTTTATTGCGGCCGAATTCATTCCTAAATTCGATTCCGACTCGGCTGGAACAACTTTTTGTTATTAAATAAACAACTGTATATCGCGCGGCGGTTCCAGGCGACGTTGCGATTTATTTTATTAACATTTGTAAGTCATTTGCAGATATCGCCGACTTTTTCCATTAACGGGATATCGGAAATGTTTATTTATCGCGGGAGTCGATGCAGCAAATAAAATTTTCGCACTCCCGAGAGAACTTCGTCGCTCGTTGCTCCGTTTTATCGAAGCATTTTTAAATTACGCTTTACAGCTAAATTCGTTCCGAAACGGTCACCTAACAGAACTAACGACGTCGAGCTAAATCCAGAGAGAGAGAGAGAGAGAGTGGAAGATTGCGGAGCTCACGGAAATGAGGCGAAACAAGGAAAGCTCTCTTTCTCGCTCTTGTCTCCGTTCGCCGGCGTCGCCTTATCCGTTCCTCCTCCTCGGCGCTCTCCAGCGGCGTATACATGTTTATGTATAGATATATGTACCCGATGCGCAGGAGAGATAGTGGCGGCACGTAGCGAGCGGACGGCGTATCGAATAATTGGCTCCCGCGGCAAGTGCGCATCCCGCCCATTATGTGCATCACTGCATCGTGGCGGAACGAGCCTCGAATCTCCCGATCCAATCGACTTTCGCGGCGGAGAAGATCGCTTTAGACCTGAAATCTACGAACTATCGCCAGATAGAGAGAGAGAGAGAGAGAGAGAAAGCCCTGGAAGAGGATGACCTTGCTCGACTCTTTGTTTCTGTATATTGTCCGGCCCAATGGGTCTTGATGGCTACTATAATTGTATTAAATTTTAGCAGCCATCGCCATTTTTCTTTGCAAAATAGACATACTGTGGTGATTGAACATTTTTTAAAATTACGGCGTTACTATACATCCTCCAAAGTTAATTTTCCCTCTCCGGAGATAATCGACGCGTTCTCCATAATCGAACGAGCGTCGGTCCATCAGAGCCCAAGACAACTCGGCGCTGTCCGAGCTCGTAAGTACAGCAAGTGCTCGGGTCACGTATACTCGCAGACATCGTCGGCGTCGGCGTCGGCGGCGGCGGCCGAGAGAGAGCGAGATAGATCGACGCCGAGCCATAATTTCATCAGCGACGGCTCGGCCGCAGCCGAGTGTTGCCTAGGTGTATGCGTTTGAATTTGATTAGTGGTGGGCGCCGCTGACACCCTTTGGTCCCGCGCGCGCGCGCGCGCGCAGCACCGCAACCCCAAGAGCGTTGGCAACCAGTCGTGCGGCACAGTCATCGCGGCTGCTGCCGAGCGAGAGAGAGAGAGAGAGTAGCCCGCGACGACTGTTGCAATTATCCGCACACGTCATATGCTGCGAACCCTGCCTAGCCACGCACACACACACACACGACCGTCCGCCGAGGCCATTAGGATTAGCGGAGAGTATACGTGCGAGTCCCGGGACTTACACCTGGACTCTGCGGTTCTCTGTTCTCGGGAACCGACTTGGCAGGTCTCCATTTTGATTTTTCGAGCAGTGTGCTTCGGCTCGGGGGTGCTTTTTATCGGGGTTCGGTTGTGCCTGCCTTCGAGGGGAAAAAAGAGCGAAATTCCGGATGGGATTCAAATTTCATACACACCTCGTCGTCGGGGTGTTATATACCACAGCGGACCCGACGACGCGTCCGCGGCGAATAATCGTTCGATTCGGCGACATCAATCACGCGATGCGTTCTCCTCCCGAGAGAGCCGTAACTCTCGCGCCCGGCGAGCAGTCGCGGGCGACCGAGAGAGGCAGAGCCGAACTCTTTTACGAGCGACTTGCCAGGGGCTTCGATCCTTTTTACGTCCTTATTCGATCCCTATTTTTTTTTTTTCGGCTCCGCTATCTTTTCGGGCGTCGGCTGCCCGTTTCGCTCGCTCAGCTGCGCGAACGCGCGTCCGGGCCGACGCGGAGAGAGCTCCGACTGGTTTATCGTCGCGCTCTCTCTCTCTCGGCTCTACGGTTTATAAGGCTTTAATTAAAATCTAAATCGCCGATTTAACGGCGCCGTAAAACAAAAGCCGATCTGTCACTCCTGAGCGCTGTTTTGCGTCGCGCGCTCCTTCCTGCCCGCGCGATATTGGGAACCGCGCGAGAGAGAGAGAGAGAGGCGCGTCGTCGCTGCTGCTGCCTTTTTTTCCAAACGTGAATTTCGTCGGGGATGGATCGTAAATGTCCGCCGGCTAAATTATCCGCGTCTACGCAATGGACGCGTGTACGCGAGGCCGCGATGGGGTGGGACATTATGTTCCTTTTTTTTTCCACCGATAAACTTGCGCGATCGTTAGCGCGGACTTTAAATGAAGCGCGAGTGTCTCGTGCTCGAGTTCGCGCACTATTTACTAAGTTGACGCTTTGGATCGCTGAATTAGCAGTCTCGATTCCTGAAGGGATAATTAGAGCTCGCTCGCGGTTCAGGCGAGATGTAGAAAATGTCCTTTTCTCGGAAAAAAATATATGGTCCGAGAGGACGCACGACGACCGTAAAACTCGATACCCGAAAAAAATAAATCTTCGACAGAAAAAGTTATGTCTCGAGCCGGAGAGTCGCCTCTAAAGGCGAGTCTAAAAAAAATTACTTTCTCAATTAAAAGTGAAAAGCCATAAAAAGTCGAAAGCCCCGAGACGGGGAGAGAACTTTGCATCGAGCCGGAATCCGATCTTGGCGCGGAAAAAACTAGAAAAAAGGCGCAGCTCCCTCCGCTCGAAATTCTTTCGAAAGTTTTTGATAAAAGATCGTTCGCCGGGTGAAGAAGACGCGCGCTGCTCGCATGGCGCGTGCAGCGTTCCTCGGCGCTCGAGATAGAGAAAGAAGAGCCAAAGCATCGGAGCCGTTCTCCGTCTCTCTCATTCGACCAATCCCTCTTCTTGCGGCTCTTCCCTCGCGCGAACGGGACGAGAGCTCCTCTCTCTCTCTCTCTCTCTCTCTCTCTCTCTCTCTCCGGCAAAAGAGAGAAGGAGAGATAGCAAGAAAGAGATCCGCATATAGCCCTGGCAATAACGTCGAGCACCAGACGCTAATAACAGAGCATGCCGGCTGCCCATAGGCCATCCACGGCAATGAAACGAGACCAAACAAAAATCTCTCTTCGCGCTCTCCCTCCCGGTAGAATTATTATGGCGGACGGAAACGCAAGAGCGCAGAAAAGGAGCCCTCCGATGCAACGGCCAGAGAGAGAGAGAGAGAGAGGCTAAAGGGATATATGCGGACCGGCGATGAGCACGAATATAACGAAGCCGAGGCGAGATTTTGCAGCCGGACGAGACGGGAGAGGAAAAAAGAGATTTTCATTATCCGTGGGCATTGAATAAAGCCGTTGTGTGGGCCAGTGACGAGCGTGAACGTCTCAATAAATGCTTTATGAACGTTTGATTGTACGAATTGTAATTGCGCGACGGAGATTCAACCGAGGTGCTTAGGGAGAATGGAACTCCTTTTACACGTATATATATTTTTTTATAAGGATGACGCGTCGAATTTAACTGAACGGCTTGGCAGGTGCTAGAACTTTCGAATTGAGTACGCAAAAATGTCTTAAATAGCGAAAAAGGAAATAATTTTCTAAGGCTGATTCACTTACGACCATTTCAGCAGCGTTCAGTTAAGTAAGAGGAAACTCACCTGCAACAGAAACAAAAACAAAACCATCAGTCACTGCGTTTTCGAAAATATACGATAATAATTATACATTATCAATTACGAAACGTAAATTAAAAGAAAAAAAAAATCTCGTTCGCCAATAGACCATTAGATAAAAAGTAAAACGGCTCGGCTAATTTCTCCCCCCATAAATCCGCGATCCGAATGGGTCGGAGCCCGAAGACTCTAGGGGGGGGGGCAATTTCGCCAACGTGGGAAATTCGCGAGCGCGTTGCCGCGGCGTCGGCGTCGGCGGCGGCGGCGGCGGCCTCGCTATTATCGTCCACATGTACTTAAGTACTCGCTTGGCGCACTTATATGCTTATGCCCGGGTCTTCGGCGCATTTCTGTTCTCTCTCTCGCGCGCGCGCACATACACAAACGGCCCGCCGAGCCATTCTCTCTCTCTCTCTTCCTCTCTCCCGAGGAACGCACTTAAGCAGCCGAGAGAGAAAGAGAGACGCTCGACCTTCACGTGCACGCATCGCTGCCCTTAGGTGGTAACGAAGAGGAACATCGCCGAGAGAGAGAGAGAGAGAGAGAGAGGGGAAGCTTAACCATCGAGAGGAACGGCGATGCTGAGAGCCGCGGAGAAGAATGGCCGACCGCAATGAAGATTTTAACTGGTACCCTCGTTGCGCGGACTAAGTCCTTTTTACTTTCTTCGGCTTCGCCTTCTTCTTCTGCTGCTGCCGCCGTCGCCGCCGCCGCTCTCTCTTATTTTACTCGCGGCCCGATTTTCTTTCTTCCACCTTGCATCTTTTTTTTTTTTTTTTTTTGTCGCCGAGAGAAGGATTTATCGAGGCCGCGCGTTTTCCAGCTCTCTCTCTCTCTCTCTCTCTCTCTCTCGCGGGAACGGACGCGTGGGAGCTGGGCGTCAAACTGTGTAAACAAGGGCGAATTTTCAATTAAATCTATATTATTTAAGTTTGATAACTTTAAGAGCGTCCGATTTCGCTTAAATTTACAGAGTTACGCAAGACCCGCGGGACCGTGAGAAACTCGATAGGCGAAGCGTTATAGAATATAATTTTATGTCAAGGCTTAATTGCGCAAAAACTTTTTATAATTATATATATTAATTACGAAGACGGCAATAAGGAAAGCTATAATTAATTTTAAAGCCGTCGGTAATTGCATACGCTAACGATAACGCAAAGGCCCCGCAGGTTATACATTTACTACTTAAAAAACGCCGCAACACTCATCTCGGACGACTTTATACACCAGAAATTGAAAAGCTGCATAAATAATAAACCATCAGGGAGATGAAAATATCAGGGAGCAGAGGCGACGACCAACACGTCATATCCCTCGGAGGGGTGTAAGTCTCGCCGTCGTCGTCGTCGTCGTCGACTCGGCTCGGCGTCGAAAACGCACGCCCACACGCGGGGGGAAACGCACACGCGCACGCACACACACACGCTCGCGCGAACTGGCGGCTCGCACGCGATCCGCGCACTCTGACTCGGGGAGGCGGCAGGTGCTCAGCCCGCCATTGGCCACCAAAGCAAACATGGCCGTACGCGAGCTGTGTGCACCCTTTTCCTTCGTGGACCCGCCGACTCAATTGCGCCAAGCGGCGTTAACGCGCGTCAACGGAGAAGAAAGCTGCGCGTACACGGAGAGAGACGAGGGATGATTCGACGGTGGTGGTGAGGTCAGCAAAGTGGTTTTTTTTTTTATTGTCGAGCAATCAAAGCCGTGACTTCGCCGGCGGCTGAATTAATGAAGCACGCGGAAGCACAATCGAACATCTGTCCGGCGGTTTCCATGCGCAAAGCAAACGGTCACTTCGGGGGGACCTCCGGAAATCCCAAAGTGTCAATTCCATTCTATGAGCGGAGCTCGGGCGCGAAAGGACTCGCGCTCTCTCTCTCTCTCACCTTTTTCTTACGTCCACCGCGACCCCCCGACGGGAATATTTAATTACAAGCTTCGGTAGTCGTGCGCCGCCAGGAGAATATAACGCGCCGGCAGCCTTTTCTCCAAAAGGAGTAGAGAGAGAGAGAGGGAGAGAGACTACGTGCACACATGCGCATGTGCACACGCTGTGTTTACCTCGCGCTTTGTAATTGCACCGCGGGCTCCAGCTGGCAATTACATGGATCCGCGATTCCTTTCGTGAGCGAGAATCAGAGTGGGAGGGTAGAGGAGACGGAGAAACTCTCCGCGACCACGGCTTAAAGGGAAGATGAAAGGAGGCGAGCCACGTTAATTATATCGAACGTCAATCTTTTATCGCCGGCGAGAAACGCCGCGTGCAGCAACAACGTGCAGCTAGAAAGTTTTTGGGCTCCTACAGGTGCGGGGAGTTTTGCGCTAGCTGCCGGCATTTTTTACAAAATTCGTCGAGAGGAGAGAGGAGATTTTATGCTTGTTTTTCGTGGCTCGATTTTTAATTACACACCTCTGTCTTTCGGCCTGCTTCGCTAATTACGTGGATGGATGATTATAGAGTTAGAATGCTACAACGGGTATTATAATATTTTGCAATTTTATAATGAGTGCAGTTTGATGTTTCTCAATGTAGTTTTTTCAATGGTTTTAGAAAGTAACGTTAATTGTTATAATTATGCTTTAAAATTCTATTGTATTATCACTTAAAATCGAAATAACTCTAAAGTGTGTCATTCGAGATACAAGGTATATATAAAAATAAAAATTATTTTGAGTAATTAGGAGATATGAATAACAAAGAGTTGGTCGGGCCTTTTAAAAAAGATTTATGCTCCCGTCAGATTTATGCGGCATCCTTCCAAAACTCACAGGGGCAGTATAAATATTCAGAATCTTTCTTCGACTCTCGAACCCGAAACATAGAAAATCCTAGCGAAAAAAGAAAAAAAAACTACTTTGCCCGAATCCGGGACCCGAGAGACCATAATAACTTCGTGACTAAACGGCCTGCTAAAAAGAAGGAAGTCTCGAAAGAGAGAGAGAGAGAGAAAGAGGGCTGCGACGGCAAAAAAGTAATACGCAGTATTAGAGGCGAGATAGAGAAAAGAGTCGAAGATTCAGAGAGTCGAGCGGGATACATCCGAAAGAATGGGACCCAGCGGGTAAAGCGAAATATAAAAGCGGAAAGAAGAGGCCCGAGGAGAGGCGCACACGTATGTGCACACAAGCCTGCCTTTCTATAAATCATTTTAGTCCCTCAAATCCCGCGGACCCGTATTTACGAGCGTTCGAACGGGTCCCGCGCGTCTCTCTGCGTATGCACTCGAGCTTCTCTCTCTCTCTCTCTTTCCCGCGCGATTACCTTACCTCCTCCTTTTTTTCTCTCTCTCTCTTTTTCTTTCTCGTCTTCCCCGTCGTCTTTCGCACGACTTCTTTGTATTTAACGGCCGCGAAACTAACTTTTTTAACGACGGGACAAAGTTATACTTTTACGAGCGCCCGCGCTCGCGCAAGAACGAGGGAGGAGCCCCGAAAAAAAAAGAAGGAGGAGCGAGACATTGAAATTCACGGAACTACAAAATGCGAAACGATCGTGTAAGCGGCTGCGATTTCGCAACGCGCGACGCCTTCGGCCGCGGGGATATTCGGGTGTACAAAGTTTTTTCGGGGGATATATCCGCGGATACAAAGTGTATATACCAGCCGCGAGAGTCTCTCGCTATTTCCGTGGTGCGATATGAGAGACGCGCGCGGTGGGTTATAAGGGGCCTTCCTCTTTGCTTTTCTGCATATTTTTTTTTTTTTTTTTCACGACGACGATTCGAGGGGATTAATGACGTTTACGTTTTGTCCTTTTGGCTTTATTTTCGGAGGACGCCGGTAAGGGAATACGCAGTGATAAAAAAATACAAGATTTATTTTACGAGTGCACGTACGATGTAGTTAAAAAAGCGAATGAAGTTTTATGTGTCTATTATATGTAAGAGTATTTGGATTGGGCCGTAAAAATATTCAAACTCACGTGTCATAACGAACTTGAAGCACGTATTAACTGCAGGAAAACGGCTCGCTCCCGCAATCAAATTGTTTCTAAAACACGACTTTAAACGTTTGTTTCGGTATAAAGACACGGTAAAATCAAAATTCGCGCAAAAACCGCACTTTACATTCTTTGATTTACTTCGCTTTCCAAACGATCGCTCCAATAAACTTTCTCCGACGTAAAAAGGAGTCGCGGACAATTTGAAAAAGAGATCAACCTCCGAAAGCCGGCTGTATTACACTTTTCTATCGCCTTCGACATTTTTCTTTATTTCCTCCAAAAAAAAACAGAAAAAAAAACAAACGACCAAAAAGCCCAGAGAGAAAAAAAGCATTTTTTTTATTCAAAAGGATTAAGCGATATTTTCGTTCGGCTCGCGAGAACCGAGAGACTCGTGCCGTGGTGTGCGGCAGCGGTGCAGTCGCTCGACGGCTGATCCGCGTCCTCCCCCCCCTAAATTCGTCGATAATACTGAAAAATGAGAATGGCGTGCGAGCGGGAAATGAAGGCGAGAATACGCCTCGCGGCCGAGTAATGGCGGTTTATATCGTACCCGGGCGTGTACATACAGAAAATCTGATTAAAGCCGAGAGAGAGAGAGAGCCCCGACGACGACGCGAAGAAGTGCGTGCGCTCGCAATTGCCTTTTTATCTTATCGCGCGCCGGGGCAAAGGAGTAGTCGCTGCTGCGTGCGTTTCACGCGTTATATGCAGGCACGCATTCTCGCGATCTGATTTCTCCTTCGTTCCCTCTCTCGGAGGTTCGCGAGGCCTGATAATCGGACGCGCGTTCTCTTTCTGCGTTTGTGTTCTTCGCTTTCCGAAAGGGCTTTCGGTGCTCGGAGTTCGGCGGGTGCAGCTCGCGTGATTTTGCATTTATCTTTTTGAGGTTAACTCGCCGTGACTCGGGCCGCGCGCGGTTGTACTTTTTAATAAATTAAGTATTTCGTAAAAAGTGTGTGCGCGGAGCTGATATTTTTTTTATGAATTATTCAGGTTTTTTGCGGTAAGCGAGCTTACACGATAAAATTCTTGTTAGCTTTAAATAATGTACGCTTCAGGCCTTTAATCTGACAAAATGTCGCAATTAAAAGACTACGCTGAATTAAAAAGTACGTTTTTCTGTTGTATTTATTGCATAAAAAAACCGGGACAGATTTGCATGCAAAACTGCTCCAATAACTTTTGTTTTTTTTTTCTCGAATTTTCAAACAATTTCATTTTCTCGACTTATTAAAAGTAATTAAAAATTATGCTAATAGAATGCAATTGTTAACGAAACGCAACGAAAGGAATTAAACGCGGGGGAAATTCCGGCAATCGAAACGGCTGTACAGCGCGCGGCGGGATAACCCGCTGAAAATTTCACGAGCACAGACTACGAGCGGGTAGACCGCGCCGGTAATATCGCGAGCTTTTCGGTAACGCCAAGAGTAATTAACATTCCTGTTTTAATTGCAGTCCGGCTCGTCGGTACACGTCGTTCCTCTTTATTTTCACAGCGGGTAAGCGTGTACCATTAGTTGACAGTGCGCGTCACTACTCGCCCTCGGAACGATTCCGCTCTTTACTCGTAATCATTCGTTTTCGTGAAACTAAATAAAAATTTCCCGCTGACCAGACGACGAAAAACAGGCAATTTCCCGGGAGTTTTTCGGTCCGACCGACTCGGCGGGGAGCGCAGTAACTTCGCGGCTCGGCGGAGTTTCGGGAAATTTGGCTTTTGGCTTTGGATCGGGGCAGCGGACAGGGAGCAGCGCTCATCCCGTTCGGATATCCGCGTGTGCGCGGAGCCGTGTGACCTTGTGCACAAGTGCGCATTTGAACAGGACGTGCGCCTCGGACAGCGCGGCGTACGCATCGCACGCGATCATATCGAGCCTCCCCCCGCCCCCCGGTCGCCCCCCCCCGACTCTCTCCACACCTCGTTGACTTCGGCAAACACATCGACGCACGCGAATGCAAACTCGTCGCCGCGATTTCAGGTTCGGCGCGAGCGAGAGAGAGGGAGAGAGAGGGAGTTCGGCCGAAACACGCCGTTACGTCGTAACGCCTCGCGCGTCATGTCCGATGTATATGTACCAGGCCGTCCGCGTTATCGCGCGGCAGCGAGAAAAAAGTGAACAAAACGAGCGAGCTTTTATTTATTTTGTTTTTTTTTCTACCCCCCTTCCTCCCTTCTTTATTTTTTTCTGTTTTAAATAAACGCGCTGCAGCTTTGTGCGAGAGGCCGCGCTTTTTTTATTTGGCCCGCGCGCTTTTCATGAATTGAAAATATTGCGAGCGAGCGGGGAGGTATATAAGGCCTGCCTGCACCGTTATTGCGCCCAGCCGCATTTTCCGCGTTTCGCACGTTTTTAAACTCGGATAACGTATGTACACGCGCCAGTTTCGCCGCCCGGGGAGAGCCGCCGCGCACAAAAAATGTTAATCATTCGGAGAGAGGGACGCCGTCCCGCCGATGTTTTATTATCTCGCGCCGTTTTTTTTGTTTTTTTTTTCACGTCCTCGCGGGGGCGGCACAACGAGATCACGGTGCGTGCCGCGGCAAAAATGCCCTCGCTCGCGGCTCCCGCTCGCCGATTCTCGACGTTACAGCGGAACGGAAGCGTAAACGTAGGCAATATCGGCGACGTACTAATGGGCGCGACAACTGGGCAAGAAATTGGTGACAGAACGGTTATAAGCGCGGCGCGGGCCGACCGCACGCCGATATCCGCGATCAGCAGTCATCGCGCGTTCTGTATATATGGCTCTCGGCCGAGGCACGGTGCTGAAAGTCACGGTATGGCCCTCGCTGAGCAGTGCACACACGCGGAGGGCCAAGAGAGAGAGAGAGGGAGGAGGAGGGCGAGGGAGCAGGAGGGGTGGCCGTGTCGGGTCGGTTCCATTTTGTTTCTCTGGCGGCGTGTGGCGGTGCGATAGCAGCGGCACTCTGTCAGAGCGTGACGTTATCGCGACACCCCTTCTCTCTGCGCGTATATATATAAGCGGTAGCGACCGCGGGGGCGCGAGGCCGGGCAAGCCCGGAGTGAGGGGAGCTCCGCTCTCTCTCTCTGGCTGGCTGGCTATAGGAAACTTTGTCCTCTCTCGCTCCGTTTTGCTGTTGCTTTTGCTACTTTTACTTTTTGGGGACCGGAGAGAGAGCCTTGAGGAGGAGGATTGCACGGAGAGAGACGGAGGCAGGCCGGGGCTGCGATAAGATTATGGCGCGGGCGGAGAGAGTTAGAATTTCGAGGCATGAAATTGCGAGCAGCTGGCTCTTTTTGCACTTGTAGTTTTCGGTGTGCAGCGTATTGATCGACGGCGCGCGATAGAGGGCAGAAAAGGCCGCTCGCGATCGAATTATTTCGAACTTTGGGGCGCGGTTCGCCCGCGCCGATAATAACCAGCCGTTCGGCTTATTGGATTAGCGAGGTTTTGCGGAAAAATAAACCAGAGAGAACGGTTTTCGAGGCGAAGAAGCATTACTCTCTCCGGCTGCATTTTCCTCTCGCGGCGAAATTCGCGACGCCGCAAAGTGCACAAAAGACTGAAGCATTTCTGACTCGAGGCCGGAGAGAGAGAGAGAGAGAATCTCCGTCGCTCGCTCGCAGTCTGGTCGGCAAATCGTGAATGCGCGAAGGAACGTATTATATGATTTCGGATCGGAGCCAAGAGCATTTTAGAAGGAGACAGAGAGATAGAGGAGAAAGAAAGAAAGATCCCTCGCTCGGATCTAAGGCAGGTATGCAGGCAGCGGCTTGAAAATAAGCAGCGACACGCCATCAACATAGCATCGCCATAGCGGCGCGGCTCTCTCTCTCTCTCTCTCTCTCTCTCTCTCTCTCTTTCTCGCGAAGCACAGAGCGAAGGGATCCGTTCTCTTCTCGCATTTGACTTTTTTGCCAGCTGGCAGCCTGTTATAGCGGCAGATGATCTTCGAGCGAGCGCGTTCTCTCTCCCTCCCTCCACTTTGAGGCTTTTTCTTTCTCTCTTTTCTTAGGCGCTCGCCGCTCGCGTCATCCCTTACCCTTTCTCCTTCATCTTCTTTAGCCCTTTTATTTCGGCTCATCTTTTACTTCTGTCTCGCTTGCATTCGAATTCCTTGTTATGCGCTCTTTCTATTAAGCGTACTCTTTATACTTTACGTAGAAAAAAGCACAGTGCCCGCGGTCAACGTTACGACTTGCATCGAAATTCTTATCGTTTTGATTATTCGTTAATTGGGGTAGACGTACAAGACAACATATGATCTTGTTGGACGTGCTTAGACAGAGAGATAGAGTTCTTCTGCTTTAAATTCAAATTAATTAATTCCGCGATACTTCGTAAAGTGGAAAAGCGAGTTCAAACAAATTAATTACAATAATTTAATTTCCATTCGGAATAATTCCGCAATATTTCCAACACTCGTGTCGACAAACGATTTATCCTCTTCCCCGAGGAATATGTATATGAAATTCTAGTAGCGTCAGCTCGAACGGTGCATTATTTTAAAAAAATGAAAGCCACGAGCGATGCTCCATCATAAAGTCCCGCATGCGATCGCAAGATAAGGGCAGCGGCGGCTTCTTCCGAAAATTTCGAATTCGGAATAACAAGAGGCTCCAACGCGACTCGTCCGAATTTTCATATTTCGACCGCTGACCACATGGCGCGCCTACGTACTCAGAAACGACCTCCTCTCCACGACTGGATATATATCGACGCGATATCTCCTCCAGTCTTTTCTTTCCGCGCTATATAGCTCGAGAGCGCTAAGGCTCACGATTTATTTCCTCGCGGCGCAGTCGCACTTCCGAGACGAATAAATTCTTCGGGAGCTTTGCGGGCAAAAGAGAGAGAGAGAAAGCCCGTAGGGAGGAAAGGCGTCACGCTTCCACGCGTCTTATTCTTTCAACGGGCGTTCGCCATATGCCTCTCCGGAGAATTGGCATTACACCTCCATCCGTGAGAATCGACGGGCGAAATCGAAACGGCTTTATACCTAGTCTCCGTAACGAGAAATCCCTTCTCGGCGTCCCGAGCGCGACGAGACGTCCGATTTTTCGAATATTAACCGTGATATAGAACTTGAAAACCGCCTCGTCCGGTAAATATATTCTTTTTAAACCGAGGGCAGACCCCGGAGGTAGAATAAAGTGAATTAAAACCGGCGAATAAGAAAGCCCGAGGAGCCAAAGGCAGGATGGAAGGAGGAGGAGGCGAAGCTCGCCGGCGACACCGTCAGAGTTCGCGCGCGCAGGGATATCCTAAACTCGATCGAGTTGCCATAAATATCGGAAGGCCCGGTAGAGCCGGTGCACGATCCCTCGAGAATGCCCGGGGAGAGGAGGAGAGAGAGAGAGAGAGAGCGCGGCGCGGGGCCGGCTCTCTTTCTCCGCCGAAAAAAAGAGGAGAGAAAAGTCGCGGCGAAGCCTTCGGAGACGAAATTTCCGAGAGAAAAGGAGAGAGAGAGAGTCTTGTTTGCGTGTACGACAGAAATCTCCGATTTTTATCGGCTCTCGGAGACACGGAGCCGTGGTAACGAGAGGATTCGTAATCCCGTCAACGCGCTCATCGAGCACCGCCATCTCGGCGAAGGAGCCCCGATGAGAAAGACCGGCCGGCGAGAGAGACGGAGAGAGAGGACCGCTGTGATAAATTTGACACGCACTGCGGATGAGACGACAGAAAATAAAATTGCGACCGGGAGATTTGTCCGACGAAATTTCGCGAAAGAGTTACACGCATTTAAGCTCGATGGCGAACATTTTTTTTAAACCCTCCGCGCCGCGCCTAACGTCTGTATTAATAGATGCGAAATGTTTCGGAAAATAAACTTTGTCCGCGAACCGGGAGGGATTGATGGCGTTTTAAATTCCGTCCTTATATTTTTGGATTTAAAAAATTACCGCCTTCTTCAATGAAGGAGAAAATGACACGCGTTTAAAAGTTTTCGAGCTCCGCGGACAGCCAAGCATCATTAAAAGCTCGGCGATAAATAACGGCCCCGGGGAATCATTACAACGAACTAATCACGCCGCCGCCGCCGTGTTTCGGCCATTGTCAGCGGATTGATTTAACGTCCTTCCGTCGACACTTGACTTCCCGGAGACAGGAAGATAAGATAGAAATCAAAGCAGGCGCGAGAAGGGGTAAAGAAAGGGGAATCGAAAGAATTAAAAGCCCAAAGAAAGAGACGAATGCGGCCGACTGTCGGAGCGTCAAATATCGAAAGAGAGTCCTTCTGTTCTGAGAAGCGTCCGGATCCACGACGGTTGTTAGTTTCGGGTTTAAATAATTAATCAAGCCCGGTCCGGCAGTCGCCGCCGGGCTCTCCGTCCCTCTCTCTCTCTCTCTCTTTCTCTCTCCTCGAAAAGCCCCGGGGTATCCATTACATTATACATCACGCGGATACTCGAATTCTAATTTATTCACGGCCGTCCGAGAGGAGGACTCTTCGAAAGTTTGCCTCTCCGTCGGCGGCGGCGCGCGCGCGACCGTATTCACTTACTCTCTCTCTCTCTCTCTCTCCCGAGTCCCCTTCCAGCCCTTATTCTTTTGTTCCCCGACGCTCTTTTTCTGATAAATCTCTCAGACGTCGCCGTAATTGTCGCGATGCAGCCGCGCTCGCACCTTCGGCGGAGGACGACAAGTGTGTGCGCGCGCGCGAGCCCGCCGACGGAGATTTCAATACTATCTCCGGGATCGATCCGAGACAAGCTATCTATATCTAATTGACGATTTCGAAAGAGCCGAGCCGAGAGCCCGTTGAAAGGGAACTTTTTCATGCTAATGATGCGCGTCCCGGAGTGCTTCTCGGCGCTTTTTCCTCGCCTCTCGCTTCTGCTCCCCGGGACCTTTTATTCCAGCGTATTAATTCTTTGATAAAACGCCGTGTTTACAAACTAATAACTAATAAAAAAGAAAACCCCGCACTCACGCGTACGTAATTCAAAAGCAGCCGTTTTCTAAAACGAAGGAGAGCTTATTTGTACAAGGTGCAATTTTCATTCTGCGCGGCGTTTTTCAGTTTTTCCTTAACGAGTTTTAATTAGAGCCCTCGCGCAGACGTTACAAAAGAACGTCTCTCGGCATTTTGCACAAGAGGGCATGCAAAAAGAGAAGACAGGAGGAAAAGAGAGAGAGAGCCGGGCGGTGCTTCTCGTTAAGCACTTTAAAATCGCGCGGATATAGCGCGTTTCTCTCGTTGCCCCTTTTTCCGCGACCGCGTCAGACGCCGCTGGGACAGATTAACGCGCGTTATGCGACCGACGGGGAGGACCTTAACGCGCCTTAATACGTCAGCCGCTCTCTCTCTCTCGCGAGTGAATTAAACTCATTAAATTAGAATTTCCTTTTTTGCTCGCCACGAGTTTTTCGTCGCGACGGAGGATAATGGCAAAAAGCCGCGAGCGCGAAACCCTTAATTGATACTTTATTTTTCTGCGGGCCCGTATACGTAATTTACGAGACGGGAAAGGTGCAACAATATTCTGCGAAACTATCCTGCAGCGCCGGCTCGTCGTCGGCCGTGCGGCATCGGGGCGATCGCGAAAAAATTGCCGCCGCCGCCGCTGCCTCGTTGCATAATTGCCGCGCGCGCGCGCGCGCGGCGGCCATCAATGGCCGATTTGCATATTTATGGCCTGTAAATTTATGCGTAACTCTATTTCGATTGATCGGAGCTATTTATTAAAAATATAAAACGAATAATGGACTTTTTCTCTCGGCCGCGCCGTTCCCCCCGTTGTTTTTTTCTTTCTTTTTTTTTTGTTCTTTTTCTTTTTCTTTACCTTCTTAGCTCGCGGAGATAATTTTCTTTGACGAGGCCCGGCGGAGTGGACTATACGGGACGTACCGGTGCGCGCGATTATAATTTCATTTATGCGTGCCGAGCCGCGAGCGCCATTAAAGGTTCCATCGTGAATAATTAGGGAACAAAAAAAGGCTCCTCGAGGATCTTCGAGAGCTATCGGCGCTTGATCGACGTCATCCTGATGCGCAGCCGATCGGATTTGATTGGCTGCTCTCTCGCCACGAACGCAATCTCCTGTAAACTGTTTACGCTCGCCTCGCGATGTATATATATAATACTCGAGCGCAATTTTCGAGACCTCTTGCGTTTTAAAAACATTCAACCGCTAAACGGGCGTCTGCCACGATCGTTTTCCGCAAAATCAAATCCATTGTTCTTCGTTCCGAATTCCTTATTAAATCTCTCTCGAAACCGCCTCGCTCCATAAGTCGCATTTCTTTCCTCCGTCCTCCGGCGCGGTCGGCAACCGTCTCTTAACCCGGCGACGTGGCCGCCGGGCGCGGGGGTGGCAGTCAGCAGGATAAACCGGGATAAATGTCCCGGAAATATAGCGAGCCCCCTGCCGTCGCGCGCTCGTGGTCGGACGACCGGAAATGGAAGCTTGCGGTCGGATGCGGATACGTACCGATATTTCGTTTGGCTCAACGAATTTTTTCTCCGCTCTCGTGTATATAGCTATAGTCGTACAAGTGGACGCCGAGCGAATTCTAGCCCCGGCACTGCTTCCATTTCTGGGCTCTCTCTCTCCCTCGAGTGCGCTATTTTCTTTCTCCCGGCCCGGGGTCGTAATACAGCGAGTCTTCGATATCCGGAGGGTCGCGCACAGTCGCCGAGAGGGCCGACTTCTTCAATTTTGTACGCGCCGGCAGTTCCTAACTGCCGGCGAACGTCGGCTGCGGTCTATTCGACCCTGTTTTGCTCGAGTTAAGGGATCTTTCGCTGCCGATTACCGCTAAGTGTTCGTTGTACGAAAGTTGATCTGACACTCGAAGATAAGTGTGTACTTGGAGTGGTCATTTACAGAAGCGACCTTTCCAATTATTAACGTAAAGGTTTTTTTAAAAAATTGTAATAATTATAAACATTAAGTTTTTAACAGCAGCGCCACTACGCTTCTCTTAACGTTTAAAAAAGCGTTTCGAGACGGTACACTACAAGTACCTAAAAAGTACAATACAAGAATGGCAGAAACAATAAAGAAAAGCGGAGAAGAAGAAGCAGAAGCGGCAGAAGCGGCGGCGGCAACAGACTCGCGACATATATACCGACAGAGTCCGCGTATTACACGAGGGGTTGTTGCAGAGTCGAGAGAAGCGCGGAAAAGGACCGAGAGCCGCGCGGAGGAGAGAGCGGCAGCAAAGAGAAAGAGAGAGAGAGAGAGGAGCAGGAGGGCGCCCGCGGAGATTTATGACAGGCGTTAAGCAGTAATGAAATTGCTCGTTGCTCGTTTCTACGGAGGCAGGGAGGAGGAGGCGGGGGTGGGAAAGCGCGCGCGCGCGCGCAAGTCCGCGAGGAGGAGAAAACGCGCGGGAGGGACAGGAGGGCGACTGCTGGCTCGAGCTTATATCGTATATAAATATATATTCGCAGCCGGCGAGAGAGAGAGAGAGAGAGGGAGTCACGTGGCGCAATTACCTTTACCAGCTGTGAGCGCGCGGAGAGACTTTAATTTGTCCTTTCGCGGCTCTCTCTCCCTCTCTCCCACCTTTTCGCGTTCGTTTTACGCGTTATCTACGCACGCGCTCGTAAAGCCGGCGTCGGACGAGAGATGCATGGCCGCGCTTGCCGTCTCGATATTTTACTCTCTTCTTTTTTCCGCGCGCTCTCCAGCTGCATTATATTCTCTTCCTCTCGAGCTCGACCGCTCGTTCTCCATACCGATTCAATTGGGATCCCCGGCTATCCGCCGGCAGCAGCTTTCGGCGCCAAGGCGAATTCCTCCGCGCGGTCTCGATTTTCAGAAGCGCTTTACTAATATTTCCGCGCGGCGGAATGTTGATTCCCGCAATTAGGAGGGCCGCGAACAAAAAAAAAAAAAAAAAAAAAAGCGGCCGGCGAGCCGCATAACTCATCCGGGCGTCGTTATATTCCTTCGGCAATCGGAAAGAATGCACGCCCCGGAGAGCCGCTACCGCCGCAAGAAAGCGCGGCCAGAAACTCGGGCGGTCGGATTTTTCGCGCAGATCGGAATTTCGATGGGACGCGCCGCGTCCGAGGAGCCGCTCTTTCCCCGCGCCGATATAGAGAGTCGCTCGGCCGGCCGAGGGAGAGAGAGGCGTTGATTAGTCCGACGCGCTCCACAGATGTTTTCTCATCGTCGTCGTCTCATTCTCACCTGTTCGTTGGGCGACGCGCTCGGAATGCGGCCTATCACTATGTGCCCGCAAAAACTCGCTACAGGCCGCGGAGCAGCGAAGAAGCGAGGAGGGAGAGAAACAGTCGGCGGCGGAGAGCTGTGCGCGGCTCTCCGCTCTCGCCGGTCAATGTACAGGCATTAGGGCCCCGAAACTCTGTGTAAGCCGACACGTTGCACGAGGGAGATATTGCCCGACGCTCGTTAATGCACCAGACGCTGTATACGCTTAGGCCGCGATCGCGATTATGCCAGGTGTTGGCTTACGAGTCGGGTTATGCTTCCCGACGACTTTTCCTCCGCTTTCTTATTAGTTATTTTTAACAATATGTATAACACAGTAATAATCGGGCGCGTTAAACGGAAATAACCGGGTGGGAGCCGGGTGAAAAATGCATAAGCGAAAGACTCACGCGGAGCGAGGAGCGGTTCGATTTTGCAGATTATCTCCGATACTCGGGCTCGTCGCCGTGCACGATACGTCGCGTGGCCGTTGACCTCTCTCTCGCGGCCTCTTAATTTATTTGCCTCGGCGGAAAACAAATTCCATAAAGTAAGCTGCGTTCTCTTTCTCTCTCTCTCTCTCTCTGCCTCGCCGCAAAAGCGCTTAACGAATGAAAGGCGCTTACATAATTAATGCGCATCTCGCGCTCGCCCGAGACTTTAACTGTCAAGACAAATCCAGAATGCGTCCGAGCGACGACGACGCCGCGAAATCGTGACTGGCGCCAGATAATGCATTTTAGTGCACTCGTTATATAGGCGGCATTGTTCGCCTCTCCGCTTCGAGCTCGATTCGGTTTCATCGCGGAGCACGAGTGATTTTGATGAAGTTTCGTCGCTGCCTGTTAAACTCGCCTGTTAATTTGTCGCGCTAATTCTTGATAAAGAAAAACGACGTTGCCTTTGGAAGAAAAAGTTTTTTTTTATTTCTCTATATATCGAAACGCGTACGCGAAAATGCACTTAGCAATAAATCTTGGGGTATTAGAAGCCCAGACAGTTTATCCAAAGAGCCTCATTCGCCGGATAGCTAAAACGAACGGCTCGTAGGGAATAAAAATGCGGGGGAATAGGAGTAAACAGGCGCGCGGCGAGAGCGAGAGAGAGAGAGCAGAGTCGATCGTGCCGAATTACGTCATTCCGGTAAACGTTCCCGGGGACCATAAGGTCTGATCAGCGCATCGGAAGTCGCTGCTGCGAGGAAGCCGGCAGCAGCAGCAGCCGGAGAAAGAGGCAAGAGGGAGGGAAGAGATGGGATTCTTTATATAGAGATGGCCGCTCGTGATATAAGATCCGGCGGATCCCGTAGGAAATCCCGAGAACGGATCTATCTTACCCCGAAGGATAGCCGCCGGCCTGGTAGTAGGCCGGGGGCGGAGGGGGGGGGGGTTCACCTGTCAGCCTGAATTAAAGAATGGTCGGGTCGCCTCGGTGAAATGGAGAGGACGAGAGCTGCTCCGCTATACTGCTTCTGTTGCGAGGAAAGCTCGTCCCGGTGAAAGGAGATGTTTCCTCAAAATTGCAACGAGTCATTTGCGGAAAACTAGCCGCGAGTGGTATAAAGGTCCGGGACGAGGGAAAAATTATGATTATTACGGCGAAAACAAAAGCCGCGCTTAAACTGCAGCCATCGATATTGAGTAAACACGTCGGCGAGGAAAAACTTTCGACGGCGTCATCGATATACAGCCTCGGGAGTCGAAGCCGCATTTCGAATCCATTAGCGTCGTTTAAAGGCTCGCGCGATCGTCAAAAATAACCATCGGCTCTCCTCGAGAGAGAGAGAGAGGAATCCGGCGTTTCTTTGTTCCAGCTCTTGCCTCGAAACGAGAGAGCTCCGCGCGGCCAGTCATCTAATTGCTTCTGCACGCCTTTGATCCGAGGAGCAGCAACGTACGAGAAAGCAGCCGTCGCGAATCCCCGAGATTTTTGCGCTACTTAGCTCTCTCTCTCTCTTTCGCGATTCCGGGTCCTCGTCTTATAACACGAAGGCTGTATACACTCGTCCCTCGGCGATTAGCCACGGACGTCGCGGCGGTGTTTTGTCCCGGCGGTGCGTGCCGACGATTGAAATTCCGGCCCCGCCGGTGTGCATAGATAATCGCGCGAAGCGAATTATGAACTCGCTTCCTCTCCTGTCGGCCGCTCGCTCGCTGATATCGCGGCGTTCGAGTTTTTCCTCGAGATAGGCCGCCGGAGAGAGATGCTTCGTTTCGTCGTTCTCGCGCGCTCTAAATTTTAAGCGCTTTGGAAAGCTGCTCTCGGGAGAAGCCGGCCGATTATGCAGAGCGTATAACGCGTCTTTTGTATGAAGAGGTGAAAGGGGATGTCAAAAGTTGTCCCGACAACCGGAACAAGTGCATACGCTACGGATTTTTCCGGAGCTTCGTGGAACGAAAATTTTCTTGGGAAGCGTGGAAAATTATACAAATAGTTTTGTCAGATTATAACTGCGCTTGATTCGTACTTGGAAGCAAGATTGTCGTGACAGTTCTTTGAATGGATAAGGAGTAGATAGCGACAGAAACAAGTTGGATTGCAAAACTAAATTCGTGGTATTTAAAAGTTGATTGCCCGTTCGTTAACATGATTAACGAAGGGCATTAATTATTGTTTATCGGCCGGATGATAAAAGATTTAACGCGTAAGGCATTTTCCAGTAGCCAGAAGTGAAAACACGAATGTATGTGCGCAGTACAAACGTTTAATTTAAATGAAACGCGCAGCGATGAATAAAAAAAAGAAAAGTAAAATGTAATATCTGTACAAGTACATAACTCAAAACTTTACTGCGATATATGAATGAAATAACTGTAGTTACAGAAGCCGAACAAGAATTTTGTAATTTATGCCCCGTCGAACGCGTACAAGTTCATGTACTAAACGTTGCCGGTAAGATACGATCGATTAACGAACCTTTAGTATTAATTTTTCATCGAATAAAAACAACTTTAGAGAGAGTACATAGATAAAGTATAATTTTTTTCGAACGATTTTATTTACCGATAATGGCATTAAAAAAACCATTATTTTTTTTTCTCACCGACCGATAAACTTTTCAGCGAAATCGCCCGAAAGATTTACTATACGCGAGCCGCGCGCATATTCCAGTTTATAATTGAATTTGAATTTTTTTCCCCGCAGCCGGGTGCAGGTCTCTCTTTCTCTCTCTCACTCTATCTCTCGCATCATCCATAATTCGAGCTCGCCTCGCGCAGGACCCAAATGCGCGTCATGCACACTCAAGGGGTTAATTAACAATGCATTAATTATAAAGTAGAAATCAGAAATTCCGTATGACACGGATGGCTCTCTCTCTCACTCTCTCCCTCCTATTCGCCGCGGTAAACACATGCGCCTTCAGCGCGCTAATTCGGAATTAAAATGACCGGTGCTCATATTTCGCGAAATCCCGTTCCGGGGGGGTTGCATTTTTATCGAGCGAAATAATTAACGAGGCACAATCGAGCGGAGGGGGGGGGCTCGGGGGTCCATTCCATAAATCCGATCGGGGGCCGCTTAAAAACAATCGGCACTGCCACGCGGTGCAATCGTATATGCAGTTGCGCTGCGGGGCCTCTCATTTCACCGGGCGATTTATGTCAGCCGGATAAGTTCTATGAAAATTCAAGCCCCCTAACGCGGCGTCCGTGCGAGTTTATATTTTGCCCGGTAGTGGAAGCGCGCGCGCTCTCGCTCGCTCGCTCGCGCCCGGTTTAATCGTAATGGAAGAGCGACAGGGAGAAAGAGTTGATTTCCCGAACGCAAATGAACTGTGGACTTTATTGTGTACCATAAAGTGCCGGGGTAGACTACTGATGTTGCGGGGCTTATCGGCCGATGCCGGCTCTTTACTTAAATCATACGTTCCGAATCGTTAGATAATTGAAAATTCTAACTATAAAGAGGACGTTTCACTGCCTATCTCCGGCTGGTTACGGCTGGCTTCTAAAGTTATCGCTGAAATTACTGGCTTAACTGCGATGTTTATACGTTTTTAAAAGCAGGCAGGACCATTCGTACTAATGTTAATTAATTCTTTAGGTAGTTTGAAAGATCCTCTCGCGATAAACCGTTGAAAGCCGCTAATTTCTTCGTTCCCCGAGAAATAAATTTGCTAAAACTAGCCATTTATTTTTCGAACGTTCATCGCGCACATTAAATCCCTCGCGCGACGCTATATGAAGTCTCCAAACTCGAGGCTCGTCCGCCGAATTAGCGACTCCGTGTAAGCATCGATGTTTCGGCTCTCCCGTAAGAGTGTCGGAGTGAAAGCGAGCCGGAGAGCTTTCTATAAGACTGGTATCAGTATTTACGAGGGATGCTACCCCCCTCGAGGCTATTAAACGTTCACCGGAGATTCGGTGGTCAAGTAATCCTTGGCGAACCTACGAATGCAGACACCCGCCGTCGTTCTGCTTTGGAGCTTCGCGGCGCGTCGCATCTGCGTGAATTTTCTATATCCCCCTGCGACCTGCAGCCCCCACACATCACATAGAATTTTTAACAGCGGATTCCACGGAAATAACGCTTGACCGTTTTCATTATTCAAACCCCCCTTCAGTTTTTCCCAATATCCGGGGAGTGTTGACCCTAAATTTATTATTACGGTAAGTCCAAGACACATTGAAGCTCGATATACCACGTATTTTGTACTTTGAAATTGAATCTTCGAGCTCGATATGCGTAAATAAACTGTTTGCGCGAGGAATGAAAATGTAATTGTTAAATGAACCGGCTATTGCGTATACAGTTTCCGCGCGAGACTAAACCAAGGAAGTGGGAAGTGCACGCCAACACAGCCGCGTAGCACCTCGCTGATGGAGAGTATTTGGCACGAAGGGAGAGAAGCGAGCAGGAGGAGGAGGAGGAGGAAGGGTTCGCAATGCATTTGCTTGAATATATCGATCGATGCAAATGCCCGCTCTATGCAAACCTACACTTCCTCAATCTGTTAGCAAATGAAATAGCTTCTTTAAAAGCGATTTGCAGAAATTCTCCGAATCGATCCTTCAATTTCAACCGCTGCACACCTCGCGAGAGATAGCCTCCTCCTCGTCCGTCCGATTTGCTTTCTCCAAAATGACCGGGCGCCGCGCCGCTTCACGAGCCATTAAAACTTCATCTAAAACCGTTCCCGTCTCTGCCTGTGTATCGATTACGCAAGAATCCTCAGCGCGACTCTCTCTCCCTCGATGACGATGCGCGACCGGCACGGCGCGTGGAGGTTATATTTCGCTGACGTACCAGCGTACCGGAATACCGGCGGTCCCCTCTCTCTCTCTCTCTCTCGGGGGCCGAAGAAAGTATAAGCAAAAGCAGCCAGTTTCCCATGACCGGCGCGACCCACGCGACCGCTGCGTGAAAGTGCTTAATGTATTGTGAATAATATAATCCGCGAGTCACCCCCCGGACGACCGGCCGAGGGGTTCGGCCACGTGTGTGCGCATTATCGAGAGAGACGGCTCTCTCCTAGCTACATCATTAAATTCTGATGGAAATCTTAGCTTGACCGGAGCTTGCAGGTATATAACAGCTCAGTTCTCGGCCGGTGAATATAGCGTTCGCGATTGGATGCACGTTCGAGTTTTAGAAAAATATATCGCCTTGTTCTTGCGCAATGTGCTTTTTTTATGCTGAATTTGTCGGCGAAAAGAATAATGCTCCTTTTGTCGAGCTTGTTTGCCGGAACGTGTGTTGCATTTTAAAGTAAGAATTCTTGATTAAAGCGCTTTAATACATAAAGCATATTTACAATTGGATTCATGCTTGGCTATTTTCATTCGTGCATGACAATGCTTCATTTGAATGATAAAGCTGATTGAATGCAGAAACGATCAAAAGCTCCGATAGGAAAAGTACATTTGATTAACTTTGCATGCGAAATCGTTACAAACCGTCCAGTCCGAGTAATGAATTGCCCGCGGAGTTACACGCGAAACACACTTGATAAATTTTCCATAAAAATCATCTCCTCCGAACGGCGGCGCGCGGTTCGAAAATGCAAATGAATTGCAAGCGGCAGCTCCTCGCGGCCGCTTTTAGCATTTTGATTCGGCTTGACTTGGCGCGATCGCCGTCATTAAAGTGGCCGCAGAGAGAGGCGGGAGAGAGAGGTTTTAGTGTCCACACACGCCGGACCGGGGGCTTTATAAGCGGCCGAAGGGCCGAGGAGGGCATTTTCCAAACGATCGAGGCCCACGAAATCGCTGTAACTAATCCCTCCCAGCCCTTGCATATGGATAGGACTCGCGCACGAGGCCTCCATTACGGCTTTGCTCTCCAAGGGCGCTAATGTCTCGGGCGCGCGCGCCTACTCGGCATGCATAATTGGATTAATTTAAAGGATTACACCCGGGCAACGCGCGAGGCGCACGCATGTCCCCCACCCCTCGATTCTTTTTCGCTTCTTCGCTCTTGCGTTATGTATGCCTCGTCGAGAGAGGCAAGGGAGAGAGAGAGAAAGAGTCAGCACCGAGAATTACGAACGCATAAACGGGTTCCTGACAGCTCCAAGAGAAATGAGTCTACCCACGGCTTCCTGCAGGAATAATGTGACGGCGCACTTAGTCATTCCGATTCCTGGAATGAGCATTTCTGCATCATCAACGATGCGTGAATAATTTTCACTCGGATTTGTCGAAAATAGAGAGCTCGCAGCCAGGAATCCTCCGCCCGCGAGAACTTTCCGAGCCAAGGGACACACTGCTTTGATCCCATTATCCCGAACAAAAAAAGAAACGCTAAGTCCCCGAAACCCCCGTTCGGCGCGGCGCGCTCTTTTTCAACAAAGGCTCCAGAAAAAAAAGGATTGATAAACGCGGACGGTCTAAATGAAGAGAAGCTCCGCGCTGGCAGCGGCGGCGGCACTGCGTCGCCATTAAGCCAGGGGACCTCGTGGGACGAGCGCGCGAGGATTAACCACAAGCGACAAGTGGGACCGTAAAGGCTAAAGAGAGCCGCCCCGAGTTAATACTTGCGTCGCTCCCCTCTCGCACCCTTTTATCTCGCTCGCGCACACACACCTTCCGCTTTTCGGCGGGCGAGCAGCTCTCGGCTGCAGACGCGAATACGTATTTTTTAAACGTCTCGCGCGGATTAAGAGACACACTGCGCGAGGAAATGCAGCGCTCGACGAAGGAGCCGTCGAAGGCACAGCTCCTCCGCGCCTTTTTAATATCGAGCACCAGCTAAGCGACGGAGCGATAAGAGGGCCCGGGCGGCAAATGAAAGAAATCGAGTCGCCGCGGGAGGAGGAGGAGGAGGAGGAGGAGCGAGGGAGAAAGATAAAAAGCTCGTTGGCAGGAGAGCTTGAAGGATTAAAGGCGATAAATTTCACAAAAATGGAGGCTTAAGCTGTCGCGAGGAAAACGCTCTAATCCGGGGGTCTGGGAGCCACGCGCGCACTCGACCTCCGCGTCCGGGGAGGAGGAGGCGGGGGAGAGGGAACGGAGGCGGAGAGATGGTGGTACCAGGATCGTTTTCAGGAAGTATAGTTTTTTGCAATTATCTGCGAGAGCGACTCTTTAGGGACGCGCGCTGCGTCCTCTCCTCTCTTTTATTTCGCCGAGTCGCGCGGAGAGGCTCCGACGGATTACGCGATTACTCCCTCGCTTCCGCGGAAAGGAAAAAAAAATATATACGTATAAAGCCTCGTTTAGCGGCGAATTATCGAGTGCGCGCGTAACAAGCTTCCGCGGCAGCCCCAGATTGATCCGACGAGCTCTCGGAGAGAGCGGCGGATCGCGAGGCGGAGAGAGGACGTAATTTCCAGGGCAGGAATTATTAGCCAGCCTCGGTCTGTCACGGCAAGCAGACAGCAGAGCAAACGGCATTTCTGCACACACGGCATGTATCTGGCTCACCTTCTGCCTTTCGTCTGGACCAGCTCCATCTCTCTCTCAGGTTCGTTCAGCCCCGGGCGACTACTCCTCTCCTCTCCCTCTCCTGCTGGCGCCGCCTTGCATTTGAATATAATGCCCTCTTGCTCGCTCGCCGAGCCGTCACGCACACACGCGTCCGACGCGAGAGAGAGCGTTCCTCTTCGGCGCGCTTGCCTTCGCCCTACCCCCTGACTCATCCGGATAGAGAGAGAGAGAGAGAGAGGCGCGCGCGCGCGAAACTGTAATTATGTTGATGCGCGCAACCATTGTTGTGCGCGCGCACTGGCGGCTTCAATGGCCGCGAGCGCAGCCCGAGTTCTATGGGGGCCACGAGAGAGCTCGTACGGCGCGACGCCGCGCAGTCCGGCCTTTTTCAGGGGACTCAGGCGTCTTATAAGTGCTTGATTTATATGCGCTGCTACAAAGGGCTGCCTGTCATTTTTAGCAACTGTATTATATGGGCTCGGTATTTTTTTCGGATCGGCGATCACCGCGCTTTTCCACGCCTTTTGGCCGCGACCGCGGGGAGGGGAGTGATTATGATTGTTTAGATTCATATTGATTCTGCGATTGTGATTGCAGATAATTTCTGCGATAATATGCATTGAATGGATTTGCCGGACATTATGCATTCATCGATCGGCGGTACGAAAATTGAACTTCCTGTTAGAATTCTAATGTATCATCGGCGTCGAGAAAATAAATAAATAAAGAAAAAACTCGAAAATTCGCAATGCACCTCCAACACACTCCGGCGAGCGCAAAAATTTAATTCACCATCTCCGGTTTAAAGCGCAGCCCGGCGAGAGAAAAATAACCCCCTCGCGGGCGTTTGGAATACCGTCGCAGATTCCCGGGGAGCTTGCGAGTGAGAGAGAGAGAGAGGAAAAAAAAGTATAGGCGGGAAGAAAAATCCCGTGCTCGGGAGCAAAGCAGAGAGACAGAGAGAAAAAGAGTCGGGGCGCCCATTGACTTTGCAGCCCTCGAGGATTTGTTCGGGCGGAAAACTGCCGGTCGATGTATGCAAACGTCTCCTCAAGGTCCTTTAGTGCCGATAGGGTGACAACGGGCGTGTCGCCCGCGCGGAGCGGCTCAAATATTGTCCGACTCCGTATTTCGCAGGCTTGCCGCGCTCCGGGGACAATAGATGTCAGACGGCGGGCGGGCGCTTGCGATAAGAGATCTAAGTAGGCCATGCCGGGCTACGGTTATGGCGGCATAAAACGCTCGGCGCGCGTCTGCGAGAGAGAGACAGAGAGAGAGAAGTCAAGACACTGCGGAAGGGAGAGAGCGAGCCAGTCCCTTTACGGCCGAAAAAACTGCCGCTATGATTGCCTATGCAAATTGTTTAAGATATCCGGTACGACGAGCTTGCGAGCTTTCGCCCCTCCCTGTGTATACGTATTCTTGTCGCGATGATCCCCCGGTTTACTCAGACGAGTAATGGACAATTTTACGCGCGGCCCTGCGTCTTTCGAGAGCGTTCGCACTTACTTTTGAGTTTTTGCGTCGATCTCGGGCCATGTTGTTTTACTTACGGAAATTGGCGTGAATTTCGAAAATTGCTTACCTGAAACAAAAAGCGTAGAGAGAACGTTAATGGGGCTGGTTCATTGCATTTACGGCGGAATTGGGCAAAATTTACGAGCCTTATATACATGAGAATAATTTTTTCTTCATGAATTTTTATTACGCGGCAATATCTTGTATTACATTATCTATGCTACGTTTCTCTTCGAACGGATAGGAAGGCGGCTCATACGGATTTTAAATTACCGTAGTGTTATTCCGGCGATACAGGAATTCCAATTTTCGAAATGTCAAGCTCCGTACAAAAGCGAAGGCTATATATACAGTCGCCGGGCGAATGTAATTTCTTAGAACGTTTCCAAGGATTTAAGAAAAACGGAAGGGAGGTGCGCGCGCGCGCCTTTTCGCTCTGCGGCAAGAATCGCGTATATTCGGGGGGAGAGAGAGAGGAAACTGCAAGCCAAAACGGATATATCTTTCGCCCCCGCTTCCAGCCTGCGAGTAAATTAAAATGGATTATAAATTTTGTTCGAAAAATCTTCGATCTCTTCCTTTCGTAGAGGGAATGCGGGGGGGGGGGGGGCGTGTGCAATGTCTGGCGAGCGAGCGATTGCAGGCAATTTTAAGAATCACCGAAATTCCAAGCCGAATAAATCATTGCGATCGTTATATATTTCCGCGTGTGTGTGCAGCGCGCGCGCCCAGAAATTGAATCTTTCACTTAGCGAGTAAAGAATCGCGTTACTCCGATGCTTTCTTTAAGCGCGGAGGAGAGGTTTTACTATATCCGAGCTTCGAAGTAAAGCGGGGAGGTAATAAAATTACTGCAGGTGGCGAGAAATTTTTCGAAATTTAATTTTCAAGAGTTTAATGCTTATAAAAAAGTGATTCAGCTCGGGGAGGTTATCTTTAACTTTTCCTGCTTTATTAAGCAGTAGGAGCCGAAATAAATGGAGTCCATTTGCATTAGCAGCAAAAAATCGTCTCTAATAATTAAACTTTTCCATTAAACTCGTCTGCGCGCGCAAAGTTTTCAGCGTCTCCGGAGAGAGAGCCAGACGAGAGAGACTCGGGGAAAAGAATCAGAGTGACAGCTCGCTGAAATTAAGGCACATAGGTGCAAAATATAAACTTGGAGGGGGGTGGAAAGAGAAAGAGACGGAGGATGCAACTCTCGGCGAAAGACCGACTGCGGAGCGTTATACGGCGCTAATTAAACTCGGAGAGAGTCGTAGCAGGGTTGCTCGCTCGACCGGCGGACTATGCTAGCTAGCTTCTGCCGCCGCGAGCTTTCAAAATGACAGGCCTGACGCAACGTCTGACCTCGCTCCAGAATGCCAGGCCGTTTTTTTTTTCTTCTAAATTTCAAAGCGGGGCCGCGCGCAGCTTTGAAAAGCTGTAAATTTTCCTTCCAACGGCGGCGGCGGCGGCGCGGCGCACTCACGCTCCTGGAATTTATAATAACGGTCGCGGGCACCCGAAATAATTTGCAATAAACAATGAAGCCTCGTGATATTTCAGTCGGGGAGAGAGAGAACAATTTTTGACGAGAGCGTAATCTACGCGCGCGAGGAAAAAAAAAATAGGGAAATGAATTTCGGAACATCCCCGGCGATAAAAGTTCGCAGCAAAATCAACAGACGCGCATATAACTCAGGCGCGCGGCGCGCGTCGCGCCGCCGGGTAGCGGAAAAATTTTTAATTTTCGAAAATCATTCATCATCGGCGTTGTCGCGCTCGCCGGCGCTGTTTCATCAATTTATCGCGCCTGCACTCGTCTTTTTTTTTTTATTGGCGCATGAGCGCCGGGGAGAGAGAGAGAGAGACAGAGTCGGTTTCTGCATATGCGCGCTTTCCGTTTGGGCTCTCGTTCTACGGTATAATAAGCGCGGGAGAGTCGGTGTGCGTGCAATCCACATAACAGGAACGAAATTTAATCAAACCGGCTTGCACGCGCTAGACGCGGAATATGCGCCGGGGATAGAACGGCGACAGAGAAAGAAGGAGAGAGAGAGAGAGAGCTCCCGGGATTCCACCTCTATCAAATTAATTTAATTTATTTCCAGCTGTCCGAGGCCGGGAGCTGGTCAAAGCTCCCTTTCTCCCTTTTTCATTTCTAGCATTTTCCTTCTCTCTCTCTCTCTCTCTCTTTTTTAATGTTAAAGAATTAACAGCAGACGTTTGCAAATTGAATAGGTTCATTAGTCATTTCAGTGAAATGTGTGACTCCGACGAGGTTTTCTAAAATTAAGAAGCTTCACCTTTAAATTTTTTATGCGCCGATGCTACTTTATCGCGTGTCAGAGGAGTAATTTAATTAATTAGGTACTTCAAGACTGTTGACTCTTCAATTTCTTAAATTAGCGAGAACGGAAAATTCTGGGAAAATATTCAAGGAATATAATCGAAAGAAAGCCTTTTCAGACGGAATACCGAGCTTTTCTCGGAAAAACAACAATGTAAAGACGGCAATTTTCAAGATTTTTCTTTCGACTCGACATTATTCATAAGCGAAAGCGGAAAATTTCACGTCAACAAGCAACGACTCGCAACGGCTATCGCCCGATCAAACACCCGATACTCTTCCCGTCCTCGCCCCGACTTCGTCCTTCGCATATATTGGCATAAAATATTTATCAGCTTAATCGGGCGACGTGTCCCCGTATTCTCGAATTTCGGAATTATTATTACGACGAGGAAGCAGCAGCAGCGGGCTGCCAGCACCGGCGTCTCTCTCTCCCCCCCCAGTCGGCCGCGTACGTAAGCCCGATTCGATTACCGGGAGCCTAGTCTATCTCTCTCTCTCTCTCCCTCCCTCTTCGCCGATCGATCCGCGATAGTTAACCCAGAGCCGTGAACGCCGCCGCTGCACATGCATTAAAGCCAAGAATCCAACTATGTTGCCGACGTCATATCCAATACAGCCGCCGGCTTGCGAGGGAGGAGAGGGAGGGAGAGAGAGATTGAGGCTGGGAGTCTCGAAGCCCTCAGCGCCACCCCCGATTGGGCAGTAATGGCATTAACCGACGCTGAAATATAATTACCGCTCTCCGAGCCGAGAGCCACGTAACCCGATCTCGCGGCCGAATAATCCACCTACGCGCCTTTTTTTTTATCCTTGATTTTGCGAATCGATTACCGCGCTTAGAAAAAGAGCGTACGCAAGCACTTTGCGCGCGCACACGAGCATCGAAGCAATTAGTATTCAGTGCTCTCCGAGAGAGAGCTCACTTAGCGGGGCCGGGCAAATTTGATTCCTCGCAAATACAACATCCCTTTGTCTCGGGGCGCGCGGTGACTGACGTGCGTGCCGGAGGCAGAGTCGCGATGAAATTTTGCGCCACCGGCTCGGGCGCGCGTGCTAAATCGCGTTGTACTTTTTGCGGCTCGGATTACTTATGAACCACTATAGGGGTGCGCAAACCAAGGGGACCGCTCCTTATCTCGGCATTAGAAGATTAGGAGATTACGGGACGGGTGCCGAGGGTGGGGTGGGGCTTTCGATCTCTTTCTCTCTTTTTTTTTTTTTTCATCCAGATAAATCGCCTAATCATCGGAGCAACTTTGGAGAATTATTTAATGACGAGACGATGGTTTATCGTGGAAAATAGTTTTTTTCAGCGGCAATTATCGACTTATTACTCTCGCGTTTATCCACCGCTCGAGGAACACGAAAGCGATCCTCTTAATTTTCGCGAAAACTGTTAACGCCCCTGTGACTGACTGTTGCGAGAAAGAGAGAGAGAGAGAGCGCACGGTTAATTAAAGCGCGCGAGGAGCGACGCACGATTTCAAACAAGAAGCAACAATTTCACGCGCTGCCATCGCACTTTTTTGCCAACTCAACACTGGAATTTCACACGGCCGCGAGAGCGAGAGAGAGAGAAAGAGAGAGAACGAACGTGCAACAGCAGCTTTCGACGAGAGCGCGACGCTTCGCGGAACGCTGATTTCGAACAAGCCATCGGCGCGTCGTCGACTCTCTCTCTCCAGCTTTTGCCCCCCTTTTCTTTTTGTACATCATTTCGCTCTTATTCGTTTGGTTTTATTTTGCAGTCGTCGTCGTCGTCGTCGTCGTCGGCGCAGCCTGGCTTCGAGAGAAACGCGCGCATAGCGTCGTCGTCGTATATAAAAAGGACTTCCACGAAGTCCCCTCTTTGCTCGCGCGCGCGCGCGCTCGCGTGTATTACGTCTGTGTGTGTATGCGTGTGCGTGCGTGCGATCTTGAAAACTGACGCATATGCCATGCGCGCCGAGGACAGGAAGCGTCGACGGAAGAAAAAGTCGAACGACATCGAGGCTGCCTCGTCTCGCGGGAGACGGACGAGGCACAAAGGACGGGGGTGCGTTGTGCGCGCTGCGCGTCCGGGACGGGGGGGGGGAACACCGAGTCGAGATTATTTGTCGTAATTGCTCTCGCGGCGAGCTTTACTTACCGTGAGGTGTTGAAACAGCCACGCCCTGAGGATGTTGGTCGCGACCTTGGGGAAGATGCCCCTCTTCTTTTGATTCTTCTTACCCGACGAGTCGTCGTCTTCCTCGCCCGTTCCTTCTCCACTACCGATACTCGCGTTACTCGCTTCACCTGAAACAGTCAATGTTGTACACGTTGAGCGTGAGTCGGCTATAATTGCTTGGAGCTTATTGTAGCTTGAGATTTTCATTGGGGAAACACGACTTTTTGCAATACTAATTTTCCGCGCAAACGATTCGCTCGACGATACACGTCGTCGTTTAAGCCGAGAAAATGTCCTTCTTTTGCCGCTCGTCGGTACACACTCCATTCCTCGGTGTAAGAACGAACCGTGGCATGAATTCTCAGTCGTTTATCAATCTTAGCTTTTTAATTGCCGAGCTCTCGGGGCTGGAAGAGCCCTCGGCAAGCTCCCGAGCTTACGACAGTAATGAGAAATATTAAAGCGGGGTTACCCATCCACGCGAGCCAAATATTGTTCTTGCAATCCAGCCGACCAATGACGCGAGTAAAATTTCAAAAAAATAGCCTTTCTCCCTGGTACTTGGTATTAAAAGGATTCGAATACTTTAAACTTTCTCGGATAAAAAGCCGCCGAGGAGTGTTCCGCTTCCATTCGAGGGAAATTGCTTTCTCTCCTATACCACTGCGGCCGCAGCGTCGGGGCTCAAAGTTAAATTACAGCAACAATCGCGCAAGAAGTACGATTAAAGCGCCGCTATACGGCGGCGGCGGCGGCGGCCGGCAAAAAATCGGAATCTTCTATCAGCGTGACGATGCGAATCGACATAATAACGCAAAAGTCATCAAGATTAGGCATCGGCGCGTCGCATCCCGCCGGCGGCAAGTCCTTCGTCCGCTACATTAACCCGATTCGCCCAGCAAATTAACCGCAATCGGAGAGCGAGCAGAAGAGAGAGAGAGAGAGAGAGAGAGGGAGAGAGAAAAAGAGAACTGCGGCTCTGGCCATTTTGCCATCAAGCGTATATTACGGCCGACTGCTCTATCCATTCGTTCTTCGTCTGAACGCCATTACCGAGGAGCTCGTCTAGCGTCGCCGAGGATAAAGCACGAGTCTCTCTCTCTCTCTCTCCCCGTCTTCGAGAGTTTTTTGTCTAATGTCCGAGATGCGCGCACCGTGCAGTCTCTCCTCTAACGGTCCTAAGCTATATACGCTCTCTCTCGCTAGCTCGGAAGCTCGATAAAAAGCAAGAATTACGGCGGCACCGAATGAAACGCAGCTTACGCCTCGGCGATTTAAATTTCCTTCGGCTGAAAATCCTCGAATCTCTTTTCTCGTGCGTGATCCGCAGTCATTTTTAGCGATATAATGTAAATTAATGACGAAGAGCCTTCTTGGCCGAGGCGTTGAGAAAATATTATCAAACAAAACCGAAAACTCGAGTCCGTCGTATTTTGTTTACGTTCCGCGGAGTCGACAAGCTCCTTTGATAAAAGTAAATTTGGCAGCGAGGGAAAACAGTTTAAATGGGCCAGAGAAATCCGCGGATAGTCGGAATACTCGAGCTTCTCTGGCTCAAAACAATAGTATTTTCATCAGCGCGTCGTCGCGCTTTCAAAGTTAATCTCGAATACGAGACTGGTTGGCACGTGAAAGGGAGGGTGTTGTCATCGCGAATCTCCGGAGAGAGAAGGAGATCGAAAGAGTTTGAGTGGAGGAAGCGTGTAAGCTGGTTAAGAGAGACGCGAGGGGGAGAAGGTGAAGGAAGAAAAAAAGTCCTCTCCTCGCGATTTCTCCGGTCCGATAGAAGCTTGGGAAACGGACCGTGCGATAAGATTCGGTCATTTATAATCCAGCCGCCTATCAGATGAAGCTTCGTCAGAGATATGGCGCTTTTACCGTTTTGTAGCTCGGCGGATTTTTTTTTTTTTTTTTTTTTTTTTAAATAAAAAGCCATTTTGAAGGAATTTATTTTCGCTTCATTCTGCGTAGGATAATAAGTGTAATTTGTCAGATTGTCGAGGAGAGGATTGTAAAAAGGGCATGAATTTGATGACTAGTTTACGAGTGTAGGCGGAATATCGATTGCGATTGTAAAATGCTTGTAATAGCGTAAAAATGAAAAAAAAAAAGCGGAAAAGAGAGGAAGGTAAAGAGGGTGAAACGAGAGTTAGCGGGGTGGTCGAGCGTCATATCGTCCTCGTGTTGATTTACGCAGCAGCTCGCGCATTTTTACTGCTGCGTTATAGAGATTTAAGTGCAGCCAATTACACGTTTCTGCTTCTCTCTTTCTCTCTCTTTTTCTCCTCTCTCTCTCTCTCTCGCTCATTCCCATTTTCTCCTTTCTTCCTTTTTCCTCCAACGAGACTTTTCTTTCTACAACTACTAGGAACATTCACAAAGCAACAAAGTGAAAAGACCTAAAGATAAAGAAGGCAATTACCGCGCTTACTTCAAAAAGCGAATTGCGCAAGTCGCGAGAGAGAGAGAAAGCGCTTGAGAACCGCGCGCGGAATAAAACGCAGATAAATCGAAGGCTCGAGAAAAGCGTCCCGACGCCGAGCGGGGCCGAAAAGAGCTCGCCGGATTGTTTCGTCTCGCAGTGCGCGCGCGGCGAGACATCTTCCTCCCGCGAGAGAGCATCTCAGCGCCGGCGCAGCCAGATAACGGCGCTCCTAGGCTCTATTTACGGTCCTGACTTCGAAATTCTCTCTCTCTCTCTCGCGCGCGCGCGAGCGCTTGTACACGCACAGGCGCGTTGTCGAAATAACCTCGCATATGGTCGACGAAAATAAACCTCCTAATTCCCATCTCGTCGAAGCCGCTGTACCCTCGACTTCGGTACATCGCCGAGAAAGAGAGAGGAGAGAGAGAGAGAAGATGCAGGAAGCCACCCCGGTGTTAACGGGCTCTCTCTCTCTTTTTCTCTCTCGCGCGCGCGCAGCCGGCGAGATTTATACCGGATACTTGACGAATCGCCTGCCGAGAGATTGACTGTAATATCTTCGTCGGTTAATTCTTTGTTTGCCTCGAGAGGATTTATTTCCGTAGTTAAAAAATCATCGGCTGGATTTATTGCTCGCGGCCAACTTTCGGATTACATCCCAAGGAGTTTTAAATAAGCTCGCAAGGAGAGAGAGAGAGAGAGCTGCGGTTATGCGCCTGAGATATGCCCTCTTCGAGCCCTCGGAGTAAATGCGATGCGGCAATTTAGCCGGCATTGTGCACAACAGAGTCCGTACCGTTCGAGAAAGAGCTTCAATCACTCGCGAGTGGAAATCAACGGTTAAAATACTCCCGCGCAGCTTAGAAAAATCATTTTACTTTCGGCTCGATAAGATCTCCCTCGGGGAAGAAAAGGAAACTTCGGTATAACGTAAGCCGCAAACAAGGAAAAAAAAATATGGCAAAGAGCAGATTAGGTACGGAAATGGAATGGAAAAAGTACTTATAGAACGAAAAAAAAGTAAAAAGGGGGGAGAAACGTATACACCGGATACAGAGACATTTATTCGTTGCCGCGGTATAGTGCGCCATCCGAACGGAGAGGCAAGGGGTAAAAACGAAGTAAAAAGAAGAGTTAAGAAAAATACGAGAAAAGAAGGCGAGGAAGATGAGGAACAAGAAAAGCAGAAATATCTACGGCTCTCTGCATATCGCGTTTCCTGGCCGAACGTCTCTCCCTCGTCTCTTTGTTTATTAAATTGTTTTTCTACCAAAAATTGTTATTTCCGAGCTCGAAAGCGGTCTCAATACCTCACCTCGGACGCGCCAATTCCCGGCAAAAATCGTCGAAAAAGTTGCCGTCGATCCAGTTACATTACCGCCTCGAATTTAAATACAGGCGGGGGCATTGAATTCGCCGGCCTTTGGAAGCGGGGTTGGCTTTACCAATTCCGTCGCTTAAAAATCGACGGGCCCGCGCGCGCGGGTAGCGGAATTCCTCGTTGCTCGCAATAAAGCCTCGTTATTTCACGACGGGCGCGCATTGAATTCCCGAGGCCGGGCCGCGTATATATTTCACACCTTGGACCTCGCGAAATTTCAGCGCGCGCGCCCGCCCGACGCGGAGAGAGAGGAGAGAGAGAGAGAGAGAGAAAAAATCGAAGCAAGGTATAGAACGGCTCACGTACGCTCGGGCCCAGACTCTTTATGGATATTGCCGCGGGTGCGCGACGAGCCCGGTTTTCTCCGGAGCTCGCCTTAATACCCTGCCCTCTCTCGCTTCCTTCGCCATATAACCCCCTCGGGCGAAAATATGCACGGGCACACGCTCTCTTTCTCGGGGGTTAGAGAGAGAGAGAGAGAGAGAGAGAGAGAGAGGCGGGCGCACCGTGTACCCGCTTTCTCGGCTATTTTCTGGCGGAATGGCTGCGAGAGCGAGATCGCCCGAAGATCGCAGGCGTCTCTCAAAGGACCAAAGGGGCAGGGAGAGAGCGAGAGAAGAACCTTTTTTGGCTTAACTCGTGATATTCCAAAGATTTCGGAGCGCCCGCGCAGCTGTTACGGGGAAGCTGGAGAACGGAGAGATGCAAGGGTTTTTCCCCGGGAGCTGCAACTGATGGCTTCGATAGCTGCAGCTCCTTTTTTCTCTACGGTATTGCCTGCCTGCCTGCCTGGTGTCGATCGAAAAATGCAGTCGGCCCTCCCGCAGATGCCGAATATTCTTCAGAGAATTTTTCAGACGAATCTCGACGCTACGCCTACGCTCTCCCCGCTCCGTGCACTCGCGAGAATGCGCCTCGAACGAAGCTAGTTATGCATCGTACCTTCGAAAAAAAAAAAAACGAGTCCGCAAAGCAAAGGCTAAAAACGACGGGGCCGCCGATGTATTTATTTGCCGGAACAAAGTAAAGCAGCCTCGCCGCACGGAAAAAAAGACTCGGCAATTTTGATCGGCGCTGCTGAACGTTTCGCGCGTCAGGGATCCGGAAGAAAGAGGCCGCCGAGTTCGTCCGCATTCCTGCGGCAGACGAGGCGCAGCAGCAACAGCAGCCGCGGCAGCAGTCTAAGCGCGCCCGTCGGAATTAAGTGCGAGTGGCACTTAAAGTGCGGCGCGCCGAGGCGCAAATGCAGCGGCGATACGAGGAGGAGCAGCGGCAGCAGCAGCAGCAGCAGCAGCGGCTGTGTGCGTAGAGACAGCTAATGTTTTCGCATACTCCAAATCGAGAGAGGGTCATTGCACCAAAACACTCGCCGTGCCAGTGCACCGACTATCGCGCGAGAGCTCTTGCGGCTCTCTCTCTCTCTCTCTCTCGCTCTGCGGTTTTATACCCCGATGATGCGATGCGCGAACGCTTAGAGCCGCGGACGAGGAACGAGAGAGGGAAATAAAAATAATTGAGATTGGTATTAAATTTTTTAGGGGCATAAACTTTTCTTCCCGCGGCTTTTTCACGGGGGTACGTTACGCCGCCGAGTTAATGCGCGTAATAAAATCAATTGTAATATACGGCTTTTGTATACATTTTCTTTTTTTATAATATTAGCGGCGATAAAAATTCATTATATGAATAATTTTCTTTGTAATTAAAAGTAATAGGTGGACGTACGGCTGATTAGCCCGTAAATTTCGAGCGAACGTTCAAAAATGCAAATTAATAAAGTTTTAAAAGACTCGTCTTGGCTTTGTCTTATTTGCGAAGCCTCGAGTGCGGGGGGGGGGGGGGGATTGCTGCTCGGCTGGCCAAGCCAAGATTTCGCGGAGAGGATAATCATTCTTAAAGCAAGACCGATTCTCTCGTGACGCGGAGAAAAAACGCATCAGCGCTCTCTCTCTCTCCCTCCCCTTCGTCTTTGTGGAATCGGAGCCAAGAATTTTTTCCTCGTCACGGAAAATACAACGACACACCCGGCGAGCACGAAAGACTTTCTCGAGCGAAGGAGAGAGCGTCACTTAAGACGGAAGATTAATCGAAGATTGCGGTAAGCGAGATGAGCCGCGAAGTTAGCTTTTACACTCTGCGAGCGCGCGCGCGATGCCCGTACTAAATGTTCGTCGCGCGAACCAGACGGAAAATAGAAATTGCATCCGACAACTGAAACAATGTCGACCGTTGTGTGTCGGGAGGAGAGAGAGAGAGAGAGAGAGAAAAAAAAAATTGATTTACAGCCTTGCGAAAGACTGCTTACAGCCTTTTTTTTCTTCAAACCCGCGACGGCCGCTTTCTCTAAGCATATTTAAATAAACGGAAAAACTCCGAGTAAATCAAGTGAGTTATCGGCCGCGAAAAGTGGGCCAAGCCCCGGCTGAAAGATTCGCCGCGCGGAGAGAGAATTGAACCTGTATAAACGTAGGTAGTTCGAGCTCGGAGAGTTTGTCTTACAAATGAGGCCTGCGACGCGAATGATTTAGTGCGACGGCTCGCTGCCCGCGTTAACCTTTGCCGCGCGCGGATGACGGCGCGTGGGTGGCTAGTTACACTTTAGTTATTAGCCCCGGGAGCAGACGTACACGCGGAGGCACTCGATGGATAATAAATATCGGCGAGTCGTTACACATACGTATATTTGGCCCCGATGCAGAGGCAAGCCGACGCCGCCGCTGCCGCCGCCGCGTGACCAACGATAAATATCGATCGGCTTGTTACACTTGTTCTAGAACATCAAAAGGTATGTATAGTAGCCGGCCGCTTGAAAAATCGCTTTTAATGGATTTGTTTGTACAAGCGGAGGAGGGAGGGAACTTTGAAGTGATTACGGGAAGTTATATTGCCGACTTTGGCCGCTTTATGATTGATAGTTTAATGCCGAGTTCTAAGTGCCTCGGCGTACACGCTTAATTATTTACGATTATCGACTTCTCGAATTGGCCGAACACCTCTCTCGGTTTCCACCTTTACGACGTGGAGTATCTTTAGCAGCGCGGTCGCGTCTGGAGTGCGGTTCTTTCATAAAAGTCGTAAATCGGGGATATCGGATAAAATTGTTTCTCCTAATAAATCTCTAAACTGGAATGTCAACAAGGAGAGCAGCAGGGGAGGAAGGGAGAAAGTTGCGCGCGACGTGGAAGACCCGGTGAATTATCCTAATCCCGATGACGTACGTTGCGGCCACGAAGGAGTCAGAAATATCTAATTCTGGCAGGCAAGGAGCGAGAGAAGATCCGAAGGGACGACGAAACTCCGAGCCATGAAAGTTATGCGGATTAACGAAGGGAATCCTATCCCTTGACTCTCCTCGCTCACACTTCTCTATCTCTCTCTCTCTCTTTAATATATACAGACATTCCTTTCCCTCACTCCCCCCTGTACGCGTGGTATGTGCTATTGTTATGAGGAGAGCCGAAAGAATTTTCGAGAATGCCCCGTTCCTGGTGGAATCGTCGTAAATGCGACCGTTACACAAACAAATCACAAAAAAAATCGAGAATTTTCTAGCACACTCAAGTCTATTGTCGGCGATCATTACTTTGTAATATTATCATTTGAATAAAAAGTTAATGAAGCCTCGTAAATTATTCGGATATACCCTGACTAATGATCCGACATTAGAAAAATGATAATCCGAAATCTTCGTAAATCGCTGAAGAAAATAATATATTTATTTTGATTTTTAAACGTACGCATATGTTTATTTTAAAGTGTTATTGGCCATAAATCCTTTTTATACAATTAAAATTCCAGCAAACCAATAAAGTGCCATAACGCATATACTTTTTTGTAAAATACGTTCAACTGTCTTCCGAGCTACGCCGAGGAGTCACTGAATTATTCATGAGAACCTCGAAAACAATAATAAAAGTACGAAAATTCAAACGTCAAACGAGGCAGAAGATTTAAAATTTTTGCCCCACTCAGTCAAATACTCGGAACGAGAAGCGGTAAGGCCGCAACAATTTATTCGGCAGATAAAAGAAGAGAGAAAAGAGAGAGGGAGGGAGCAAAAAAAAAAAAAAGAAGGAGCGCAAGAACGGCGTTTACGAGAGGAAAGTCATTTGCAATCTACATTGACGAGGCATATATAATCGCTAGTATGCAAGTGCAGGAGAGAGGGAGCGAGGAGGAAAGACAGGAGCATATAGCCTCGCTGACCATAAGGAAAGAGGAAAGAGAGAAGCAGCGGAGAAGGAGAATCTTAAGGCCCTCGACGATTGAGACATCGCTCTTTGGAGCGGCACTGACAGTTATCTGATTCATGGACATGCCGAGTGTATTTTATGCCGTACGACCTATGAATACAGATCGATCGCTGCTGCTGCTGCTGCTCCTGCCGCTGCCGCTGCCGACCGCCTGCAGCACACGCGAAGAACCAACAGAGAAAGAGGAGAAGGAGAAGGAGGAGGCAGCGGCGACCAGCGACTGGG
The DNA here is from genome assembly GCA_035047165.1 of Ormyrus rosae. Taxonomy (NCBI): domain Eukaryota; kingdom Metazoa; phylum Arthropoda; class Insecta; order Hymenoptera; family Ormyridae; genus Ormyrus; species Ormyrus rosae. Next base: position 18,981,849 of record JAWWML010000052.1, on the reverse strand, counting down.
CCCAACGCCGCAGATCATAGGTACTTGTATATCAATTACACCTATATACACGCGGAATATACGGGAGCAGCGGGCCGCGCTCGCCTCTTTGGCCTGCTCCAGACCGACGATAAGAAAGACGAATTGCATGACGCGGATGACGATGCTCGGATCGCAATTAGTCAAGCGTATCGTGACACGCGCCGGGGGTTTGCGCATCATGTGATGCTTTCCGCGACTTCGTTTTCTTTTTCTTTTTCTCTTTTTTTCTTTGTCGGGATATCTCTCGCCTTTTTGCGCCTTTTCTCCCGCCGCCGCCGCCTTCCAAGGCTGCAGAGATTACTTATCCTCCCCTCCTCGAGCAAAGCCCTTCCTATTAACCGTCCAATTTCTCGGCTATTTTATCGGCAACAAAATGCGCCCGCGCCGCCACCGCTTGAAAAAGGAGGGTCGGCGCGGAAAAAAGTGGCGTCATATCTCTCTCTCTCTCTCTCTCCCGCCCGGGGGGCCATTATCAACATATGGATTCGGGGTATACGCGGGGGCACATGCAAGGCCGGGCCGCGACGGAGCGCAGTTTTTAAAACCGGCCGCGGCTATCCATTTCTCCGAGTGAGCGCGCGTGCCGGACGTAACGGAATCCCGCGCGTTCGACGACACATGCGAAAACGGTATTATAAACGAATCGGCGGCCCGTGCGCGCGGCCTCCGCTCTCCGTTCATCGGGGCGCGAGCAGCGGCTCGCCGTTCCGCGAGGATGCGTTATGTGTGGACTACCTCCCCCCCGGCCGCGGTGATAAATTGCCGCTTTGTCCGCGAGCGAGCTTTGCTATTATTTGCCTAGGCGGCGCGTATAGCCGCTGGGAGCGCTATTTCTCGCGCTCTCGATCTCGTCCCCCCCCCCGCCCTTTTTTGGGTTATACTCTCCATTTTTCTGCCGCGTACAAATTGTTTCGGCTTTCGGAGAGTGAAAAACGCGGGCTTTCCTTTCTCGCCTCGAGGAGTACAGGCGGTCGGAGGGAAAAATTTGTCGCCTAATTAAAAAATTCTCGAAAAGACGGAGAGCGAGGTATTTCGGCTTGCGTCATATCTCCCGCGGCTCTAATTGAGACGCAGCTCCACGCGCCGGCCCGGCTCTCTCGGCAATTATCATAGTAACGGGCAACACATCACGTCGCGCGAAGCTCGCGGGGGCAAGGCGGGGAAGGAGATCGGTAGGCATTAATTAGCGCAATCTCCGTACGTGCCTCTGCGAGAGGTGCGCGCGATAGCTTCGGCAGCGGCGTCGGCGCGAAACCTCGACGAGCCGAGAAGCTAATCCGCGCACCGGCCGAATTCCTCTTTCTCTCTCGCGACTGGTATTTCAATTAAATCCGATTGCCTTTTCCGGGGAAGCACTCGGGGCAAGAAGGCGCCTCGTAAAGAAAGCCGGAGAAAAAAGACGTCAAATTAGCGGCCGTTTGTCTCGAATCAGCGGGCAATAAATAACGCCCCGCTCTCGACGCGCCGCACCGCGCCGTTTGCTCATATAAGTCGCGCTCGTTCATAAGTCGTAGGTGTCGCGCTCCCGTCCCCCGGCGCGACGACGACGATTCTGCGGGATCATTACGCAGAGCGCGGGGCGTATTTGTATAAAGTCAAGAGCTCGTTCGGCGGGACGTTAACGCCGTCAGTAAAATCACTCGTTCGAACGCGCGGCCCTCCGCCGCGCGCCGAGTCGTAAGTGTCGGAATAAAAGCGTTAATGGAATCGCTCGGATGCTCGCGTGGAGCTTTGTTTTGCAGCCGGGGAGCGAAAAAAAAAAAAAAAATAGAGACCGAGCGATCGACCGACCGGCGCGGCAAAAAGAATGAATCAGGTTTAAAAACAAGGAATAAATTCGAGCCGAACGACGCCTCGGAAAAAAATAGAGACGGCGGCCCACCGCTCGTTCGGATAAAAATATATATAGCGCGCGCGGGGAGGAGAAAGAGGGAAAGCCGCGGAGACGAGAGAGAGAGATGATAGGAAGCAAATGCGAGGACATGTGACGAGCACGTGTCGAGCGCGGGAGCTGCTTCGTTAACGTGTGCAGCCGCGAGGGCCTCCTCCTCGGGAGTCGAGGGTGACGTATGGCACTGTTTGGATTGCCGGAAGATCCGCGCGCGCGCGCGCGAGCGTCTTTAAATCAAAAACTCCGAGCGTGAAAACGATCGTATTTCTCGGGGGGGAGGCTATCGATTAAAACGTAAGGACGACCGAGTGACACGCGCGGATTCTTCGGCTTTCCATAAATCTCGCCGGGAGGCTGTTTTGAAAAAGCTCTCGGCGCGCCAGAGGCGTTTATTACGATTTTTAAGCGACGGCCTTTTCAAAATAAACTACGGCCCGACGTAAATTACAATTAGCAGTCCTCGAGACAATGGAAAATCGTAGATTTTCGAAATAGAAAATTGCGGAATAACTCTAATTCCCTGGCTGTGCTTGATTCGGGGTTAATGGTCATACGTATGTATAAATATATATATTTCTGCGCTCGCTATTATACTATAAGCTCGCACGCGCGGCTTAATGTCCGCGATTTATCAAGCCGGCGAGTAGGAGACGAAACAAGAAAAGCTTGTCACGGGACGCAAACCTCGCTCTCGCTCTCTCTTCTTTCACCCTCTCTACATTTCCTATAATTATCTCCCCTTCTCCCGGCGTCTCATCTCGCCGGAGGAGATCTCTTCGAAATGGCTCTCCGCGAATGCAGGATCGTAATTACGACTCGTCAAATGGAAGTTCCCGACGATCAAAACACACGCGCGCGCGAAGGAAATTCGCTGGTCGGGCAGGGGGGAGAGCGAAAGTTCGCGAAAGCGAAAAAGGAGAAAGAGGAGAGAGAGAGAGAGAGAGGCAGAGGAAGAGGAATGGGCGCCGGCGGCCAGTAATGAGCCAGAAAACTGGCGACAGCTCGCTATGCTCCGAGCTATGAGATGTGGCTGTTTCTTCTGGCCGAGATTCGGCCGGGCACTGTGCACACGCACGAGACACATGTACGCGGCGGCGCTGAGCATGTGAGCAAGGTCCCATAATTCACGAGCCGGCGGGGCCCCTCTTTCGGAAGTCTTGTTAGCGCCGAACCGAGCGACTCGAGCCGACATTAAGATTCCCGCTCCCCGACACAACCTAGACGTGCGGCCATTATATTTTCTTGGCCGCGGAGATCGATGGCGAATAAAGAGATGCTGCGGATTAAATGAGCCGCGAAGGAGAGCGTTAAGCGTATATATACTCTCTCTCTCTCTCTCTCTCCTCGTCGTGCGGTGCATGCAGCAAAAACGCATCGGCTCCGAAGCGATTTTACAGAGAGGCAGCCTAGCAAAAAATCTCATCTACGCGCGCGAATGGGCTATCAGGGTGGCGCATCTCGCGCGCGAGAGAGGAAGAGAGCCGACTAAGAAGGGAAGGAGGAGGCAAGAGCGTTATCGCGGCAAAGGCTCCGAGCTGATAAATCCGAGCCGAAGAATAATGAGTCGCCATTACTCATGCGGGCCCGCATCTCCCGTCAGCGTCGCGTTGAATCATCCCGGCCGGCGTGTGAAAGACGACGACTCTCGCCGCTGCCGCCTAGTCTCTCGGCTCTATTTCGAATCGGCTTTTTGCGAGAGAGAGCATCGCGCAAAGCCATACGCGCCGCGCATTTTTCCGCTATTATATCGTTTCGCTTTATTGAAAAAAGGGAGGAACAAAAAAAAAAAAGGAAAAAAAAAGAGAGGGGAAAGAAAAGTTTCTCTCTATCGATGAAATATTTGGCGCGCGCGCGCGGACGCGCTCGAGAGTATATACGAGGCGGCTGACGTTGAGTGACACGCTTAACGCGCTCGTTTTATTGCGAGTCGCGCGTCTACTATACCCCCGGTTGCCTTCGCTCGCCCGACTACCGCTACCGGCGCGGTACTTGCCGGGCCGTGGAGCTTCACCCCTGCCGCGATTTCCCGTCGTACAATAAAACACGTGGCGACAAATTCGGCGCCCCGGCAATCACGATCAAAACCAAGCGGTTCCCCGTCTGTGTGCGCGTGTCTGTGAGAGCGATGCAGCCTAGGAGTGTATGGATGCGGTGAACGCGGCTCTGTGGTCAGCCCCGCCGGACCCTGCGGTCGTCGATCGCTCTCTCGCCGACGCGGACGGAGAGAAAGCTGGTCCCGCTTTCCGATCTCATCGTGCTCGCCCGATGAAATTTCATATCGAATTCGCCGCGCGTCGAACGCGCGCGCGCCCGCGCGTTAGAAAACACTGCGCCGAGATTTATGCTCACCCGCGGTGTCGAGAGATCTCTTTCGGCTGGTGATGTATAGACACGGGCAATACCGAAAAATCGAAGCGACGCTTATTAATCCTAAATCGCGAAGCGGCTCGGACGCCCTGGCGATTATCATCGAGAGAAGCATAATACGAACCACGGCGGGAGAGTCTTGTCCGGCGAAGATGGCGGCGGCCGTGGAATCCATCGATAGCCAAGCTCGGCGCGAGCAGAAATAAGAGAAAAGGAGAAAAGTATGCGCGGAGTACAAAGAGTCAAGAGAAAAAGAGATATGTACGCAGACACAAAGAGGCAGGAGAGCAACCGGGGTGTCTTACATGGCGCACACCGAGCTCGGACACGTGTGCGTCACGATACACGTATATATATAGCCCGAGAGACGCGTCGATACTTATGTATATGCAGCGCGAGCGCATATACGCCGCGAGAGACAGAGAGAGAAGGAGCCAGTGGAACAAGAGAGAGAGAAAGAGAGAGGATCCGATGGGCTGAAGGCAGCATTCCATCAAACCAGCCTCATCTCGTATATACGCCTATCCCGCGGCTATGCCTCTCTTCACTTTGATTCTCCACTCGCGCGCTCCTTCTCTCGCATTCGGACTCCTTTGTTTTCTCTCTCCTCTCTCCTCGTTTTTTCCCTTTTTTTAATATACACACGTACAGAGCTGAAATGGGAACGTCCGGCGCGCGCGCGAGTAAGAGAGAGAGAGAGAGAGAGAATCTAAATTCTCCGAAGGTGGAATTTCTGCTTTTCTTTTATCCTTTTGCCGCGCCGCGGCCGCGTTGATTTCTATCCGGAGGAGCGGGAGAGAAAGAAAAAGGAGCATTTCGGATCGGGACCGAGATTTACGACGGACATCAAGCCCGTTTTTATTGATTTTTTATACATCGGCCCGCCGCTCTTATTAATATACCGAATATCATTATCGAGCGCCGCGCGCCTCTTTGTATATATATATTTCAAGCGGCCCCCGGCACTTTTTCGGCGCAACAAGTCCGATAAAAGGCTTTGTTTTCCGGCCAAGATGCCGCGCGTGCGCCTATCTCCCGACGCGGAAACCCTCCACCGAAATAGCCGGTGTCGGCCCCCGTCACCGTTTTCCGAAAAGTCACGTCCTTCGCGCCGTCGAATCAAGATTTAAAATAGTCTCGCGAGCCACGCGGCTCCAAGAGAGAGGATCCTCTTGTATTTATTGGGCCGAGAGCGGCTTTTATTATTAAACGGCGACTGCACTCGCGGACGCGCCGTACGTGCGCGTCACAAAGGAGTAGGATGAAGTGCGGTAAAGGCCGACGACGCGTGCGAAGGGCCACCACGCGACTTAGACAACGGCTGCGATGCATTTTTAACGCAACGAAAATAGCGGAGGGACCGAGAGAGAGAGAGAGAGGGGAAAAAAGCGAGGAAAGAGAAAAGTCGATGCCCCGAGAGAGAGAGAGAGAGAGAGAGCCTAGGGGGTAAGGCGCGAGCAAGAAGTTTGGATGCGCAGACAAAACAGCGGCAGCAGCTGCGGCGAAGACGCTCCGCGACGAATTCCCTGACTTGTCGTCGTCGTGGTCCCGTCTCTCCTTCAACGTTTCAATTCTCCTTATATATACTTTATGCCGTCGACGCCCTCGGCCCTCCTTTATTTCGTACCTCGCCGTTACTTCTCATTTTCATCGGGAAAACATCGCGACGCGTCTGCGCTGCACCTCGTCGTTTCCGAACTAGACTTTTCTCGTTCGTCGATCCGGCGGCGCGGTCGAATCTTTCAAACTATCTACGCTCTCGAATCAATTCAGTTTTCAACGGGTTCGAAATTTATTTGAAAGATAACCCCGAAGTGTTCTCCAATAAAAAGCCATGATTGTCGGTAGCTCGAAGAGCAGACATAAAACTCCCCGACATCAATTTAACGGAAAAAGAAAAGAAAAAAAAAAAAACAGAAAACAAGAATCCATAAACAAAGCGAGCACCGGAATCGGGCTCAAGGAAAAAAGTCAAGACGACTCCGCGCTCGTATATGAATGAATCGCGGGCGCGCGCGACACAGTACCGTAAATCACTCGGATTGGCCCCTAAAAAACGATTAACTTCTCAGCGAAGAAATTTTACGAGTCCCCGAGGAGCGTTCTTCGGAGCATCTGTTTTTCCCGTCGAAGCCGGAAGTCGAGAGAGGAAAAGGGCGCCACAGAGAGAGAGAGAGAGAGAGAGAGAGAGAGCGAGATATCGCCTCGCCGCAGCGAGCGAGCGAGCAAGCGAGAGAGAGAGAGACCACCAAAGTGGTGACGACGAGGCAGCTCTGCGGCGCGTGGACGAGATGATGACCTCGTAAATCACGGGCGCTTAGATTGCGCCATATTAGCACCCGTTTTACGATGCACTTAGCGAGATACGAGGCTCGCCCGAACCACACCGCGCGCGGCGGCGAGCCTGTTTCCTCGAGGGTCACGCGGCGAGCTCTCTCCGCTAAAAATTGACGGCGCGGACCGCAGCCTCGGTAATTAGGAGGTCTCGAACGGTTCAGCCTCGTTCCCGATCGCTCTTTGATAGCGGCGGCAGCGGCACCTCTCGCGCGCACTCGACATTCCCCGCCGATGCTCGTCTATTAATAATGCCGCCCCGAGAGCCGCGCCGCCGCGCCTCTCTCGATGATACGGAATCCGAAAATTATACTCGCGAGCGAGTCGAAGCCGAGGGAAAGCGAGGAGAATCCAGCGCAAAAAGAAATAATTAATCAGTTCTAGAGTTCCCCCCCTCCCCCCGACGAGAGCGACTTCCAACGCTGTGGCGCGAGTCGTCGTAATTTGCGCGGCGAGCGAGCTGGTACACACGATACACGCCCACGGTAGCGTCATTGAGTATGTAAATGTTCCGGGGCACCTGCAGTGATAAATTGATTATCCCTTCCCACCTTTTCCACTCTCTCTCTCTCTCTCCCCGCCGTCTCGCGCGCGTCTCTTGTATACTTAGCCGGCTCGGAGCTCGCGAATCGGCGCGACGATACTCTCTCTCTCTCCCACTCTCCCGCGCTCGACTCGCACCCTTCGGCAGTGTAATAAATACGTAATATCGATGCTCTCCGCGTATAACCCGACTCGATACGTATGCGCGAGCGAGCGGCGGCAAGACATATTTCAAGCCCCGCGCGCTCCGCCAATTAACGATGCATCTTTGATGCGCAGCTACGCCGCGCGCGTGCAAGTACGTGTTGTCTTGACTCCGCTAAGCGAATAATTGATAAATCTGATTAATGAACGACCGCCGTGAGTTTAGCGTGTGTATGTAATTTTTCCCGAAAAACGATTCAGGGATCGATGAAGCTTCCGCGGCAGATTCAGCCCGGATCGTACGTCGTAAAAGAGTAATACACGAAAGCGCGTAAGTAGTCCTCGACTCCCGCGCCATTAGTCAGCCCAAAGAAAACAAAGCCGCGCACCGGGCGCCTGCGCCCCCTCGACTTTTAAAGATTGTTTGTCGTTCGAAACGCGGCAAGGGCGCTCGAAAGGCCGTCGTCGCGCGCCTCAAAAGGGGCGTCGTCGTCGTCGTCGTCGTCCTCGTCGCTTTGCACGCGCGATGCATTCCGCAGATCCGGCATTGTTTTCTCTCCCGATCTCGGCAATCTGTTGTGGCTCCTCGAGTCGAGTGGCTCTCTCTCCTCGTCCGACCCTCTGTTACGCATCTCGAGTGCCGGGCTCGGGCACCCTTTCTCGCGCCGAGTCTCGCGCGTGCGCCTAGCCCGCGCACACGCACACCCGTTCGGCTTTCTTTGCTCTCTCGGCTTCTGGCCTACGGGGGCCCCTCGGATCGCTTCGACAATTAGCCTCCTATTGACCTACTGCAACGTCCGCGATTTTCAGCCGGGCGGAAAAATTGCTCTGCATGCTCGCTTTGTGTCGGGTTAAACGGCTCTGCGTTCGCTCTCCTCGCTTTTGTGCGCGCGCGTGGCTCTCTCCTCGATGTAATTTACTTTTCTGAAATGTAATTAAAAGTGTGCTTCGGGTACAAAGGCGAGAGCGAGAGAGAGAGAGAGGGCTTATTTTGTTTTTACCCAGTTTCGGAGCCGATCGTAAAAAGGTGAAATATGAGCGGACTTAATTAAAAAGCTGCAGGTGAAAAAAAAAGGCGCATGCATTATTAAAACAGCGAGTGTCCGGCGTGTCCTCTTTCAAAATAATTAAAACGCATCAGCGGGCAAAGTGAAACTTCACTCGCTAGATCCTGAAGATAAGCGACACTTCTCTCTCTCTCTCGGGGGACTTTAAAAAGAATTTTTATTTCCCGTATATACACGCACCCGCTCGGATCTCAATGAAGAGACTTTCGAGAGGTGTGCGAGAGAGAGAGAGAGAGAGAGGAGGAGGAGGAGGGAGCATTAAAGCGTGGCTCGTGTTGCCTCTAATTAACGAGCGCAAAGGTGTTGAAATCAAGTCGCAGTATTTCATGTGGCGACTAAAAACGAAAGAAAAAAAAAAAGAGGAGCGAAGGTATGGAGGACTCTTTCTCTCTCTCTCTTACTCTTTCGTCTGCTCTCGCGGGAACTAATAGGCGGAGTGAGAAACAAGCCGGCCGCCAGATAAGGGGACCGACGCAATAATTTGTTTCGGCCGCGGCCGATTCCGCCGCGCGCGAACGAAGGAAAAGGAGAGCTAAAGACGTCTCTATTAAAGCCGATGATCGAACATTCGAATCACGTACAGGAGGAGAGCGCGAGAGTCCGCTCGCGCGACAAGAACTGAAAACGGTGCCAGCAGATAAGAGAGCCGAGAAGGCTCTCGACGAGAGAGGGAGAGAGAGAACGAGGTTGCCGGCGAGATCCTCGGGCGCTGAAAAATCCAGGCCTCGAGCCGGAGATAAGTGCGATATTGTCACCTTGCCGGAGTTCTTTGAATCGAGAATTAATGAATTCGAGCGAGGCAGAAAAAAAAACGCGAACTTCTCGGAAAAACGACGACGACGACGACGACCGAGTTTGTGTGTGTCTCGGCTATTTTCTACTTCGGGATTTATCACTCGCATATTGAAGAGACGTCCATTGAATCTGCATACTTTGAGCTTCTTGCCAGGCATCAATGTATTCATAATTGCACATTATGCAAATGCAGAAAATATACCGACGCGAAGCCGGTGCGCGGGTTATATTCCGATGGAAAAACTAATCCTTTAATCAATTAAGAAAGAACACGTTAAGGCTCAATTACCCAGGCGGCAAAAAAAACAATGTATTAAGAAAATCTCTTTGCGAACTTGTACGAGCCTCGGCGTTGTATCTCCGAGTTCTCTCTCTCTCGAGGTTTCATTACTCGAAGATTAAAATGGCCGCGCGCGTCCTCGCATAACTTTTAATTTTAACGAGCAGCACGAGATCCGCGAGGTCGCTCTTCTCGCTCGCTCTCTTGCGTGGGCCTTAAAATGAGAAACGAGGATGTTTCCAGCACTGCCGCGCGGCGACAAGGTCGAGGAGTGGACGATGACGATTCCGGCAAATCTTGCCGTGGGAGGGCAAATACGACACACGGCAAGCGATCGTCGTGCTCCTCGGTTAAACGTAACGACGGAGGAGAACAAGCCTGCCAACGGCGCGCCGGTCGAAAGAAAAAAAAAAATGCCGACAATTCAATCTGACAAATTGTCCCTTCTTATTTAAATCGGCTCCGTTATAAATAGCCCCCAGATAAAGTCAGCGGAATACAAAGGGGCAAAAGCGAGAGAGAGAGAGAGAGAGAGCGCGCTCGTGAAAATGCAAATGCGCGCGCCTTCCCTTACATAACCGAAAGTCCGGCGCGCGGGAAAACCTGCGACCTTCCCGGGGACGGAGAGAGAGAGAGAGAGAGAGAGAGAAAGCGCGCGCGAAAAAGCAAAGCCGAGGGCCGCCTTTATGGATTTTCCGTGAGTGGCGGCGGCGGCGGCGTGCGCGCTCGTGCGCTCGTTAAATTTTATATATCTGCTCCGCGCGGAGGGATTTTTTCGCATTTTTCGCACACACCGCGCGGCGGAGTCGTGAGAAAGAAAATCATTGTGTCGCGCAGAACTCGCGAGTCTGTCAGCGTTGCATACATTGTACGTACGCCGGCTGTTTCCTATCCTCATCTCTATACTACTTGGAACGGTAAAGAGGCTGCATTGTGCCTACTTCGAGCGTTCGATTATCTCGCGTGTTTACGACGCGCAATCTTAATATTTAACTAATATGACGTTAAGGATGGATTTATCGGCGATTCGTTTTCATTCGCCGGCGATTCTTTCCCTTATCTTTTGTATTCGGCTATATCAATAAGATATTGCATTCATTCAATAACTGCGCCGCACTTCGCAGCCTGGCAGTCCGACTCGTCGGATTATAATTGACGATCGGAGCTATATTCCGCGAGCGCGCGGCTCTCTCTCCCAATAAAAATAGTTAAATACGAACGTGTCTATAACGCTCTCGGCAGTAATTGAAAGCCGATGCGCACACACCCACGCCGAGTCACCGATTCTACCCGCGGCTCGAAAGAGAAGAGGCTCGCTCGCTTTCCGAAAGGCAGAGGCAGAGAGAGAGAGAGAGCGCCATGAAAAGCCGAGTTAACGTCGGCATCCTCGAGCGCAATTACAGAACGTCGAATGTCAAACGGGCCGGCTTGCACTTTTGTTGCCGGCCGGCAGTCCGGTGTGTTTTTCTTTCTCGGCTCGAGCGCGCGCGCTCCTTTTCTCTCCGTCAGCGGTCTTTCTCAACCCTTGAAGCCGCGGTGGCTCTCTCTCTCTCTCTCTCGCTCACTCTCTCATTGTTGTTCGAGAGGGGCCCCCTCATTGTGCACCGACACAATAATAATTGCTCTAATGATCGCGTGCGCCGAGCAAAAATGCCTCGTAATCGCCCTGAGCCCCTCGTCCACGTATATATATATATGTATATTCAAATGCGGTCTTAACGACGGCCGCGGTATGTGTACGTTCCAGAGTGTGGCCGTCGTCTTACAATGCAGGCGGCGGCTCGTCTTATTCCTTGAGAGAGGAGAGGCTGAGAGGCGCACGAGAGAGGCGAGAGAGAGAGAGAGAGAGTCTCGGGGCCCCGAAGGCCACACGAGCATCGCTCAACGCGATTAAGCCGTGAGATCTTTACCTTTTTTTTTCTTTTCTTTTATTTTCAAGCTCGAGCGCGGAGAGAGCTCCGAGTGTGTCTTGTTTTGAAAATTACTTTGGTTTATCATCATCGCGAGATAGTGGCACGAAGCAAGCGGCGTCGTACATTAGCTTATCGACGCGTGACTCGCCTTTTTAGCTTAATTCTCATTCGCTTGCGCTCGAGAGGGCCTCGCGTTAAATAAATTACGCAAATTGTGGATTTAATTTTCGAAAAATGGGAAAATAAATGGTGGTAGCTCCGTTGGACGCGCGTCTCCCTCCCTCCCGAGACTCTCGCGAGAGAGCGAGTCTATTTCGCCGAGAGCCGCGGAAACGCAAACGAGGCTGCGCGACGCGGGGAAAAAAAATCGGGGCCGAATCGCCAGGACATCAAAGCGAAACGCTTAAAAAAAAAAAGAAAAAAAAAGCGCGCGTCTGGGCGCAAAAAACAACGAGGCCTCCGCAGAAAAACAAACGAGGGACGAGAGAGCGCAAAACGGAGCAAAAAAAAGAAAAAAACGCGGAGCCGCCCGCTGAAAAAAAAAGGGAGAAGAGTCGAGTGGCGAGGCGGTCGACGGCGAAGGGTAGTTTTCTCCACCAGCAGAACAGAGCCGAGCATGTACGAGTCCGTAAATAGCATATATAGGGCGGTCACGCGGAGCGAACGCCACCCTCTCCTCGTGCCTCTCTCTACGGAGTTTCGAAACCTGGCTCGCTCGCTCTCTCTCTCTCTCTTTCTCGCCCAACAACCCAGACCCTGCAGCTGTCAAACGCAGCCAGAATCTTCTTCTGCTCGTGACAGCCTGGAAATGAAGAGAATGCTGCTGCTTCCCCCGCGCGCCGCCGTATCCTCTCTCTCTCGCTTTCTCTCTCTCTCTCGCTCTCTCTCGCTCTCTCTCGCTCCTGCTAGTGCGTACGTGCGTAGAGCTTACGCGCGTAGAGAGAGAGAGCTTCGCACTTTGTATGCCGCGTCCGCGATCTCTCTCTCTCTCTCCTCTTCTTTCCCTTTCTTTTGATACGCGCGGGGACCGGCCGGAAAAAGGAGGGGGGTGGGGGGAGGAGGGGGTCCTTTAATCGTTGCTCCGCAGATGCAATTATTTTCCCTCTTCTTTATTTCCTTCGCCGCTGGATGCGCACGGATTCGCTTTCGGCTTGATTATTATGCCTCCCATTGACTGATGAGGGAGAAAATCAGAACGAGATTGAAATTGGAATTGCGTTATGTAAAATTTCGCTCGGTATCGTTTTAGCTCTCCGCCGCGTATTTATCATAATGCGATCTTGTCCCGTTTTCCAATTTTAATCCGCGATAACGAAATTCCGGCCGAATTGTTCGGCGCGAATTAAATTAACCCCCGAATTTTCATTTAAACCTGTATTAAAATTGCCACTTTTTCTGATTATTTTAAAGTCGTGTCTCTCTTTTCTCTCTCTCTCTCTCTCGCGGAGCCAGTCATATCTTTCCTCCGGTTCCCGTGTATTCTCTCGTTTCCCCGCGCACTTTTTGCCGGTCCTTTTTCTCGCGTTCGCCGCCGCTTTTTTTTCTCTCCCAATACGGTATCGTTCGTAAATGCACCCGCCGGGAGGACGCGCACACGGGCGCACAACCCCTTCGTAAATACCACATTTTAATTATTCCGCAGGCGCTCTTTTTTCCGTTCGCCAGTGGCCTCCGCTCCGTTCGCCGCTGTGCCGCCTCTAACGCTCGTCTCTCTCTATATATATGTATGTGTGTGTGTGTGCGTTCGCGTTCGCGTATGATTGTAAGCCGGCAGAAAGAGAAAGAGGAAAAGAGACGATGAAACGCGACGGAACAATGGCTGCGGCGCGTACCATAAAAATCGAAGAGCACTGCCGGGCATTTCGTCCGCGAATTTCCCCGCGCCGACAAAGTGAAGACTAAGGGATATTTAAACTCGACGTACTTCCGCGCGTTTGCCTCTTTCGAATTGAATTCCTCCATCCCGAACAATACAGCCATCTATAACTTATTGACAGAAACGTTTTTTCTTTTTTTTTTTATTTTGCGAATTCTATCTTTATATTAATTCTACTCGCCCGGTTAATTAAAAAAAGCTTGACTTTAATGGACGCTCAATGCTAAAAATGCCTAATGGCCTAATTAGAATTTCAGTACGACGGCTCAGTGAAAAAAAAAGGTGACGATAAGCTCGCCGCACTGACTGGTAATTCAATTTACCCTTAGAACTCATAAATAAGCGCGACTCCCATTATAGGCGTCTAGAAAAATTCCGAAATTTCATCGAAGCAGCGGCTTCGCTTCCGCGTATAAGGGAGGGCATTATAAATCGTCGCTCGCTCGCGTACGAGCGCGGAAGAAAATGACTCGAGGCGACGTTATATCTGCAGCGGCATTACGCGCAGCTGCTCTCCTCGTGGGGATACGCGCGCGCGCGCGGGGCACACGGAGTCTACGCGTGACGAACTACGCGCCGGTGTGAATTTCATATCGCGACTGATATTGCATTTCGCGCCCGGGTATGTATGCGCGCGCGCCGCGGAGAGAATTATTATCGCGCAGATTGCGCTCCTGTCTCGCTCCTCGGGGGTATAATATGCTTGGACGCGTGGATTCTTCTTTTTTTTTTTTTAGCGGGATTATGCAATTTCGGCAGATGTACCCGTACGATTGGCATCTGTTTAAACACGGCCTCGGCGAATTTCGCGCTGACTTTTTAGGGCAGGTATATACACGGGCGCAGGTTCGACCGTGGATTTAAAAGGCGCGTAAAACAAACAGCATATGCGGGGAAGGTTACGCGGGTATTCAAAAGCACACAGCGAAAGAAAAGAGGAGCGAGAGAGAGAGAGAGAGCGAGAGGGAAGGAGAGAGAATCCGAAACGCAGATGCACCGACGGCTGCTGGCTGTTTAATATCAGAGCCGCACATGGGTACAGCTCGGAGACACATTTCACTAATATTACACAGAAGTGGGAAAGGGGGAAAAGAGCGAGAGAGAGAGAGAGAGACAAAGAGAGTCATATTCACTCTCCTAGTCGTGTACGCTTTACATATCTCTCGGCGCATTAATATATTCAACGCGTATGAATATTGCGCTGGTAAAAGTATGCGCAGTCGCGGCGACCGACAGAGAGAGAGAGAGCGAGAGAGAGAGAGAGTGGAAAAAGAGGAAAGAAGAGAGGGAGAAGGCTCACGTGCGTACATTGGCTAAAGCATTGTACCTATCTCGCGGGCTCGCGGGCTTCATGAAATCTGCGGCTTTCATTGTTCTGCGACGGAGAGCTTTGTGCTTTGTGCCTCTCTCTCTCTCTCTCTCCAAGCGCGGCAACTCCGGAACTATTCCCCCGGCCTTTGAATAAGGAACTAATGAATATCCCTGGACCGAGTGCGACAAAGCTGTCTCTCTCTCTCTCTCTCTCTCTCTTCCATCCCTTTTCTCGCGCTCCCTTTCCGCGCGAGGCTTTATTTCGCGAGAAATCACGTTTATCGGCCTCTCTTGTAAGCGAGAGCCCGATATATCGCGATTCTTTGCCCGAGCGAACGATATATCGGCGAGAGCTTACAAAAGCGTCTCCGCGCGGCGGCGGCGGCGGCGGCTACCCTCGTTATCGATATATTCCGCGGCGCGGCACGTCGACGGACGGCAAAAACGACATCTTAAGTTTTAATTCCAAACTCGAGAGACGCGCATTGTGTGCGCGCGCGCTCTTTGAAAAAAGCGGCTTATGCAACACGCGCGTATATTCATATCCCCGCGCCAAATGAGATTCTAAACGGTCTATGTTTATTCATTCGATACAGTGTCGCGCGGAAAAAGCGCTGCCACAATAAAATATGCCGAAATTATGCGGATGGAAATGTTCGAGTAGCGCGCGCGGGGCTCGAATTCCGCAAAGTAACGAAAGCAAATAAAGCCCGGACTCGTACAAATTCCTTTTGAGCAGGTTGCCGCGAAGCTAAGGACTCGACATCGCTCAAACGTTGATAAAATCGCGGACGACTGGCATTTGAAGAAACATCGAAAAATCCCCCGGCGGAGAATACGATGCGTGAGAAGCGCGCGTGTCCGCTCTCATGGTTAAGAAAGCCTCTCCTATAAGAGAGAAAGAGCGAGAGAGAGAGACGGTCAAAGAAGGAGAGAGAGAGAGGGAGAGAGAGAGAGAAGAGGCCCCCGGTGATGGATCGTCCAATCAGTGCCGCAAGATGGAGCACGGCACAGAGAGAATGAGCCGGAGAGCTCTCGCATGTGCGTGTGTGCCTACCTACGGGCTCTCGCGCGGCACAGATAAAGAAGAGGAGGAGAGAGAGAGAGAGAGAAGAGGTCACGGTCGGGTCGCTCCTCTCTGCTAATCGAACGACTCGAGGTGCTTCCCTCTCCATTGTGCCGCAGAAATTCTCGCGCGCATATATATCCTTTACGTAACGCCGAGTGTGTATACGGGCTTTTTTCTCTGCCCGGCCCGAGTATAACAAAACGCCCGTCATGCTAATATCAATAAAAGGTTCGGATCGGTTCTCAGGACGGGCGGCGAAGCTCAGGGCGATGGAGATTTCTTTCGCGAAGCCGCTACCATATAACCGCCGAAGTTTTCCGTTCGGTGTGCGACGACGTCGATATCATCGCGAACGAATCCGTGGTAATTATTCCACTTAGACGGCGGTGTGTTGTTAGAGGCGACCGCGAGCATTTAGGAGGATGATGATGCGCTTCGGGAAAGAAAAAGCCTCGCCGAGCGCCGCGATTGTAATGCGTATTTAGATGGGGATAAAAATTTATTAATTATTCATGCAATTAGCGAGATTGCGCTTGAACGATTGGATCGCCGATTAACGAACGTTCGTTCGAAACAACTTCCTTCTGTACTCGCGACGAGCCCGACGGACAATCAAGATTTTTTTTCTTCAATTATCGACAGTTACGCGACAAAGTTTGTCGCCGGCAAAAAAGCCTCGTCGCGAGCGTTCCTTCCTCGCGAGGAGAATTCTGAATTCTTAATCTCTCTCTCTCTCTCTCGATGCCGGGGCAAAAGTGTAAAAGCCGTTAAGAGAGCATCCTCGAAGCCGGAGAATACAATCGAAGTAAAAGGCGCGCGCGGAATTGACGGAGACAGGGTCGAAACCGCGGCGGTATCTCCGTCTCGCGCGGGAGAGCTCGCAGGTATAACTTGGCGCGAAACTTGCGGTTTTGAGGCGGAGGTGGAACGGGGAAGAACTCGGGATGAACACCTCTCAAAGCGGCCGGAGGGAGTAAGTGAGAGAGAGAGAGAAATCTCTCTCCGTTACTCGGCGGGGAAAGAGACCTTTCCAAACAATGCTAATAAATCTATTGGGAGGCCGCGGCGGTGGCGGTTCGATCCCGAACTTCCGTTTTCCTGCGCCGCCGGTCTCTCTCTCTCTCCTCTTACTCTCTGGAGCTCGCCGACCGAATCTGCATCGACGAATGGAAAACTTTGGAATTGATCGATCGCGGATATTCGACGCTGGACGACGAAGGGCGGGGGAGAGAGAGGAGAGAGGGAGCTTTAACTTCGTTAACCGACTTTTGAGAGTGAATTTTGCGCGTCGTCCACAAATTTTCTAATAGATTTTAAGCGGCGATTTTTCTTTGTAACCCGCTTAAATGACCCTTAAAATGAAATAAGCGAAAACTTTGGTCTGACTAGTTTGGCTGTTTCTACTTGGAATAGAAATTTCGGTTAATAACAAAGCGTTAAACAAAACTGGTTACATTATTATGAAGTTTCATTCCGAAAGGCAGAAAAAAAAAATTCGTTGAATTAAAAAGAACAAAGACACGCGCGCGGGTCGGCCGAACGCAAATCCCCGCAGCGTCGGCGAGGATTTTTGTTCGCTTTTTGCCACATAATTCTTTGGCAAGAGCCGGTGGATGGTCTGCCCTGTTTTGAAAGCAAGCGCTGGCACTTTAAAGGGAAAAGCGAAAGACATGGAAAGCGAAGAAGAGCGAACGAAAAGGGCGAGAGAGGGCGAACAACTAACAATGGCCGCCAACCAAAACATCCGATAAATCTAACCGGCCCCGGACCTCAAGCCCCGAGGGGTTTTAAACTCTCTTTCTCTCTCTCTCTTTCTCTCTCTATCTGGGCACACGTACACAAACACACGGGCGCGCCAAACTCTTTCGCCCCCAACGCCCGAAACCGAGAGCGGCGCGCAACCCTTACATTAAAGGCAGACCTCAATGTCGAGCCGACGCGGGGGAGAGAGAGGAAGGCGGAGAAAACGGTGGGTGGACTCGCGACTGCCGCCGGCCGCGAGGGAGGATGATGGCTGAGCCTCCAAAGGCTAACGGCCAAAGGGATTTTTCCGACAGAGCCCTGAACGTAGACCCCGTTGGAAGAGGCCTCTTTTCCCTCGAAGCATTTTACTCAAAAATTTAAAAAATCGCCTGTAAATTCTTTGTAGTTGTTCGCAGTAAATTGGACGCTTGATTCCTAACGAGACACAACGAGGCTGATTCGCGTAGGCTAACTCTAAGGCGATTTCGGCCCGAGTGGATTTTCCGCGGCGCGGCCGTTGCGTAAAACACTGTCGGCGCGTCCCGGCGACAAGCCCGCCGGTAACAAGATCTTCGCAACCCCCGACGGGCGAACAACAAGCGGCGGCGCAGCTTTTCGCCGAAATTTCCGTAAATTTGTATGCGGTCAGGTCGTCGTAATTCGTTTTGCGCGACCCTACTCTCGTCCCGAAAACGGCTCGCTTCTCTCTCTCTCTCCCTCATCTTTTTCCGTATCAAACATTCAAAAGTACCGGACCGAGGGTCGACGCGTGTCCGAGGCCGGACCGCAAATTGTTTCTAGCTTTTCGTAATTTTCGGCAGAAATGAAAGCGCGCCGCTCTCCCCCCCCTCGCGAGAGCTAAATAATAGAACGCGAAGCGCCGGAGAGAGAGATAGAGAGAGGGAGGGGGGAGGGGGAGCACTCTTCAGTCCGAGAATTTAGCTGGATGAAAAATTCATAAAAATAACTCGGTTAAAAGCTGTGTACACCGTTGCGTGATGAGCAATGCGATTACCGCGTCAATAAATAATATTGCATTTTACTATTTCACGAGGAAAGCGGCAGTACGTCCTTTCATGTATTTTATTGCGGACTAGTATTTTAAGTTAATGATTAATCGAAACATTTTTTATTCAGCGATAAATATCGGTTTCGATAAATTTCAAGTAAGTTGTTTAAGACGTTCCCGAGGAATTCCAAAAATAATGATTCTCGTTAAAGCTTAATTGATTCATTTGCTCGATAATTATGACGCACCGGGGGTAAAGTCCGCCTGCAATCGGCCGGAAAAACGCACGAGGACGAAAAGGAAGAGAGCGACTTATCCGCGCTCCTAACAAGATACTCCATATCCTTAACGACCGATAAGAAATCGCTATCGTCACCGGCTGCGTAAAAAGCGCCCCGGCACCAATCACTCATCTCAATCGACTTAGGCTGCGCGCGCCCTTTTCCCCGAGAGCGGCGGGAGAGAGAGAGAGAGAAAAAAAAACCGGCACCGCCTTATCGATTTGCTCGGATCTCAAGGTCGGTCCGCTGGCTGGACTGCTCTCGATGACGTCAAGAGCAAAGACGCACCGTCGTAGCGTCATCCTCTCGATGCGCTCCTTTAACAAATAGGCGCGCGCGACTGCCGCGTCGAGGAAGAGGAGAGACGTCGGAGCGCACCATCGCGCGGCTCGCGGATCCTTCCTTCTCTCCATTCTTTCTACCTTTCTGCGCTGCTGCTCTGCTCCTCCTCTCGTCCTCTTTCTCTCTCTCTCTCTCTCCTCTGCTTTCCGTCTGCGAGGAGCAGAGAGTGCTGCGGTAAGAAAAGGCGAGCGAAGAGAAGAGCGCGATATTCTTCGCTCGAGGAGAGCGGAGGAGAGAGAAAGAGAGAGAGAGAGAGAGTGAGCAGGTTTCCGTGGGCGGAAGGAAGAGGTCCAGATGAGAGGAGAGGACGGGGCCGAAAGAGGACAGACAGGTTGGCCCGAGAGTAAGAGAGAGAACGCGGCCGGCTGCCATGGTTACCGTCGCATTCCCGCCTCGCTTCGTTGCCATGGAGACCTCACTCGCGCTAACCTTTCGCAGCGCCCTGCCGCTGCCGCCGCCAGCGGCGCGTCTTTCCCTCGCGAGTCGGAAAGAGAGGGAGCGATGCCACTCGCGCGCGAGGCGAAGCTCCTGCGGAGGAGAGAGAGAGAGAGAGAGACGAGCTGCAGACGATGCTCCGCCGTACAGTGCGGCCAAGAAGTAGAAGGACGAGAAGCAGGGAGAGAGAGAAAGAAGAGCCACCCGCGCACGCGCAACAAGGATGCTGCTCGATTTTTTTACTCTTCTCGTTTTGCTCTGTTTTGCTCACTTATCCGCGGCGGACTTTTTTTAGTTTTCGCGGCGGATTTTTGCCATACTTTAGCCTTTTATTTGGCTTTATTGCGAGAGCGAGGCTGGACAAAGGTGGCTTGCGCGAAATATCATGTTTACGTTTTGTTTTCCTCCTTTTTTTTTTCAAATGCAACGAATGGCTTAAGATGCCTCGGGAAACACAGGGAACCTTTTATTTAAAATAAAACATCGTTTTAACATATAAAATATTTTTGGTAATTTTAGAACTTTCGGCGCGAGAAAAAAAATTAATTTTAAACAGCCTAAAAATAATGCTCGTTTTATGATGTAACACGGAGCTCTAATTTGATCAGAAACTTTGTGTCGCGAAACAGCTATTTCGAGGCAGACAGTTTGATTCTATTTATAAATTAGATTTATAGCTCCATTGAAAAAAAAGAGAATCCCCCGAGAGCAGCGAGAAAATCCAGCAGAAGCGATTCCAAAACTCAACGACACCGGACTCGGCTCTCTCTCTCTCACTCTCTCGAAGCAACCGCGGCAGCAGCTTAGCCCCGCGTCAAAGCAATCGGCAGCTGCGAAAAAGGTGTACGAGCAGCTCCCGGCTCCTTGGCTCGAGAGTGATAACGGGAATCGGAGTCGCGGCGCTTAAGAAGCGATCGGTCCGCGCGCGGCGTAAAGCGGCGAGTCGGCGCTTGTATACTCTCGCGCGATGGAGCAAAGGTGCGGCGGCGGCGGGCGGCGGCGAGCTTGCGCGGGATTGGCCGTCGCGTCGCGCGCTCGGGCATCAATATTTATTCAATGCGGCGAATGCTCGTGTGTTAGCTCTCCCGCGACCAAAGAGATATACGCGTACGTGTTTATGCCGTAAAAGCGCCGCGCCGCGCGAGTTTCGCTCCACCCACCGCCTCCTCTCTCTCTCGCTCTGTGTACGTACGGCAAATACACGCGAGGCGCGAGTGATAGTGGCTGGATCTCGCGGGCGGCAGCTCGTTATTATCTTTTCCCAGCCGTTTTCTTTCTGCGTAATTCGGGCTCGGATTGAACGACGACCGATTGCCAGCGCTGATTTCAGACGCTATTTTTATCGACGCGCCGATGCGGCGAACGTTTCCTGGATTCCAAGAGTTGTTTGCGACGAACGCACTGCCGTCTTCGTGATTTGGTTTTTTTAGTAGGTTTATGGCTCGCGTGCAAACAGCGAATTCGCTGCGTTGTAAAACAATTTTTTTTTCATTACTTTACTTTAATTAGCTGCTCCTGCTGCTCCTGCTGCGAGCAAAGTAGCGCAATTTTCTTTTAACAGAGAGCGAGTTAATCAAGAGAACGATTACGTTCTTGTTAACGCGGTTTCCAATGAAATCTCGTCGCGGATCGGGTGGGTTTTTTTTTTGCAGAAATGAAGATTGACTTACCAGGACTGCCGAGTAAGACGGACGAATAGAGAACGCCGCGTCGCGCGGATTCACTTGACGCTCTTTGCACTTCTGGCACCGGGCCCCACTCTCTTGCGCGTTGACTCCATTTACCTGCAAAACAAAAAAGAAAAGCAAGTCGTTACAGCGAGCCCATTATTCGAAAAAGCAGACTTTCTCGCAGGTAGCAGCAGCAGCAGTTACAAAGAAACGCATCGAGCAATTACCCGACTTTCTCCGTCTCGAGCTTTGCTATCTTTTCTTTTATCCATCGACGTGCCGTATACCTGGGCGCACTCGGCGAAAAGAAATATCCTCCGCAACGCGGCAGGAGGAAGAAGCCGGGGCCTCGCGCGCGCACCGCCGAGAGAGTGAGAGAGAAAACAATAAAAGAGATTTATCGAGGGCTGTCTCCGGGGCTTTTTTATGCGCTTAATGCAGAAATAATGTTGTATCGAAGCGTGTAACGGGCCGGGCGCGGGGTCCTTTGGTTAGGCCGGTCACGTGTTCGTACATAGGTAGAGGCGCCGCGGCGAGTGCGCGGAGGCACACTAACCGCGAATGTGTGGGTCGATCGTAAAGGTGCGAGCCAGTAAATCAAATTCCCATGAACGCGCGCTCGCGCTCGAGAGAGAGAGAGAGAGAGAGAGAGAGAGAGAGCACGCGTCTGCGTGCGCGCGCCCCTGTCTACGTGGTTCCTATACGTACGAGCGCGCGAGAGAGAGAGAGAGCCCGTAGAGTGCACCCGACGATGTATGTAGGGAAAGCGGTGTGCCCGTGCAGAGAGAGCCGCGGCCCGTCGCGCTTAAAAACCTATAACGGAAGTTATGACACGCGTTACGCGCGCGCGCACCACCTCGATCTTTTTCCGGGCGAGCGAAGGCGGAAAGTTGTAACGCCGCCGAGAGGAGATGAGCACCGGGATCTATATGCGAATTTTATTTGTCGTTACAGCTCCGAGGGCTGAATTATGTTTATTTACAGAGAGTTGCACTGAGACCCCTTCGTGCTCGGTTTTTTTTTGTATAAAGTAGAACTTGCAGATTTTTATGATCGAGGGAGCAATGCCGTCGATAACAGTGCACATTGTAGGTTGATTAACAACGGGAATAAAGCCCGCACAGGCCGAAAGCCAAATTACACAGGCCAGTCCTTCTATAAAGCTTCGCGAGCGAGCTCGCAATTACCAGCGGAGCCGAGCGATCGGGAAAAACGGCGATCGTTTTGCATCGTCTCGTTAAATTACAGCTTTCCTCGACGAAACGAGCGACCTTCCCGAAAACAATGAGAATAAGTCGACGCTAAACATCCATCGGAAGAACGTGTGGCGGCCGCGGCTAAAGAGAGAAAGAGAGAGAGAACAAAAGATAAGCGTCAAGCAAATAAGTTCTTAATTGTCAGCGGCAGCGGGCGATTTTATCGCGTGACACTCGGGGCCTCTCCCCCCTTATTACATTTTTTGCCTCGTTTTGCCTCCCTGTCGCGATGCGTGCGATCCTACGTGCCACGCCGGAGAGGAGAGAGAGAGAGAGCACGGAATAAATCGCGCAATTACATTAATTGGATAAGTGCGAGAGAGACGGGCGCGCGCGCGCACGCCCGAGGAACGCGCTATCCGCGCCGAAGATCGTCCGGCGTGCATCACGCGCGCATTTTGCGCCACGGAGTCCACGTCTCCTCTCCCGGCTCTCGTGAGATCACGCCGCGAGGGTTACGAGCGAAAGCACCGAGAGAGTGAGTGCATTTTTATTTTTTATTTTTTTTTTTTTTTCGATGATCATGCCGGCGGTAATGGCCACAATGGGCTCGCAGAGGAGCGAGAGTCAAACTCAGCCGCGGAGAAAGCTGTTAAGCGTGCAAACTCGGACATTTTTAAAAGGCCTGCCGAGGAGTTATTGATCGCTGCTGCACGTACTTGGGCGCGAAACGGCGTTGTAATGCAGGGTGGGACTAGAACATATTTTTTTTTTTTTTAAATAAATTGTTACGTAATTTTTGGGTCGAAGGACGAGTTATTTTTACAATTTATACTTGGATTTTGAGACTTTTAGAAGTCTTTCGCAAGAATTGTTACATGTTCCAGTGTATTTTAAGAGATATTTATATAGCAGGAGGGTATTATACAAATCTTAAATTAAATCAATTTCTACGTTGAAATTGCTTATTTCTGTTCGTCATGTAATATTATGCTGGAGTACAACATGTATTTTTAATGTATCAATTCGTAATCTGCTTCTGCAGCCGTAATGTGTACATATAATGCCGCTGGAAATGTGAACTTATTGAATAACCCTCAGATACGTAATAACTCCAGAAATCTGTATCTAAAGTTTAATTCGAGAAGATTACAAAACAAGTATTCTGAAAATTTCTTGCTATAAATACGCGGTCCAAAATACATATTATAAGGCTTGGGTAATCTCGATGCCATAACAAAGCGTCCGACACAAGTTACTCGTGCTATAAGCAGACGAAAATTTTCTCGCAAACATTTGGCCAAAGACATCTCGAGAATTCAAAGCGGCAGCCGCACACACATGATTCAGTTCAGCCGCTGCCGCCGCGACGCGAAAGACAGGACACATTCCCAAAAGCAATTCGGAGCCAGCCTCTCCTCCTCCTCCTCCTCCTCCGCCTCCGCCACGCTACAGCAATTTTCCAGATGTGAAAATAGGAGAGGTATCTACTTTATTTCCAGGGAGATCCCGCCCGAATGAGAATACACGGTCGGGAGCGGCGGCGGGGCCGAGGAGGGCAGGAGCCGAGGGTAAGCCGCGGAGCGAAGTAATTTCACACGGGATGGTGAGCGCGGCGAGAGAGAGAGAGAGAGAGAGAGCGAGGAGGGAAGGAAGCCGGGAGAGAGATCGCAAGCGCAGTCTTATCTCGGGGAATGCGGAGGTGCCGCCGTCTCTCTCTCCCTCTCTCCCTCCTCCCCTGTCCCCCTTCGAAACGCGAAAATTATATTCTCGAAAAGCAGAAAATTGCTTCCCTTCGACGAATTCCGAATTTCGCGCCCTATCGAGGGCCCCGTAAAAATCGCCCGCGAAATTACACTTCCGTCAGCGCCGCCGCTCCTCTGGCACCCTCCTCCATTTTTTTTTTCCCTTCGCTTTTAATTTTCCATTCGGAGCGGCATTAGCCCGTCGATTTTACTTTATTTTATTGCTTCGAGGCTCCTTCCACGGGATCGCAATAGGCAGTTTCGATGAAGCGCCTCGGCTTGATCGAATTATTATCTTTTTGCTTAATAAGCAAATCGTATTTTATCTTGATACCCGTGACATTTGCGTCATTTGCAATATTATTTCCCAGCAGATTTATGGCGCTTAATCACTTGTTTACCCAAACACCGACTGTCCTAAAAAGCGTTGTAAAAAAAATACACGCCGAAAATGATAATCAGATAACCAACAGTCTCTCCCGAGGAGCGAAGCGTAAATCGAAAACGAGAGAGAGAGAAAAAAAAGAAAGCGACTTCTCATCGTTTAGCGTTTATCAAAGAGCGATTAGCCAGGAGGAGCGATGCAGAGGAGGGGCGGGAGCGTCGGCCACACCTCCGTTCGGCCCGGCAATTTGGTAGCTCTCGGGCCAAAGGCTCAAAAGGCAAACGGCGGTCGCGTGCTCGCCGTTATACAGCAATTCGGAAATAATGGAAGGAACCCGCTGATCCTCCCCCCCCCCCCTCTCTCTCTCCCGGGGATCACCGTAATTATACTAATGGCAATAGTTTGTAGCAGTCAAGCAGGCACGGGACCCTCGCGTCGCTCGCGTTTCGCTGCGCAGTGACGAGTGGCTTAATGCAGGGGTATCGACCGAAATCGCCGAGGAATGACTGGTCAATTCCGGCGACTTTCCCCTCGAACTCTCGCTCGCTCGCTCGCTCGCGCGAGCCACCGAGTTATCGCGTTTAGTTTTTATTAAATAATTACTGTGATTCGCCGGAGTAATAGCCGGAAGGGAGCGACAGGCCGACACCTGGCGTATACGCGGCGTTACGGCTTTTTTTATATATTTCTGCCCGACGAGCGATGCGTCATTAAAGAAGCGACCGTGCAGGGGCTGCATTTATTATAATCTTTCCGGCTAGAGCTGCTGCGCCGACCGAGAACTTGTGGAAAAAGGGGTGTGCGAAGGGGTGCATCGTGCATCTTAAATTGCTTATGTGACTTGCGAACATTCTCCATTTTGCAGAATCTACAATTTAACTATTGATGATTACGGCCTCGGTACGGTTCTCCGAATTTTTCGCGATTCTCGAGGGCGTTAAATAAATTATCGCGACTATTGTGGAAGCAGAGTCGCTCTTCCCAGACAGTCGAGGAACGATTCAATCCCGAGTAAGAAATGGGCTCACGCACGAAGCTTCCCGTAGGAGGATCCAGCCGTTCTCGAGTAAACAACACATCAGGATCATTCCCGGTCATTCGATTCCTCGCCCTTTGCCATTCGGTCCCTCGGCTTCGAAAGACGGAGAGGGTCCTTGGAAGAAGAAGAAGAGCCAAACGCGCGCTCGAGAGAGAGACGGAGAAAGAGAGACGAAATGCGTATAAACAGTATACCTGGCGCTGTGCGGCGCGTATTCGCGGTGGTGGGAGGAGCGAGAACGGGAGAGAGATTTATAGCCGCACGGAGACAGGGTGTAATCATACGCATCACCCCATCAACCCTGTAACTCTGATTTACCGTGGGAATTTTAAAAGTCGTTTCGATTTCCCCGCTCGACTCGGCGTTGTCGAGAGGATTCCTGACGTGCTGCGCGCTCTCTTTCTCTCTCTCTCTCTCTCTCTCGCCCGTCATGCCGCCGGGAATTTCCGCGCCATATCGATTACGTTCTCCGATATGCCAGAGTATACACACGAGCCATTCGCCTGCATAATTCCTGTTTGTGCGCTTTGTCCGCAAGCTCGAAAGTTTACTTTTATTATGCAAATGCACAAGGCTGGATTGATTAAAATTACAAGCCCGGCCCCCACCGTGATTTCATTATCCCTGCTGCAGGTATAGACGAGTGCGCGGTTCCGACGCACAAAAACGCGACAAAACCCGCGGAAGCTCACTCGGAAATGTCCAGAATCCAGCGAACGCCTCGCCAAGGTACTCCTCAAAAGCTCTGCGCCGCGGAAACAGACACGACGACGACGACTCGGAGGTACGTCACGACCGCCCGCGCGTAGCGAAAGTGCGTCGTTTATTTTTGCGCCCCCGGCGCGTGACAGTTATAAATCGGAACGTGATTCGACGGTCGCACGCGAGAGAGAGAGAGAGAGAGAGAGAGCCCACGCACGGCCTATACTCCTACGCCTCTCTATACGGAGGCCCGCGACCCTCTTCTCCGTGGCACACACGCCAAACTTAGTTCTCGCTCGTCGCGGAAGCGCGCGCGCGCCCGAGTCTAGTATATTTTCATCTTTGTTACTCCTCGCCAAGGCGCGCGGCGTGTCCCGAGAGT
The DNA here is from genome assembly GCA_035047165.1 of Ormyrus rosae. Lineage (NCBI taxonomy): Eukaryota > Metazoa > Arthropoda > Insecta > Hymenoptera > Ormyridae > Ormyrus > Ormyrus rosae. The sequence continues at coordinate 18,955,309 of JAWWML010000052.1, read as the reverse complement.
TTTTATTTCGGTATGCGCCAGACCGGTCGCTGCTCCACTTTTCCCACCGGCCGTTCATTGGGAAATAGTGCTCCTTCGCGATATGCCTCGCTCGAGGTGTGCGATGGTACTCCGTTACTTTATATATTTCGATGCTTCGACAAAATTTTCTCGAAAATTCTCTTCCCGGCCGAGGTGCGGAGGACAAAAAATAGCGAAATTTTCAATAAGTCAGCATTACTTAGGCGCGGGGGGGGGGGGCGCTTCCATTACGCCGCCACTACCCGGCGGGATTCATCTCCGGGGCAGAAATTCCGGGAGACTCAGCACTTTGCGCTCCTCGTGTTCGGGCGATTCGCTCCGCTGTCGAGAAGGCTTCGGCTTCGCGAAAAAGAGGGAAAAAGAATCTGCTCGGAAGGTAAGAGTCCCCCCCTGCTCAGTCGTGTGTGCCGCGCGATAGACAAAGTGGGCGACGCAGCAGAACGCTTATTTTCCCAATAACCCCATCAGAGAGTGGCTCCGCTTGCTCTCGGTATAAATAAATCAATATAACCCACCCTCGGCGCAGGCGGCAGCCCTCTCTTTCTCCGTGCGAGCAACGTGACGTATGAGGCTCTCCTGCAAGCGCGGAGGAGGAGGAGGAGGAAGAGGCTATATATAGGAGGAGGAGAGCAGCGGCGGCGGCGGCAGCCACCCTGTTATTTCACAGTTAGGCTCGTTCCAGCCCTCGTCGCGCGTCCTCCTCCTCGGCGTCTTCCGTCGACGTTTTCTTCCCTCTCGCAGGCTGCTGCCGCTACTGCTGGGCCGCCATCTCTCCTGGCTGCGAGCGGGCGCCGCGCACACACGAGTCCCGGGGGAAGCTTTTGTCCTCGAGCTGTAAGCGACTTCCTGACAGGCCAAGTTTGCACCTGCTCTCCCTCTCTCCCTCTTTATCTCCTCTGGCCTCTCTCTCTCGCTCTTTCGTCTAGGCACGCGTAATTTATTCCGCGCACAAGCGGATAATCCTTAAACACGCTATTCCTCCCTCTCTTTATCGCGCGAGGGATATTATTTTCTCCGCGGCTTAGTTCCGCTCTCACTTTTAAGTCCCTCTCTTTTTCTAGGCTGGAGCGCGCGGGAGAGAGAACAGAGGGGGGGGAGAAAAGAAAAAGGCGAGAGCTTGATTTACGACGCGTCCCGGAGTATGATGTACTGCTGTAAACAATCTGGTCTTTGGCGCTTGAGCGCCTGAATTTCTGGCCGCGATGACGCCTGCACACACCGAGAGAGCGAACGGCGCGCCGTTACGAATTCATAGATACACGCGCGCGCCGCGAGCCGTATTATGGGTGATTACGCGAGAGAGGAGAGAGATCCTCTCTGATTGCACAATTCACATCGCATAGTCGAGCGCCCCGACGAGGATGGCCGTGAAATTATGCCGAGTGTGTTGCGTCCGTGTTGCTCCGAGGAAATGAGGATGGATGCGATGATAATGGAAACATTTATCAAAAATTTTCACTAAATAAGAGTAAGTCCGACGCCTCGGGCGTCGACTGTGTATAATTTATGCCCGCTCGACGATGCTTTAGTGCCTCTTTTTTTATGTTTCCTGATACGTTTAAATTCGAATCAATCTTCTCGGAACGTATTATATATATACGATTTAATCAGATTTGTCGTGGCCGCGACTTTTGTTTACAGACACTAAATTCTTTCCGCCTTTTTGATTTACGCCCTCTCTCGCTTTATTTATAGAATCAACGGCGGAACGAGCGGCCGCACGCCGCGCCTCGCCGTATCGAGGTGCAATGGGCATCAAAGGAGATTTTTCCGGCCGTTAATATAATCCCGCGGCCGGGAAATTCTCGCGACTCAGAGCACCGCAGGCGGGATCATCATCGGGGCCGGTTTAACTTCTGTCGGTCGCAGCGAATAAAGCGGCGCGCGGCGAGGGTCGCGGAGATAGGAAGCTATCGTTTGGCTTTGGGGCAAAAGAGAGACGGATAGCTCGCTCGCTCGCTCGCTCGCGCTCGATCGTAATCAGTAATACGGCACGTCTAGATTATGCTCGAGATTTTGACGCGAACACGTGATGCAGTTTGTACTAGGCGCTTGGCGCGCGCGCGCGCACCGGCACGAAACTGCCTACCTGTCGGCCAGACGGACGACTCACTGAGCGTGGCATAGTAATTAATTATGAGCAGCGGGGATGCGATATTCTCGTCTTACACATGCTGCCGCCGCCGCCGCCGCCGCCGCCGCTCTTGTGCCTGCGTACATCCTACCCGCCTCCTCCTCTCTTCTAGCAGACGCGAGGGTGAGAGGGAGCACACGCCACCGGCGACAGTGCGAAAGGCAGCAGTGCAGTGCCGCGAAAATTCATTAGCGCATCGAGTCGCCTCTGTCGGGGAATTACGCACTCGCCGGGCCAGTCTTTTTTTTCGTCGGCAGGCTAAGCGGCAGCTCTCTTTTGTGGGCCGGACGCAGCCGATTTATCGCGGGAATTAGTCATTTTCGAAGGCTGCGAGGAGCATGTGAATGCGGTTGGACGTCGGAGTCGCGCCTGCGACTCTCCGTTCTCTCTTAGTAGGAAGCGGCGGAAACTTGTGGAATTAATGCGCTTTCGCGTGGGTTAAGCTCGTTTTTCGTCTTAATCATTGTCCCGAGTAAAAAAAGAGTCGATTCGACGCGCTGGAAAGTTTACCGATGAGGCGTCTTTTTCGGATACGGAATTTCAAAGCGGAATTTAGATATTCATGAGAAACATCTAACGATGTAAGAGAGCTGTTAAAATTTAGCAGGAACAAAGCTTGTAATTTAAAGTTTGAGATTAAAGGTAACAGCCTTCTGTTATCGGGTAGTTATAAAGCGAACACTAATGTCGGGTACAAAAGAATACAGGGCCCTTATGGTATCTCGGAAAACAGAGGTTCCACTTGACTCACGTGAGAACACCTTTGTATTCATTGAAACGCTAAAACCGCTTGGTAAGTTACGAGCGCCGCTTAGATTAGATTAGGGCCGCTTTCTTACATTCGTATATATACGTATACACATTTGCGCGACTTGCGCTAAACGCAAAGGCGGAAACGAAGAAGCCGCCGCCGCCGCCGCGCGCGGCGGTTTCTGATAAGGATCGGGAAACACCGCTGCCCCAGCTATTTTACACCAGCCCGAGCGTTGGTACGCGACAGTCGAGAGAGAGAGAGAGGGAGTAGAGGGAGAGAGAGAAACCGAACTTCCGGCATAAAAGGCAAATTCAACAATCAACACGTCTTTGAGCGGCGCAACTTTACCAAACGCGCCTCATAGAATTACAAATTTCAACGGTCGCGTGCGCCGTTCGAAATTCTGTGGTTTTCCCGGCCGAGGTGTTAATTCTTTCGCTCTATAGTGCAGATGACATCAATGGAAACAAAGCAAAAGGCAAATCAGCGCGAACGTGAAGTTGAATTTTAAAATAAAATTATCTCGGCCATATTTTATAAAAGCATTTGATTTGTGGAGGAATTGTGCAAAACCGAGAGCGAATCTACATATCGACCAAAGACGAGCTTGAAAAGGCGAATCGCCTCTCCTCCTTTCAATCCCCGTTTCTCGCGGCGTGTGCACGCGCGAAAGTCCACGAATGCGCGAATCGATAGCGCGGAAAAACGCGCGCCGCCCGAGCCGCGAGGAGAGAGAGAAATTGCGAAAGTGACGCGCGCGCGAAGGTGTATATCGTGACTCTCGTGACGGCCGCTCTCGCGCTCATGGTTTAATTAGCGATACAATGCCGGCTCTCGCGGCGGCGGCGGGGCAGGTACACATGCAGCAAATTTCTTGCGCTTTCGCGATTCCCTGGCAGTCTGCCCGTGACCTTTGACCTCGCCCCGAGGAAGACGGAGAGGAGAAAGAGAGAGAGAGAGAGAGCGCTGAAACGTAGTCGTTCGATTCGGCCTTTTAGCTTCTCTCTCCCACCTCCTTCTAGATTCTCTTTCGCTATCTACTTCGCGACTTGCCGCAATTGATTGCCCGCTTTCTGGGTTACGAAATCGGGGGAGCCCGAGCGTTTAGAGGACTCGTCTTCGTGCAAACTTAATGCGGGCAAGCGTGTGGTGCCCTATTAGGAATGCAGCTGTGACATTTTCCAAGGTTAGAAGGTGAATTTTAAGCGACGATGCTAATTCGCCCTCTTTGCGAGAGAGTTAATCGGCCACTTTAATGAATAGATTTTTTGGTAGCTGAGCAATTTTGTTTTGTTTTGTCATCCGCTTCGTTTAATGTACAGAAAACATCACAGCAATGTTAGTTAACTTTTTTTTACATATTTTCGGGAGGCAAGAAAAAAGAACGATCACATTAAAATTTTGGAACCGTCCAATGTCATAAGGACTTTTCTACCTGTCACGTAAGTGGGAATGAACGCAAACCATTAGAAATCTGAATTTCTGTTATTCCAATTAAGGAGTTTTCTTTTCGAAAGGCGCATTTACATCATCGAGAGTGTTAGACTAACCATACGTTAAGCTCTGGAGCGATTTAAAAGGTTGCGGCAGGTCGGCAGGAGGAGAGAGGGACGGAGAGGACTAAATGATGATAAACTATCTTGACGGCCCCACGGGCAGCCCAGACTGACCCGCGGGCGGTTTAAATTATATTCTTCCAAACTTAGAAAAAAAAAAGGTCGAGAAGTTCGTGGCCGTAAAAAAAGAAAACAGCTGGGGGGCGAGTCGAGCGCGCATTCCTGGCATACCCGACTTGAGACAATTATGAAATTTTTTTAAACCAGCCGTGAGGTGAATACGAACAGGTATGCGGAATACCCCGGCGAGTCGTCGTTTCGAGACGGGAGTAAACATTGGGGAGCTCGGAGGAAGAGATTCGGTTTTAAAAGCGAATTTGGCGAAATTTGTTTCGCATAATAAAGCGGTTTCCGACGGACTCTCTCCTCAATTAGCGCAATTGAATGCATTAACCCTCTCTCCCGAAAATTCATCGGACGCAATAAATATCTCGCGCGTCCCTTTTGCTCTCTCTCTCGTTCCGTTTTTGCCGGGGCTGCTTTTTTAAAGCAGGCGTCTTTATCTGGCGAACGCACACGACTTGCGCGCCAATTAATAATCGCATCGGAACTAATTAAATCGGGAAAACATGCAAATGCCCGGTGTTTATATTCCCGGAGAGCGACCGGTGGCCAATCGCGCGCCGCGTTGCCCGCGGGAGATAAAACGCGCGCGAAAGCTACCCTGGGCAAAAAAGAGGGAGAGAGAGAGAGAGCAGCGAGTTCGGATTCCGCGTCGCGTTTCGGGAGATTCGATTACAAATTGGTCATAAAAATGTATAAAACGAGCTCTCGCGCTCCGTTAATTAGATTTTTGTGCGCATGCGAGAGTGCATTGGCTTCGGAAGCGCGCGTCCGCAGAATCAGTCCTATATCGCAATCGTCGATATTGAATTCGATTTCGTCGTTCCGCCTCTCTTTTCCTCTCTCTCTCTGTCTCTCTCGAGCTTTTGTTATTCGATTGCTGGATTTCAAATTGGACTCTTTAAAGCCTCGGCAAAATCTATGAATTCTCTGGGGAATAATATAAAAATCCAATTTCCCCGGCGTGTATTCTGCATTGTTCAACCATCCATTTTATATAAATAAATAAAATGAAAGTACAATGCAATGGAAAAGGTTAAATTTCGACAATCAAATTTTGATAGACGTACACTATTCTACAGTACAATTTCAGTCGGTATTTTAAAAATTTTATTTATATAAGCTTTCATTAAAATATTTAGATTTTATTTTCAAGCAATTCTGTAAATTATTAAAAATACTGTGCCAACGGATCCTTTAAATTACTTTATTATTAAAAGCTTTTTGAACCAAACAATACAAGGCTTAACGCAACGATTTATTTATTTCGTTCTCTCGCACAAAACACTTGCCAACGTTTTCGTTTCATCCCGAACGGCATCGCGCGCAGCTATATCTTTACGAAGCAAAAAAAAAAAGAACAGAGAAACCATTAATGTTTTATTGAACTCTCCGAAGAGAAAAACGGTGTTTTGACATGGAGGTCGTAATAAAAGTGCAGCACCTCGTGCTCCCTGCCAGTGCTGCCAACTGCCGTCAAAAACGGGAATCACCTGAGCGCGGTCCTCGTTCTAGCGACGCGCCGCGAGCTCCGCTCGAACTACGTCGGCAATTCTTTCGCGTCTCCGTCTGCAGTGTGCAGCAAAACCGGCCCTTCCCTCGTACACACGTCCGCGCTCGTGTGCACTCACACTCGCTCGGCCTCTCTCTCCCCTTTCGCTCCTCCCGAGAGAGTGCAACACGCGATCCTCCGTCTCTCTCTCTCTCTCTCTCTCTCTCTCTATCTATCTATCTCTCTCTCTCTCTCCCCGTCCTCCTCGTTTCTTTTCTCGCACACCGGCAAAAGGGTGCATACGTGCAGGCGTACCATCACACTCGCCGACTCTCGCCATAGCGCCGAGGAAGAGGAGGTGGAGGAGGAGGAGGACGGGGCAGGAGTGCGCGCGCGAATGCAGCGAAATGAAGAGAGGGAGAGAGAGAAGAAAAGAAGGTGGCGGCGCGGCGCCGGTTTTTATTCGGTAATTACGTTGTTAAGTGCCGCGAGGGCAATTAAGACGCAAGAAATCGAACAACAATCACATTTACGGGCGGCTGCCGCCGCCGCCGCCGCCGCCGCCGTCGTAGCCGATGCTACCACTGCCGGTATGCTGGTAAGCGGCGCGTATTGATCCGCGATACGATGGGATAGGAAAAGGAGAGCGAAGCTTGCGCGAGCCCCGAGAACGAGAAAGTAAAAAGAGTAAAGAGGGAAAGGGAAGAGAGAGAGAGAGAGAGAGAGAGAGAGAGAAAACGAGGAAGCCGAAGAAAGGAAAGGACGAGGGAGAAAAAGAACGCGCGGCAGATATATGGAGCTTGAGGGGGAGGCATGAGATAGAGGTGAAGGAAGGAGCGAGGAAGAAAAACGAGAATGGACGCGGGGGCAAAAATACAGCGGCGAAATTAAAAGATTTTCTCTCGACTTTCGGAAAATCTTCGGGCTACTGGTGCTCCGAAGACTTTGGCTCGAGTTTCCCTCCAAATGGCCAGTCATCAATTCACGGCTATTTTTTCTGTAATTAGCTCTCCGAACTTTTTTTTTTCATCAAAGATTGGAGCAATAACTTATACACGCGCGCGTTATAATTGCACGAATTAATATTGTTAATAAAATAAGCGTTTCCGAGGCGAGTATGAGGTAATAAAGCCTGAAAAAAAAAACATTTTCCGAAACAGCGAGCCATCACGCGAAGCCGCGGCGGCGGCGCTCATTACCCTAACGAAAGCCAGATTTTCCCAAGGAGCTGAAAGTGTTTCGCTCCGCCGAGAGTCGTCGGCGGCGTCTTATCAAGTCTCCGCTTGCTTGCGCGTGTCTGTCAGCTCGTCAAAGGGAATTAGCTGCCCGGCCATCGAGCCGTGAAAACTGTGTGCGCGGCCTCCCCGGGAGAGAGAAAGAGAGAGAGAGAGCAGTATAAAGTACGCGTTCAAAGTGCATGATACGGACGAAAAAGAGAGAAGCACGAGGTGGCAGCGAGCATGTCTAATGACGTGGGAAGAAAAGGGCCAAGGCGAAGGAGAGAGAGAGAGTGGGGGGAGAGCGGCGAATCAAACGATATCGGGCTTCTGGATTAATTTATGCAGCGAAGGCTGTTAAAACGCGACACTCAAAGGCTCCGCCGCGCGCCGACTGACTCTCTCTCTCTCTCTTTCTCTTGCAGCACACGCGCGACTAACATCGCCGTCCTCGTCGTCGTGTGCGTATAGCTGACCACCGCGCCCGATTCGTTACGCATCGCGGGGCTTTGCGCGCTTGCAAACCGATATATTGCTCCGCACTCTTCTCGGCTGCATTCTTATATTCGACTCTTTTGCTCCCTTTTTTTTTTGGCTCCCCGGCGCACTTTTATTTTTGAGACTCGTGGAAATGTATACTTGCTGCCGTTGAAAAAATTTCTGATCTCTCTCTTTCATTTTTTTCGATGATAATTTCGATCAAAAAATTAAATCATTGTACAAGGGCGCAAGCATTGTTTGCTTTTGTTCCCCCCGTCGTTCCCCGGACGTTTTTGTCGCTCATTCAAGATTTCCTCGACGGGGTCGTAACAATGCCGGAAAAAAAAAAAATGAGGAGGGAAAAGGTCATCGCGGACACGTCCGAGTGAATGCATCGCGAGACATTCGCCATTGTAGCAGCGCGGCCGGCAATCTCTGAAACGCGGTTCTCCCTCTCGCTCACTCTCTTTGAGCCCGTCGCCGTCGAGCCACCATAAATCGACTCATCTGACCTCTGCGCGGCAGCGAGAGCGCATGCGCAAGATGCGCGCGCGATCGCATGCGCCTCTCGCTCGCCGTCGTACGCGGCCTTTTCTTTTACTCCTTTTTTTACGATCCGCTCTCCTCGATGTGCGCGCGCGAGCGTTTGTAAAAAGCGCATGATTTAAGTAAACGAGCGAATTTGTTGCGCGTGCACGACCGGCCGGCTACTGAACGACGGCGCAAGCGGGAGAAAATCAATTGAAATGCGTTAGACGCGCTGCAAAAAGACAGAGAAAAAAATAGCAATACACGTCTTTCGACCGGGTGATTAAGAATTAGTAGATTGCGAAAAAAATTCAACTTTACGATGATTTTATGTGGCTACTTTTCCAAACGGTTTACTATTAACAACGTTTTTTTTTACCTCCGCTCCGTTTTGTTTTTTTTAGCTGTTTTTTGCCGGTGGCAGTTTTTTTTTTCTAATCGTTACAAAGGCGTGTTTTAATAAAGTGCTTTACTTAACTGTTATTAAATGAAGTGCTTTTAGAAACCATAAAAACGATGAAATTATTGCTCTGTTTACAAAAAAAAAGGCCAATAAAATGGTTATCTTACGATTATTGCAGCGGCGGGAATTATTGATTGCGATAAAGTGTGACAAGTTATTTTTCAACACGAACAATTTCATTATCCAATTCGGCCCTCAAAGCCGTGAGAATAATGCAATTTCCTTAAAAATACCGTCGAAGGACGCGCGCTTCGGGTAAAACTGCTCGTCGGCTCTAAAAGCCCTTTAAAATCGAAATCACGTCTGAAAATTTTCGTTTTCCTTTAAAAGCCTCCAATTCCGAGGCTTCATCTCGCGAGAGAGAGAGAGAGAGAGAGAGAGAGACTTCCATTTTCTCAGACTGGCACACGACGCGCAGAAACTGCTTATCGATTTTATCAAGCTCCTGATGCACTCCGGTTCGCCGATTTTGCAGCTCTTTTTCTGCCCGTCCCGGCGTTGCCTTCCCTTCCTCCAATGTGGCATGAAACGTTCTATTGAATACCTAGGTAACGTATAGCGTGCCGGGTAGAGAATATTGAGATCAGAAGAGTCCCTGAACGGGAAATAAGGAAAGTGGACTCTTTTTCCTTTTCTCGAGGGCGAAACAGCTGACGCCGTATAGTACTCTGTCATGCGGGAACAACTTCATCTTCCGGTCCCTTTCCTTCGTCACTTTCGCTTTTATTAATTCTATATCTCTCTTAAAAATTTGTGTTCAACTGAATTTTCAAATTGTTTATTCGTTAATTTGATCTACAGTTTTGAATAAACATGAAAAAAAATTTAGATCTCGACTCTACAGTTACTCGAAGGCATTTTCAATTTGCAATGTAAACCGTAAAGCATTAGGCATTTTTCTCCGAGCGATGATCAAGCCGCGACATGGAAACATTACAGTGAAACAATTGAAATGATTTCATTGCCGTCGGGTATATGACGTAGAGCTCGGTCTCGCGCTCGAGAGCAGTTTGATTTATACAGGCGCAGCACTTATGGAAATAACCTGCAGTAGGCGCGCGAGAGAGAGAGAGAGAACGCGAATCGAGGGCGAGGAAAAAGCGCAAATGTCTTGGCCGATAATGTTATTATGCTAACGGTACGACAGGGCCGACGTTCCGCGTCAACTCAGAAAATCGCCCCGGAGAGAGAGAGAGAGAGCCTCTGCTTTTTCAATATTTCCTTTATTGCCCGAACACAAAGGCGCGCCATGATTACCGCCATAAAGTATGCATCAGAACGACGCCTCAAGTTTTACGCGCGAGCAACGGTAATGGATAACTTTGCACTGGCGATGGAAAAAAAGAAAATATTGCAATTATCGTCTTATAGTTCTATTGTAGAAAAAAAAAAGGTGAAGAAGTCCGGTATTACGGTGTTTTGTCACTTTCTGAATGGGAGTTTATGAATTTTTAAGGCTTTCTTCGTCGAAGGCGACTGTACATTACGCTAAAGAAAATCGAAAAATGCCTGTTTAAACATTTACAGCCGAGCGTAGGAATCTTTTTTTTTTACAACGAAACTGGAATACTTGATAACAACAGAACAGAATTATTAAACACACAAAAGCTGTTACAAAAATTGTTGCATAATTCAATACTTTTTGCATTCCATTTTGCCGCAAGACCTCCTTTACAGCCAGAAGACCTTTAGCTATCAGCTCGCAATTTAGCAGATAATTACAGGAACACGAAGCACTGCAGAAGTATAAGCGCGATCCATAAGAAAATGAGGTACTTGAAGCTTTTAGCGAGTACGTCTTACGTCTCCCGCGCCCTTGCTCGCGCGCGCGCGCATACTTTCTCGAGTTCCGGCTTCTGACGGCATTTATTACGAAGGCAGGGGCCCCGCCTCTAACGTCTTTACTGAAAACGCCGGAGCGCGGCGGCGCCGACCCGGGAAGCCTCTCCTTTTGCGCGCGTAGGTTTGCACAATGACGCGGAAAGCAAAATGCGCGCCCGCGCCGCCGCGCGCGGCGGATAAATAATTTATCGGGCAAAAACGCGGTGCGCTCTCTCGTCTCTCGTGTTCGTGATTTGCGGCCGAAACGCGATTCATAAATAATTTTCTAACTCGCGCCGCGCTCCAAAAGTGGACGCGAGCCCGGCCGCCGCTGGATATTTATTGCGATAAGAGAGCCGCCGAAGGATTAGCCGGTGCGTGAAAGTCCGGGGAGAAGCTTTGAATATTGTTGGGAGAGCCATTTTTCCTGCGGCCGCATGGGCATGGCTGCTTTTTGTCCGTGAAAGCGGCGTGTTATTGCCGCCGGGGAGAAGGAGTACAAATGGGTAGCTGCACCTATATACGCTGCTGCGCTGCCGCGGTAACTCGGAGTATACTAATGTTGCTGTAATACACTGTTAATGCAATTTCATACAGCGCGAAATTTATGGGTATAATTCAATTTAATCCGATAGTATTTATTGCGAATATTCATTAACTTTCTATAATGTAATTGAAATAACGCATTTGTTTGAATTTCTCTTTAGAGTTGATTTTTTTAGATCCAATTAAGGAACGCTTGGGTGGAACTAGAAAAGTTTGGAAGGAACTGAAACCAATTAAAAAATAGCACGAGCGCCGCGTCTTAAAGGAAAAAAAGGTGGACCGGAGAGGAAAAATTAAGAAAATCCTAAAAATTTAATAAACCTAAAATTACGGCGGAGGAAAGCGGGAGCAAAAAAAAAAATAGCTCCGCGAAAAAAGGGCAACGAAGAAGGAAAGCCGACGATAGAGCGGGCAAAAGAGTAAAAAACAGCATTCCTAGCGAATCGCTGGAAAACAGAGGAGAAAACGGAAAGAGAGATCTATACATATACTATATATATATGAAAGGAGGGGTCGGCGAAAAAGTAAAAAAAGAAAAAAAAAGGAAAAAGAGAGAAAGAAAAAAAAAACGTGAAAGAAAGGAGAAGGAAAGAAAGGAAGGAAGCTGCGCCGGAGGAGAGGTGGCGGACGTACGGGAGCTTGCGAGAGAAAGAGGGATGGAAACGGGAATACGATTGGTTTGTACGGGTCGCCATTTACACACAGAGGGGGTTTGCCTCTCGCGCAGCTTCCTTCTCCCTCGGTCCGCCTGGGGAGTCTGCGTTCGAGAGAGCGAGATAGCCCGACGCGAGCCCGCCGCCGCCGGCCTCGCGTCTGCGCGGTTCCTTGACCCTGGGATATGTATCTCCTCCGCTTCTGGAGGCTGCGCGCCGCGTCGACCAACCGGCTCGAGCTTGACGGACGTCGCGACGCCCTACGTCACCTTTATCGCCGCCCGACGCCCTCGACTCCGGGGAGAGAGAGAGAGAGAAGGACAGCTCCCCGCCGAACGGCTACTTTCCTCTACTCCTTTCCCGATCGCTGGCTGCTGCTGCTGCTTCCTTTTTTCACCGGCCGGCACACGATACTTTTGATCGAATTCTCGAGCCGCCCGATTGCTCCGGGGAACGCGCGCCCTTTCATTTGCAATGAGCAAGTCCATTCATAATTCCGGCGAAGATTGAGCGGCTCGATTAAAAGCGTTTCTGCGACCTTTAATTAAATTAAAACGAGCCCCCCTCTCTCTCCCGAGGTTTTTATTTGCCTGCGGAATGAATATCCGCGTCGATTAGATTCGCTTTTGCGATATTGTGTAAACACTCCGAGCGAAGGAGCAAAAAGCGCGCCTCGATTGGCGAGTAGATAAACGGCATTAACAGGTCAGACATCGTGTAAAAGGAAAAATACGGCATTATAAAAAGATCGTAAAGGACAAAACAAGTCGGCGAGCTAAACGCGCCGTATAGTCGCAGTTTACCGGAGATATAAAAATAAACGGTATATAGAGGCCTCCCCCCCTTCGTTTCCGGGGCATTTAAGGAAGAGATCTCCGCTCTCGGCCGGTCTACACGCGGAAACAAGTTTCGTTTTCCGATCCGTCTGATGGCTCTGCTTTTATCAACGTCAGCCCCCCTCCGCTTCCCCCGCCGTCATAAACGTGTTCCCGCGTAACGAGGCACTAGGCCAAGGACCTCCTCTCTCTCGCACCCGAACCTGCCTCAACGCGGGGCTCGTAAATAATAATGCCTCGGGTGTACCGCGTAGCGCGCCGACACTCCTTTTACGCCTTTCGGGAAGTGTCGCCGAGCGACGCTCCATCGGAAGACCCCTCGAAACGCCACCGGGGCCTGCGTCTATCGAGACGAGAGAGAGGCTGAGTGCCTCGTCGACGTAACGACGCGAAAGCCTTTTTTTTTTTTCTTTTTCCATCGACTCCGCTTGTTCTTCCCACGGGTTATGGACTCTGCTTATCGCCCGGGCGGTTTATGGTACCTACTTACGAGGAGGCCCGGAGTCGAGTCAAATTTTATAGGAGGAATAGTAAACGAGCCCCCTTTCAAGAATTCTCTCCTCGCCGTCGGAGAGAGTTAAAGATTTTACGATCGTGTCGGTGGTTTGTCGCTCGATTAACAGTTCTGCTTGCCCACAAAAGCAAAGCAACACCCCGGCCACGGTATATATTCAATAGCCCAATCTGTCGGAGCACCGAGCTCCTTATACAGTCATGCAAAGCGGCTAATCCCCCCTCTATACTCGCGGCGATCTGCGAGCATTTCCATTGACTGTGGCCTGGCGGCGCGCGCAAAAAGCGTGCATGCGCATAATCGGCAAGGTCGGCATATACTCCTATAGCCGCGCGGCGCTCGATAGATATATCTGATTAATTCGCATGGCGGATACGTCTTTATTGTATTAATGTCTCTCGGGCAGCTCGGAAGCAATAGCCGCGCGCGGGATAAGATAACGGGGGGGGGAGACCGCTTCCTAGCCAAGTGCACAGCGAACGGAGACGGCCGCGATCGCGGTCGGAGGGAGAGGAAGAGAGCTATAGGCTCGCCGCGTATTCAATGGCCCCTGGATGGAGTTGCATGTATATTTAAGGCACATAATCGCCGATACGGATCGCCGATAAAAAAAAAGGCGGCTAGCTTTATGCGCTAAGGTCAAGAATGGCAGTCGGATTAAAGCCTTCCCCGCCGAGCCGCTTGCTTTTGCATGCACGTGCGCGCCGTCGCGCTGCCTCGCGCCGCCTGCAGTGCGATTACCGCTTTATACGAGCGGCGTCTCGTATTGAAATAAACGGTAGCAAGACAGCGACAAGGCTCGGAAATTAAATAATCGATGCGAGCAAAAAAGTGCGTAAGTTTCGATAGGTTATTGCCGATATCCAAGCGAGCTGAAAAGATTAGGTTTACGAACGCAAATCATTCCTACCCCATTTACTCCCCCGCCGGCTCGCGCAGTCAGCGATCTCGCATAATGATAAACCGGAAATCTGCTCCCCGCCGAATGCCCGGGCAATATTCGCGGCGGCTCTCCGCCGTAAACTCTCCCCCTCGAAGAAGACGAAGCAGCGGCTTCGCGGGCACTCTCCTCTCCTCGTAAAGAAACCCCGGCGCACTCTTCCCGGAGGTGGGCTTGGTACACACGATGACGATTGCGCGCAGTAGGTTAGTGCAGGCACGCGCGAGCGGGTGCATCGTTGTGTGTCTGCTATCGGGTCGCGGAGGAGGAGGAGGAGGAAGGGGAGGAGGTGCGCGGCAGTATAAGAGGAAACGAGTGGGGGAGTGAAATGGGGCCGACGGCCGAGAGAGAGCGAGAGAGAGAGAAGGGCATGGGGTATTAAATCATAGAGCCGAGCGCCTGCCGCCGCCGACGCCGCGCCGGTTTACTACCGGATAAAACGCAGTGACTGTTATGTTATGGACCACCTGTATGCCTCGACCCTGAACTCCGTGCTCTCTCTCTCTCTCTCGCTTCGGAGCCGACTAAAATCTATATAGCCACCGAAAACAGACCTCTTCTTCAACCCTACCCCTTCCCAAAAGCTCTCTCTCTCTCTCTCTGCGGCTGTGTGTTTCGCGTGATCTCTCTCGCGCGTGGAATCAGACCGGAGCGCGAGCATCTTCGACGCTGCTCGATCATGTAAGCACCTCGCCGAGGGAGGAGCGTTTACGGCCGAGGCCGTAATGTCGTGCTCAATAGATAATGCGATCTAGTCTTTTAAGCGACGGGAACTTGGCTCTGAGTCGATAAAAGGTAGCTTGTTTCGAGTCAATCAAGCCGCAATTTTTTTTTCTCTTCTTCTTACGGCGGTAAAAACTTTTCCGGTTATACATTAGAAACTCGGGGAAAAAAATGAAGAAATTACGACAATGAGCGCGGTGTTTGATTATTTCTGGTATACACACATAATGCGCTCGATTAATATTCAAGCAAGCGTAGAGCCAGCTCCCCCGAGTGTGCATCAGCATATTGCAATATCTTTACACTTGTATTCGAGGTGGATAAATATTCAACGAGGAGAATCTGCAGCCACGATAAATAACTAATACATTTATAATAACGCGCGGCGCGCGGCTATAGAATATCCCTCTGATTGACTTACAATCGCGCTGTACATTATCCATACAGAGAGGCGCGTGCGACAAAAACAAACCACAATGTACACAGAGAGAGAGAGAGAGAGTCGTGTGCCGTCATACACGAAATCAATTCAGCCCGGCATAACGAAAGTACCTCGCCGCGCGCGCGCGCGAGCGCGAGCTTATTATGCAACTTCTACCAGCGGCCGAACAATAAAGGCATTTGCATAATCAGTGCACTTTAATCGTCGAGTACAAATTATCAAGTTTCCATCGGCAGAGCGAGAGAGAAAGAGAGAGAGAGAGAGGCAGCGTCAAAAGAACCAACCCGCCCCACTCGCCGGCAGCGGCTTCTCCCCCTCCGTGCCGATATGTGCAAGCTCTCCGGTGCGCAGAAAACGACCAATCAACGCCGAGAGAGAGAGAGAGAGAGGCTATGGGATCACACGGCGGCGCGCGTAGCAGCTCCGAAACATTTTCAAGTTGGTAAGCCGCATAACTCGCGCTCGCAGAAGCTCCGTAACTCTGTTAATTCATATCTAGAAAGTTGCCCTGACGATGTGGGCGAGAGGGTGCAGCGGCGGCGGCGGCGGCGGCAACGGCAGCGACGGCGGCAAAGGCGAAAGCGAGAGTGAGAGAGGGAGCGCGGGGGCGTTTCTGCCGCTGCTGCCGGCGGGGGTACTCGGCCAGAAGAGAGGGTTGCTTCGCCTTTCGCTTCGCCGAGGCTTCCAGGAATCGATACGCCGCCGGTGGAAAGCACCAGCGCCACCAACGCCTCCCTCCGCCACTCTACGTCATTGCAGCCGGCGCTCTCTCTCTCTCTCGCTCTTCTTCTTCTTCCCGTCTAGGCTTCCCTGCCATTTCGGAGTCCCGATTCACCTATGGAGCCAGACGCGACCAGCCGCCCCCCGCCCTCCTCGAGATGCGCACTTTCGCGGTCTTACCTTCGACGTATATACCCGGGGGGGATAAGTTTCGCTCCTCGGAATTGCCTTCGCGGGGAGAGAGAGAGAGAGCGTTTCCGCGCGCTGACGCCGCCAAGACTTTCTGATTTATGCCCTAATTGCTCCGGGTATAATCGCGATATTGCTGCCCGAGCTGGCCTCTCCCGCGAGCTAAGGTTCGGGATGGGGCTAATGCACCGCTGCCGAGGACCGGAGACAGCAGTTGGGTCAGGGAGGTTATTGTAATCTAATTAGAGACGTGTGCCTATAAGTCCGCTAATTGTCGAATGGAGCGCCGCGCGGGAATCGAGATTACGGGACGGGAGAGAAAATTCGCAACTACATGCATCAGCGGAGGCGCAAGTGCTCGCGACAGACGAAGGCGGCGGCGGCGCGAGATATATTCTGCGTAGTTTACCGCGTATACTCGAATTAGCCGAAGCAGTTAAAGAGACATCGAAATGACACGCTGCGTTAACTTCTGGCACTTCTCGATGCTAATGCTCCACCGCCGCGGCGGCGGCGGCGGCGGCGCTCTGCTTTCTTCCCTCGTCAGGGCGTTATGCGCCAAGTTGAATTGTCCCCCATGACTTTCGCGAACTCCATAACTGCGCGAGTACTTATTCAAATCGCATTGCGCGCGCGTCATTTCGCGCCCCTCGTGGCTCGCTTTCGCCCCCCCCCCCCTTCACCCCCGGTGTTCCGATGCCGCGCGCGCGAAGCCTTTCTTTTCGGCTGTACAGGCTCCGCGCGCCGCATCCGTTTCCAATAGCGTGACGCTGTCGAGGGGGAAGGATGACGATATTCCTTTATTTGATTAATTACGGTCATGAATGTGTCTGGATCGGCGGCTGCGGATTAATGACGAATGACGTTCGTCTACATCGAATTTCGCGCGGAGCAATGATCGCGTCGCGCGCGTTTTTTGCGGCGGGACGACGATCGTCATGAAATATGGAGCTCTCGCAAAGAAGACGTCTTCCGGTAGTCATTCCAGGCGAATGATTTATTCCTTCGTTGTAATTTCGTCGGATAATTAAATTTCGTGTTTCATATAAATTTAACTTTGCGGTCTGCATTTTTTACCGGTACAAATATTTCTGCTAAAATTTTGTCTTTATTTCCAATATTTATAAATGTATCAGTATTTTATTTCTCGCCACGGCAAAGAGAAAAGAAAATAATGAAGCGATGTTGGCAAACGGAGAACCGCAGACTTCTTCGAGTGGGGAGGCGGAGAATCGGTTCGAAGGGCTCTCGAGCATTTGGCTTTGGCAGAGTCGTAAAAATAATGGAACGTCGTGCATGTCGAGCTGCGCCGGTTAAATAGCATGTAATAGAAAGCAACTTGACCTCCCCCCCCCCCTCTTCACGGCGACGAGGCCCACCTCCTCGATTATACTTTTATCGAAATAATGTCGTTCGTTAATTAATTCTCTCTGTTATCGAATTTTCCCTTTTAACAATATGTCGATTGAGAAAACGAAGATTTTAATGAAATCCGCATCTCAGAAACCGAGGACAATCAGTGCCAAGACCACATCCGCCAAGGATCTCCTCTCGGGCGATCTTACGGGACGCGTCGGGTGATACCAGGCAACGCGAGGATATTATACTTTATGAAGTCGCTCGCGTGGATTAGCCCGAGAGCCAATATGCATAATAAATAATGCCCCAATCGCGTGAGCCGCAATTTCTTACGGGAGGTACTTGCACCGTAGCGCCTTTATTTTCTCGTCAGCCGTCCGCCCAGTGGGTAATACTTGTGCTTCTCTCTCTCTCTCTCTCTCTCTCTTTCTCCGGCGACAATTGTGTGCTCGCGATTTTCTAACTAAACACCTGGCCGACGACCTACTTCGCCGAGCTCAATTTATGTACCCACTGTACATTGTTTCGGATTTATCGTTTTATAAAAGGAGGCAGATGACGAATGGGACTCGCGCCCCGCGCGCGCCGTCCGCTTTAATTGATCAATGCATTTCTCTGACTTACGAGCTGCCCAGCTGATCTCAGGCTAATTCTCCGGAGACTAATCGAGCGAGACTTACCTGAAACAGAAAAAGACATGGACACATTAGTTATCGGTGATATATGCGACAATTTTCGCTGCTCTATTTTGCATAATAATCAAGTCGATCGATATTCATTGTTGCAAAACAAAGCATTCAGCTCAAGTTTGGGACAAAAATATTTAGCAATTATCCGGGAGAAAAAAATTACGGCGATTCGCGAAGAGATAATAAGTGTAACCCTACAATAAACATTTCGGCGCTCGAAAATTCGCCAACTATTCCGCATAGTCGCATGCTCGAGTGCGATATAAAACTTGCCGGGCATTAAAGCTTAAATAAAGAAGGGGGGGCGCCGACGGCTCTCCCGTCCTCCTCTTCCTCCTCCTCCGCCCTCGAAATTTTGCCATAACGCGCAGTTTAAAAGGCCTTCTACTCATTAAAATCTGTTTAGCCCGCGCGAATAATAGTCTGCACCCTCGCGCCTCGAAAAACAGCCCCGAGCTTCCGCCCTTCCCGGCGCGCGAACCCGCGAATCCCCCGAGACGGAGGAGGAAGAACAGCGCCGCCGCCGCCGTAGCCGCCACCGAAAAGCTGACCCCTCGCTCATTTGAATTTCTATCAGAAAATTATCAACTGTTTTGATTTTATCGCCCGAGGCGCTATCTCCTCCGCCGTTTCTTCCAATTCTTTTACCGTTCAGTGCTTTTATGGCTTCGGTTAAAGCCTCGCTGGATTTATATCGCACCGGGGAGATTATACGACGCGCGGCGCGTCCGCGCTGAAATTTTTAAGCGAGCTTGGAAAATTTCTTTTTACGCCTCGTATAATTTCTAAGCGTCGCTCGCGACTGCCTCGTCCTCGGAGAAAATTTGATTTTCGCGGGAAGAAGAGCATCGGCGGCCGGCACGGCAGCGGAGTTTATCAAGCTTCGTACGTACGGTGTAGACACGGAGAGAGAGAGAGAGAGAGTGCAGTGGACGTGGCATCGCAAGTACCGGGGCATATATACGTAACCGCGCGGCCCGGAGAAATCGTCGTCGCCGTCGTTGGCGTTAACAGCCGAGTCCGTTGCGCCGTCACGCGCCGGATTACGCTCGCGCTAATTACGTGGCAATGCTCTCGATGGCCGAATAACGCCTGTTTAAATTAGACTAATGGCCGGCGGCCGGCGTTGTCGCACCGAGCCAGCACGCGCGCCGAGCGCGCGCACCGACCCTTACAAGGCTAAACTTGGATTGATTGAGAACGATGAGGTTGCGCTTAAGGTACTCGGAGAGCTGCACCCGAAATACGACTCCTCGGGGCGAGTCGATGCGCGACTTGTAACCCGCTCCGATTTATCGATCTTCGCGCTAAGCGTTATCGTATTTACAAATCGTCTACAAAAATGCGGCTCTCCCAAAGCCGGAATAAACAATTCGGAGCAGCGCCCCCCTTCAGAAAGCTCCTTTCAATCTTCTTCGTATACCGTATTCAATACTCGCGGAAAAAAGAGCCGCGTATACAAGAAAGAAGCGACTACGCGAGTTAAGTGGCTGTTTATGCCTGTTTTTCGTCGGCCCCCACAGCCTCCTCGTTGCTTCCCCTATATATATATACATGCAAAGCGGCGAGCTATTTCTTAGAGGCGCAGCCGGGAGAGAGAGGATATCAGCGGGGTTTCGTCCGGAGGTAAATGTAAGCAGTAAGCCATTTTCCAGACGATGAAGCGCGAAGCCCCGGCGGTAATCCCCCTACCTTACCGACCGGGAGCCGCGAGAAGAGAGAGGAAGCCACCCTCAGGTGTGTGCCCCGCGCTGCGGCCGGGCTTCGTCGTATCGCGTATTCAGTGCAGCTCGCGCCCCCGTCCTGATTACATTTCGTCAGATTATCGGACATTAGCCCCTCTCCCGAGCGCGCCGCCGCCGCGGCTTGGCTTAGGAGAGGGGTGGGGTGGCCCAGTCTGGCCAGGAAAAAAAAAAGAAACTTAATCGCGCCTAACGCGATCCGTCCCAGACCGCGCGGCTCGGCTATCGATTGACACGTGTGCGTGCCTTTGCGCTCGCCGCGGGCTTACGATTGTAAGCTTTTTAGGCGCTTATAACGTTAAAGAAGCGATTTCGTCGCCTAATTCGATAAAATTCTATCGCCTCGGGGGAATCCAAAGGAGTGCAGTGGAATTTAACTAGGAATTCCGTAAAAGTGCGCGGAAAAATTTCCACGGTTCGAGGAGAGAGTCGAGGGGGGGTTGGTGTTCGCCCGAAAATCGAGCGGATGATGGCAAAGAGCTCGGAGGGTATAAGATAGCGGACGAATAGCCCTGCCATTACGTAATATCCGAGTCTCTCGACGGGGACGTCCCGCGGAGTAGTAGTGGCTCTCTCTCTCTCTCGCGCCTTCCCGGATCCAGGATTTATGCGTCCTTGGCGATGGGAGGAAGTGCGGGGTATTGGTCTTCCTATTCTCGCAGGAAGTTTCGGCAGTCGCTCCCCTCCCGCCCCGCTTCGAGCTCGCAGAGGACGCCGTTAAAGCTCGGAAGCGCCTTCCGAGACGATCGCTTACTGCCTGCTTCATAAAGCTCGACCGACTACCCAAAATTGCCTCTTTTTCTGCTGACGATCCGGGAAAAGTATCATCCTCCCCCCGCGCTCTCGATGCTTCAATCGACCGTCATATATTTATTGCTTTTAAAAATCTTCTTTATAAATTTTCAAAAAAGCGTTTTTGCGTCCACTTTCGCTTCGGGCGATAAAGCCGTCGGATATAAAAATCGCTGTCGCTTTGCGACGCGAGAGGATTCGATGAATCAGCGAACGACCCGCGCAGCCTCCTCCGAGGAGATATATTTTATAAAAAAAAAAAAGAAAGAACCACGCTACATCCGAAAAGAATAAGCCCGTCTGTGCATTGACCGGTCCATTAACGTCCGCGGAGAGGAGCACAATTAACATTCGTATCACGCGAGCCACGAAAGCCAGCCCGAGAGCCGGAGCCCGGAGGGAGAAAAAAGGGAGAAACAAGCGCAGGCTAATTGCCCAGCGTTTACTCTCGAAAAACCAAGCTGCGGCGCACGCGCGCGCACCAGATACCGTATTATATGCAAAAGCGGTGCGCGCGCGATAGGCGGCTTCCCTTCCCTTTTTTTTTTTGCGTTCTCTCGAAGCGCACAAGTCTCGCGCGCTCTCGCGGTACTTTCAAAGAGCGAGAGCGCGCCCCGCGGATGATTGGCCGGCGTCACGCGAGCGGGCTATTTTTCCCGGGCTCAAAATTCGCAGCCCCGGACGCGAGAGAGAGAGAGAGAGGGAATGCGGGGTGGCCCCGTCGCTCATTATGCCGGGGGGCTGCATGTGTGTGCGTACGGACGAAAACAGAAACCCCGTGTGTAGTTTCCGCCCAGAGAGAGAGCCCGGCCTTGTCCCTAAAAGCCGCCGAACGCAGGCTCGCGGAATATTTAACGAATTTGAATATCAAAGTACTCCCGCTGTTTCGCCTCGTGCTCGTGAGTGTCCCCGCGCGCGCGTGTATTTGCGCCGGAATAATGTAAACAATCGGCCCGCGACGCGATAATTTTTACCCGGTAATTTATTGTAATTTATTGCCGGAGAGCCGCGAGCCACCGCCGCCGCCGGCTTTTGCAATGCAGAAATTATCGAACTGACAAATGTACATGCCGTTCGAGTTAACGTTCTCGCGTGTAGCTCCCCCCGCGCGCACGCGCCGGGGACCTTTTTCGATGAAAGTAACGCGCGATCCCGCACCGCGCATTCGACATCTCGTAATGCGACGCTACTTCGTTGCCAGGGAATTCGCCAAAGAGTTCGCCAGAAGCGTTTTTTTTTTCTCTTTCGTCAATAAAACTCGAATTGTCCTTCAAAGTCCATCCGGACGAGCTCTGAATGTTTTATTTAAGCCCCGAGCCTACTCAAAGTTTCAATTTAAGCGCGCGGACGAGCGTTTCGAAGCTTTTTTTTCGCGCGCGGCGCGGGTCCGACCGCCGAGAACGAAAAGAAAAAAGAAAAGGAATGTAATCGGGCATCTCGGCCGCGTGCTTCCTATCTTATTCAGAGCGCCGTTTTTCTTTTTGGCGCTTCTTATCTAAATAAATGCCGGCGTCAATTCTCCCGAGGAGCGTTTTGGTAGTTTATTAAAAATTTACATCTGCCTTACGTACCGTGTATACAATGCGCATAAAAATCGCGTGTGCGCGACTCGAAAAAACGGCCACCTCGAACGAGCCAAGAAAGAGCGGAAAAAAAAAACACACACGCACGCACACGCACACAGGCGCGAGAAGAGAGATAAAAGAACGAGGTGACTTTAATCGTCCTACGCGTATAGAACTTGCGGGGATGTGACTCATTTATTTTCTTGCTGCGTTTTAGCCACACGGCCTCGGCCTTTGTCTTTCCGTCTCTGTCCCGCTTGCTCGCGCACATAATTGCTCGTTTACTCGGGCTCTTGCTCGTCTCTCGCTTCTTTCGCGCAACGCGAGCAATTGAGCCTGTTATAACGTTTCCGAGGATGGGTCAGCTGTTCGAGGGGGTCATCGCCGAGAGAGAGAGAGGCTAAAAGGTATAGGGAAACGAGGTCAATCATTCGTACGTATATATTGTACACGAAAAACGAAACAAAAGCAGCTCTATAAGTGGAAGTATAACTGGGTTCGGGGCGTGAATTCTATTAACGCGCCCGGCGTAATTCAGCCGTAATTGGAGAAAATAATCTCTTGTGAATATATATTCGAGCCGCTTTCGTGTGTCAGGGTGTTTAGGCCCTGTCAAGTTTAAAGAGGATGTGGAAATAGATGATTTAAGAAACTGATATTTCTGGCGATTGTTAACGAGTGCAGCTAAGCGAAAGAAATCAAGCGCGCCCTCGCTTTTTTTCATTGGCCTGTCGTAAATTCAATAATCTAATGCGGCATGCAATTTTGCTCGAGTTTATTTTTAAAACCCCGGGAGATAATCGGTTTTAAAAGTTTAAATTTTCGAGAGAGAGAGAACGTATAATCGTCGGTTTCTTTATCAAGATTTAGCGAACTTCTGTTACTACTTAAATCGATTAGAAACTTTTTTATCCGGACGTCGCCGGTGAAAACCATTTGCGTGTACATGTTAATTGAAGCCTTTTCTACCCTCGATGCCTAATCGGCGCGAAACATCTTTTACTTTTTTAATGCCGCGGCTCTCGAAGCGTGAACGAACAAAAACGTACGCGGAGCAACAGCCATTTCATCGAGTGCAATACTTTTTCTATTTTAATGAACGCCGACTTCTATTTATAAAGCCGACAAGGGAATACATACAGCGGGTTTTTCTTATTATTATAATACCCCACACGCGCGCGTAGCTTCGGTTTTTATATTTTTATATACAGAAGAATTAAATCGGCGCTCGTTTAAAAGCATTGTCGAGTGTGATATTTTTATTAGAGGAGCCCGCGCTTACTTAATTGGATAAGAAGTGTCGAGTAATTAAAATAAAATGAAAATAGCATAACTATAAAAGCCGAGGCGTAAATCTGTTTAAATAGGAGGAATTATGGCCGTCGTTCTTTTCTGCATTAAAGCGGCTTCGCTGTTTCAGTAAAACGCCTCCAATCTCCCCCTCTCTGGATTTGCAGAAGGGACGTGCCGCTCGCGATAATATGTAAATATTCCGTTATCTATGAATACCTTACCCCACGCCCGGGTTCTCTGATGACATTAATGTGTTTAACAAAGTCACTGACTATTTGCACAATTATTACGTGTGCAGCCCGACCGATGAGTCATTACTATCGCGCAATTCAGCTGCGGCGATCGATAAGAGCAGACGATAAATATTTGCCGCCCGAAGTTTTTTTTTTTGTTTTTTTTTTTTTTTCGAGAATGCAAATCCGCGCCGAAAGTTTTCCGGGTCGTTACAAATTTTTATACTCCTCGCGGGCCCCGTCGCTGGTGGGGAGAGAAAGTTTAATTAAAAAGGATTCGTAAAAAGGCGTTATGACCTATGAGTTACTTTTTTTAATATCCCAAAGTTCGCTCTCGGCGTTAAATGTACGATGTAAAAGTTCCGCGGCGTTTTCCTCCGACGAGTCGAGAGCGCTTTACCACTGGCTTAAAGCCATAGAAGTTGCGCGGCGCGCGGGGCGCAAGGCAGCGGCGACGGCGGCGGCGGCGGCGGCGACGGGAGCGCTTATTCTAAGCGCGTAGTAACTCGTGCAATTACGCAGCTTACGACAAATCGATGGTCTTTAATTGCGTCGCGGAATTTACGGCAGCCGAGGCCGACGTCCCGGGAGCGGTATTCCTTCTTTTTCCGAAGTTCACCCCTCGCGAGAGAGGCGGGGGGAGAGGCGCGATCGTTATTTCAACTCCTCTCGATTTTCCCTCGTTCCTCTCTATCGCGCGCGCGCGCCTTCCCTTTTTTCCTCCTTCGTTCCTGTTTTTTTTCTTTTACGATTTCATTGCGCTTCCCTTATTTCACGGACTTTTTACGCAGCTTTTCGCCGCCGCTGACTTTCTGCGACGGCTAATGCATATATCGATATGGGAATAGGGACGTGAAAAATCGACGCGTTAATTTTTTCATCCATTTTTCAGGCGCACTTTCGCGTTAGAAACTTTTTCACCGGTCTCAGGCTGAGAAAGTATTCAGAGTGTAATGGATACAAAAATTAAAATTTAAACTGTCTTCTTGAATTAAAAGTGAAGATGCCACGCGTAATGAAAGTCGACCAGCGATTCGAATCGAACTCGCTCCTTCAACTTAAGTGCTAGTAGCAAAATTAATCAACAAGTTCAACATGAAAGTATCAAAACTTATCAATCTTAATAATAGCAACGCAATAATCAAGCGATACCGAGCGACATCCCGGAAAGGGGAAAAAAACCCGCCGCAGAAAGTCCCCGAGATCGATCTCTCCAAAAGGAAGAGGCTCTCGAGAGCGACGAAAAAAATTGCCAAAAAGAGGTAAAAGGGGCAAGACTCTCCTTACGGTAGCGCATCTCGGAAGCATCGGGAGCTTCTCCGCTTATGCGAGGAGGCCGAAGCGGCAGCAGCGACGGCCCCCGAAAATGATTAGTTATTAAAATGCCGATAATTATATATAATCAAGCGTCCCGGGGAGTCCTCTCTCTCTCTCTCTCTCTCTCTCTCTTCCTCTCGTGCGTATATCGGCGCGAAACGTGCGCATATTTGCAAAAAAAAGGAGGAAAGGAGGGAAAGAGGGAGAGGCGAAAGGGTCTCTCTCTCCCCCCTCCTAATAACTGTTATCCGCGAGGATCTCGAATATGCAGCGGCAGCGGCAGCAGAAGCAGCCAGTACACTTTGAAGGAGCCCGGGCTAACAGGAGGAGAAAGCCGGACGCACGGTAGGTAATGGGTGGGTGCGTCGCCGCGGAAAAAAGAGGACGCAGCCACGAGGCGACGCCATTCGAGATGACTTTTTACGCGGCGATGGAAGACAGAGAAGAGGCCGCGCGGCTGATTGAAATCGGAGAGTTTGCGTATGTATCTTTGGATCGCTTTGGATGATAGTTACGCGACTTTTTTTTTTGTTTTCTTTTGGTATACTTTTTCATCGATTGCGCGGCTACGTCGATTAAGTGAAGATTTTGCTAACGTCGAAGCGGCTTGTTTATTCGAATATCGCTGAAGCGGTGATTTATTTCGAGGAAACTTATTTCGATATGATTTTTCAAGCGGAGAAAAAGCATTTTGGATTTTTTGAGAATCGCAAAAAAATTTACCGGCAACATAAAATGGGAAGCAATAATCTTTTTCAGCCAGGAATTATACACCAATAAAGCAGATAATTCACCGTAATCGTAAGTAAATCTTCGCGAACTTCTACAACTTTATAGTTCATTAATATCCAAACTTTATAGACTCTAAATCACTACTGAATCTTTCCTCTCGGATTTATCCTTTTTTCAGCAATCAATAGACGAGTAACCCGCAGAAACCCAGCGGCGCCGAGAGCATAAACAACGTGCCTTTTTTGCATTCTTTTAGCAATGATAGTCAAGGCTGCGCCGAGGCGAAACGTGCCACGAGGAGGCATACGCGTCGCGTCGCGCGCGCGAAACGTGCAACAGCGTGGCGCACTGCCATTGAAGACGCGTAATTTACGACGCGCAACTCGCGAGCGGTGACTTCAAACGGCGGATGGCGACGAAACGAAGCCGTGTTGATCAGATTCGCAAATCCATGGAGAGCTGCGCTCATTATCTCCGGCGACAGATTGAATTATCAACGATTGCGCGAGAAATTTATTAATTACTTTCAATCAGGAGATTGAACTCCGAGCGCGGCTGATTAAATTGTTTTTCTCTGGCATACCAATAACGCTAAACGGACGCGGCCAATCGTTTCTCGATTAATGTAAGTGGATTTAAAGAATTTTTTTTTTTTTTTTTGCGAAAACTTATTTTCGCAAATTAAGCAAGTGACTAATGAGATCATAAATCACATCTCGTTAATGCGCAATACCGGCAATAATCAAATAAATATACAACGCGCATAAAACCCAGTTTAAAAACTCCATATTTTACAGCACTCCCGTGTATAACCCACGATTTCGCGTCTTTTATTGATCTATAAAAGCGATGTTGTATTAAATGTATAAGATGAATAGACCACTAAATTATACAATGAGGATTCGCCACGCGTCCGCGAGCGCTCAATATTTATAGACAAGTCGTTTATTAAAAAAATTCAATTACGATCGTCGCCGGTCTACTTTCGACGTCGCGCAAAGGATTTTCAATGTTTTTCTAATGTCACGGCGGGTGGTACTCCGAGGCTGCAATTACTAATTAATTTACCGTAATAACAGCGAGCCACGCGCGGCAACCGTTGCACCGCGATCATCCATTCGAGATAGCCGACATCGTGAAAACGTCCCTTAATTGCGCGGAAATTAATTACGACCCGGGCTTTTCTTTTCTAGCGCCGCATTTGCTACGTCTTCCTGCAGGGCTTTACTTGATCGGAGAACAATGTCTATCGTCGCTAAATAATGTATCACTTGTACTTAACTCGGACTCTCGTATTTCGACGAGTCGTTTACGGTTTTTCCAGTTTCTGAGTCGTTCGCCGATTACGTCCGGCGGCAATTTGCGTATTTTAAAATTTCGGAGGAGAGAAGCGATACAACGGAACCAATAAGGGCCGTCGGGAATAAAAAGCAATTGCAATAAAGTACCATTAGTGAAAAAAAAAAAAAAGAGCGAGGAAACCGAAAGATAATATGTAGATTCTTTATTTTTAAAAGGACGCAGCTCCGCCGCTCGCCTCGCCGCGCTGAGATAAAGCTCATTTGATATTACAAAAAGCCTAGATTTAAAAGAAATTATAATAAGCCAGCTTACGTTATAACTCGCCGGGCGTTTAAAACATTATACATCCTCCGCGCTCTGGCCTTTAACTTTTAACTTATCTCGAGAAGTACTTAGCGCGCGGAGCTCGAGCGCGCGCCTCGCCTCTCTCTCTCTCTCTCTCTCTCGCTCTCGCGCGCGTTTTAAATTTGCCTTTTCTTTAATAAACGCGAGCGTCCTACATTTCTGCAAAAGGCGCTCTTAATTTACGCAACGCGCTCTCGCTCTCTCTCTCTCGCGCTTTTAATACGAGCTGCTCGCCTGCAAGCGCACTTAAGTCCTTAGCGTTTCTCGCTGCAAGAGGAGAGCGAGAGACAGAGAGATCCTTTGAAAGCGCACGGGGAATTATTTCTTAACGTCCGCGTTTTTTCCGGCGACGAGAGACAGAGAGAGAGAGAGAAAGAAGCGTCCGCTGCTTTGCATATCTCTCGAGGCGATAAGAGACAGTCGGCGCGAGAGCCGATGCACCTCGATTTTTAATTGTGCATTCGTTATGCGCGGGCAGCGGCAGCTGCTGCTGCGTCACGGCCTGCGTCTTTCTCTCTTCCTCCCACTGCAAGCGCTTAGATCCTTCTCGCTCCGGGCGCTATTAGGTGGAATCGTACCGACCTTCGATCCTTGGCACAGATCGCTCGGCTTCTCGCAGGATCCTAACCTCTTTGTCGTCTCTGCTCGCCGCCGCCTTTTACATGCATTGTAACGCGCTCCGGCGTTCGCTCGTGTATCCGAGCGTTATTTATGCGCGCGCTCGGGAGGAACGAGAGAAAAGGATTGCGATCCCGAATGATAAATCAATCGGCATATTAGACCCGATCGGAGATAAGATTTTTCCTTTGTTAATCAATGGAGCTCGCCTGCAGCGCTCGCCGCGATGCTAAACTCGTGCTGTATATATACGAAGTGTAGCACGTAACGTTTTGTCTCGGAAATCACACACAGAAATTACGCGAGCGTTTTACATAAATTTTTTTTTTTCCGAAGAGTATACTTACACGCAATGACATCGCGTTTTTAAATAAACTCGTAATGCGCGCCTGGAACAATGATATTTTTTACTTCGCACGCGCTGCGAGCAGCATGTATATATTCTCCTCTCTTTTTC
Organism: Ormyrus rosae; assembly: GCA_035047165.1. NCBI lineage: Eukaryota > Metazoa > Arthropoda > Insecta > Hymenoptera > Ormyridae > Ormyrus > Ormyrus rosae. The sequence goes on along the minus strand of JAWWML010000052.1, from coordinate 18,926,713 downwards.
TCTCGGTCCCAATTAAAATGAATTCAGCGTCTACTTGACGTCGCGACAGAGGCAGAAGTCAAAGTTGGCTCTCTCTCTCGAGTTTCATAAAAAGGTGCGCTCGTATCAAAATTCCGCAGGAATTCACTTGCCGCTCTGCCATGCGGGCGGTTCCGTCAAGATCGGCGAGAGTAGCTCCGCGTACATGCGGGTGACGTCGATCGTGTGTGCTCTCCTTCTCTCCTCACTCTCTCTCTCTCTCCTACTGACACACTCGGGTCGATCTTTTTCCTCGGCCGATGATTTACGCCGTCGTCGTCGTCGTGGCTTTCCGCGCCGACACGCTCTCGTGTATAATACCGTGTTTATACGCGTGCAGGCGGCGGCACGGGCCGCGCGCGCGAGAGAGCGCCGCGCCGCTGGATTTTATACGCTTGTAAAGATACGGCAAAACGATATATTCCCGCGTTTTCGCACGCGTAAAATGTGTTAAGTGTCAGCGGACACTAAAGTTTATTGAGTCGGACGGGACGCCGATCGTTAATCTTTCTAATGAGAGCTGTAAAATATTTTATAATAACACCTGCGGGCGAAACCTGGCGAAGCGAGCGAGCGAGCCGCCTGGTACCGGCCTGGCGTTCCGATGCTCAATAAATTATCAATTAGTCCGAGTCGCGCGAGAGAGCGATCGCCGGGCGCGAAAATTATGTCTTTCCGAGATGCCGAGCTTTTTTCCGCCTCCACCTCCTCCGGAGAGGCAGCTTTTATTGAGTCGATTCCTCTCTCTTTCTCTCTCTCTCTCTCTCGGTATAGGAGGCGGTATTAAATAATAACTGGTTCTAATACTGTAAATCACGCGAAGCCTACCGCGAGCTGCTCTCTCGGGCTTCGATTGCGAGAGGGGGGTACGCGAGAGAGAGAGAGAGAGAGAGAGAGAGTTGTGTAATGCCGCGCGCTCGCTCTCCGACTTTTACAAATTGCACCTTGACATTTTTACTGCGTTTTTCTTTATTCCTGGATGTGCCCACAGCCGCGGCGTTTTGTTGCGCCGCGCGGCACTTTGTTATCGCGACGGCGAATACACCGGCGCGTATAACTATTGTCGGAGCGGAGATGCTCGTCTGTCTGACGTTTTTTTTTTTCTTTTAAAATTTTTCCGTTTCTACATGAACATGATATTTACTAATACGCGCAATTAGTCGCGGCGTACGTATGCGCTCTCGGTTCGAGCGAAAAACCGTAAACATTGTCCAATCGCTGACAAACGATCTTTAGACAGCTTCCATTTCAAAGTCCATAAAGCGTTGTGTAAGGATACAAATTTTATTATTGGAGCTTGCATGATTCATCGCCAAGTGTGAGAATGAATGTCCAATAAAAGTCTTTGATTCGCATTAATAAAACACAGTCTCTTGATGCCTTTGCGCCGTAATGAATTTTTCAAGCCCTTCTCCACGACGCGGCAAAAATTATACTGACAAACGAACGAGTGCTATTCTCGCGTAATTTTTCGAATCCGTACTTAGCCGCGCGCGGACGATGCCAAGGTGTATTTGTGCTTGCGTACACACAACCGTATATATATATATATATATACAAAGACACGTCAGAAAGAGCGACAAGCCGGAGAGGCTCGGGGCCGCGCTCCGTGAAAGTGAAGCGGACCGCGCTCACGACATTTGTGTATAAATAAAGTCTAATGGGGAACAAGCGCGACCGGCGGACCGGGCCTGAATTTTTATCGGCAGGCGCTTGTTCGTCGACGCCGTCGCCGCGCGAACGAACGAGGTGTGAGAAAAGAAAATGGACAAGAGATAGCAGCGCCGGTAGACGCGACGTGCCTCTCGTTAATTCGTCCATGTCGAATGCAGGGAAAAAAAACAAGCGAGGAGAACCTGTATTTTGTGGGAAACCAGGCAGAAAACGATAGAGCTCCGCGACACCGGACGCCTCGTCGCGCGTACCAGCTGCAAATGGGACTCTCGCCGCGAGCGCGAGGGATTTTTTTATAATAATGGCTCGGAAGTAAATTAACTTGCATCGCGATGATGACTTGAAGAGGCTTATGAGAGGTGAGATACGATGTCGTTTCGCTGGTAACGGTGTTTAAATGAGAGCTCGAAAAAAAAAAGAAAAAAATTGGGGAAAAGGCTGAAATTGTAATTCTAACGGTGAACATTTTCTTATTAAGGCTAACTTGAGAATTATGGAAATTTTGAAGCTTCAAACGGTACGGAGAAGTATCAAAAGCTTTATTAATATGATGGTCTGGTAAAATTTCACGTCGCGCGGGGATAAAAATTCATGGAAACCTGGGCATAATTTAAAACCCATCGCTCGACACCGTAACATCAGCGTAAATTAACGTTAAATTTCAGTTCGCGTCGAAGTTTCGCGTTCCGCGTTTGACGAATGACCCATATTAATTTCACATTCATAAAAAGCCAAACACGGCATTTGAGTTTTATCTTTCTCGGAATCCCCTGCAGCTCGTCCCTGGTCTATAGATATCAACGCCGAGTGCAGAGGAGCAACAAAAGTTTAGACAAATTGAGACATTTCGCGCAACATCACCATCCCCGAGGAGAGAGAAAGAGAGAGATCAACAAATAGATAAGAAAATTACAAGTGGACGTAATTTATTTACAGCCGAGAGCGAGCAGACAGTCTCAAAGAAAGCCAAGAGAGAGGAGGACGCGGAGAGGGTGAGATAAGATGTCGCTTGCGTGGGCGAATGCTGCTGGGTATACACAAGACCCGAGAGGAGGAGAGATACCAAAATCGACGAACGCAACCCCGCAATTTGACACGCGAGCCGAGTCCTTTGCTCGCTAAAGTTATCGGGGGATCTTATCCGAAAACGAGCTTCGAGACGAATTTCCTGAATTTATCGGGGAGGAGACGGAAATAGATCTAATTCCAGCGGCAATTTCGCCGATATGACTGTGTATTATCCCTTCGTTTCGTTTGAAATATTGAAATTTGATTTAACGTTAAACGCGAAGAATTTGATTGACTCTTGAACGTCGAGAGATTACATTGCCGGGTCGCGAAGCCGGGTGCTTTATATATTCACGGTACTTTATTAGCCTCGAAAGAATACAAAGCGCTAATAATCTTGTTATTTATGCGGAATGAAATAAATTTCAATCGACACGCGGGCAGAAATTTAAAATTCTAATGATTGACAAAGTGTCTCGACGAACATCCGCGAGAGAGAGAGAGAGAGAGAGAGTAAAATCCGAGGAAACGTTCTCACAACAAGTCGAAAAGTAGAAAGGTAGAAAAGTGAGCCGTAACGCGGGGTAATTTGCCTCGCGCTCGCATAATCAAGTCCAGCAGTCAATGGACGTAGCGGCGAGCTTGAGGAATGTCTCCGAGCCGCGCAGTGGCTTGCGCCTCCTCTATTTCTGCCGTAAATTCCGTCGCTCGCTCGGTCGGCCCGTCCAAATTACCGAAATATAATGCCTCTTGCGCTGTAAATCTCCTCTAGAACGAGCTCGCATAATAAAAGAGAGAGAAAGAGAGAGAGAGACGGAGACGCGCAGAAAGATAGAAGGGAAGTCAGATTGTGCCAAGATAGAGCTGCTCCCTCTCCGTTTCTCACCGCCGCTGGCCGGCGCGCCGTCAAAACTGGTAGGCCTTGAGAAATTATGCGAACTATGCCTCCGTTAGCCGAGAGCACGCGCTTTTTCTCTCTCTCACTCTCTCTCCGTCTCTCTCACGCTCTCGTGAATTTACGAACTCTCTCTCTCGCGGATTCGGCCTATACCTGAGAGAGGCGCGATCGGCTCGCGCGTCTTTTTCTTTTTAATCGGACGCGAGGATCAGAAATGCCTCGCCCGCGCGCGCGAGAGCTGCGGAGAGCGTCAAAAGACACGGAGCGCTCATTCCTGGAAATATTGGCTTTCGCAACGGCCGCCGCGCGCTTTTGACGTACATTTTCGTTCGCTTGCTTAATACATATTAATAAATCTCGAGTGTGCGAGCCGCGTTTTATAATGGCCAAAGCGACGTTGATGAAAGTGAATTTCGTTAGCGAGAACGCTCCGCGCGCCCACTTGGAGAATTTCGTAGTCGCCGACGGGAGAGAGAGAGAGATATTTTGATACGCTTCGAAAGGTCTCCGAAATCCTGGAATTTTATTTTACTCCGTTCGCTCGTAAAAAGAAAAAGAAAGAAGTATAAGACTCGCGAGGCCCGGGATAAAAGAATTTAATCTCGTTCGAACAGAATGTCGAAGGCGTCAGCTTAACGCATTAAGGCATCGGCAGAGGAGTATCCATAAAATTCGACAAATTCGGGAGAACAAAGAGGACGCGGCGGGGTAAATAAACGCTCTCGCTCTCCGAAAATTGAAATGCAGCCGCGCGGCTGTCGCGGTCTCTGCGAGTCTCGCTCTCTCGTCGCGGATGCTAAGCACGAAAACCTCTAAAATGTCCGAGAGAGCGCCGCCGGCGCGCGGCGTGCAGGAAAATGCTGCTGCCGCGCGCGTGGAAGAAGAGAGAAAGAGGATATAGCGAAAAACGCGACGACCGATAGAGATGAAGGAAAGAAGCGGGAGGCAAAAAGGGGGAGTATAGCGGTCAGGCAGGCATGCCACTACGTGAATTCTAAAGCGTTCGGGGCAAAAGCATCTCCGCCATTTCCCGAGGATACAATGCATAACGCGGCTCTCTCTCTCTCTCTCTCTCTCTCTCGTGTGTGCATGCGTCGGCCTAACTTCCAGACGAGTTTCATGAATTTTAATGAAGACCTCCCCCCCGCCCCCTCTCCCTCCCCGGCCAGAAAAAGTAATAATTGAGCCAGCGCCCGGCGGTCAGGTCGCGCGCGCGGCAGCTCCTGCACACGAGTGTGTGTGTGTGTGTGTGTGCGTGTCGGCCCAATCTGAAAGTACGGACTCGTTTCGTAATTTTAATTACAATTTCGTGGACGTGCGCCGCCGGGTATACACGGTTTCGGCGGAAATTCGCCGCAGATGCACACACAGGCGGCCGTAGAGGAGCTCTGCTTTAAATTCCGCGGCGCGCCCGGCGAGTGTAGCTTCTTTTGCGGGCGCGGGGAAATCGAAATCGGTCTCTCTCTCGCTCTCGAGCCTCCGTCATCTCTCGCTCTTCGGTAATGATTTCATTACAAAAGCGTCTTCGCTCCGTAGACGGGGGAATTAATTTTTAAATGACGTCAAAAGCGATGTTAACGGACCCGCCCCGTTTCTGTGAAGCGCGCGTTTTTTTTTTTTTTAAATTCAAGAAAATCAAGCCGCCACGGCATTGAAATAAAATTTCGGATTCAAATTCGGCCAATTAGTATGATAATCGACTGGTGTGCGTACAAAAAGAGCGCACGAGCAACACTCATCTTCCCGCCCGGTTGAACCGAAAATTCAACTTTTTCACTCGGTCTTCTCGTCCAGCGTCGGAATGCGTATATACAAGAAACACATCAATAGAGGAGCCTTTTTTTTCTCTCCAGGCTATACACCGGCGATAATGAGGGTGCAGGAATTTTCCCGACAATTAACGGCGTTTTCATCGAGGTACATTGCGCAAAACGCTCGCGAATATATAAAACGCGGCCTCTCCGCGCATATACGCCTGGAAACGCAGCCGGAACACACTTGCGTACACATTGCGCGCCGGTTAAAGTATTAGCCATTGTGTGTACGACAACTCGGAAAGGTTGCGGCAGCGGCAGACATTTACATTAAAGCGGCCCCGCTCGATAATATCGGCCGGTGATCGAGCAATCGCGATTAATTACCGTGGCAGTGCCGCTGCCGCTGCTGCTCCCGAACCGCCGCTGCCTTATTCCTCGCTCGCTCTCTCGGATTATAATTCTACATCCAGATCTGCGGCAGCGCCGTTTTTTTCCTGCTTCTCTTCCTTTTCGTTTCAAAAACTCCACAATGCAACTGCGAATGCATAATGCAACCGAGCGCGCGCGCACGCGCGGTAATTAATTCAATTTAATCGGAGCCGCTGCGCTGTTTTTTTTATTTTTTTTTTTTTTTTTACCTCTTTTTTGACGTCATTGTCGTTCCCTTGCCGGGGCATTGTTTATGAAATCTCGCTTGAGAAAATGAGAGATTTATTTAAATCGAGTCGACAATGCCTGATTAAGTTATATATCTATCCTGCTATCTTTGAATTATAAACGACTGCCTTCTTGTATTATTCGTTTGTTTACACGGTATTTAAATTATTTTTCTAAGTATTCTTTAAATAGAAATCTACTACAGTATTCCATTCATCGATTCTCCGTCCGTTCGCAAAAGCTGCTCGATTGACATAAATTATCATAAAGATTTGATTCCTACAAGACAGATAACAGGTATATATCATCGATAGAAAAATATATAAATTTCGCTCGAAAGCAAGGCAAAAGTTTGCCTAGTTCAATAAAATATTAACTCGCATCGCAGCTTTTATTTATTCAACGTACCGATATTCAATTTTTTCCTCGTTAACCGTTCCTTCTTTTTTTCCCCGGAGCAGCGGATAATTGCCTCGATCGCTATTATATCCTCCGAGTATCGAGCAATTACCGACTTAAGTTTCCGTCACCAAGCAGCCGGGCCGTATAGAAAAACTTTTCGCTTCATAATTCATCGGAAAAACGATATACTCCCCCCGTACACGCACCGTATCCACTTAAGCGCTTTAAATAATAAACAGGCCGATCCGGATTAGAATGTTGCGCACGTAGCCGAGAGAGCTCCGAGCGACGCGCATCCTCCGTCAAAATTTAAACGGCTCTCCCTCTTTTCGAGAGCCATCGAATAACAATTTGCAGCGCCCTTTGAGGTGTCCGGCGCGTATTCCCAGTTCGGCCGCGGTGTATATAGCCTTCTCGCTCATGAAATATTAGCGCGGCGCGGCGGCTGCCGCCTTCCCTTTGATTAGCCCCGGAGAAAATCGTCCATCCCTGGCAGGCTCCCGTGAGGGCAAGCCGATGGGCTCGAGCGGGCGTTATATTGATTTAATACCGCACCCCCGCACGAGCCGCTCGCCGGCCTACACCCTCCTCTCTCTCTCTCTCCGACGCGACCTTAGCGCGAGTAATCGCTCAAGAGAGAAAGAGAGAGAGAGCGTTGTGCGGCTTCCGAGTCAATCTTTCAGCTCCGAGCGAAGCGTGTTTTAATTCCTCGAAAAAGAAGCTCGTCCATCGGATCGCGAACGATAAGTTTAGAAATTCGAATTGCATCCCTCGTATCGTAGACCGGCGAAATGGCCCTTCAGCGCCGGAAGGGCATTACCAGGCGACGACCCGTTCTTTTATTCGTCGGGTGGAGTCTCGCGCGACGACGCCGGTCATACCTTATGTATGGCGCACCGCGCAGCATCATCCCGCAAAAGGGGTCTCCGCGAGGAGATCCCCGCTCGGTTCGCGCGCGCGCGCGCGCGTCATTTCGTATTCGGCACTGACCGCTCGGCACTCGCTATGCGCGCCGCTCTGACCCCGACTACATATACGTGAGCACCGACTGTCTACTTATTTTGCGAGCGTATATCCGCCGGGCCGTAAGGAGCAGTTTATACATCGCCGGGAATACGAGAGCAGCGCGAGAGCCGGGGTCCTGCGGGACTCGAGCGGTGACCGGTGCGCCGACACAAATTTCCCTTTGTACTCTTTTTTTCTCTCTCTCTCTCTCTCCGACCGCCCGACGAAACTATTTCGAGCTTTTACGTATTTATGAGACGGGGAATTTCGGGTGCTTTAGTTTTATTCGCCGCTGGCTCCCGGGAATTGTGAGCTATGCTTGCTTTCGGGAATGATCGATCGGGTTTAAAGTTGTAATTAGAAGGTGGAGCTGGTCTCGTTCGATTAGTTTTCTGTAAAGACTTATGGTTTTTGCAAAGGTTAATGAAATAAATTTTCTGCTCAATTTTTTGCAGGTCTCCGGATCGAGTTTAGAAGTAGATAGAAGAAAATTGACTGATGAAAGCAATAATGGCCTATAGTAATTATTAAATCACACCCGTCGCGCATAAAGTATTCAACTCATTAAGCACCTATGAATAATAAAAGTCACATAAATAAAATATCCTCAAACGTACCCTTTAATTCGTCGGAAGTCCGCGGCGACGAATAAAAAACGGCGCGATTCGCGGCGACGGAAGCGAGAAAAAAAAGTCAAGTGCGTTCTAAATACTTCAATCATTTTCATCAAATAACGCTGCCCAATAGGTGTGATAAAATACATCAGGCTCCGCGGCGCGGCCATACATCATAACTCCCCGGCCATAGAAGGATTTATCACACAATTAGGAAAGCCTGACGCGTGACACAGACCGGTTTTTCACTTTCGATTCGCGCTCGCAGGAGACACGCATTTACAGCGCATACACCCGACTTATCCAGCTCAATAAAACTTTTCTATATATACGTATACCTATCGGAATATATATCGCTCGGCCGCTCAGTGGCTCTCTCTTTCTCTTAACCGACTTAATTCGCGCGCTCGCCGTTTGCAGGTAAGCATATGCTTTCAGATTAGACAACCGGTGTAACAACTAGATTCGACTCATCGAAGAAGCGTATGAATTGCGGCGCAGCTACTTTGTCCGGTGTACCATTCGAAGATTGTTGCGGAGTGTAAGTATTTATTAAAGGAAGGTTTCGAGGGAGAGGCCGAAACACTTTAAGTTATGTCCAAATAAATTTTACCGCGCAATCAGAATTTTTCTCGTAAATTATATTCAATTTTGAATTTTCTTATCGGGAGCTCCTAATGGTATTAAGCCATTTGCTAGACTATGTATAAGTTAACGTTCGAACCGCATTCGAAATTCCGAATATAATTTACGCTCTCGCTAATATTTAATAAAATGAAAAAAGGAATAAATCTCAAGCAGCAATTCCGCTCTCTTGAAAACGTCCGATTGGTACTAAGCGCATTGCTCTCTCTCTCTCTCTCTCTCCGTCTGGCTCTTACTGCGCGGCAAATACAGCAGCCGCCAAGACGGAGCGTTTCCTGCAGCGGCAGCGAGTAACCCAATAAGAAGGCGCGTTGGATTACAAAGGGCACCGAATCAAAGTCCGTTTCGTTTTATGAACTATCAAAGGCCGCGGCCTCGTTTGCACGCACCGCCAGCCGGTAATTCAAAAGCCCACCCGCGCCCCTCTCCCTCCTCCTCCTCCTCCTCCTCCTTGTGCCGCCGCGTAAACAGACTGCCTTCGCGATTGGCGGAGAAAGAAACGGGGCAAATTGACCCCTTTGAAGGAGAGCACGTACCTGGTCGGAGGTACGAGGAGAGCGATGGGAATCACTCGGTTTATTCGATATATTTCTGCGCGCGCCGTTAGTTTTAACGGGCTCTCGATTGCTGGTGGAGTTGATTTAATTCGTTTTAGTTTTCGGCGATAAACAAAGTTGCCCCCCGAGACTCGATTATCGACGATGAATTTTAATTACCGCCAGTACGCGAAAATATAATTAAAAGCGCAACTCGATTTCGCGCTTAACTCTTATAACGAAATTCGCGTTAACCGGATTTAACGAAAATTAATTGTGAAAATCCGAGTGGAGTTGATTTCTGATTACTATTATTGCGGCTGTCGCGAGTCAGGGGAAAAAAAAAAGTAAACAGACGGAGAAATGTAGGACAAACCGAGAGAAGGAGGCAAAAAAAAAAGAAATCCGAGGATGTATGAAAAGGACTTATAAGCGAGGCGCGGAGACGGAGATGGCGTCTCCATAAATCACGTTAATAAACAAGCACAGAGCCGAGAATGCACGACATGCATATGCACAGCCTTCGCATGTATACGTACTCCCGGCCTTTTCCACTCCTCCCCGGGGCTTCTCGTTTTTGTGCCTCTCTCCGTATCCTCTCCGCCAACGCGATAAATACCTCCGAAATTCATTCAGCCGCGCGGCGGAGGCTCCTCGCTTATATTTCTGTCCCTCGCGACAAATTCAACGAGGCGCTTCCTTTTTCCCGGCTATGTTATTCAAATCCCGATTCTCCGCGAAAGCATCGCTCGTCCATCGACGTTAATCAGACGTAGATTTATTTGGCCGGAGCCCCGAGGAGGAAAACGCCGTGGTATATATATACGTATACGTACAAAGGACTTGTGATTTTAATCGCTCGTGACACAAAGTGAGCATCGCAGCTTACTCGGGCTCGCTTCTTGCCGTCGCGGCGCGTTGCGGCAGTGGCGGCGGCGGCGTGACGGACGAGTGACTAAATTGTCCCTTAAAATGCGATCGCTCACCTGCAGTGCCGGCGCAGCGATCCTTTTTCTGCCGGTCGCGGGGCCGCGCGATCGCTCCCCCCCCCCCCCTTTCTGCGGTTCTTGTCGCGCTGGACAGGCGTGCAGAAAAAGTTCGCGCCTCTGATCTCACCGCGAGAGCGCTCGACGCTCGGAGCCGCGACCGAGCCGGACGGTTGTTTATCTACTTATTATGTCAGCCCGGGCTAATTGGGCATATTTGAGGGAGCAGCGCCGACATGCTCGCACGTATGTATCGGCGAGTCCTTCCTAGCTTTTTCTCTCTTTCTCTCTCTCGCTCTCTCGATCCCGGGGCTGTTTTTTGCGAGCGCGAGCTCGCCTCTCTCTCTACGCCGATTCTCTCACGCTTTTCTTTTCTCGCTTTTGCCCCGCCGGCCGCTTCTTTTTCGCGCGCGTGAATATTTCGCGGATATATATATGCCCCGCGCGCTTATCTTTTATCTTTGTCTCTCTCTCTCTCTCTCCCTAGGCATCTCGACGAGAGAGATCATATCCCGAAGGCTGCGCGGTGTGGCGAGAGCCGGCAAGAAGTCGCATAACTCGAGCCGACGATCATCGCTCCTTCGCCATTCGTCTTTTCGGAAGTATGTATAGCGCGGATTGCCTCTCCCACCCTCTCTCTCCCTCTCTCTCCTTTCCGTTCTTTCCATCTTCCTCTCTCGGAGGGCGATGTGTGCTTGCACGGGAGAAAGAATGAACGGAAGATGCATTGCTTCATTCTGGCGTCGCTTAACGTTTTGCCGCATGGCTACTGCTAATTTTCTCTTCGTTTACTGCGGAGTTTCGGATTAAATGTAATCGTTAAATGTTATTTATAACATGCCACGTTAATTGATATTCTGCGGTTCGTTAATGCCTATATTTGCTTAAGTTTCTCAAGTTTTGAAAACGTGAACATAAATTTTGTTAATAATTGATATCTTATTTGTACCAAGCTGCTTATTATTAGAAATTAAATTATTAAGAAATTAATCTATCCACATAAATTTGAATGAAATTCCCACAATAAGTACGTAAAATAATACGATAATTGTAGTACGAATTTGCTTTCAATGCAAATGCTTGGCACAGAAATTCAATTAGAGACACGGAAAAAAATGCTGCCGCAGTAATCTCGGAAATATTTAGATCCTTTTATTGTATACAGAATAATCCTTAAAAATGTTTAAGCGCAGCAACGCGATATCGAACTTTTTTTCAAATCCGCAAAAGAATGCAGGCATATTCCACATCGCGATTTAAAATCTTAGTACACACGTGGTTGCTTATAGCTGCTTATTTGAAAGTTAAATCCAAAGTACGAGTAAAAGAAGGAAAGTCAGGCCTCTTTGTAGTTTCGCTCCTAAATTGGCACAGGTAGTTGCACAGCCCGATGCGTTCTTCCTGTGAGAATTGAATTTACATTCTGATTTTTCACCGCGGTAGCTTGAGAACTATCAGCCCGGTAGCTCCGCGGGCTTATTAAGCGAATTTATTAATTGCAGATTGTAAATAAACCGGTGAAAAAAAAATGCTTCCTAAACGAACACGACGTTCTTTTTTTTTATGCATGCAGCTTAATTGGCTGCGTAAAAACGCAGCCTCAGACATCAAGATATTAAATAAAGCATTAAAAGTAACTTTCCACGATAAAAGAGACTTCCCGAAGAGAGCTAAATAATGAGTCGAACATCGAGGGCTTAACGAAAATCTAATCACCGCCCGGGGAAGAAATCGTGCGGTTAAGCCTTGACTCGGCGGGCGGTTCTCTCTCTCTCTATCTGACATTCACTCGTCATACACTTGTGCGCGATCCGCATACACAATGCGCCCGCAGCATCCTCCTCTGCCGAACCCCGGCGTCGATTTAATAATGGAATGGTTAGTGGATTCGGGGACTACTAACGCGATACAATTTTTCCTCGAGAGGCAGCAGCAGCGGCGGCAGCAGGCGAGAGAGGGTCGTCGTAGTCGTCGCCGTCTACGTGAGTGGCATGTGCGAGAGAGTGCGAGAGCGAATGACGGAAAGGGAAAGAAACCCCAGCAGCACGTAATCTATTTGTCGGACGACCGCGGCGCCAAATTCAACTGCGCGGGGGGTTTTCAGACCTCGACTCTCGGAGAGTGAGAGAGCCTCTGCGGTGCCGTTTAATGCTTACGACTCTCGCACCGAGAGGGAGGCGCTCGTAATTGCATTGCGCGCCGAGCGAATGCATATTCAATTGCGTGCGAGCGAAAGTGTTTCGAGATTAGCCCCGGACGAGCCGCCACGATTTTACATTATATTGCGCATCTGCCAATTTCTTCGTTTTTCCTTTTTTCTTTTTTTTTTAAACCACGCTTCGATCGACCGCCTAATTTATATAAATTCGAGCGGCAGCGGCGAGTGTATATATTTTCGGCTCAACCCTTAATTATGAACCTTAAAATGAGCATTACTCGCGAGCAGCCGCGCACGCGGGGCTTAACGCGGGCCGGGGGAAAATCGGGGAAAAATGGCTCGATAATTAACGCAAAATTTAATGTTCCCCGCGCGCAAAAGCCTTCCACGTATATATATATACGCGCGTACACACATCGGCCGGTCTGCGGCGGCGGCGGCGGCAACCGGTTCGCTCGCGTGGAAAAAATCATTAAATCGCGGCTGCGCTCGCCGGCTAGCTCACCGGTTCCGCAGGCTACCGCGCGCGATTCGCGCGCGGATACGAGAGCCCGCACGGACGCGCACTCACACGCGCGGCCCCGCGAGTAATATAGTGCATACATATTTATGGGGAGGACGCCGCTCTCTCTCTCTCTCTCCCGCCGCTGCTTTTACCGCTTATATATTAATTACCGACGCCCGTTAACGATCGCCGCGGAGCCCTGTACGCCGTGGTCGCGTACGTATACACGCGCTGCCGCGCGCGAGCACTGTTGGGAGAGAGACGCGGGACTTTGCATTTTTATGGGAGGGGGGGAGGAAGGGAAATTGATTGATAAGTTTCGTAATTGGCGAGCGATCTTGGCCGGCCGCGACGGCGGCTACTCCTCGGGGCGAGCAATCTTTGCTCGCGTTTCACGTCACGCGCGGCCGCTTCAAATTGTTTCGTCGCCGCATTTACATCTATTCGTCGTTAAGGTGAAAAATCGCGGCTTTTAACCCCGCGCGATGAGTTTGATTTTTAAAGGCCAGAAGCCGCGGAGGCGATTTCTCTCTCGCGGGGGGAGGAGGAGAGAAAATCGGTCGGTATAAGTATAAACAGTGTGAATAATATAATAAACCGAACATTCGCCGGAATATAAACAGGAATCGAAACGAGCATCGATAACGGATTAACTTGCCTGATTTTGATATCAAATTGTAAATTGACTTAATTGAGTGGTCCATTAACGATTCAATCACGGCTTTAACTGACTGGGCACATCGTCATTCCGCTCGCAGACCGAAGGAGAGCCGTCGGGGAATTTACAGCGTCTTTTATACCTACAAATTCGCCTCAAAAATCGCAAGAAAATGTAAATTTAACTCACGTAAAAAGTCCGGCCGGGAATGAAGAAGCCGACCGACCAGAAATCGTTTAAGACCTCCGTCCCCGTCTCTCTCTCTCTCTCCCAGGCGCGCGATCCTGAACGAAATGTAAAATGGCAGGCGCGGAGGAAAAAGGAAACAGCCGAGGACGAGACGAAGGCGTCAAAACGAATGTCGCGCGTCGCGTGTAAGCTATTAAGCTCTCTCGGGGAACGTGTCGCTTAGCCATACGGCCAATGAATTGCGTTGCGCTCTCCGGCGCGATCGTCGATTAAATCGTCGCCAATATGGAAGCCTTCTCGGCTCCTTATATTCCGCGCACGCGAGTGCAAGTGAGAGAGAGAGAGAAAGACCGAGTAAAAGTTGTCGTCGTCGTCGTCGTCGGGTCTTCATTACGCGATTCGCGAAGGCGAGAGAGGAGGAGCGGACGTAACGAACGACCATCGGCTCGGTTAATTGCGATCATTAACGTCCTCTCGCGTAGGCCAGAGGAGATCCCGCGCTGATTTCCTCCGTCTCTCTCTCTCTCTCTCTCTCTCGCGGGGCATGAAAGCGATATCGCGATTGGCGGCGCACTTACCCTCGCCTGCGCTCTCCCGGGAGGAAGATGCCGGAGAGAAAAGTCGATTATCCCACTTACCCATGACATCTGAAACAGAAAGAGAACGAGCTGATTAGTTGCGTGCAAAAGCGCGAGAGAGGCGTATTTTTTTGGGGGTTTTTCGAGAATTGTATGCACTCTTTGTTTTACTCGCGGTTTCATTCGGGAGCTCGACTCGCTTGCGGGCAATTTGCATGTGGGGTGTGGGGGGAATAAGGACGTTTTTAGCTGCGGATTCGCGATTTCTTCTTTTATTTTAAAAATAGAATCGCCGTGGTGCTCTGAACAGGCTTCTTCCTGTCGAGGGTTTGCAAAAAGTGCGAGTCCGTGAGATTCAGAGGTTCGGCCTTGCACATGTCGCTTACTTAAAACACATATATTCTTTACAGATTCAACGGACTCACGGCTTTTTTTCTTGTTTACATCCGCTCCCTGGCATCCTCGAAATTTTATATTCAAATTCTCTCGTTAAAACAGTAGCGAACTTTTAACTGAAAATTCGCGACCTGCTGGTATTACGTAAAAAAAAGGAGAGGCGAAGTCTAATCTTGCCGGCGTGAATTATCAGCCGGGGCAATTTACTTCGAAAAGCCTTTATGGAAAAAGGCCTTATCAGAGCCAGCTTTCCCTAATTAAATAAAATATTTCCTACATACGGTAATTTACGCGAAATTGACGCGGCGGGCAAAGAGCGCGCGAGGCAGAAGAAAAGTTCGCGGAAACAGCTGGCGGTTCGCCGAATCCGCAAGTAGAAATAACGAAGCGAGCCGACTCGTTGACTCGAATCAGCCATCTAATTCCGCGCGCGATAATCCGCGGCAGCAGCGGCGACTGCCTCGGATATCTGCACTCGTCTATCTCTATTTATTATTCCTAGACGCTCAAATACGTGTGCACGTAGGCAGTATGGGACCAGCTTTTTTCGCGCGTCCTCCTCCGCTGCGGCGAGTAGAGAGAGAGAGAAAACGTACAAACACGTAACCCGTGACTAACCATTAGCGAAACCGGCGACGGTGCACGATTGACGTCTGGAATTTATTGACCCGCGGATCGAGCAAGAAATTTTCCAGAAGACTCGCGAAACGCAGAGATCACGTAGCCGCAGCCGATTTTTGCCAAAGGGATATACGTTAGGAGAGGAGGGATTTTCGCGCTAAAGCGGAGGAAGCTCTGCCTAATGAATTTCCTTTCGCAGAATCGCCGGCCACCACCGGGAGGCGATGAATATCGATGCGTGCGAGAGAGAGAGAGAGAGAGAGAGCTCGGCGCGATATCGCTCTTTTGTAAAATAGAGATAGCCGGAGTAATTGATTGCCGCCTGGCCGTCAGGGGCGATTTCGTGGAATTTCAATCGTGCGGCCTGCAGTACCATAAATTATTCAACCGGATGTGCAAATCATGAAATTTAAATTTATCGTAGAAAACTTGAGAAATTTACGGGGCCTCGGGATCGGTCCCGGCCTTTAGACGCCTGCCCCTGATTTAATAAGGAAAATGCGCGCGTTTCGGTCCGTTCTGATTCTTTCATAAGCGAAGCTCGGTCAACGGCATAATTAGACCAATCAGCGGGCCCGATCAAGATTCTGCAAATATTTCAAGGATGTTTTTTCCCAGGGCGGAGAAAAGGAAAAGATCGGCGCTGCCGAATCGCACGTAGATCTCGGACGAATTATGAGTCGTACCTAAAATACAAATCTCCCTTTGTTGTTAATAATTTCTGCATATCTCTCGCGCATCGAGACGCAGAGACGAGCGGTTCGCCTGCAAAAAAAAACCCGATGATCCGACTCGTCCGCAGATTCGGCGCTCCGAGAAACAAATCGCCGAATCCTTGGCGAACGACACACGCAACCGATCATCGCCGACAGATCGATCTGCGATTCTCCCTCGCCTTAATCCCGCGATACAAGATGTCAGCGTGACAGCGGAGAGCGGTCCGATAAAGGCTCTCGCGCGCTCCGTCAGGTATATATAGGACTTATCTCGGGGCTCCGGTTAGCAGCGGCGCGCGCACGACACAAAAGTGAGACGTTAAGTGGGCGCTCGTTTCGTCCGCGGCGAACATCTTGCGCTCTACATCTCCGCTGGCATATGCTCCGAGAGTCAGCGGGGATTGTCACACAAATCCTCATTAAATCGTGTTATGTATAACCCACGCGGCTCTCCGTCGACGTTTTTTGTCCTTCTCCCGGGGCAAAGGAGGCAGCCTTTGGATATATCCCGGGGGCCCCGCATTGTCGCCCAAAACTCGGGCGAGATCCACCGAAGTGGGAGAGCGAAGGAAAAAGTTTTACGTCACTTTTAAGCACTCGAGAATTATCTGCAGAAAATTGTACTCGCTTAAAAATGGCTAGTCAGTCGGTGAAAAAAAGAAAAAAAAATAAACGGAGGAATTCGTTTTTGTCGGCGTGTAAAAAGAGAGGTTTAATTCCTTTGTAATAGCCGAGCTTTTAAGTTTCATAAAGGCCTTTTTACCAAGACTGACGATTATAATAAATTAGAGGATCGCTAGCAAAAAGCACGCACGCAATTGTGACTCGTCGTTAAAAAGTTCGTCAAAAATGTAAAAACCCGCCGCGACTCGGTCGAGAATAACTGGCATACTCGATTTTTGCGCAAAAAAAGCATCCACCCGTTGGATTACCATTTAAGAAACGCTAAATTAGACTCGCGCGTTTCAGGAATTTGACGTGGCGTATAAGCGCGACTCCTCTCTCTCTCTGTCTCCTCTCGCGTCGAAGAGAGAGAAAGAGAGAGCGAAACAGAGAGGGAGATAAAACGGGCGGATCCCTCTACATTCCTCTTAACAAATTTCGAGAGCAGCGAGGGCGCAAAAACTTGCCATGACTGTTCGTGAGGCCGTGACGCCTTGGTATTAGAGGACGCGACGGACGAAGAAGAGATTCCCCGTTGAGACTCTCTCCTCTCTCTCTCTCCTCGATGCATCGATAATTTTTCTCTTCTTTTCGCGCGTCCCGAGGCAAAAACTAATTACTCCCCGGCAGATATTTATCGGAACCCGGCGAGGATCGCAAATAATGTTATGCGAGAAGAAACACACAGCTACCGGTACTTGGTTATTTAGAAATTTTCGGGCAAGAAGCGCGGCAGAGGACTCTCGAGATAATAAATTATCGTGATTAGAGCGAAATTAGTAAACAGCTTTCCGGTACGGAAAAACGTCCGCCGAAGCGTTTCGGCGCGATTAGCCGCGATTTTGAAGAAGCTGCCCGAAATTTTCGCCAAGGCGTGACTATAAATTTCATTGCACTGACAAATTATCTTTTCGTACTACATAAATAGTTTAATGCGTATAATATTCGCTCTATAAATAAAAAGCTCGAAGCCTCCGAAGCAGAAAAATAAACCGCTCGGCTCGACTTAGCTTGATAAATAAACAATTAGCCTCGACTTATTAACACTTTTGCAGAGCGAATATCAGTCAAACAATTGAATGCCGCCCCGGAGCGGAAATAAATCACGGGAGTAACCGGTAAATACCCGCGTAAATTAAATTCCAAGCTCAACCGACGCGTCCGCTCCGACAATAAAACCGTCGCTCATTTGCCAAAAGCTCTTATTTTTCCCTGTCCTTTATATCTGTGTCAAGTATGTATTTCGCATTCGCGTCTCAAAATTGCAAATCCGACCGAAAGCACACAAAACTATCACGAAGCCGTACATCAGCGAACGAACGGCAAAGCTGCTCCGCTCCTTCTCTCTCTCTCTCTTTCTCGGCAAATCGAGTTGGCCTAATACCAATTCCTCGGTCGCGACTCATCGCGCCGCCAGCGTCGAAACGCGCTAGACAATGACGACGGCGACCGGCGCAATTAAATCCGAAGCTCTTACTTCATCGAGGCTTATAAAGTTGCGGGAAGCTTCGAGATTTCAGCGGGTGTCGAGTGATGCCGTTCGTGCGTCTTTTATACTGGCCGGAAAATCGTCGGCCGGTTTCAGCGACACACAGACACACACGCACGTACACCGGCTAGATTTCGGAGGCGCCGAGAAGGGAGACGCGTCTCTGACACGGTGTTAACGCGTGGGCGAGACGCTCGCTGAAAGAGCGACGCTAACGCGGATAATTATTGCGATCTGCACTCTGTTTGTCCGAGTAATTGCTCTTCTTACCTGTCGTCCACTGTCCGAACCCGTCACGCCGCTGTGCTCTCGCGCTGATTTTACTTCGCTAAATCTTCGGATGCTTTCTCGCGGGTCTTGTTTGATATTCCAAAAACCGATCAAACACTCGGTATCCATAAACTCTCTCTGTGCCCACAGCGGAAAGTGTTAAAATATCTCTCTATCGAGTCCAGCCACTCGCGCTCGTTATATTATCCATCATCCTTTCCTTTCCCTTCATATACTTCAGTTTTTCGAGCTTGCGACGCGAAGTCTACCTCTATTAATAGGATATCGAGAGTGCGGAGATCTTATCGCTCTCCTCCCCCCGTGCTCGTTTATACTTCGCTTACTTCGTTCGTCGAGCGAAGAAGCCGCGCGCGAAGTGTAAACGAGTGCGCTGCGTATTATAGTTAACGAAGATCCTGCGGAATTTCTCGTTCGTCGAGCGGCGCGCACACTAACGTCCAAAATAAACTGTCGCGCCTCGTAATCTTCAAAAATAAACAGCGATCGCAAATTCCCGTCGACCCGAAGCCTCTCTCTCGAGGGGGGGTTGGGGGGGAGGGAGGATGTAGACAAGCAGAGAGAGAAGACGAGCCGAGAGCGCCAGATAAAATAAAGTTTCGGCGGGCTTGTGCCGCTGCCGAGCTTTCGCGGACGTCGGGGCCGCGATCGTTGTGAAATTTGTACGGCTCGCGAGAGGAACGGGCCGGTCGAAGCATTTATTGCGCGCTCGAGCGCGAGGAGGATCGCGATTAATCAACAAACAGAACAGTATTTTCGCTCGGCCGCCGCGAAAGGGTACGGCGTGTATATGGACTGCTAGCCGCGGCCGCGAATTATTTGCCGATTTTTTTTTCTCTCTCTCTCTCTTACTTTCGAGGCCTGCATTTGAAAATGAGTGATTTATTTGAGTTTTTTTTTGTTTTTGCGTGCACTGGAAGCCGGCAGGAAACTTCCACGATGCGTATGTATTTTCGACGGAGAAAGACTTTATCAATTAGAGTTATAAGGTAAAGTGGCAAGGTTTATTGGATTTTTATTCGTACGCTCGGCGATAAAAAAGGGAAGTATGCCGCGGTATTTGCATTCCTTCGATACGCGAACTTTTTTTCCTGTTAATTTAATTACGGCGTCACCTGCGATATCAATTGAAAGCGAAAACAACACGACGTGCGTGCAGATGTTGCGCGCGGCGAACGGCTGCGTTCTGATACGTTCGACAGAATGATTCATCTTTTAAGGGCTTACAATTATACGTCCGCGCACCGCGCACCGAGCGAGTGCACGTAACAGTTGATGCAGGAAATAAAGCCTCGAAATAAACATCATCTCTCTCTCTCTCCACTTATTTCTCTGATTCCGGGCGCGTGTTTTTTATCCCCGAAAAATTTATCTCACATTGTTAATTCGAGCAAAAAGCGCCGTATCTAATTAAAGCCGCTGAATTATATCTCAATTTATTTAAAATGTTTGAAATTCTACGAGCACCGGGGAGAGGATTGTAAAAAATGCTCATAAAAGTATGCAGCATTGTCCGATGTTAAATATTACGAGCAACGGAGGTCGAGAGCGGGGCCCCTATTAAGAAAGTGGCTCGCGCGATTAAGAGAGAACACGGAGGGAAAAAGCGGCCGAGGAATCGGCAGCCGGTTTCGCGAGAGAGGAGAGGCTCCGAGGAGCGGAGAGAGAGAGGCGCGTCGATGAGCCGGTTAATTGGTGTTCTATGAATTTGACAGCGGTTACCGCGAAAAGGAATCGGGGCCAGACAGCGACGCGCGCCTGCACTTCTTGCCTCTCGGCCTTTGGCCATCAGACGGACGGACGACCAAAAGGGGCGATTCGACGGGGAATGAAGAAGGAGAAGAGACAGAGCCGCCGCCGCCGCCGCCGCCGCAGCCGCAGCCGCCGGGCATCGAGGAATTTTAATTATAAATTAGTTGATTAACTCAATAGTGTTTTTGCCAGTGGCGACACTGTCCCTCGGCTCGTCTTTCTCACACAAGAACGCCAACGTGCCTGCACCGCGAGGAGGCGAGCGCGCGGAGCAGAGGTTCTCCTCTCTCCTCGGCCTCTCGTCATAGAGGTGGCTTTTTCGGAAATTCGCGTCACGTTTAATCGATCCGTTTTTGCGCGGAAAGCCCGGGATTCCTTTTATTTTTTGCCCTCCGCCGCGGCCGGCCTATCCGCCTCCTTTCGCTTCGATTCAGTTTCGTCGGCGACATTTAAATGCGCTTAACTGTGAATGAATTTTACATGTTTTTAACTGATGAAGGCGGAGGATCCGAGATACATATACCGGTTTCTCGACTCGGAAATTTATGTAAAATAAGAAGAACGCGGGGAGAAAGAGGAGACGACGCGTAGACGAGGCGACAGATTGTAAAGTGGATTTTTTCTCGGCATTAGGCGAATTAATGGAATTTACAAGTTCTCATTGTCGCGCTCCTTTCTTTTTACCCGTTTCGAAATATCTTCTCTCGCCGCGGCAACATAACGTTCGACAATAATAGATTCTTCTCTTGCGGTTCAATTGCCGGATATAAAAAGCGCGGGGACAACTCAATGGAAAACAAAAACATCAGTCGTATCTCGCGGTGCGCGTCTCCTCCGTTAGCCGTGAACGCGTGTTACAATTTAAAATGCAATCGCGCAAAAGTGTCGCCGCGAACTAAATGAATTCCTGCTCTCCGAGCGAGTATAGAACCGACACAATCCCGCGGAACGAGTTTCTTGCCTCTCTGATTTGCTTGTACACGTTATTCGTGCCCGAATCCACGGATCCCAGGCGTACACTCTGTTCTAAATCATAATTCAGGATTATCGCTCGAAGGTCGCGGCCTTGGCGCTCAAGTTCGCGCTAATGGTGGCGTTAAAAATCGTTAATTCGAGCTTAGCCGCTGTTAATTAATATTGAATAATATGTTAAAGTAATAATAACAGGAATTAGCGCGATTTATTAATTTTGCCCGATTTGCATAAAATTTTAGATGCAAACACAGCAATAAATCATTACACCGCTATTAAATTCAAATAACCAAGAATTAATATTCCACACTGAAAAAAAAACACACATTTCACCGAGAGCGACACAAAGTATATATCTAATCCAAAAACGCCTTTGGGTACACAAGCCTTTAATTCGAGAGGTGGAGAGGACTCGCGTTGAGAACCGCTTTGCAGCGAGATGCATCGGCATCGGAGCGGCAAAGAAAGCGCGTGCGCGAGTCGTTTGGCAGGACGGTACAATGGCTGTCAGTGATGCGCGTCGGCGTGCTCAATATTCCAAATGCACAATTCGTTTGATCTTTGAGTAAAATACGCGAAATTTTTAAGGACGAGAGGCACTCGAAGCAATCGGAGATGTATACGAAGAAGAGCAAGACGGTCCTCGATTCGCTTCTTAATGCTTCAATTAAAATTAATCGTCTTTAATGCGAATCGAGTGCACGCATAATTTTCAATTAAATTATTAATTTGAAATAAATTTAATAAAAGACCGTGCACACGAGTCTCGTTATAATTGAATTAAAACGTTCAAGGATAACTTTCTTTCAACAAATAGACGTTCCTCGGAGAAAAAAGGACTCCATTGAGGCTACGCACCGATGTGCCAGTGGTACGTATTTATTACCTGCACCTGCTGTCCCCTCGCGATCTCTCCCAGGTGTCGGATGACAAACTCCAAAATCGCGCTTTGTCATTTAATACCGTGCTTGGCTTATTTGCAATTTAAATAATCGGGCAAACTGCAATTTCGAGCGGAAACGAATTTATATCTTTCAATTCCCATTTCGCGCCAAGTAATATAACGATTATATTTTGATGCTAATAAGCGTAAGACTTGATGCAATTAATAACGCACGATACTCCTATGTAATACAGAGCGGAAGTGGCATCAAAGCACTCTGCACCTTATAAATATGCATTCTCAACTCGACAGTCTGCAGCCAGCCACCCTCCTTTATACCCCCGTCGTCGCGCCGCGGAAGCATTTCTTAATTGTCGATAAAAGCCACTGCCCGAAATAAAGGAACTCCCCGACGACGGCGGCGGCGGCAAGAACTCGCTAAAAATTCATCCTTAGCCGCATAGAAGACGTCGCCGGGGCAAAAAGATCGTCGCCTAGAGCCGAAAAGCTGTCGCGGAGGGTCGCGCCGCGCTCGCATACCGAGCGAGAGCGAAATGCGCGCCGTCCGGGCAACAAAAAACAAAAGAGAGAGAGAGAGAGGAGACTATGTGACCCGCCGCCGCTGGCCTTTTTTGCCGCGACGCCGGCCGACGCGCGCGCGCGAGCGAACGTCAGCAGAATTTAAAATATGCAACTCGCGAGGCGGATCGGAGGACCGTTTAAGAGGACGCGAAAAACGCCGCGGCGCGGCTCGCCGATTTTTACCGATTGTGTCGATTTCGTTAACGAGTGACACCTATTAATTAGCCCTGGAATCCCTGCCTCTTTTTTTTTTCGTGCCCCCGCGAGGGTTATTTTCGGCCGATAGAAATATCCGGCGCCGTAAAAATTCAATTGACCGTCGGTTCGGAATTAATCAATGCCCAATTACCGAATGAAAATTGTTGCTCGGCCCAAAATTTTATGGGGCCCCCGCTTAATCAAATTTAGATAATTTTATATCCCCATCGAGATACGGCGGTCGGCCTCTCGAAAGCGAACTCGCGCTCCTCCCTTTATGGCCCTAACCTTATACTTTATAATTGCACCTGTCGAATTGCGTCCAGACGCCGCGCGGCAGCTGAATCCACTTTTAGCGGCAAACTGCTCTCTCGCAGAGCGGACGCGCGGCTCGTTCGCTAAATCCTCGAAAACGCTTCCCTCGCGCGGCGCGTTTTACGAATTACTTAGCGAGTTGGCAGTTCCCCCGGCTCGGGCTTTAACGCTCGACGTTTCTTCCGATAGCGAGAAAACGCTCGTTAAAATTAAAATAAAGCGAGAGAGAGAGAGAGAGAGAGGCCGTACACAGAGTCTCACCCTTACAATGCCTTATACAGGTGTGTGCTGCACTTGTTCGCGCTCGGTAATGGCTGGTCGTTCAGTAAGAAAGTCCGGCAAAGTGTAAAATCGCTCGCGAAAAGTAGTTAAAGCCGGCGTGTCGGCGGAATGCCGCGGCTGCAAAACACAGACGCGCGGCGTCGATTGTCATCCCCGCGAGAGCGCCGCGCGCGCCAGCTTTTGTCCCTCTCACTCTCTCTCTCTCTCTCTCTCTCTCTCTCTCTCCCCGGTAAACAACGATTAAGGCCCAAAGCTGGAAGCCTGTCGTGCTTTGCGGCAGGTCTCGCGCTCCCTCAGCGCGGTCGGCGAGCGACGTTTATCCGAGTAAGACCGCGCAGGCACGTGCGAATCCCTCTTTTCTTTCGAGTATTCCGAGTGTGGCGGCCGAGAAGAGAGAGAGAGAGAGGCGCCTTTTTGCACGTGGGATTTTAGCCGCGCGCGCCGAGGAAACTTACTGCTTGATTGTTCGCGGAAAGCAGGGCTACAGGTGTGAGTACTATCTAGGGAGTGGGTAAGAGTTTACAACTTATCGATATACTGTTACAGGTGTTGCCGTAATGGCCGAGCCGTATACATTTCCCCTCGGCCGAGCGAACCTTCTTGAATAAACAGCTTCTGATAGACGGCGATTGCGCAATATATTTATTCGAACCTACGTACGATCGCGCGGTGCACGAAGAAAAACAGAGAACGAAAAAGGGGCCCGCGCCGAGAAAAATGAGCAACAGCTCCATCTGATTTCCATTTGCGCCGCGGCGAGTCCGCTTAATTATTCTTTCAATAAGCGCGGCCTTGCTCTCTTCTCTTCCGCCGTTATATTGTCCTCCTTATCGGGGCTATAATGTCCTCTCCTGGGCACCGTATAGTCGCTCGTGCGTTGTCCGCCTCAACCCCCGTTCAGGCCCCCCCTTCGAGCCATTACACGAGTTTTGATCGCCGCTCGTTAAATCCCGCGAGTACAAGCGGCGGCCGAGCTCTCCGGCCCGTATTTGCATAGCTACTTTGTCAATGTTGCTTCGACGGCCTTTCGGAGATCGAAACGCGGGACAAGAGAGAAGAGAGAGAGAGAGAGAGAGGCATCGAAAAATTCGGCCAAACGCTAATGAAAACGGGAGCGATCGCCGCGCGGCTGAGTTGGTCGCTCGGATAGCGCAGCGAGCTCTCTCTCGCAGTGCGCGCACGTTCTCCGGGAAGTGCACGGCCTCAAAATCATAAAAACGGTCGTCGACCTGGCTGTTTTTTTTTGCCTTTTTTTTCGAAAAGAAGGATCCGTTGCGTTATTGAAGAATGCGGCTCGCGCACAAAGCGGCCGCGCTCTCGGTCTCTCGCGGTCGCGCATGCAAATTCTTCCTCATTCTTTCCGCCGTCGTATTATATATATATATATATATATATGTATGTGCGAGGCTCGCGGCGCGTGTCTAATGCAAGCCCGCCAGCTCGGGAAAGGAGCGAGGCGCGCGCGCGAGCGGCTTCTTTCTCGTCCATACGCAGAAGCGCAGCGACAGTTTTTGCAAAAGCCGCGCCGCGGCTCGTGCGCGGGCATAAATGTATATATCGTGTACGCAGACCGCGGCGAGAGATCCCGTCGCGAGAGTCTATGTCGGCCGTGGGAAAACCTCGCTGACGCGTCACTTACGTTTGACACGGCCGAACAATGGAAAAACTGAAAGCAGGCAGTTTTTCTCTCGGGCTAGATTGATATTTCAGTTTTCCGTAGAGCGCCGTATTCGTAATTCTCGGTAAAAGGCACACAAGCCGCGGTGTGAGTGCGTTTACAGCAGTATCGAAAAGGATACGAGAACAATTAGCGCGACGGGAGGCGCGCGGTAATCCTGTGCGCTCGAAATTTTTTTCTCACAGCGAAGAAACGAGTCTCCAAGGACAATTCGTCGGCGCCCAAGGCCGAGAGCGCGCGATAAGAACAGCGCGACTCTCCGGACTGGACTTCAGTCAAAGCACTCCTTTATCTGCATCAGCGCTCCTTCTCTCCCCACCTCCCCCGAGAGCCTCTCGCTCTCGTGACGACGAGTTTTGCGCGAAACAAGCTGCTGCCGTTGCCGCTGCAGCGACGCAACGCATCAGGAATCGGACGCGCTGATGCCCGGGCTCGTCGAGAAGCTGAGGAGCCGTGCGCGCCGAGGAGAGATTGGTCCGCGCGATAACGGGGCCTCGAGAGAGAGAAAAAGAGAAGAGAAAGAGCCGATGCCTCTCTCGCGTATGAGACGTCGTCGACGACGACGAGAGGGAGACGAGAACGATAACGGCCCGAGAAGTCAGGTTATCATTAAGTGAAATGCCTTGTCCGCTATCCCCTGCTCTCTCTCTCTCTCTCTCTCTTCCTCTCTCCCGCCCCTCTTTTCCTCCTGCACGAGACGACCAACGAGCTTCGAGGAGACGATATGGCATATAGAACGAGGATAATCCAAAGAGCTCATGCTCCGAGAGTCTCGCGTGTATTCATCTTTGGCTGCGGAGCTGGAACCCGACGAGGAGCCAACTTTTTTCTTCCAACGAGCGCCGGGGATTCTTGAGAAATGGATTTTGCGGGGACCCCGGTTAGGAGGGTACTTTACGTTTATTGATAATTCGCTGATGTAACCAGGAGCCATAAACGAGATAATGCTGAAATTTTATTTGAGCTTGCGTAAAAGCAGAATTTAATACACGTAATCGAATAGGTATTTTCGCGATTAACGAACTAATTAATTTTAATCAAACTGCTAATCATTATGTAATCAATAATTTATGGAATGATAAAACCTATTTTAATGAAATCAATTGAAATGCACATAAATTATTCAATAATTATTTGACTTTATACTTGTTACGCATAATGCAGCGATTTCTTCCACATCGCGCATATACATATTTACGCACGCCGCTCTATCGATTCGACATTCCGCTAAAACAAACTCGTAAAATTAGCTTCTTTATATAAGGCGAAAAAAGTCCTCCACCTCTTCGAGCAAATTGCACAAAATAAACGCAAGACACGCGGGCCGAATTATGCCAATAAACTTTCCGGCTTTAAAATAAAGAAGATATCGAGCACGCGATCCCCCGGCTTCCCCCCCGTGCGTATACAAAGAGCAGTCCGAGGAGCAAAAAGACGACCGGCGACCAAAACGAATATCGAGAGGCAGCGGACAAAAAAAAGGAATCGACGGCAAAAAGGGGGGAGAGGCCGAAAGGAGATCGAAAGTGGCGTGCGGGGTTATTAATAAGGCAGGCGCTATCTAACGCAATTAGAGACCGAGTCCGAGATCCTCCTCCTCTCGGCGTACGTGAACGCGATAGTAACCGGGGGGAGAGTAGCTGCAGCGGCCTCTCTCTCTCTCTTTCTCTCTCCGGCTGCATCTTCCGCAGAAGGGAAAGAGAGTGACAAAGCGATCTTATACACTCGCGTCGTACGACTCGCCGCGTAATTTGTCGGCGGAACGGGCTCGTTCGTCCTCCGGATAAGATCCATTGACACTCGCGGCTTTGGTTTTGCTCGGTATTTTTGCTTTTTTAATGGAATGAGAGCAGCGCTTTTAAGGCCGCGATTATGCAACGGAAATTCGACGGGGTTTATGTGCGAGAGGATACGCGTAGTCTTATATTTCGCAGATGTTTTGCTTCGTATAAAGTAGTAAAAATTATGGTTTTAAGGCGAAGCCGTTTTAATTAACATGTTCGAAATAAGCATTGAAGAGTAAATAAAACTTGATTATATATTTGAATGTATTTACCGCTAATAAAATACAAATTTTCTCACAACCTTATACGGGCGGATTTAATGAAATTAATTATTCGTTCAATATAAACGCACCGCTTCGTAATTAAATAAGATGTGAATTTCATAATAACCTGTCACCGGCCATTACACGCACAAGTACTCCTCGATATATCCCCTCGGCGCGGCTTGCATAAATTACGCAAGATCGGCGTCTCGAAAATAGCCGAATAAGGCGGTACCGCGAAAACTGCAGCGGCTGAATTTTCTCGAAATGAGACTTCGAGAAAAAAAACAGAGGCGCAGGAAAGGGAGAGAGAGCCGGAGGTGGCGAAGTACGAGAAAAGGAGGAGCGAAAGAAGCCAAGGCGAAGCAGGAGGCAGGAGGAATACTTCTAGCGCATCATTATACGACTCGGCGTCGGGCGTCGAGCCTCCCTCTAGTTACCTCTCGAGGTGTCTCCTCGTAAACACTCGAACATTTACATAACGAGTGACATCTGCCGGCCAATCATATGTAGGGACACTCGCTCGTGCACACGTATTTCTCTCGGCGAGAGCGCAGCTCGCGGACGCGACGGCCGGCGAGTCGTGCCGAGGAATATGTATACACCGTTCCTGCCTTATATTATACAGAGGATATATCCCTTAACGACGAGTCGCGCGGATTAGCCGGACGATCTCTTTTTCGAGCTCGCGGCTAAAACAATCACGACTTTTCCCGATCGGAAGTGCAGGCCGAGGAGGCGTGGCGACGTGCGGCCGTGGCTGCGCCGGTAATTAGGCGGTCGGATAATTAATTGGGATATCGCAGGTCGTTTGTTATTTCTGCGGCGGCGGCGGCGGCTCGCGAGGATCTCGCGTCTCGTACACGTATGTGGGGCCGCCTTCGGCCTGGTTAAGCAGATTGCCTATCTAACGCCCCGACTGCCGCTGTATCTAGATCTTCATTAAGCTCTCTTGCCTGGCGCGCTAAGTGATTACTATTAACTATTAACTCTTGTTCCGCGGCAATTTCATACCGATCTTGGAGATGAAAGCTGAGACCAGGGGCCGATTTTCGCGAAATCCTATTTTCTTATCGCTCCGAAGCGGGCTTTTGAGCCCTTCTAAAAATAATTCAGACGTCGCGTATACCTGTTCGCCGGTGAATATCGAAATCACTTAGCGTCCTTTCAAAGTGTCATGTTCACGTAGGCTCGTAAAGAGTGCGGCCCGGCTCTCGCACGAGGGCAGCATCGCGAAAGCGAACGTACACAAACGCTCTCTCTCTCTCGCCAGTCGTGGAAAAGCCCGGCAACGAGGACTGCATATCAGCCATAAACGAGGCGAGTCGAACAAGCGCGGCAACGCGGCTTGATTTACACGGAATTAGACAGGTATATCGGTGAACCGCGCCGCGCCACGCCACGCCCTGCAAATTGCCTCGTGCGCGCGTGTGTTTGCGTGTGTTTGTGTGTGCGCGCGCGCGTCAGACTTGCCGCTGCGCGCGGCTGCTCGAGAGCCGTAAGTTCCTTGAGCAAACACTTCGCTTTTAAAGTATGCTCTCCGCTCTCGCGGGAGAGCGGTAATTAAACGATTGACGCCGTTCTATTATTGGCTATTCATGCTTTCGAGCAAAATTATGATTTCAGTTCCGAGCTCTACCGAGTCGATACTTTGTTCGCCGAGCGAGGGGCGCGAAAAATCGCCGGAGCGAACGCGCATTAACGTTTCTTCGATTGACGCGGGGTATTATTCGAAGCCGACTGGTCGCTCGCTCGTTTTATCGGCGCGTAAAGCTGGGAGCGGTAGCTTCTGCCTTTCAAAATTTCAGGCGCGATTAGCGGTTATTTGTTTTTCAATAAACGGCTTTACAATAATAAAATGCTAATTAAACGCTCTCCGCGCGTTTCAAAACTCGGCTCTCGCGGGGAAAGTATTTTCATATACGTTTCACGCTCGATAAAATATCAAATATAAAGCTTCCACGTCGAGGTTTTACAGCTTCTGTGTTGCACATTAGAAACTTTTAGCGAGCGCGAAGCGCGCGCGCGCGCGCGTATTGACTGTCGATTGTGTGAGGCGGGTGAAATGAAATCGGTTAGTTTATGAATTCCAATGACGCAAGCCGATGGCAAATCGCAATAATTGGACAGTTCGCAAATCACCCGGAGAGCGCGCGATAGCGCGAGAGAGAGAGAGGCATTTAGCCGGAACCTCGAGAAATCGCACTGTAAAATCGCGCGCTTAACAAGCGCAATAAAATCTACGAAGAAATCGAGTTCTCTGGGTTCTCTCCCCTCGGCTTTCCTCCGTGTAACACTAGAGCCTTGTAAAACCTGGGCGATACTTAAGTACACAAGTTTATGCGCGACTATAGAGGTGCATTGTCATTTTTACCCGCGGATTTTTAGCCTCCGTTTAAGCATTTTCCCCTCACAATGCGCGCGCCCGGTCGCGATTGAAAACGTAAAGTAGTTCGTAAATTCCGCCGCGGCTCCGACGTTTGTATAGTTAATTCCGCGAAAATTGAAATTTCCCAAAGCGAAAAATCCGCCTTTATAAGCTGAAAATATACGCGCTTCGGCTCCGCTCGTATATCAGGCCGGGCTTCTCGTATTTCAGGCCATCGATACCCCCTCGAAGCTCGGACCCGAAAAAAAAAAAATGCGGCCTCTCTCTCTTTCCCTCTCGAGAAAACGTCATTACGCGCGAATTCGTTAATTCGCCATTCCCGCGGGGCGCTCGTCGTGCATTAAGGTGGCGCACTCTTATGCTCGCGCGTGCATATAAATTCGAGCCGCAGCGTGCGCGCGTGCACACTTATACCTCGCGCGCACGCAAACGCGAATGGATATGCAAATGCCCTCGACGCCGGAGGGGGGGAGGGGAAAGGGGGGGGGGGTTACATTCGCGCGCGGAGACAAAGTCGCAGCGGGACGCCCCGTCGTCATACCGCCCCCGCCGAGCCCTAAGTATATATACCCCCTTCCTCCTCCTCTGTCTCGCTCTCTTTCGCGGCGCCTCGCTCAAATGAAATTTTCCGCAACATTGCATCCGAATGCGATTAAAGCGCGAACGACACCGTACAGGCGGAAATAGAGAGCCGCCGCCGCTCCCTCCCTGCCCAAGATCGGGGCTTTTTCCGCCTCCGAGGATGTGCACTGCCTGCCTGAGCGAAATCGAATTGTCAGCCGGGGCGAGGGTGGGAGAGAGAGACATCTTTCTCTCATTTGTCTCCGCGACTGCTCGGGGTTTAAAACATTAAAGCTTGTATAAAGCTTCGAAAAGTTTTTCGGATTTCAATATTTATGGAGTAAAAGGTGTAAGGCGATAAATTTTCAACGACTGATATGGTCATTTGCATATTTTCTAATTTATTAACGGCGATTAGATGAAATTAATGAAAGACGCTTTTTAATTATTCTGATGCAAAATTCATGTGCGCCGCGTTATTTATACATCATTCCGCAATTTATTGGACGCCGAGCGACAATGTGCCTTTGAAACAGAATAGGAATGATATATTTTATAAAAGAAATATTTTAACAATATTTCTCTCGAAGCTCAGGTCGCACAATAAAGCGCGTAACTTACGATATTACAGCAGAACCAAATGGAGCTCCGGGGCGCTTAAAAAAAAAAAGAAAGAAGGAAAGGCAGAGAAATAGTAAATTCCCGCGAGTTCAACAATAACGTAGCAGCATTAAGTTATTGTGGCAATATTTTGCGCCGGCCGCGCGACAACTGCACGCTTCAAAGCAAGAAAACATTTCAATGTAAATGAGCCCGCGCCGCGCGGCCGCGCAAAATGATGCACAAAGCGGCGCAAGACAGCTCGCCCCGAGAACAAGAGAGAAAGAGCGATTCGCACGCGACGGAACACACGGCTCTCTCTCTCTCTACGTGGGAAATATCAAAAAGCCTGCGCCACCTTGTTCCTCGGCCGCGCTTGCGTCACCGCGCCTGCCTTGCACTCGACTCCTCTCTGTTAGATCATCGATAAATCCGGGATCGAGCGCGTCGAGCTAATCTCCTGCGACGTCGGCGACGACGACGCCTCGATGGCTGCCGATCGAGGTGTGTATAACTGTAAAGCGGCCGAGTCCGCGGAACTGTAAAGGGGTCGAGGAGTCGGGAGGTATATAGGAGGAAGTTTTCGCCAAAATCGAGCTAAATTCGGGTATTGAATTCGCGTTACCGCCAGAGTATACGAAATGTGAAAGCTGCCCGTCGAGAGTCTAAGCTCCCCAATGTGTTTTCTCGAAGCGACAACGCGTCAAGTTGCTTTGTAAGTAGGCATCTTCGGCTGATGCTTGACGGGACGCCTTCTATCGACTACGCGGAACTTGCACTTTGCCTTCCCGGGGATGCATTAACCCACCTCTATAATCCACCTGCCGAAACTGCTTCGTCGCCTCGACAAATTCGCGAATATCTTAGCGAGTTTTTGTCAATATATAAAACGAGCACTAAAATCCGCGAGACAATGGAGGCAGGGTGTAAATAAATACACCGCGAGCCCCGAAGCTCTCTCGTAAACTCCTAAGGTTATGATTTATCCCGCCCCGAAATATAAAAACGGCGCTACAAGATTCAATAAATGTATTGTATCGGCATCGTTTATCTCCTCCTTTTACGGCACGAAATCATAAATTGCCGTTCGATCGGAAAGCGAGAATCGCGATTCGAAAATGCGGAAACCCGGAGAGGGCTCTCGATCGAAACACGGCATGGAACTGCGCCGTTAAGAGCGGCACCTCGTTCCACAAACCTTCTCTCTCTCTCTCTCTCTCTCTCTCTCTCTCTTTCTCGCTCGTCTCGTACATCACAGCTTCGCGCTCTTGGCGCGACTCGTGCGTGCTAGGCTATCTGGCCGCCATAAAACACTCGGCCTCGACCGTTGCCGGCTATATACGTAAGAGGGGTGTAAGTTGTGCCGAGGTGTCACCGCAGGTGCGGACATTCTCATCGTAAAATAGCCCGAGCGCGCAAGGTATAGTGCACACCTCGAGCCAGAGGCCAGAGAGAGAGAGAGAGAAAGAACGGACCGTTCGACCTAATTGGGGCGTGGCCCTTGCGGTTGCACACCTTTGAATCGCGCAACCGTGCGCCCCGAGTGTTTCTCTTCTTCTCTTTCTGCCCGGAGAGAGCGGAAGAACGGCCCCGAGTCGATAAGATCGCTGATAAGCGAGCTTACCTACCGAATGAAAAAAAAGGTATAACGCCGTCGCAGAAAAACGGCTGCGAGAGTTAGGCGCCTCCTCGCGTCCGACGAAAAAGTTCAACGAAAGAATATACGTATAATACGCTTTCGATGTATTCGCCCAGTCGACTCCTCGCGGATGTTTTCCAAGCGAAAAATATGCGACGCGGCGACGAGTTATATATGTTTAAGCGCGTCGCGTCGTTTTTTTCTTCAATCTCTCTCGGCGCTCCGAGAGTAAGAAATTCGAATGTATATTCATGAAGCGATCGGATCGGCATCAGCCTTAAATACGCGCGCATCTAATCGTTTCGGAATGCCCCCTCCTCTCCCGAATCGACGTTCATCAAAGATCTCCTCTTTTTACGTCAGAAGCAGCGAGCGACTACCGACTCGTATTCCATAAATATTCACGGAGGCGAGCGCGGGCATTTAATACGCGTCAGGTCTCATCTGCGGCGCGGCTCCTGACTGGGCCAGGGAGCACAAGTCCCTGAAAGAGAAGCTATGGCGTGACGGGCGGCAATGATCGGTCAGAGCGATTCCCGAGTCGCAGCAGCGCTTCGAGGCGATCGGGACTTAGGGAGAGAAAAGCTGTCGCCGATAATGACCGGTGCGTGCAGGTACGCTCTATCTTCCTCTCCTGCAGATTCTCTTTTTACTAGGGGGTTAAGCACACCGAAGCGTTAAAAGGTGGGCTGGTTCCGGCACACCTCCCTGTTAACCGATTGGATCGTTTCGGGCCCGCCGCTTTGCTCTCGCTCTCTCTCTCTCTCTCTCGGCTTCTCTCTTTATTTTGCGAACGAATTTATTGCAGCCGGGCAGCCCGAGAGCAGTCGTCGGCCTTAACTGTCGGTCGGCATGAACCTGCGCGCCCGATAACGACCGTTCAACGTTGCGGCTCCGCTGTGAGAGAGCAGCTTTGCCTTGTTTTCCCTCCCTACCTCGGTTTTCTTTTCTCCCGTTTCCAAGTCTCGATGCCGGAGAGAGAGAGAGAGAAACAACGCCGCTAACGGGATACGCTCCCAGAGTAAACATCTGGATGAAGAGAAAACTTATCGATCATTCTGCCTATTTTCTAATCGGCGTCGTTAAGCGAATTAAAGCGACTTTTTTTACGGCAATTCGAACGAAGGAGGCGAGATCTTTTATCAAAAAAGAAAAAAAAACAACGCAAAACGCGTCAAAGCGAAATTCGAAGCTGAATAAACAATAATTTTAATGGCTCTCGAGATTTTGTAATCTCCCGTAAAATTTCACCGGGCGGCGGGGGCTGAAAATTTATTGCGCTATCTGCCCGCGGGTTTACATTGTAAACAGACCCAGCTTCCGTAGAGGAATTTCCAGACTAATTTCATACGGCTCATTCTCCATTGAGTAAATGTTCCCACGGCAAGGGACGATAAGCGCCGCCGCGGAGGAAGTATTATCCACTTCCTGTACACCTCAAATCTCGCGCCACATTCTAAACATCGCGCGGGGGCTTGATAGCGCGCGCGCGCGCGCTCCCGTGAATCCAGCCGCGAGCGTATATCAGCCTCGAAATATATGCAAAGTTCAAATTACGTCCTAAAAAAGGAAAAAAGGCCGATGCCTTCGGAAATTACACCGTGAGAAAGGCAAGTATCATATTCAGATAAACCGTCTTGCACTCCGATCGTTACATAATAATTTTTACGAGATGAGCTCACGCGCTCTTTCCTCCTCGGATGATCGTGTATCGCGCCGAGTGTGCGTGGCGCAACAGCTGACGAATCCTGGTGCTCGATAAATATTTGTGTAGTCTCTCGCGCACCGGCTGCGAAAGAGAGGCGTTATCTCCCCGCCAAGCGCGCGCAGGTTAATATTCACCGGCCTCGAAAAACCAGCCCGCCATTAATGAAAGGCTCTCTTTCACGAAAAGGAGAATACATATCCCCCGGTGAAAGAGAGAGAGAGAAATAGTTTGTAAAAGGCTCTTTTAGGCTGCGCGGATACAATCTAATCTAACGTGTTTGGCTTCGAAATCTCTGGATGCCTCGGCTGTACCTCGCAGCTGAGAGCCCCGAGCGATGACTGGCGGGTTTCGCCCGAAGTAGTCAACTATATTCAAAAGAGCCTCGAATATTTTTCCAAGCGTGCATGCGCAATTACACATATTCATAGCCGCGCGACTTCTTCCTCCTACGAAAGTCAGAGTCATGATTTTTTGCCGACCTCTCGGCTTATACACGCTCCGCGTGCGTTTCCTCGACGCGAGAGCAATACATCCAGCTCTCGTAAAACTGGAAGGATATATATATATATATATATATATATAAATAAAAGCACAGCTTGGCTAATCGCCGAGCTCCATCGCCACGGTGGTCGTACTCCCGAATTCTCTCCCCCCGTCAAAAGCCAGAGAGAGAGAAAAACTCGCTCGATGGGGGAGAAGGATAAATCGCGGTTATTAGCGAGAGATTACTCGAGGGGCCAGGCAGCGGATTGACTGCAAATCCAAAATCCATAGAATCCGAAAGACGGACCTACTCCCGCGCGCAAAGTCCGCGCCGTGTAAGAAGATTCCGACGCGTGCGCATTGTTAGGGGGAATCAGATTAGCCGCGCCAGATCCTGATGTATGTGTGCCGCCGAATAACGCAACGAGCGCGCGTTCACCCCCGTGCGTGGCTCGACTACTCTTCTCTCGCGGAGATTTCCTCCCGGCCGTAAGAGTGCGCCGGAATCTAATCCCCGATACTCGGGCTTAATACTACTGTTCTTGGATTAAGATCGATCTGACGTTAAGTAACTGCTTAGGTTTCGGCTTCGAGTATAGCCGGAGCTGCTCGCACGAACCGCGGAGAGAGAGATTTATTTGCTCTCGGACTTGCCGAGTGCCGTGATAATGAGATATGGCTCTCTTTTTTTTTTTTTCTTGAGGGATATAACCGAGGAGAACGGCGAAGCTGTAAATAAATATTTCTGGATGCGTATACCTTGGAAACGCCGAGCGTTAATTAGCGAGTTAACTTATTTCTCGTTAAACGAGAGTCGAGGCTTTGCGTTCGAAGCCTGCGCAGCTAATTGAATGAAAAAAATGGAAAAAGTCACGCGGGATATCGGCGAGTTCGCGACAAAGTTTAGATGAAATCAGCGCGATCCGCGAGGTGGACAAATAAAAGGCAAACGAGATAATTATCTGATTATCGGCGCATCAAACGAGAGCAAACGAGGCGAACTTCCTTCCTGGTCGATTTTCAGCGCTACGGTATATACGACACTCCAATTAATTAGTATACTCTCTCGGTACATTTCAAACTAATTAAACGCGACGGAGAATCGGGGAAACAGACGCGATAATGAGCGCCGGCTAGAAGGACAAGCTAGTAAAACCCGGGCAGTGGACACGTTTATCCACACAATCGCTCGGAAATATTCTTAAACTCCGCGAGGCATTACGAATTCAGGAGGTGCGACTTGTTGCTTTTAACGCGGCCGCCGCCGCTCCTCCTTGTCATCGTTCGCGGGAGCCCTCGTGCCGCTTTTAATTCGAACAGTTATTTCGGCGCCGCGCGCCGCCGAATCCAGGGGAGCTCATCAACTTTTCACGAGCGTTCGGGTTCGTTTACCTGGTGACTGCGCGATTGCGAGACGGAGGAGATCCGCCTTTTAACGAATCGCCGTGTCGAAGCTAACCTAAGTATTAGTATTTTTTTTTACTACTCGGTGTATATTAAACAAAAATTCGATTCCTTACAAGCCTCTTTGCCGGCACTTCTCTCGGTAATCGTATCGAGCCTCGGCGTTTCGCGGGGTTGCAAGAGCAGCGGAAACAGGAGCGCGTAATCGCATAAAGCGACGGGTCCCCGATGTAATTATCGCCGGGGACGGCCGAGTGAGTAATGTCTTTTTTATCTGGCTCAAAGCGGGCGACGGCAACGGCGACGCGCGCGCGACTCTCCGCGTCATTACGCGACTGCCTCGTCGTTAATGCAAACGCATCTCGCCTCCCCACCGACTCCTCCACCCCCCGCGCCTAGTAATTTAACGCGTCTTCCTTCTCACCCTCTGAGTGCGCGGCGAGGCTGAGAGAGAGA
This sequence comes from Ormyrus rosae, assembly GCA_035047165.1. Lineage (NCBI taxonomy): Eukaryota > Metazoa > Arthropoda > Insecta > Hymenoptera > Ormyridae > Ormyrus > Ormyrus rosae. Next base: position 18,890,303 of record JAWWML010000052.1, on the reverse strand, counting down.
GAGACTGCCGGCAGTATCGGCTAATGAAATCAGTGGGTGTTGCGTGAGCCGGAGGCCGATCAAAAAACCCCCGGCGCCGCACAGCCACCGCTCGTCTTCCGAGAGAGAGCACGGCAGCACCCTCTGCATCTATCTTCGCAGCGGCGGCGTGGGCCGTGATTTATATTCGCGCGCCGAATTCGTCGGGAGACGGCGGGTGAAGACTTTTGTTTCTCGGTGAATTAGTGATATTGCTCTTTCAAAATTGCCCTTCGTCCCTTTTATCTCATTATCTCTCGGAGGACGGAATCTGAATGAAATTCGGATAAACGAGATCGAACGTGAGAGAGATTATTGTTCGAAACGGCGTTTCTCGTCAAAACCAATCGGGGAGGACCATCGCTAATTCGTACGAGGCAAGTTGTATAAATCATTACTCACGAATCTCGAGAAAATCCTCCGCTGAAGCAGAAAATTAACTTACCTGAAACAAAAAAAGAAAAGAGGCAATTACAATAAAATCCAATATACCGTAATCCATCATTTGAAATTGAAATCACGGAACGTCCCGGGCGCGCGAAAGGAAAAAAAACAGGAGGGTGGGAGGGGAATGAAATAAAAGCGGATAACTCGCGCGCGGAGCGAGAGAAAGCGAAGAGTATCAATTATAGAAGCTAATAGAGGGCGTAGCCGAGACCGGGTTGTAAAATTCAATTCGATTCGTAAGCGAGAGAGAGAGAGAAGGGGGGCGAATCGGGGCTGTATCGCGGTTTCCCGTGAATGCAAAGAAAGGCATTTCCCTCCGCGGCGGGGGGAAGGGGGAAGAAGAGCCGCGCTGATGCTTTCTCTCTTACGCCTCGGCTACGCGAGAAGGGTGAAAAAGAGGCCGGGCTCCCATCCACGTGGTTCTCCTCCTCGGGCCACGTGCTGCTCCAAGGTACATACTTGGCGGCCTCGGAGCAAACAAGCGGGGTGCAAGAATGGTATTGTCTTTTTACGGCCTCCGCAGGCGCCTGCCCCCCTTCTTATCTCTCCTCCTCCTTCGATCTCTCGCTCATTTTCCGTCTCAGTCCTCTTCATTTCCTCTCGCTCTCTCCGAGCTTTTCTATTTGCCTTGCTCTCCCTCCCTCTCTTGCGCGACGTGTCCGTCTCGTCCGGGCATTTATCCGGGCGGAGGATCGGCTTTTTACCGCTCGTTGCGACCTCGTCGTTTCACCCTTATCTCCGCGGCGGGGCTCTCGTACACCTTCGGGAGAAAGAACGAGGGCCGGGAGAGAGAAAAGAGAGGGAAGGAGAGCGAGAGCCCGTGAAGAGGTCGTCAAATCCGAGGGCGATTGAAAATTATACAGGGATCAGCTTTTACGAGCGCTCGCTTTAGCCGCGCTGACGTGCCGGGAGTGTATATTTCGCTTTCATCCTTGCGCGCAGTTGACGTCGCGCACGAGTTACCGTGTGTATAACTAGGCGCCGGATCTTTCGCGTCGAGGCTTCTCCTGTTTTTTTTTCTTTTCGCCCCTTTTTCGCTCTGCCTTTTATGTGCCTGTAGACTCGTGTTAACTCGTTCGCCGGGGCTTTTCTGAGGAAATTGAAAAGCCCTTTTTTACGGGGGATACCTTGTCGCCAGATTAGATCTCGAAAAGTAAAGTAAAGCCGCGGCGGTAAGTAAGCAACAACTCGAAACTTATCTGATCCGATGCTGGATAGACTTGCAATTTAGGATTAATTCCTCCGTACTCTTGAGCAATAAAGTATTTTATTCCAACGCCAAACATTATTTCACGGCCAGAGCCGCGCGCACGTGAATTTATTTACTGCACGCCTCGTCGAAGTTTGAACCCGCGTTTTGCATCGCCCTAACGGCTGTATAAAGTTGTCCAAACCAACATAAACGTGCGGTTATAGCAGCTTTAATAAACCGCCTAACTCGATTAAAAAGTCAAGCGCATTACCAGTGGCAGCGAAGGTATAACGAGCAGCGCTACACCCAGCGAGTCTTGTACCCCGTCGCACTTTTTCCGCCGACTCACCAATCAATACCTCCAATCGTCCCGGTCGATCGCGAGCGCAGAAAGCGCATCTTACCGGGGCTTACACATCCCGTAAAAAGAAAGTCACGCTCCTCTTTAAGAACGTTCTCTAGCATATAAATAATCGAGGCGAATCGCTCGCGCTCAATTAAGTAGCCCGCATATACACGCAGGCGCGTAAGTTCGCGCGACGACGCAGACGGCCGAGAGGTAGGAGGAGAGAGCGCCTCTCGGAGGCTCGAAGGAGCGACGTCGTATAACGCCGGGAAATATAAATATAAAAATTTGTATATCGACGCACGCCAGCTGCCCCGATGCGCCGCACCGAGCAATAAATATGCGGATAGCCGGGGATCGATTCGACGAAAGAGGATAATTATTCTGGCCGTTAAGGCTCTTACGCCAACGTTTTAATTAAAATTTATTCCCGACGCTCGCGCTCATATCGCCGCGGTGGCGCGTTTGTTTATTGAAGAGTCGCCTCTAATATATATAGGGATTTCGCTGTCGCGAAGCTGCAGCTGTGGAAGCCTGTTTCTCTTTGTGTGCGTGTTTCTTTTTTTTCTTTTTAATAAATTTAATTAAGCGAAATTGCAAACAAGCACGGCGGACTGTTTTGATCCCGGGGGTGAGGCAACGTTTTCATCGTTAAAACGTAAAGGTGCGGCTATTACGCCCGGAAAAGTGGACGAAAAATTCTTACGCTTTGATGCAGCGGCACAACTAAAACTCCCAGTATTTTTCTCGCGGAGGAAAAAAAAATCGTAAATCTCGGGGACTCTTAACCGGAGCCCCGCGCCGAGTAATTTCACGCCCATATTTCCAAGTCATTACACCGCCGCCGCCGCGCTCGTTCCGCGAGTTGCTCTCTCGCTCTATGAAAATTTTGTAACCCATGGCAACCAAAAACGCAATATCGTTAGCCCGCGGGGCAGAAAAAGTTTCGGGAAAGCACGCGCGCGGGGCCTCTTAACCGCGGGCGAATTTCATTGTGTCGCGTTACACGGCCGTACCGCGAGCTATAATAATGCGGCACCGGGTAGTCGGATAGCATTCCCCCCCCCCCCGTATGCGCCGTGTAACGGCGTCGGCGGCAAGTCTAAAACGCTGCGGTGCGCTATTACAAGCGGCGGCAGCGGCGGCGGCGGCTTTTCCATCCCTCTTTGTACGCGGAGCAGGAGTAGAGCCTGCAGACTCCATACATTACCGGCGGAGACAGCCTCAAACTGCTTCATTAGCCGCGCGATATTTTATACAAATTGGGAAGTAAATTACGGCGAGCTTGCGCGAGAACGCCGCCGCCGCCAACGCCGCAGGCCGAGCAGAGCGCGAGCTCCATTAAAAATTCGTAATTGGACCAGGTATAACTGCGCCGGGGAGAGAAGAAAAGGGCTGCGAGAGCCTCGGGGGTGGGCAAGGACACGAGCGGAAGGAGGAACGGTAAAGAAAAGCAGCGCCGCGGGGGGAGACGGTACACCGCGAGAGGAACTGCTCCGCGAAAGGGATAGATGGGAGAGGCGAAGGTGTGTATAAATATGAGCCTTTGTAGCTGCCTTCCGGGGAAAAGAAACTACGGCCGCCGAGACTATCGTAGAGCAATTTATGGGGGAACGAATGGCTTCGGGGAACTTTCGATGCTGTTAATACGCTTATCGTTCGTTAGACTTTTTGTCTGAGCGCTCGACAGATATTGTAATGGAGTTTTCCGAAAGAAATTTTCCATTTTTAAACTGAAAGTCGAGCTGCGCCTCGATTTAAAGTTTGATTCCACTTTGCGATTTCGATCAAACGTAGCCACTAGTATTACATCAGGTGATTAGCAGGGTCATTAACATTTTCCTTGAGCTGCATTAGTTTTGTCTCATTAAGCACGAGGAATTTCGACGATGAACCGTCGACCCCTTTTGCTTCATCCAATTACTAACATCGAATTCCCGGTAATAAGGAAATTTACCAAAATCTTAACGAGCTTCGTCGATAAACTCTCGGATCCTCGGTCCCTTAAAAAAAAGAACCTTCCGATAATTCGTTAACGCGGCGGCTCTCCTCAAATTGAATAATTTAACAAGCAAGTAAAATAGCTTAGACGAGCTAGAGAAGAGGAGAGAAGAACGAGAAATAAATTGGGCTCTCGCGCGCGGGGCACCCCCGAAACGCCGACTAACGAAGTAATTCCGCATCGTCATTTCCATAACGAGATGATTTTTTGTAGCCCGGGCTCCCCCCCTCATTTAAAAAACATACTCGCCCGCGCGAAGACGAATAGGACGCGCGACAGCTAGGCGAGCGCTCTCGTTGTTGTACACAGCAGTCTCGCGGAGAGAGTCTCTCTCTCTCTCTCTCTCTCCTTAATTTCCTCGGCGAGGCAAACTTCTTATTATCTCGGACGTTTCCGCGTCTCCGGGCGCGCTATCTTTTTCCAGCCACGTTTTAAAACAAAAGAATAAGCTGTCGGAGGGAGGGTGGCGGTGCGCGGGGTTTAAGCGATTGTAAGGTGAGGGAGGGACACTCTCTCTCTTGCGGGGCTGGAAAGTCACTCGGAGAAATGAATTGGCAAGTTTTAATTAAGATGCTATCTTACGGATGACATTTTTTTCTTCGGTTTCGCTTTGTGCATGCTAATATTGTCATGAGTTTAAGTGGGACGATTTATTTGACGGATGAGCTGCGAGGTTGTAATAGAGTTTGAATGTTTTTTTTTTTTTCAAAACTTTAAATAAGTATTATACTCGTTTTAAAAATATACTCGACGGTCTAAGAGAAAATTTATGATTCCCGCTCGATGTAGATAAATGAATTTATTTCGAAAATTGGAAGGAACGCCATTAAGCATAAAGCATTCCGAGTTTTTGGAATAAAAATAGAATAATAGGCCATTACAATGGAAGGTAGTTTGGCAGTGATTGCCCCGATCGATTTCATAAATTGAGTCTCTCATTTTCGATAGGAAAAGCTCCTCTGGCTCGGAGAAGGTTAGGTCTGAATAAGAAACAGGCGGAATCGGAGCCGCTCCTGGGGGTGGCTGGGGGAGGGTGGGGTGGGATGGGGCTCTCGGTTAGCATTTCTTTTTGTTCATGCCAACTATTCATCATCGGTGACATTTTTCGAGATAGAGGGAGTTCTCTCTCATTTCCTCTCTCCCTCTCTCTCTCTCTCTCTCGTCAGCAAAGCGCCCGCGAAACCCTCGGGGCCTCCTAATGGACTTGGCTTCTTCTGGCGCTGCCGCCTCCCTCGCTCGTGCACCCCTTCCTCCTTCGTCGCGGGAGGAGAGGCAGAGAGAGAGAGAGAGAGAGAGAGGGACTTGGAGAGATTTTAATTTCCAGCCAACGGTCCCGGGGATAATTCGACTTCTTTGCCGATAAGGGTCTCTGGCAGGCGGCGACTACGACGACGCTGCGGCGCGCGGTTTGGCTCGGCGCGCCTGAAAAATTCTTGGGAAGCTCTCGCGCAAAAATAAATTGCCCGGGCGTCAGAAACAATTAAGCTCCGATTTTCGCTCTCTCTTTCTCCCTCCCCATTCCGAGAGAAGCGAGTGCTTTAAAATCGAGGAAAGTCAATTATGGCATTAGGGGTTTACCGATCGAGCAGCCGGATTCTGCAGCCAGAAAATGCTTCATCCCTTTCAATGGGAATCGGAAAATTGAAAAGTCACGGGAATAAAAAATTGTTCCATTCGAATTTCATTCGAGGACTCGACTCGGTAAATACCGAAAATCATTTCTATACGTTTTGTACTTTAATGACACGGCATTTCTGACATCTGCCGTACGAGTAACTGTGTACTTTCGAGCAACCACGAAATCCATCTGGCGTACATCCAGCTTCTTCAAATTCGACTTGAGCTACTTAACGCTTTGTAAATATTCTTACCTTGTAAGAATTGAATCGTTTAGCCGAGGACAGCTGTTACCCAAAGTTCGCGGGAAGAACGTTCATGCCCCCTCGATTACCCCGGCAAAAGCCGAATGACCAAAAAAAATCCTCCTGCGGTGCGCACACCGCAATACAACGGAGGAAGCAGGGAAAAAAAATGAGAGGGCTCGCGATAAAAAGGGGTGGCCGAAACCTCCTTCGTCCCAGAGTACACAAGAATTATGCGTGACTCTGGAAAGCCTGTATTTATACGCAGGCGCGGCGCACACAGAGCACCACGTGGTCCGCGCGGTGCCTCGACACGCGAAGCAGATGACGAACAATGCCGCACGAGGCTCTCTCGCTTATGAAAGAGTATATAGACGCCGGCCGCGAGCATTACACGAAAAAGCTGCCTTATATACGGGGGATTTCGAAAGGGAAAGTCATCGTCGCCGCTGCCGCCGCCGCCGCCGCCGCCGCCGCCGCCACGAACTGCGTCGCTTATCTGCGTGACGCTGCGAGAATGCGTTTTATACACGCCGACGCTGCTGCGCGCCGAAGGCGCTGGACTAAGCGTTGAAAGGAGAGTCTGCGGTTCCTGTAAAAATGCCAGTAAGAAGAGGTGTACGAATCGACCGCTCTTTATAAATAACGTAATTTTCGAGGTAGGATTACTTTCCCATCGCTTCGCCGAGTACCGAGGAATATAAAAAACAATGGATCTTACTCGCGCGAGGCGGCGAGGATTCATAAAAAATGTTTTAATGCATATACACGACGAGCTTTGCTCGTTTCAAAAACGTCCTTCCAGGCCATAGATTTATGTATTTTCGCATCGCCGCGCGAGACATAACAATAGCGTTACACGGCTCATCACGCATTTATGAAAAACTACGCCGCGGCTCTCGGCGAAAAAATTTCAAAATTTCAGTGACTCTCGCGCCGCGCGCGAAAGAGGGAGAAAACATCACGACCCTCTTATCTCCGTAAAACATTTTCTTCGACACGGCGCGAGCGCGTGAATAATAAACGCGCGTCGCTGCGCGCCGGTGGTGTGCCGGTATAAAGTAACGCAATCATAGGGCTCGCCTTAGCGAATTTCTTCCCGGGCTCCGTTCCTTTTTTTTTCTCTCTCTCCGCCGCCGCCGTCGCTCCCGGAGGATCGTCGTCGTCGGTACACCGAGACTTTTCCAGACGTCGCCCCGAAAGCTCCATCCCCCCAGTGACACGCTGATAAAAACAAATGGCACCGCGAGAAACATAAGAGAATGAGGAGGAGGACGGAGGAGGTGGAGGAGATCTCCCGTGAGAGGAAAAATAAAGAAATTACCAAGGACGCTGCCGTGTAAACAGACTCAATGAATTCCCAAGGAGAGCGCGAAATAATTCCTTTATCTCCGTTTTTCTCTCTATTTTATTTTACTTTGCGAGAGAGCCTACCTTCCTTTTTGCCTTCCCGCTTCATTATATAGCGAGTTTATTACTTTCGAGCGTTGTAATATTTTTAATGCTCGTTTATTCGCCATGATTAAAAGTAGATGAAGCCGGTAACAGTCAGACGTAACAAATCATTTTTGTAAAATAACATTTTTCAGAGTTGAACTGCCTTAATTACCTGTTATAAGTCATTGCTTTGTTTAAAAAGCAAGAGTTATTGTCATTCGATCAAAAGTCAAAACCAATACCCATGTTGCAATGGCACATATTCCTATTGGTAAGTAAATTTTTAAAGCGACACCTATTATTATTCTTGCCTCGGAAAGTATCAGTATGCATTGAGCATTGTTACTTCTAAATATCAATCATTTGCCGCCTAGGTTATCTCGCGACATCTTGTATTTACACCCACACGAATTATTTTCAACGAAGGAGACGAGCCAGTAAACACGCTGTAATATACATTTATCCTTTCATCTACGATATTAATCTTCATTAGCTATGCAAAGCTTGCATATTCGAGTAGCATGTAATAATATTCAAGCTGTTCTTTAATTTCCTCCCATATTAAACATTCATTAATTACCCGCGATAAGTAACACAATTTGCTCGTTCCTTTTCCGCCACCGGTAAACATTAAGCAAAAACTAAAGCTAATAATACTCAAAACCTTCAACGCGACGTTCAAATGTAATCCACCTGCACTATAACCAAGAAGGTGGAACGAAAGACGTAACAGGCCAAACGAAGACACCGCCAGCCATAGAATATTTAAAGCTCAATTTCATATCCCAGCACTTGGCGGTCGTCATCTCGCGACTCCTAGATTCCCGCGCGCCGCGGCGAGGGATATTAAAAAAAAAAGGGGGGGTGGCAAGGAACGAAACGCGGCGCGTCGAAGGCAGGAAGGAAGGAGGCGGAAGGAATTACAAAGCGGGCCTGCCCCGATATTTGACACATAATGGAACGAAGGCACCACCCGCTCGGCGGCGTGGTGGGATTGCGTTTTTTTTATGCCCCTTTCCCCGCGCTCCTTCCCTTTCTTTTTTTTTTTTCGAGAGGGCCTCCGACATTATGTGCGATTATTATTCATTATGCGCCTTCTCCCGCTATCTTTGGCGCGGCGCGAGGCTTCCCCCGACCGGCGTACCGCGTTTTAGTTATGCGCTCAAGGCAGACTCGACATGGCGCTCGATGAAGAAGGCATCGTCTCCGTCGGCGACATCGCGGAATTCTGGCGTGCATATTCGCCTGCGCGAACTCGCTTCGTCGCGAGGAAAAAAATGTGCGAAGTAATTCGAGGCAATGATTTATTTAGCGTCAATTTCACGAGTCAGCATTTAATTTAATTGCGGGCGCTAAATTTATAAAAAGCAAGTGTGTAGAAAGTGAAACCGTCGTTGTAAGCTTCAGTCATTCGATTTAAATCGCTTTTAAATAAAAATTTTTTATCCCCGTCGACACATTTCATTCTACAATAATTACCCTTAATAAAAACTTGATACAAAAGCCACGTCAATTATTCAAAATAATTCATCAAATCCCCCCGTGCTAAATTTTTAATCGAGAGAAAGGGATAATAAAACGATCAACAACCTCGACCGCGGCCGGGAAAAAAAAAGACGTCAAAGCCGGACGGGCAAAGAGAGAGAGAGAGATATAGATTCTAAATGCGCCTATAAATCAGAAACAATTTGTAAACTTTAGAGCCGCGGCCGCGTATCGAGCGTGCACTTTGCGACTGTCCGCTCTCGGCGCGCACACGCGTGATTACCTCGCGGCCGCCGCCGCCGCCGCCGCGCATCTTCGTTGCATGTACGCGCGTACATACGCCGCTCGCGTATAAATACGTTTAGCCCGAGCTCGTATAATACGTGCGGTTTGCGCATATATTTATACGCGGACTTATATTATGAAGGCATGTATGCTCTCGCGCACGGCTCTTTGCATACGCGTTGAATTGCAAATGGCGCTTCGCGAAAGGAGGGAGAGGGGAAGAGAGAGAGGAGGGGAGAGAGGCAGCCGAAAACCAGTCGGAATTTCGCGTATATACGAGCGACGAACGCTCACGTCCAACCCCGCGTCGTCCGACGCTTCGCATAACCGCGCGGGGCCCGTCTGCGCAGCTTCGCTCTCTCTTTTACCTCCTTTTACCTACTATGCAGTCAAATTTTAAAGTACCCTAGAGATTGTTTTATTTTTAGTTCCACGTGAGCCGATTTAATTAAAAGGCTTATATACCCAAATTGGCGGGCGCTCAAATTATTTCGAAGGCGCATAATAATAGTGAGGAAGAACTGTTAAACTAAATAAAATTATTTAAATAATTTGTAATTAATAATAAAAATCGTCGATGCTGATCCTCGATTCATAAAAAAAATACATAAACAAACAATTGCGCTTTCCGCGGAATGAAAAAGATAAAAATTAAATTTTAACATATCCTAAACGTAAAAAAAAATAGGGGAAAAAACGTTCCCGTATAGTTTCACGCATACACGCGCAAGCCAGTGCGTACGCAGTGTAGCTGCACACTGCGATAGAACCTAAGTCTTCGATCCCTCCCTCTTCATTGCTCTCATCTTGGAGTATCGTTATGGTTATGGCATCAGGCAACAGGGCTACATACAAATAGTTATTCCGGGAAAACGATCCCGCGTCGCTTTTTACCTCCTGCTTTAAGGTACTTTCCTCTAACCGAATATCGACTTCGTAAAGGAAATGACTCACAACCCTCCCGAAGATTGCCGTTTTCTCAAAACTCTCCTCGTATTTATCGCCCCGTGAAATTCTTCGGTTATATCGGAGCATGCGCTTGACGGTTCAAATGACGATGAAAATATCAATTGAGGCAATTACGCGAAAGCCGCGATTATTTAAACATCGCGCTTTTAATGACTTGCCGGCAGGAGACAAAAGGGTTCATTTGCGCGCGGCGGCAGGTGTATCGAACAAGCCTCGCCGGTATTACATGCACCTTTCTGTTCGCCTTTGCTTTCCTCTCTTATTTTCATCCTTTCCGAGCCCCGAGCACTAAACGAGCTCTCGATATACAGTTAGTTTGAAGAAGCATCCTCTCTGTATTAATCTGTCAAAAGCTTCGTTTTAAAACAAATATTAATCAGAGCTGAATATTATAAAAAAATAGATTATTTTCTAAAATCATTATTTAAAAGTCTGGTGAATCAAATATGCAAGGCACTAAATGATAATGGGCCAGGATTTTCCGACGGATGCTCGTCAAAAGTCTTAGTGAGAAAATTATGCCAAAGCTCCCGCGGCCCTTGCCGGGGAGCGCAAATTCCACAACACGCCGCGATCCACGCCATAAAGCGAAAACAAAGCCGGCGGTCCAATTACGAAACTTCTTCATTAGTCGTCGTCGTCGTCGTCGTCGTCGTCGTCGTCGTCGTCTGGCGGGTCCAGGGGACATTTAACGCAAATTTCGGCTCGTCTTCGTCGTCGTTCCGTCATCGCCTCGTAAATGCCTCTGTCATACATTTATGTATATTCAAAGCCTCCTAAGTCCCCGACGCTGGTAGCTGTCACCAGGGGCGCCTCTTCATCAGATAGCGAGACGCGGATCCACCCCCTGCTTCGCGCGCGCGCTCTCCCTCCATCCCTCTCTCTTTCGCCTCTAACCCAAAGAGAGGCACCGGAGAGCGACGAGCGCTTCTACAAGGCCTTCCTATTACGGCGAGCTCGACCTTAAGATATTAAGTACTTTACCCGCGATTAGATCTCTCATTGTGCCGTGCCGGTGTCAGACAAGCGCTTCGCTCGAGCGCGAGATAGAGAGAGAGAGAGAGAGAGAGGAGCGAGCAGAACCGGAGATCGAGGGACACGGAGATATATACACAATGAGAGAGCAGGCCTATACACAGCCAGAGCGAGCCGGAGCTTGCTAGTACACGTGCACGTGATCCTCGAGAGATCGTAGCCAAGGACTGCGCTACATCCGATCTCTATAAGCGTCGCTCTCGTACGATACGAGAATAATAGAAAACGATTAGAGTTACATAAAATTGCGCCGAGAGCTTCCTTTATTTTCCCCCGCTTCAAAGTTTACGCCGTTCGTTTTTGATGGATTCTCTTCCATTTTCTGTATTGGGAAAACGTGATTTTCACCTCTTAATTGCAGTCAAGGAGATAAAGTTCGAAAAAGCTGCCGCGCGAATCTAGGAGCTTTTAACGCTCCCGGCAAAAGGAGATAAAAGGCGTATGACTCAAAGCTCGCTAAAAAAGGAATTACGCGGAGAGCCGCGGATAAAGTTCTCGCAGCGGGAGAGAGAGAGACAGCAGGTTAAAAAACACAAACGATCGGCGAATAAAAAGGCCCCGGTAATGTAGAGAAAAAGAGAAGGAGAGCGGGTTAAACTGAAAATAAAAGCTAAAAGAAAAGTGGGAACACGAGGGAAAGAGAGATAAGGGTAGGGCGGGGAGAGAGAGAGAGAGAGAGAGAAGCGGAAAGACAATGCCGACCTGAGAGACAATTGCTCAGAGCGAGGACGAAGCTCCTTCTAACTGCTGTATAATTTCCTGCAACGACACCTTCATTGTACGGCCGCCCGTTTTCATTCTTATCTGCGCAACGACGAGAAATAAGGGGCTGAAACGCGGAGCGAGACCGAAGTCGAGATGGAAAAGCATCGCGGGAGCTGACTTCGAATTCGACCGCGCAATTTAGCCAGGAAGCGCACGAGGGGAAGAGATAGCCCGCTCGCTCTCTCGCCTGGGCAAAAACCCTTTTATATTGCGCCGAGCGACGGGCCGGGCCTCTTCAGACCTCCCCCGGCAAATTAGCGTTTACAGATGTAGGGAAAAAGGCTGCAGCGATTCCTACCGGTGGGGGAGAAAATTGAAAAGAGAGCCGTTTTGTTCGATGCTACTCACGTGGAAGCCGAGAGCGAATTGTCGAACGCCGCGATAAAGGACACTTGACTTACCTGAAACAAAAAAGAAGAGTCATAATTATAACAACGGCATCAAACCCGTCACTGATATACTTAAAATAAAGCAGCCGAAACGCGGCATATACCGGCAAAAAGTTTTCCTCTCTCTCGAGGTACGCATTCAATCTACTTTTACAATCCTTTAAATCAATCGGAATCGCCGGGGCACGAATTGCATTGAATAGCCGGTGCTCGGCGGCGACAATCGGCCAGTCGCCGCGAAGAAAAGGGCCCCGGAGCCGCACACTCGTGAGCTCTCCCCGCGATTCCACAATTGCAGGCCAATCGTGGGCAATTCTTTCGAAAAATCCTCTCCGACCGAACCGCGCGCCGGGGAGAGGAGCACATCACGAGAAAGAAAGGAGAGAGAGAGAGGGAGAGAGTTCCGGGGATTCTCTCCCACGATCCGAATCGCAGGGACGACTCTCGAGAGCCTCAATAGAAGCAATGACACACACGAGGAGGAAGGGTCTCGAAGACGAGGACGAGCATCCTGCTCTCTCCCTCTCTCTCCTGTTTGCCCCGTTCTTCAAGAGGATTCGGTTTGTTTTTTCAAAGTCACCGGGAGCGAGCGACAAACACACTCGGTGAAGAGAGAAAGAGAGAGAGAGAGAGAGTTAATCATTGCATAATGGGCGAGGCCGAGCAGATTTTATCGCGCGGCCGATTCGTAGTAAATGCGCCTCGGTACCGCGAGGCTCGTATGAATGGAAATTTTACGACTGGAATGAAAACATTTACCGGCATTGTGGACGCGACTCGTGTCATTGTGTCAATACACAGGGGCCTGCTGTCTCTTTCTCGCTCTCGTCGCCCCGCCGCGCGCACCGCGCGGCTAAATTGCTCTTAAGGATTCGTATTTATTGTGTCGATGCCCCGCGCCGCCGCGCGCTTTCGAAATTCAACTGCATGTGAATTAGGTCGCGCTCGTTTTGTCGAATTGAATTGTTGGCTCACCCGGGGAACGGCATAAATCTGGCCCCCGACGTGAACTTGTTTAATTGAAATGCATAATATCCCTCTCGTCGTCGTCGTCGTCGTCCGAATTCATTCCTCCTCCGGCGAATTAATTCTTAAATTTGTAAAACAAAATCCCCCCCCTTCGGCCGGCCGTCCGGCATAAATAAAGGATAAGCCTTCGACGGCGTAAACAAAGTAATTCACGGCGGTGCGCGGGTATATATGTATATAAAAAAAAAAAGCGCGGAGGGAAGAAACAAAAGGCGCCTTTGTCTCTCTCCGAAAAGCGCGCGAAGTGCGCAACGGCGCGGCGTTACGTAAGCTCCCGCGTGCCTTGCCCTGCTTTAATTAAGATGCACCTCTCGGCCGTAAATCGGCGCTTAATTCCACGTTGCGCAAAAAAGGAACGCCGGCAGCTGCCTCTCCCGCGGGCCGATTTGTTCTCGTGTGTGCAAGCGGCGCCCTTCCTTCTTTCGGGGAGCAGAGAAAGAGAGAGAGAGAGGAAGACAAGCGCCGCGGCGCGGAATCGCGCTCGATAATTCTCATCGGCTACGATTATTTTAATTACCTATATAGCCGCGCTCGCCGACTCACCTCGGAATTCCCGCCCTCGTTAATTGGCCGTAACTCGGCGAATTACGCGCAGCCCGCGTTTATCGTCTCCCAAAGCTTTCTCGTTTCGACTCGCTCCGCGGTTCTTGTACGTTTTGTTCGTTAATTGCGGGCTTAATATTTTTACCCTTTTTTTTTTTAGGGCAAAGCCGAATCGGGAAAGTACATCCCACCCTGTCAGCGCCGAGCCGACACGAGTTTTAAACAAAATAAAGAAAGTACAACGAACGTCTAAAACTCGTTTCTCGAAAAATTTTCCGAATCGCAAACGAGATTCTAAAGTCGGCCCTCGAGAGTTTCTCGAAATAACGAAATTTACACGCAGAAGAAAGGGAGGGAGAGAAAACAGTCATAGAAGCTTCGGGCACCTCGGCGCTTTGTATACGCTTATTCGCTACGCAAGCCAACCGCAAAATCGGCGCGTCTGAATGAAGAAGTGACACAATGCGCGAGGACTCGGCACCCCAGCCGGGGCGGATCATCCCCCTCGGCAATCGTCCTTAGGTCTCATTGACGGGCCGCTTCCCGCGTAAGCACGGCGTGTTATGTACGCGGCGCGGGCCCCGAGAGAAAAAAAAGAGAGGAGGAGAGAAGAGCAGCTCGCTTTAAAAGGCGCAGCGATGCGTGATGCGCGCGCGCGGGCAGAGAGCTGCCCCGCTCCCTTCTCCTCGGCTCTACCCCACGAGGCTTGGGGTGCATATTGTGTGGCCGCGGGAAGTGCCTTTTGCCGCATTTCTATGGACCCGCCTGTGGAATGGATCGTATTTGCATGGACAAATCGAGGACCGGGGCTCGGGCTGCTGCGTGAAGCTGCGTCAAGAGTCAGGCCGCCGCTGCCTGTCTTTTCTTTTCGTGGCTTCAATCGATTGTCACGCGCGCCGCCGCCGCCACGGAATCGGCGCGCCTTTATCTGCGGGTAGGAAAAGTGGATTTCACGGAATTTAAGCTCGACTCCGGCTTTTGTGTGTGCGTCGCGCGGCCGGTTTGAAAAACACTCGCCGATATGCGGGAAACCGCAGATTTTCCTCGTGCGCAGTTTTTTTTTTTTTTTTCAAGACACCGACAGTAATTTCTAGATATTAACTCAGATATTTCTGCAGTCATTGCTTGTCAATGGAAATTATAAGAGCAGCATAACAGAAGTCGCTCTCGTCCGAGCGGGGAAATAATAAATTTTCAATTAAACATTCGCTATCTATAATTGCCGTCGGGCTCAGTGGGTTTGGAGTGCAGGCACGTATACACATGTCTAGTCGTGCTGCTCCGGAGCGAGAGGGAGACAGAGAGAGAGGTTTATCTCTCGGGCGGACTGATCGGTGCAGGCAGATAAGCCTCTTACGTGGTCCAATTGGCAATTACTTATCGCATCCAGATCGTTACATAACCTCCAACAGCTTCGTACCGGTCCGCGTGCAATTAGACGCCTTACGTCACATTATCCGGCGCGGTGCTCGTCGTCGTGCCGTGCACAAGTGAGCTCGCGACTCCAGGGAGAACCCGCGCCGGGGATTCCCTGGCCGTTATTAAACTCGTCCGCTTCGATGATCGTCGCCGCGCGGAAATAGACGCTTATCGACTTGTCGCTGCGCAGCGGCACGAGAAGTGCCTATACATACTTGCTGCACTGCCGCGCGAGATAAATCGCTGGGAACGCTGCGCGTCCTTTGTTCCCTCACGAAAAAATGCGTGGGGCCACGGCGATTCTATCGCCTAATGCGCGCGGGAGAGCAAAATTCGCCGCGCGACGCGCGAAAGAATGAAGGCGTTGCGCAACGCGACGTTTTTCTTCGTTCCTCTATATACCATAATCGAGACACCGGTTAACGATCCATCATCGCAAAGTTTTTTCAGCGGCCGATTAAGTCAGGCAATCGCGCAAATTGACGATTCCTCAAGATAACGTCGAGCGACTCGTCGAGGAAATCGTGAGGATTTTGATATTCGAGAGGAGGCACGGCGAGCCTGCGGAGAGAGAAAGAGAGAGAGAGAGACATCAAACTGCAACCGAAATTAATTAGTATGTATTACGCTGCGCCCGCATGTCCTTTTACGGCCCATTCAAATTCGCGCGTAATGATATGCCGGCCGCGTAGTTTCGACACGAAAACCCGAGCCGAGCGCGCGCGCGCGCGCCGGGCAGAGAAACGCGAAACCCACGGCGCGGCGCGGCGCTCTCGGTTACGAATTCCGAGGCCGTTGCCGCGTTTTCGATCATACACGTCGCTGGATTTCGTTATTACCGAATTTAAAGGCGATTTTATCTGTCCCCTGCGCGCGCCCCGGCGAACGTTACCGAGGTAAGTAACGATCGCGTATATATATATATATCGCGAGTCAAAGAAGATATTACGAGAGCGTTAAAGCGCGATGTTTATATTTGATAATTGTAATGAATGCGTTTTAATAAATTTCGCGTTTCTGCGATCCTGCAGCGCGGCGCGGCGGTCGATCGTTAATAAACCTTTTAAAATATTGACCTTTCTCCTTTTGAAATTTCACGTTTTCATTCCGCATCGGGAACTGGTATACTTATTACTCTTAAGTAATGTTCCTCGCGATATTAAAATAATCAAGTAATTTCTCAAGCGCATAAAAATAACAGTTGCAGTCGCCGTACACTGTCCCCTCTGCTCCTTCGTTTATATTTCCATCGAGAAGCAATTAAATACACCGCGAACACTTAACGTCAGTTTTATTGAATCTCATACTCGATCATCGGCGAGGCTCTCGGCGCGGCTCCCATGCAGGCGCTCTCCTGCCGATTTCAAATCTTAATTTCGACGTCATCGGCGACGTTTCATTAAATTCTTAATTATCCGGGCACGGGAGAAAAGATTGCATCTTCGCTGAAACTTTTAATTTATCGCGCGGGGCCCCGAACGAAAAATAAGAAGGCACACCCGAAGAAGGGAAGGGCGAGGCGGAGAAAAGGAGGAGGAGTGTGCATCGGGCGCGAGAAGTTCGAATTTCCGGAAGAGAGCTGTCGATCGCCACCGCGCGCCGAGGTCAAGGATCCCTCCCTCCCTTCCTTCGCGCCACGTGCCAAAGTCGACGGCTTTAAACGCGCTAATTATCGCTCTCGTGCATTTGCAATTGTTCACGGGGGTTTTTTTGTCGGAGGCGGTGACCGACCGGTGCGGCATCGGAAAAAATTCTGAATCGCGCGTCGCCCTGCATTAGCGTCCATTGATTTTCCTCGGCTCTTATCTGACCGCCGGGATCTCCCTCGCGTTCGCCTTTCTCTCTCTCTTTCTCTCTGCACCCTGGATATTAAATCGTAAAGCTATTTTCGTGCCCGAGAACAGGAGGATTTTTTGTGCCCGCGTATCAAGCCATCTCCGCGCGATGGATGGAAGTAGCGCTCGTACATGTAAATTAAAGCCGCGTTTGCCTTTTTCGCCTTCCTTTTTTCTTTCTCTCTCTCTCTCGAAAGCTTAACTTTGCATCTTCAAAGTCTTCATAAAGTACGCGATTACGCATATTAAGCGTACGCGCAACGTTTACGATCGAAAATTTTCTATATTTACGCAGTACTAAAAGCCGTACTAATAATCGACTTTATACATATTTCAGCCGCTAATCAGGACACGAACCTAGTCGAATTCCCACATTAAGAAAGGCCCCGGTGTTCAACTTGTGTACGACATCGGCGTTGCGTAATGAATTTTTTATTAGATCGCGGCTGCCCACGATGATTAGGGTACTTAGCGGCCGGGCGATAAAGTTTAAGGGCGCATTTACGCGATACACGCCGTAAAAGTCAAGTCGCCGTGCGCGCGCAGCTCACGCATATATACTATACATATACACGCGCGCGCGGCGAGTAAAAAGAAGAAAAAAGAAAGGCGCGTGTGCCGACCAGACTCGCTGCCGACGATGAGGCGCGCCGCCGTCCAAAGCGTAGCCGCCGCCTGCTTTTACGAGCAATACTTTGTGGTTTTAGAAAACTCACCGAGACCCACCGCCAGGCGGCCTCGTGCAAGTCGAGTACAGAATTTTTGCTCGGAAGGCACACAATGCCAAAGGCAATATAATAGGGTTAATATGTTGATTCCATTGTCCGTTTTCCGAGGACGAGCTCTGCTTAGAATTAACGTGCGTATAACGACGCATTACGTAAAACGGGGATCGAAAAGTTTTCCGCGCGTTAATGCCCCATCCGGCGAGTCTCCGAGCCGAGGCGGCCACCACCTTCCTCTCTCTCTCTCTCTCTCTCGCCATGCGTTATAAAGTTAACACGCGGAGGCCGCGATTATATACAAAAGGGAGGTAACGCGGCGAGGCTTGTGCACGCACGCACGCAGACACGTGCGCGCTGCCGCGGCGAGCTCGGCGCGGCGTGGTTATTTTAACAACGTGGCAACCTCTTTGTAGACCGCATGCTTGTAAACCAAGAATGAAGTCTGTTCGGCAGCGCGGAAGAGAGGGAGACGGGGGAGAGGGATAGCAAAAAAAAAAGGAGAGCGAAGAGAAGAGCGACTCGATTTATACGTCTCTTCGTCCGTTCCACTTTTGCGCGCGAGTTTCTTTAGCCCCTCCTCTCTCTCTCTCTCCTCATTTTCTTCATTATTTTGCATTCGCTGTCGCCCGCGATTTTTTTCCCTCCTTTTTTTTATTCTCGAGCCGCGCCGTGCCTCTTCCCTCCCGTTCTCTGCCAATAGCTGCCGATTGAAGGAAACCGGTTTCGTGCGGAATCGCCGATGATGATGATGATGATTCTTCTTTATGACGTCTTTCGATTCATGCGCGCATTTTTATATATATATACGCGCGCGCGCGAGCTTCTTTTAGGCAAGGCGGCCATTAAATATTCTTAGCCGCGTAAAATTTAATATTCGACCGATCGTAATTTATCGAGGCGCGCGCGCTGTAAAAATGCGGAATTACGCCTTGCGCAAAAAAAAAAGAGAAAAAAAAATGGTCGATCGCCGCTTTTCGAGTGACTTTTTGGGGTATATATATTTAATGGTGGACCGAGAAATCTGACACTGCGGCTGTACAGTGCAGGAAAAACATCGGGCGAGCAGACTCGATCCTTCCTCGCATATTTCGGCCCTTCTCCCACACAGCCGAATATCCATGAGTCAGTCGCTATTAATAGCGGGCCGTATGTAAAAATACACCGTACATTCGTCTTTATACCGCGAGAGAGCGAGCGAAAGAAGAGCAAAGCGACAGCTCGAGGAAGCCAAGAGATGACGCGTACGCCCCGTCCTATCCGCTCGCGCTGTGTGGTCTGCGCGAGCTTTCCCGGCGCTCGCCGAGCGGACTCGATAATTTCGCACTTCTTTTCTATAGAAGATCGGGAGAGAGCCGCGCTAAAAAATGCCACTGCCGCCGAGGGAGCGGCACCCTTGCTTTGGCGAACACGTTGCTAACCGAGATTCCTCGGAGTCGGGAAACGCTCCGCAGTGGGGGCACAGAGCTCTCTCTCTCTCCTCCTCGCTCTCCGTCTGTAAGGGCTGAAGGCGAAACGGCGTGTGACAAGCGGCGGCTCTTCATCCCTCTTGCTCTCGTCACGGCAAAGTTTCATCACCGCCGCGACGCAAACTCATTCCGCCGCCGCTCCTCTCCCCCCCTCGGCTCCGGGCTCAACTCGGCTCAGCCCCGCGGAGGCGGCCTGAAGTTCGAGCAACAACTTTAGCCTCTCCTCCTCGTTTATTCCGGGTGACTGCACTTTCCCTCCTCGCCTCGCAACAGACTCGGGAGCTGCGAGCTGAGCGCGCGGCGGCGGCGACTGCGGCAATTCCGCCCGATGTGCCTCCGCTCTCCTCCTTTTTCTCTTATCTCATTTCCGCTCTCGACGCGCCGCGGCCACTTCTTCGGCATCGCGCCGAATCGAACGGATTCCGCAGGGGGACGTATGAGACACCGACGTGTCACATTCTCGGGGATTTATCGGGCACGAATGGAAAAATCCTCGCCGAGATGAGTTTCGGAAGGCTCAAAAAATACCTCTCTCTCTCTCGATCGCGACCCCCCACCCCCCGCGCGAGGAAATCGCGCGTTCTCTCTCTCTCTCGCTTGCCTCCGCCGAATGCTCTCTTTGAGAGTTCGTTCTGATCGATAAATATTGCCGCTGCGCCCGAGGAACAGGAGAATGCAATTAAGGCCTTTTATAAGTAAAAAATCGACAATCTCTCCTCAGCTCGATCTCACTTTACTTTATGATTACATTAAAATACAGTATAATCAGAATAAATGTTATGCTAATGCAGTCCGCGCGAGGAAGATAACGCGGCTAAAGGCAGGCCAACCGGGTGACTCAACTTTTTCTCATCGCATCGGCTGAAAAACAAGAGTCTCTCGCTCGGCCGGGGCAAAAAAAAAAAAAAAAAGAGGCGAGAGGAGAGTCCGCGCGCGGCTTCTAAACCACACCAGCGGCAGCGAGCCCGTGAATGAGACGCGCGCGAAAGCCGATGGAGGGAGCCGTATACACAACTTTGCGTTTAATGCATTCCGATGACAAATTGACTCGGTGACGAATCGCGCGCGTCGAAGCGCGCAGAGGAAAAAAAGGAAGCGATTAGGCGGAACGCCACCGCCGCCGCGATATATATTTCACGTGGGAAGAATAACAGATGCGTTGAAAAGGTTCGCGCGCTGAAAACTCGTAATGAGAACAGAGCGGCAATCTCGAGTCGCGGATATAAATATTCGCGGCTTAACGGCGCTGTAAAAGCGTCAATAAACACTCTCGGGCGCGCACGGCTTTTTGCACGACGAAACTCCCGCTCCGACCGTTGCTTCAGCCTCGGAAAAACAATGTAATTGAATGAACGAAAGGCCAATTAAAGCGATATCGACGCGCTGCTTAACGGGCGCTAATTATCATACCGATTCTGCAATATCTGCCGCGTGCTCCGCGGAGAGCTCTCCGTGCATTTATTCGGCTCTGTGTGCCCCTCGCGAATCTCGCGCGGAGGACGCTAATTTGCAATTAAACTTGAATAACAATCGCGCTCTAGATTTTTGGCAGCCTATCGCTCTGAATCATTACCCGAGCAACAAGGCGCAGCCTTGTTTGCAAATGATTAAATTTAACGCTCCCGCCGTATAAATCCGTCAAAATTAATCTCAAAGTCAAAATACGCCCCGGCCCCGCAATTTCTCGCTTTAAAGCCCTTGAAAACTTGTTAATAAATTTGCCCGTCTCTCTCTCTCTTTCTTTCCGCGATTTAAACATAGCGGCCGGGGGAAAATCGTAAGAGCGAAAATTGGCATCCGCCAGAGAGAAGCGCAGCGGCGCGGCACCACCACCGGGGGAAAAGTTCCTTGCACGACTAAAATCACCGAGTGTACTCGGCGAAGCAACTCTCCCAGAAAATAGGCCTTCTGTAAGAGGCGCGCCCTAAGCTCTTCGGGAAGAAGATTCCTCTCTCTCTCTCACTCTCTCGCTTCCTGGCAAAAGCGTAGTAAGAGGAGAGGAGAATAAGAGCAAGAAGAAGACGTCGGGGCGTTTCGAGACTTTGCTTTCGCGAGGAGCGCAGACTCTGCACTGCTGCTGCGAGGGAAGAATTAGCTAATGGTGCAGGATGAATCCGTAATGGGTTTGCTCCGTTCCCGCTGGCGCAACGGGATTTTGCGTTCCACTCTCCTCCGCCATCCCTTTCTCGGGATTCTCTCACTCTATATCTCATTTTTCTTACGTAATTTCGCCCAAGTAACTCCTCCCAGCATAAACTTCATTTCCTTCCGCGCTTCAAGTCAAAAGTATATAAATGTGACTTTTTCGGAATTTCGGTCGCTTCCTCTGTGCAGCAAAAATAAGTGTTTACCGTAAATATTGGATTAAAATTTTGGCCGCCACTGCCTGCACACCTGACGCGAGAGAATCTTCGACACGTTAATAGAATCGCGGGCTAAAAATAGAGCCGACCCGACGTGTTTTATGGAAATGAAATATAGGAGAGCACGAAAATCTTCGGAAGCGAGTCGGAGAAAGCGGAAAAGCAGCCCCAGAAACTCCGAGACGAGAGTGAGTAATACCCCAAGGAATGCGGAGAAGATGGCGGGATAGATAGGCTCGATCCACTGGAGAGGAACATCCAACCCCTCGGTGAGTTTTGCGCTCACGCGAAAAGGGGTTGTTCTTTGGGCCTCCCCCCGGCCCGACTGCAGCCGCGGGAGATTCCGGGAGATGGAACGACATAATTCGTCGCGGATGCGGGAAGAAATGAGAGAGAGAGAGAGAGAGAGAAACCGAGTGAGCCGTGAACGATTTGAATAATGTTGCGAGATTTGACGTAGAAATTCCTTCTTTAACTTAATTCCCTGAAACTCCGACATTCATGAGCCTCGGGGATGATGAAACGAGCGTCAATGTATATGTTTTCGAGTCGGCGCCGATTAACTTTGCCCGAAAATGCATTAGAGAATATTCAAGCTCAATTTTAGAACAAAAAAAAAAGAAGAGCGTATATGCGAAACTTTACAACTTTACAGGGAGCCCTGAAATAACGACAGCTGATGCCTCTCTCTCTCTCTCGGTGCTTGGATATCGTACGCGGCGTACTTTATTATTCCGAGATCAGCGTAGAGCGCAGGCTTCGCGGTAATTCTCTATTTGTCTACTTACGCGCCCCGGAGCTGCTCGAGCCGCGGCGCGGCCGAGAAAAATCCCAGTGTTTCCGAGAAGACAATCAAAGGCGCGCGGCGCGCGGCCCAGACTATATTTGTGCATATGGCCCGAGCCCAGAAGCAAGAGGGGCGAAAACCGAGGGAAAAAAGAAAAGGAAGAGCGTAAACGATCTTCTCTCGATGCTCGCGCACGCGAACCTAGGAGGAGACTCCGAGCCCAAATTGACGTTCGGCTTGTTTTGCCGCTTTAAGCAGCTGTCGATCAGCGGTTCTCATTTCGAGAGGGATTATACGTCGACGCGGAGAGCGCGATTTATTGAATTATCGACCAGTTTTGTTTTTAGCGTCGAGAATCGGACGTGAAATAAAGAACGACGCGCCGAAAGACGCAGCGACGTTTAACCGCGGAGAGCGTCCAAGTTTCGAGGCGACTCCGGACGAGCCGAATGCATCGGTTTATGTATACATAACTGCTCGCGTGACGGGACGATTCAGCGCCGGATAAATAATGGATAAATAGGTGAATAAATAATAAATCGTAAGAAATCGTTTTTCCCCGCGTATGCACGCCTCTCGCTCAATTTTTCGTCTCTAATTCTCGATTTTTGCTCAGATATGCGTGCGTTCGTAAGCTGGCCTCTCTCTCTCTCTCTCTCTCTCTCTCCCCGCGTTATACTATTTTCCATCTGGCTTCCTTCTGGCCGGGCTCTCGGTCAGGTTCACGGTTCACCTCGAGCAGGAATCCGAATCGCGTGATCGGCGCGCTGCACAGTCGAAGCCTTAACCGAGGGAAATTTACTGCATGCGATGAGTCTAGTCCATAAGAGCCAACGTGTGGTGTGCTTCCTCCTTCCCCCCTCGCTTCCCTGCTGGCCTCTCCCTCCTTGCTCTCGTTCTGTGTTTATCTGCCTATCTACATCCATCAATCTTTTCCTCGCTGCTTTTTGGCCGCTGAATGTTTTCTTTCTTTTTTTTTTTTTTTATCGATAGTCATTATCGAAATAGATAAGGCGCTTGCTTAAATTTCGTTGTCGGATCTATTAGAGTTATTCTATTTAATAACGTCCGTTATAATTACGAGTGCCGCTGCCTTTGTGCACGTATAAATTTATCAAAGTTTCGATTTGTTTCCTTAGTATACTGAAATTCGCTGCTCTCTCGGTGCGCGCGGAATCGTAAGTCATCGCGAAAAAGCGAGGCTAACAAAACACATTCGAGCACAAAGTTTCTAGACAAATATTTCCATTGACGAACTAAATTTTCCAAAGTATCGCTCTCCGCCGTACCTATCGTTTCTCACTTACGTCAGCGGCGGCACTCGACGACCGCATCTCTCGGCTCCGAGCCTGAATTTTTTCCCGCTTTCTTAGAACACGACTTCTCTCTTCATTTTTATCGAGGCCTCCTTTCTCTGAATGCATCTCTCCCGTCGGTGCGCGCTCGTCGAACAGTCCGAGGGACAGAGACATTACTCATTATAACACTCTCTCTCTCTCTCCCTCTCTTTCTCTCGCAACGGTCGTGTTCTTGCGTACGAAGAGAGAAAGAGCGCGGAGTGACAGGCTCGGTCAAGGGTCAGCCTCGCGCGCCAAGAACAAGACAGAGGGATCGACAGAGAGGGACTGAACACTCCGATATCAGCACTTATATCAATGAAGCGCATACACACGCACACGCGCGCATCCACACCCACAGACAGACATCTCGCGAAGAAAGAAGAAAGAGGCGGCTGTAAAGCTTACGGCGGATCGGACAAGGCGTAAGCGTCATTCGATGAAGGGGCATCGGGTGTCGGGGTGAGGAGCCGCGAAAAAACGACGAGTGCCGCCGCGGCTCTCTCTCTCTCTCTCCGCTCGTGTGAAGGCGAAAGATCAACGACGTGCTGCTTCGCACGTTTATAATTATGTGCATGCGCCTTTCAGACGGCGGGGAGCAAAAAGAGAGGCCGAGGAATGCTGCGTTGCCGAATGCGCGACTCGATTTAAATGGAGCATTTTTTTTATTTCGATCGAACTGTTTTGCGGTTCGCACATTCGTTCGAGATACAAAGCGCGGAGCAGCGGATTGATAGCTCGTTAAAAAAAATGCACTAATGTATACAAGTCGTGCGAGTAAAATTCACGAAACAACGTTCCTAAACGCCATTTCTAAATTTTGAGTCCCGGTTAATTTTTATTTATTAATCGACCGAAACGCCGCCCAGGCAATTAGTAAAATTGCAATCGAAACTACATGGGCTTGGCACGAATTTTTGAAAAAGTACGCTCGCAGAATTTCTCTCCAACAATCAAGTCGACGGATTTAATCAAGCGCACGCGCAGCTCGCTCGTTAATCGTGCCGATCTATATGCAACCCGATTAGGATTGCAATTAAATCGCATAGGCGCAATGATATAGCCATAGCCCCGATGATACTGTCGATAATGTCCCTAACGATAGCCTGAACTAGATTTCGCAATAGCGCACATAATTGCGTCAATAATTCATGCCCCATCCCCCATCCTAGGTTTCGATAATTGATTTTTCCCTTAATTCGCTCGTTTGCACCCGAAATTTAGCGGCGCGACAAAATTTTTCGTTAATACACACTTTTGCGCCGAGCGAATATCGGCAAGTGCGCGCGCCGATAACGGCGGAAAATTATCGGAGCGCAATTAATAACGCGGGAGCGCGGCTTCCACGAAATCATTCGACAATGAAACTGCGCATGCTATTGAGAATCGGGAATTATCAATGAAGTGGCGGAAGTCGTTATACCGCTGGCGAGCCGATGAACGGGACTAAGAGGAGAAGAAGAAGGAGGTTCGAGGTGCGGGCGAAAAAATAGCCGGCTCAGATTAGAAGGCATAGTAAACAGTTAATATTAATGAGATTTCCAGTGCTCTCAGCAGTTATCGACCGCCAGTCGATCCAGCCTGCCCGTCAACATGACAGCGATACAAATTTATTATCCATTAACACGTCAATTAACTTCAATGTCTCGTCCCGCAAGAGTCCGGATAATCAATCGAAGTTACGAGACTAGAATGATCGCGGGGAGTTTTAAAAATTTAATCTTAATAGCCTAATAATATCGGCCGTTCGTTAATTCGCTCTGATTTCGCAGCGAAGAGTTGCGGCGCGCAAAATTTCCTCCGATTAGACGAGCAATTAGACGACACGCCTGACGCTGCCAATTTAATTAATCGCTCGCTCGATAAAGTGTACTTTTTTTTTCGACGCCGTAAATCAAGCGCAGCGAGTTGTCAATCGTAAAAGAGAGACAATCGCTAACAAAAGAGCTATCTATCGGCTATCGCGCTCGCACACAAGATTCGACGCGAGTTCATCGTATATCATGCGAAACACCCCCGTGAACGAAGAAGCCAATGACATCCGAAGATCGACGCAAAAAACTTGCCGGCTAAAGAAAAAAAGTTGCATTACGCAAATCCGAGCGAGAGGTTCGTTGAACCTCCCGCGCGAAACCGATAAGTTAATAATAGCGTGACTCTCCTTCTCCGTGAAATAGGAAAAGAACGACGAGAGTGAGAGAAAGCTCGCGCGGAAAAAAAAGCGTCGGGAGAAAGAAGACTCGAGTCGGATATCGCCTCCGCCGGTTAGGCCGAAAGAAGCGGAGACGCGCGGATTTTCTCCACCCCGTGTAGAAGATAAGACGGCCTGATAAGCCGCGAGTTCGTTGCAAACATTCGCGTCCCTAAGCGGGGCGAGAAGAATTTCTGCTTTTCTAAATTGGCAATAAAGAGAGGCGGAAGATGAAGGCCAAAAAAAAAAGGCGCAAGCGGCCGGTACAAGGTGCCGGTGGGTTCGCGACATGAAGGCCTCATTATGCCTCGGGATCGTTGCCGGGCGCAGAAGCGAGAGAAAAGACGACCGATAACCACGCCGATACCGCAGCTGAAAACACGGGATCCAGCCTCGTTACTTCCATCTCTTTCTCGAGGCAGAGCTGCGCATAAAAAAGCAGAATGACTTGGATTTGACCGGGAATAGACGCTCTTCTCTCCCGCGAATCTTTGCTTTCCGCGCTTGATAGTTGTCAGAAGGCGGGAGAGGAGAGATATCGCCGAGGCCGGGGGTATAATAAAACCCCGAAGAAACGGCCTTTCCTTATGCCCGATAAAAAAAAAAAAGAAGAACCGGCAACTCGCCCCGACGAATTGCCCCCGCAATGAGATGGGGCACTTAAGGGCGGCTTTTTTCCCGGGGATACTCGCGCTATACGGGCTTTTGAATGTTTGAGGAGCCCCCCTCCCCCACCGTCTCTCCGGCTGGCGCGCGATTTTATATTTCAATGATCGCGCGCGCCTTGCGGATGCTGCGGCTACGGCGCGTCATTTCAGCCGGCGAAGCGAGCCGAGCGGAGAGCGGGTATGAAAGTTTTACGACGCTTTGGAAAGCGATCGCAATCAATGTGGAAAGAAGTTCTTGTATGGCCGTAAGAAACGGCCTTTTTATGGCACTTGAGCGGTAACGTCTTGTACGTTATCTTTATTTAATTCTTATGATGCCGGCTAATCTGTTAATGTCGCTTGAAAGATCTTTAATTTTTGATGCCCGAGAGAGGAAGGCGAAAGAGCCACTTTGCCGAATGTCATTCTTAAAATTTGATGCGCCTAAAAAAAAAAGAAAAACAAAAAAAAAAAGAAAAACTCGTATATATCTGCCCTCGATATTCGAGTAAAAGAACAAGGTTACTCGGAGGCATTTATCTCTATATACGCGCGGGCTATTAATTAATTCCCGGCGCGTGTCGCGCTAAACAAACAATTTGCTCAAACAAAGGACGTAATTACATAGAAGGAAGGCGACCTGTATCGGCCAATGATCAGTGCTCATAAAATATTCCTTAATCGAAATACCGCTCGATATACCTTACTCCGCGCGCTCGCCGCACGGGAAAAGGGCCCCGTAATTAAAATCTGCTCCTGGCCCTCGGATATGTCTCCCGATGTAATCGTGTAATCGCGGGGGCGCACTCGGCGTGAAACAACACGGCCGTTTTCTCAGGTCCGCCCAATAAATTTTCGTCGCGGCGGCGGCACCTGCTCGCGGGAAAATCGTATGGAATTAGGTCGGAAATGCGTTGGGGGAGACGGATGATGGTTTCGTGATAGTTGTTGTTGTTTGAAAAAGATGCGAAGCAAAGTTTATTTCTTCGATTCGGAGGTTAAAGCCAGCGCTTCGCGTTCCGAACCCGTCGACACAGCGAAGTCGAAACAAAAAGCCTCGACAATGCAAGAAAGTAAAACAGGAGGAAATAAAGGGCGAAATAAGTAAAAAAAAAAAAAGAAAAGAAGGAAGGCGCGAGAGCCTAATGAAACGAGCGGCAAATGGCTCGTTGGCGAGTGACAGCGGCGGCGGGCAGATAGCATCGGCCGACATCGGGGTAAGCAACCTGCGATGACGACGACGACGCGTTGACGCACGGCACACGAGCCACGGGCGACGACGCAGGTGCACACGAGAGTGGAGAGCGCCGGCAGAGGAGAGAGGAGAGAGGCGAACCTCGCGGGACGCGTCGACGTCGTTTAAAATACAAATAACAGCGCCCCGTAATTGAGAATTGACGAGAGGATAGCATGCCGGGCTGATGCTTGGCGGCGGTGGCGGCGCTCTTTTTCGAATCGATGCCCGGCAGCGATTTTCCAGGCGACGATACCGGGCCTTTTCCTCCGACCGGCTGCGATGCCGATGATGCACGATGCTTATCGCGATCGCGCTGGAAACGCTTCGATTTTGGGCTGTTTAATGGCGGGAAATTATCGAGCTTTGGAAAAATTAGATTTCGTGTCGGTGTAATTGAGAGCGATTCGTAATTTCGTACAGTTAGTGGTTAATAAATGAGAGGGAGCGATTTTTGTGGGCCGTTGGATGAATAAATACGAGAAAACAGAATTTTTATTACTTCGCGAAAGAAACGAGCTCAGTTTATTATTCCATTCGGTATTAATCATCGAAGGTGGTTCAGAATACGAATAATTTCATTTATATTTTAATATTTTTAATAGTTTATTTCCCTTCCTCGGGCGCGCACAATTTACAAATTAAACTTGATAAAGACAATTGTCAGTGCAAGCGATTACAATTAAATATTGCAAAATTTCAGTTCCCCTCTTAAAATAACGGGATATATATATATATGAACGACAATTTTTAACCGAATTACGCTCCCGGATATTTAAACGGCAACTTCGCTTTATACTCCCAATTAAACTTTCGATAATTCGATTCGCCGACAAATTAAGCAAATAATTAACCAGCGCTTCCCGCAATGAAGAGGGACAGCAATAATTTATATAAGAATCTTCAATAATGCAAATGATTTTGTAGGCGAAAGAGCATCAAGCTCATTTGTCTCGCGCATCGCGGCGGGCAGCGCGTGAACCCTGATTGTTATTGATCAGGCATTTTGCCCGTTGGTGTATTTATGCGTGCGCGCGTGTCTGTATGTGTGTGTGTGTGTGTGCAGTCGGGGGAGAGGGAAAAGACAGAGCGCACTGCTCGCAACGCCCAACGCTTTTATAATGTTGGCACGACGCAGCGAATATAGACGGCGGACCTTAATGAATCTTTATGGGTTGGTGTCGTGAACTTGTATTCCCTCCGGTGACTGACTGCCAGCTCGTCCACTGCTATATACTCATTGACGCGCTTCCATTTCGGCCCTCTCTTTTTTTTCTCTCTCTCTCTCTATCTCTCTCCAGCCACGTCACTCTTTTCATCCGCTCTGTGCGTCGTTTAAACAATTTTTTTTACGCCTTCCCTCGAGAGGTGCAGAAAAATGCTTCGATTTTCAAGTCAACGAAAAGCCCGCGTTCGTATAGCTAATTTTACTAAGTTCCGGAAGCCGTAACGATCCCCCCTAAAAAAATACAAAGGTCACACGCGCGTTTAACGGGAGCTCGGAGCAAGATTTTTTTTGCTCTCTACGCCAATGTGGGACAGTTCGCTCATTAGGCACGACAGAGGCGCTGGCCGCGCGCGCGCGCCTCGTCTGCTCGGCCGGGAGCGCAAGTGTGCGCGCGTGTATTCGTGAGCGCGTTAAATTTGAAGGGTGTGTTAAAGTCCGCGCTCCCGGTCCCACCCCGCATCTTGATCGTCATCAACTCGATCGTCGCGTGATATTGTCATTAGCGAGCCGGCTCGACACGTACGCACACTCTCCGCTTCTCCGTCTCTCTCTCGCTCTTTCTCTTCCATCGATCTGGCCAAGGCCATCGATTTTTAAATTCCTCTTCCCCCCACTCCCGAGGCTCCGCTCTGTGTGTGTCTTTTTATTGAGAGCATTGGCCCGAATATGTTCTTGCAATCATCGCTAAATGAGAGAGTGTAAAAAATTGCCTGTCGCGGCGTGTGCATCGGAGTAAAAAAAAAAACATCTCGATTGATCTTTCTTTCTTTCTTTGAATAACAATCACTTTTTATCTTTCGATTCATACGGGCTCCGTAAATGTTGTAGTCACTTTGACTATTTGATATCGTACTGCATTGCACCATCGAAACGATAAAGCGTTGAAAAATCGCGTTCTATACTTAAGTAC
The DNA here is from genome assembly GCA_035047165.1 of Ormyrus rosae. Classification (NCBI taxonomy): domain Eukaryota; kingdom Metazoa; phylum Arthropoda; class Insecta; order Hymenoptera; family Ormyridae; genus Ormyrus; species Ormyrus rosae. The sequence continues at coordinate 18,860,357 of JAWWML010000052.1, read as the reverse complement.
CACTTCTTGTTCGTCGATAATGCATTATCAATTACACGTTCGGCATAAGTTTTCAACTAATTTTTTGTAATAAAAATCTAGACTTACCAGGATCGTTGGAGTCCATACTGATTGAAGGTGGCTGCTGACTGAAGGGTCCGGGCGTACCCCCGCTACCAGGGCTGCGCGCATCATCGTTTCCTCCTGGTCCAGAGTACGATAGCGACGAAGAAGGCGGCCTCTGCGAATTAAAAAAAAATCCATCGTTCATTAATTATATTCAAAAAGGCCGAAAGCTCGAAACAACGTCTTGTCATGTAAGCACGACGCGATATCGGGATAAGGAGAGGAATATATACGAGGGCAGCTGAAACAGACAAAAAAAAGTATTAATATAAATCACAGCGGTAACATTCAATTTTCTCCGTCTCCGCGGAGAGAGCGAAAGCGATAAGCTCATCGGCAATTTAAAAAAAAAGACTCCGCCAGCGGAAAGAAGCTTTCGCGATACCAGGGGGCAGAGCGAGGAATCGCGCAGCTGAGGCTCGCTCGCCGATAAGGAAGGTGCGTGCGCGCGACCTCTGAACCGAGTCGAGAGTCGATAGCGGCTCACTCCGCCGAAGGAGCCAATTCAGCTGCCGAGAGAGACCGACGTGCACGCGCGCGCACTCACACTGCCGCGCCGGATCTCGGCGAAAGAGGCACACGAAAGAGAGGGACGTACGACGACGACGACGACGACGACTTTGGCGCGTGAGCGTCGGACAACAATGACTGACAGCGACTCCCACACGCTGTCATGAGAACTTGTCAGGGGGCAATTGTTTCGTCTCATTCTCGCCTATCCACTTGAAATCGTTACGCGATTGAGATTAGAGATTCGTTAAAGAGGCTCATGACTCCTCCCGCTACACGCTTTTTTTTTCCCCTCGATAGTCTCTCTCTCTCTCTCTCTCTCTCTCTCTGCGTCTGGAGCTCCGCACGGCGCGATAATACATATCTCGCGGAGTAATCTTAATTTCTTAATCATAGCTTTCTAAGCGCCGAGATGCTTGTCTCGAACGGCGCTGTTCTAGGTCAGGCTCTGCGAGTCGAAGGATTCGCGCTGAGTTTTACGCGGGAAACCGATAGACATCCCGCGCGATTCGGGGGAAAAAACGTCGACGAGCTTTCTTCTCGCTGGTAGACTATCGGCTTCGGAGCAGCGGCGACGCCCTTAATGCGTTCTCAAGCGCGGAGCGGCGGAAAAACAAATGGGCGATGGTTCTCCTCTCTTTTATTTTTTTTTTTTTTTTTGCCTCTCCCGTCGGCTTCGGAATCCCGGCAGCCGGTATCTCTAGGATACGTAACGGCGGCGCAGTCGCGCGCATCAATAATGCATCGCGGCGCGCGGCTTCCTCCTGTCGGGCGGCGTGCGATTGCCGCGCGCGCGCGCGCACCGCCTTGGAGATTTTCTCCGGAGAGCCGCGACTGCCGGCTGCAGACCTCGACTGGCCAGTTTAGGTGTCCCACGCGGGCTGCCCTGTTTACGGCCGGCCTCTGACGTCACTTCCTTCTAAACGAGGCCTGACTCGGTAGACGTTGTTTTTTTTTCTTTTTTTTTTTTTACTCGGGAGAGGTGCCGCTTTCGTGTCGGATAGGAATTCGAGTGCGGAGAGAAAAAAAAATACAGCTGCGGCCGGCCGCTTGATTGCGAAAAAATTGCCGCAAGAATTTAGCGAGCTTCTCGAATGCATCGGGCGTGCGGGGCTCGTTGAAGATTATCAACGGGGGCTTTTTATGTATTCAGCTAAGTGACGAAAATGTGACAGGGCTCGAAAATTATCATAATGCCAAATTGCTCGGTCAATGTGCGTCGTCGCGCAGCAAACGCAATTTGACAAAGCGGATGTCTGGCTTGCTCCTTAAACAAATCAGTGTCCGCATCTCGTGTTTCACTTTCCCCTCTAAAAGTCCACCGCGGGCTGATTCTCTTTTTTTTTCTCTTTCTCTCTCTCTCGCCTTTAACGGCTGCATACCACGGCGGCTTTAAAGGAGCGAGAAGTCGTCCCCGAAAAATTCCATGTCGCTCATCGCGAAAATCCAGGGAACTCGTTTCGATGCCTCGATAATTAAAAACGAAAAGAAAGTGCGCGGATCGATATATACCTCGAACCACTTCTCGATAAAAGATTCACTTTCGGCGTCAAAGTTTCGCCGGATTCGCAGGGTGCACATCGCGGAGTCGAAGAATTCAAACGGGTCCGGGTCTCTATCGTTCGTTTTTAGACCAATCAAGGGAGAGAGAGAGAGAGGTTCAATGGGCACGTAACGAAAAAGGAGATAAAGAGAAGCGGAGAACGTGGCGCACGCCCGCTGTCATCGGCCAAGGAGAACAATAAATTATAAACCAGCCTCTCTGCCTCTCTTGCTCTCGTGATCGCGAGAAGCGTTCGCTGCTGGCGGGAGAGACCCGTCGAGCTCTCGTAGAAAACGACGCGGAGATGAATAGAGAAGGAGAGAGAGACAGTGAGTCGCGGCGGATGCAAAAATCGTCGAACGAGAACGCGAGAGCCGTAACCAAATGAGAGGGATCGAGGCAAAAAAAGACACTCCTCGCCTGGTATGACGCGGCAAAAATTGAAGACAAGCGAATGATACACACACTGCGCGCGAGAGAAGAAACTGCAACGCGCGAGTATTATTTCGTTCGCGGCGAAGAGTTCATTAATAAATATATATATATATCGATACGCTTTCTCGAGATCTTATCTCTCGGTGTGTTGGCTTCCGCGGCTTACGATGCTACATCGAGCCTACGTCTTTATTAAATTAAGCGAAATATCCGAGGGAGCAGAAAAAAAAAATTCGAAGCCGAAGCACCCGGAGTCGTAGGTATTTATCTTGGAGAGAGAAAGAGAGGACTGTAAAAATACACGGTGTGCACAAATGCGCCGGGCACCTCAAAGCGCGAAATGAAAATCGTAAACAGGACAAAAATACACTCGAGTTAGGGCTCGTCGCAATAAATCGAGGGCCCCGGAAAGTCTAGCCGCTGGGAGAGAGAGAGAGACTCGTCGTGTACGCTTTGCCGAGTACACACGCATATTCGCGAGTCGTATTTATGAAGCGGCTGCGTCTCGTAACATAATGCCATATAATTACGTAATTAGCGGCCGGACATTAGCGCGTCGCTGACTGGTTTACGGCTGAGATACGTAAATCTCCGCAATTAATTTATTGGCTCGCCGACTCTCTCGGCCTTGCCGGCTCTCTCTCCTCTCTCTCTCTCTCTCTCTTTGCTCGATGGGTGTATATGCGCTCGCAAAGAGAGAGAGGGACGCGTGACTCGCGCGAAAAGGAGCCGAGGAATCGGCGCGAGGTAATTACATTGTAAACACGCTCGCCAGAGGAACGGACGGGCCTTTGCGTTTTCCTATCGGCGCGACTCTCCCGTTTCCTTTTTCTTCCCTTCGCCTCTGGCTTTCCTTTTGCTCGCGCCTTGTTTTGTTGCCCGGACTAGGAGGAAGGCGTATCTCCGGGCAGATAAGCCCCGAGAGAGGAGACAAGGACACGAGAGGACGAAAAAGAGAGGAGATAGCCGACTTTTTAGCCCGAGAAAGTAATGGAAATGACGAGAGACGTTGATAGATAAACGCCGCTGCACAGTCGACGTCGGTGAGCAAGTTATTTTTGTTGCACGCGCTCTCCATCCTTTTTTTTTCGTTTTTCAGCGAGAAACAAAGGTGTGCTGCTCGCTCCGCGCGAGAAACGATATTGCGAGAGATCGAGCCTTCTTAAGACCTATTTTTAAAGATGAGAATACAGCGCAAGTAACGAACGAGAATAGAAGAAAGGCCGGAATGGGGAAAGGCACGGCCTTGAATTTCTCGGCTCGGTCTCTAACAGTCGAGCCAGCGGCATATAGACATATTTATTGCAAAGACAGCGGCAGCCTCCGCTTGACGGATTATATCTTACCGTTATGTCAGCCTACCACAATTACATTAACATTTACTCGGCGCAATGTCGCTGAATTCGCTGCATTCGATTCATTCACGCTCTCTCTCTCTCTCACTCTCTCGGTCGTTCCTTTTTCCACGGCGGATCGACTCTCTCTCGAGTGTGGCAGTATATACGGCTCCGGTTCGAAAACCTGAACCTCCCGAGACCGTAATAAATAACAGCGCCGTCGTCGGCAATTATTACAACGCGATGACAACGATATCTGCAGCGCCTAGCATTTAATTGTTGACTCCGTTTTGATTCGACGTTAATGCGCGTATATTACTTCGCGCCATTCATCATTTTGCGCGGCGAGATAGAAAAAAAAAAAGAAAAAAGAACGCACAAGCAGGCAGGCAGCTCGCTCGTTATGACTTCTTCCGCGGCGGGAGTAATTTATTTACGTGCCTGGAACGGGAGAGCCGATAATTTTGATCGAAATGCATATTTGTTGAAGTGATCGATCATTCGGAAAACTAGATTAGTCGGCGTATCGAATTAAAACTCGATAAGTAATTTTTTGACCGTACCGCGCGCGCGCGCACTTTTTCTGCGCCGCTTATATATCCCACAGAAAATTAATAAATACATATCAATTTACCTCCGATACGAGATCTTGTCATTTTCTTCGGTATACCTTTTTGCCGCGCTTATTCATTCGCTTTAATCGGTTTACGAATGGAAACATAATTATATAGGCTTCTCGAAACGGAGAAGGAATTCTAGGCCTCGGACGATTTACGCCGAAGCCGAAAAGTTTCATGTTTAGAGGCATAAAAAAATCCGAGACTACCTTCGCGAGGTGGAGAGGCAAAAATGCAAAGCATCCGAGTGTAAAGTAAATAAAAAAGGTTTTTACGAGAGGGTCGAGTGCGTAACCTTACCGCTGAATCACATTTGGAATGCAAACTCTTCGGAAATGGAGGGCGGAACGATAAGTGTAAAATCAAGATTAACTGTTGTTTACTGTCGATAAAATAGAAATTTAAATAATTTATCAAAATTTGATGCCATTAGCCTTGTTTTACCCTCGCAATTAGCCGTTAGAATTCGATGTAATTTATTGCGAGTAAAATGTAAGGATTTAAATAAATTATGTTAGTTGGGGCAAAAAATCAACACTTGTATCTTACAAACACGGTTAATCAGTGATTATCAAATCAAGGTATTAATACATCACTTCGACGGCTATAAGTAATTTACAAAAAATGCATAAAACGGCCGATTAGCGAGAGAATAAAAATCCTGATAAACAAAAACAAATGACGCGTCGAATTCCGGTTGCGGAAACGAGACCTGTTAGAATCAAGACATAAATCAAAGGGTGGAAAGGGGAGGCTCTGTCTCTCTTTCTCTCTCTCTGGCGGCTCGCCGGAATTATAAACGATCAATTTGGAGAATGCGAATCGCGCATTTTCCGAAAGATTCGACGCGGCGCGCGGCGCGCGAGATGCTACCGCCTGCGAAATGTGTGCGTGCGGCGTGGCTCGCGCCGTTATTAGCCCGCCATTGAACGAAAGCAGAGGACAAAAGCATACCGCGAGTGATAAATGCCAGGGCAATTACGTATTGACAGTCAACGCCGTACTATATACGACCTTAACGCTCTCTCTCTCTCTCTCTCCCTCTCTGACTACCCGAATTCGTGCTCCCTGTCTCTCTCTCCCCCGCGACTCTTGCTGTATTTCCGGCACTTTTCGCACGTTTTTCCCCGGGCCAGACCGTTGTTTTTCATTCGCGTTTTTTTTTTTTTTTTTTTTTTTTTTGTTGTCGGCGAACGTCCAGTGCAGCGCAAAAAATGAACTATTGCTCGCGGCATCGAATGTGCTGTTTTCCGTCCGCGCTCATTCTTCTTGATTTTATGGGTGATTCTTCTATTTTTTCATCCCCGAAAAAAAAAAACAACAGAAATGCTCTTTGGCTTCCGTCGGGCCGACGCTGGTTTAAAAAAAAAAGAAAGAATATTATCGCGCTTTCCGGACTTCAAAACAAAAAAAAACGAGACTCGACCGAAAAGTTAATTTCGGACGAGACATCCTCTCTCGGTTTCTGTTTTCACGGCGAAGAATCTAAAGCTTTCGAAAAGATGAAAAATTCAGGGGAGAAAGCGAGGCTCGGGCGAGAGTAGGTCGAGAGAAGACTCGAAGGTCAGAGGCCCGAGAAGGTTTTTCGAGTAGCCGAGAACACCAGAAGAACGAAGGGTCTTGATCTCGAGAGACACAGAGAGAGAGAGAGGCGAGGAGGGTTCGGCGCTCGGGCCAGCTGATGGATCTAATCAACATTCCTCCCTAATCACCCCGCGTCTCGTCTCGCTCTCCCTTCCTCTCCTCCTACTCCTCGCGCGCACTACCTTTTTGCCCCTCTTTTTCGTACACGCACTTTCCATCTTAATTTCTCCCTGCGGCTCTCTCTCTCTTTCTCTCTCTTTCTCCCGACTTCTTGTGCCCTGGATGCGTTGTTAATTTGCCCGTCCGATAAATTAGACTCCTAATCTTTCTCTTTGCCCGCTGCGTGCAGATTTATGGCCCCCGAGTACAATATCCATCGGCGAGTGCACGCACATAATCGCCGAAGAAATTCAGAAACAAATTCGAGGGGAATTTCTATGCGCCATTCTCATGCATTTTCATCGGCGGCCGATTCCCAATCAAGGCGCGCACCGATTCGAATTCAATATAACGCCTCGCAGCTATTCGCGCTCGCAAAACAAGGCGCCCGTTACGCTCGTTGCCCGTGGAAATATCTTTGCCAGGAATGCGTCTGCACGATAGAGCCTCGGCGGGAGAGGCTCGTCGGGAGGCTTTCACACGTGACGCGATAACGCGACTATCTGAGAAAAAGGAGGAACCTATCGGCGAGCTGCACCGCGCGCCGCCACCCGCATTAGGCCTCCTCTCTCTCTCTCTCTCTCTCCGCTCTGCCTGCCGCTATCACCTGTGCGCGCATGCATAAATATAGCGGCGAGAGTTAACGTCGGAGCGAGTTGGCTAAGGGCCGCGGCTTGCCGCTTCTAATATAAGTGTCGTTGCGCAATTTCGGCAGGCGCCCCGATAACAATGTCGAGGAGGACGTAAAATGTTGAGCGAATCCAAATTGTATACTCGCCTCCGAGAGGGGCTGCTTTTAGGCGCTATCGAGGGCCAATTAAAGCGGAAATAATTATGAGCTTGAAAGCTAATTATGACTGGCGCGCTCTTTTTTTTTTTTTTAAATCCGCGCGCACAACTCGAGCCCTCGGACTTGTATGCAAAATCCCTCATTACCAGGGTAGAGGTGGCCACCTATCCTCGCATTATCAGGGCGTTATGAATAAACGATTATTACCGCGTTCGATTCGGCGAACTGGCTCTCGCGGCAGGGAGAGAGAGGAAGATAGGAAAAAGAGGCAACATGCGTGTGGAGATATCGCGCGTGCCTCCTCGCGCCAGGTCGGCGACGACGGGCAGATACACGGGCGCGTATAATAACGAAATGCAGGCCCGGCTATAGGTGAGGTTTTTGCCGCTGACGATAAGACTCGGGGCCGGAGGACTCATATCTGGACTGGCACGGTGGCGCGCCGTTCTCCGGCTAATTGGTTTCCCGTGTTGACTCGCTCCTCCACCGTCTCGTTCTCTCTCTCTCTCTCTCTCTCTCCCCGAGGGGATAAGATGCGCCCGAGGCTCCACACACGCTCCGCGCCAAGAGTGTCCATTAAGCCCCCTGGCCTGGGAGAGAGAAGGCATCATCGCGTATCCGATGACATATTCGCGAGAGAGAGAGCCGAACGCGGAGAGAGGAGTCGCGCGCCCGCTGCTCTTCGAATATTGTTCGGTGGTGCAGCACACTTTTATTTTTGAGGAACCGCCGTTTATTTTTATTTTTGTCTTCGACGTACACTAAATGGATCAGATAGGCCCGAAAATTGAATGATATCTGATTTTTCGATAAAGCCGGCGCGCGCGCGTCGGCTTGCTCTTTTTGTTCGGCAACGCAGCTTTATAATAATAGCCGGTCGACCTTTTAATAAGTGCTTCGCGCTGCGCACGGCACACACAGCCTTCCAGAGAGAGAGAGAGAGAGAGAGAGAGCGTCGGGGCTGCACACACGTTTGCAGCGACGCGTACAACACGGAGTGTTAGGCCATTATACAGAAGCAGAGCGAGCGAGAGGGAGAAAGAGAAAGAGCGAGAGAGAGAGAGAGAAGGCTCGCGCGCGGTAAAACGACGCTAACGATTGCCGAGAGAGGCAACATCTTATCGTGAACTGCAATCGCATTAGCGGATAGTGACGCCCCAGCGCCGTGTGGTTTCATTAGCGAAAAAATAATCGAGGCCTTCGTGGAAGGTTCGGTCGTTATATGCGAGAGAGAGAGAGAGAGAGAGCGAGAGAGGATCGGACGCTCGCCCGCCGAGAGAGAGACACACTCACACACGTGTACCGGCCCGCTGACGAGAGAGAGAGGAAGGAGAATAAAAATAAGGATAGAAACGCCAGTCGTTAAAACAACAGTCACCGAGACAGAGAGAGAGAGAGAGAGAGAGAGGAGGGAGGAGGGAGAGGGAGGTCAGAAACAGCTGCCTAGTTAAGGACTGCGACGTTGACGGAATCGTTAGGAGACGAGCCACGGCACACTTTATGTAACTCTCGCCCGAGTCGATTCGAAAGCACGAGCAGATCCGATTTAAGTAAGGGTTTCTTTTTTCCTCCCCGATTCTAGGACCTTAATAGGTCTTTATTTGCACTCAATAGCTCTTTCGCCTTTCAACGTCGTTTAAAAAGGCCTCTAATTAAAAAAGGCCCATTTGCATTCTCGACAAACCGCGTAAAAACAAAAAATACAAAAACAAGAAATCACCCGCGAGCTTATTGAAAATTCCAAGCCATCCCCCCGTCGAAAAGGCTTTGGCGGGTCTCGGGACTTGATCGAGGATCACGTTGGCGGAATCCTCGCGGGGAATCCCCGCTCTCGCGAAATGGCACTCTTGCACACACATTCTTTTTTTTCTCTCTCGACGCCGAGCGCGAAGGGCGCGCTCTCGCATTCATATTTAATGGGCAAAAGCCGCGGCCTCGATGCAAATTGTTATGAAAGCTTAGTCGTGTGCCCCCATCAGCCGCGATATGGGAATATGCTCGCGCCGACGTCCCACGTGTGATAAAAAATATACCACTTTTCGCTCCTATGCATACAAGCCCTCTCGGAAATTTTCGCCTGACAGTCGTTTGCCTTTCCCTTTTCTCTCTCGACTCGAGGGGGAGACGGCGGCGATAAACAATTTCGGGGGAGGGCGAGGCTCGATGCGCGCGCGCGGCGTTATCGTAAAGGAGAAGGCTCTCCGATAATTACACGCGAGCGCGCGAAATTTTTTCCACCAGGCGTTAAATAGACGGTTATGTTCCGATGAGAAAAATTTCCATGAACATGGAAATTTTTCTCGCTCCTCTCTCGCGTTTCGAATCTTCGGGCTTACTCATTCGTGATATACACGTGGAAAATTTATGTATTTTCGTGTCTGTATTACCTTTTACTCGGAGCGAAGAAAGCTGGCACTTTTTTCAGCGGAGGCAAAATAAGTTGTAAAAATGTCTCACCGCCCAGTCACGCATTAATTAAAAAAACACCCGGTAATAGAGTTTTAATTAAAAAAAAAAAAAAAAAAAAAAAAAGGCCAGTCCAATTGGAAGTTGGCAGCAGCAGTCAATTAAGCTGTCAGAGTCAGCGGCGACTCCGCGAGCTGAATAAATTCCCTAGATTTCTCCCGAGGAACGGGGAGTGTGCAAAAAGCCGGCGTTTTTCCGAGAAGAAAAGTTAATCACGCAGCGCGCCTTGGCAAAAAGATCTCCCCCCTTTTTTTAAGTTAATTGTCTAGACGACTGTGCGCGAGAGGCGATTGAGCGCTGACGTCAGGGAAAGAGCGAGAGATGATTCTCTCCTTCTCGCCTCTCTGTGTGCGCCGCGAGATTTTCCGAGCCGCGCGAACGTCTGTTATTACGGGCGAGAGATATCTCGCGAATACGTCGTAATTAGCGAGTACGCCATGTCTCGAGATATCGGCTGACATTCGCGGGCATGGAGTTGATCTCTCTCTCTCTTTCTCGCGCGCGCAGCCGCAGCCGCGCTCTCTGTGTTCTTCCTTATCAACGCCGGCCGCGTAATGAGGTATGGAAATGGACTGGGCATCGCTTGCTAATAATAACGCACATAATTGAGTGCGCCAAAGCAGAGCCATCCCTCGTCTCTGTTTCGCGCTCTCGAGTTCGAGGAACGCGTCTCTGCAGAAATCGCGAAAGGCTCTTTCATACTTTTGAACCGTTGCATATATATATATACACGTGCGCGTAACAGCGGTTGTTAAAATATCGAAAATTAAACGAAATCCTTTGTCGCCGAGCGGCGAGGGAACACCTTACCGACAAAAGAGGAAGATCTCTTAAGTGAATGTAAATGCGCCTCTTCTTTCTCACCGCGACGACGACTCTTAGCGACATTCGAGCCGAGTCTTCCTCATTTTTCTCGCGTCGGCGCTACTCTTCCCTCTTCTCTTTCGTTCTCATTTGCACACGAGTTACCTCGTCGCCGCCTTTTGAATGAATGGTCACGTATTATTACCGACTTAAGTCCCCCGGGCTCTTACGGCTCTCGGTGCAACTATTTTCGTCGTTTGCAGCGCGCGCGGAGCGTCGGCGGCGATGATTAACGATGACGCTCGTGTACCAGATGAAACCCAAAACACGGAATCGCATCGCCGCGCGAAACTCGAGAGCATTCAAATTAACTGCTTCACGCGCGCTTTGCGCCTCACCGCGAGAGAGAGAGAGACGGTCGATTAATTCTCGGAGTCGTCCGACGAACGGACGAAGAAAGCGCCCCGAGACATCTGGAAAAATCGATAGATGCACCGAGGCTGTTAAAAGCGGCGAAGGAGGATGGGAGGGAGCGGAAAAAACAAGAAGGAAGCGATTGCAAAGCCGCGCGTCGCGTCTGTCATTCCGAACACGCAACGTCTCGCACGTGGCGCTAATATTATCCTCCCGTTGACCGACCCTTGGATTTTTCAGACTGGCTCTCCTCGGTACAAAGTGTACGCCCGCGGATTATTTGTGCAATATCAAAGAATATATTATGGCCGAAAGAGCCGATAAAGTTTTACGAGAAGAGAATACTATAGTCGGCGGCCGATACGGGCAGTTGCTGAAATTAAAATATCAGCGCGAGGTTAAAACTCATAACCGCGAGATAAGATTGATGTGGCTTCTTCGCAGTTATTAAAATTAATCAGAAAGCCATCGCGAATAGCGTGTAAACAGCGATCATAAAACCTGCGAGAGCACGTCGTTCCTTTGAGTGCGGCGTATCTTAATTACTGGACATTCCTAAGGAGATAAAACTGGGCCACTGCCTCCTTTTTTTTTTTTTATACGTTTTACGTTCGTTTTTAGCGAATCTGATTTTCTCAATGGTGACGTACACGACGAAAGCGCAATTTTATGCCAGTCCCCGGGACTAACGGGGGCATCTCTCGCGAAATAATTGTCACGCGACGATTATGTTTATGATTTTGTCGCGCGCGCGGACCTAATTAAATGAAGGGTAGAGTATACGCACGGCGAATCCGGTACGTTTACAATTTTACGCGAACGACGGAAAGTACAGTTACGTCGCAATCCCATTTAGCGAGATATACTCGGGATTTGAGATTTAAGTGGCCCCGGTTTGTGCGGCGAGGCGGCGTTATACGCGAGAGTACAGTAAAGTAATTTTTATCAGACTTTAAATCTCGCCAAGTGGAAAAGGCTGCTGCTGCTGCTGCTGCTGCTTGCGCGTTTCGAGTAAATTTTATGCCCCAATTAGAGCGAAATTCATCGGATAGCGAGTTCATTTTCGTCATTAAGCCGAGTAAAGTTTGGCATTATTATTGCGTTATCAAATCGTTTCGAGTTATTTCCTTTCTTCCTTACAATTAAACAAATTATTCCTTATTTCCCGGTTCCAGCGTATATACGCGGAACAAAAAAAAAAAAAAAACTCTCGCCCCGCGACCGCATTTACCTACGAACGTTCCGCAAAGAACAGCGCAATTTATGCCACTATAAAGCTCCCGAGGCTTTAGTAGCAAAGCGCTTTCCTCAAAGACGCACGTGAGTTCCAGGAACGATTTCGGAGCCTAGCGAATCTTAGCCCCCGGCAAATAAGATAATATTAAAACAATATCAACGCGGCGCGGCGCCTCTTATCTCGGCGCGAGATCGTCGGCGCGATAATCTGCCTCGGCTACAAGGTAACGATTCGCACTTCCCGGCGACGCACCTCGCCGCTCGATAAGGCGTTTCCGCGCGCGAAAATTCCTCGCTGAAGAAATTAAAAAAAAAAAGGTGGCAGATAAGATCCGAGCGCCGTCGCCTTGCCTCCCGGTGTATAGGAAATTGATTCTCTGCTCCACATGGAGAAATATCTCAGGGCGCGACGGCGGAAAGCTGACCGGTGACGATTTCGAGATAACGCCGCTGCCGCTGCTCCTGCCCTGCACTGCCGAGGAGTCAAATAACGGAGAGAGAGGCTTTACGACGCTCGCGAGCCTTAAAATCGCGCCGGCCGTAAAATCCGGACCCCCAACAGGTATCGGACGAGTCCGTTTCCGCGAGGCGGAGCGTTATATGTTCCGCGCGCCGATCGCGCGCTCTCTTGCCCTTTGGCCGGTGGAGCGCCGGGCGGAGTGCCTGCCTGCGTGCGTGCTCGCGTCGTTTATGTACCAACGGGCGCGCGGGGAGGGCATCAAAAGCTTTAACGGGCCGAGCGCGTTATCTCGCGATTTCGTGCTTTCATCTTGGAGGAGAGGAGCAGCCACGCCGCGCTCCCGGTGCTTCGCTCGGCGCGGAGCTCTGCAGATTTCGTTTTCATTCCCCGAGCCTACGCGTTTTACGATATAGTTCTTATTCGGGGCTGGATGCGCACTTTGTAAAATGAATTTCTGAAGCGCGTAAAGGCGCTTTTATTATTTTCGGCCGGAGAGTGATAAATATTTTTATTTCGGACACTGCCGAGTGCCGACCTCTCGGCCGAAATCAAAGGTGTAGCGCGTCGATCGATACATACATTTATCGGAGTCCGATTATTTACTAATGCCGAGATAACGAGAATGCCGAGTCACCGTAAATTGGTTCGCAAGTACCAAAACAGCGATCGGCTTCGAATCAGCTCGTCATTGAAAACATCAAAACCGCACTCCTTGGGTCCTCCAACAGTCGCTCTAACGGAAGAATCCGAATAACCCAGTGACCGCGTGTCATTGACGCTTCCACTCCTCGGGCCCAGCATCAGTCGCTCCGCTCTGCTTGCTCGCGCGCTCGCTCTCGCCTCACATGTGTTAAAACGAGAGCGCGCGCCAATGAGCGAGACGGAATATTAGGGGACGCAGCGGCAGTGGCAGCGCACGCAGACGGTTGGGCGGATGTGTCGAGTGATGGCGCTTCCGGTTATTGAACGTCGCGTCTGAAGGCTGCAAAAGCGAGGCCACCGCCGCCGCCGCCGCCGCTCGACTCTCGACTCTCGGCGTCGGTGTGCTCTGCGCGTAGCGACGCGGCGACGCTCTCTTTCTCGAAAAATCCCCGAGTTCAAGCACCTGGAGCTGCTTCGGGATATATTGGGGGCAGGAATCGCTGCTTAGCTTCTTTGCGAAGTCGGGTGATGGGAGAGAATGGCGCGGAGGCCTGTGGCGAGAGAGGCCCGGCTTAAATGATTTTGAATGGGCGCTTATTAAATAAAATTTTTTTTCCTCTGCCTCTCTGCCCTGATTCTGACTTTGGTAACATCTGCTCGACAACTGGGGATAGCCTCTCCCGAGATTCTTCACTTTTCGAGGCGAAAATTATATCTGCGCCGCGGCGGAGAATAAAATATATTACAGTACCGATAATTAATATCTTCGCGCTTAGAGGAAGACTCGGCGAAATAAGAAAAATGACAAGCGCTCTCGGAAAAGAATGACCGAGCACGGCCGAGGTGCGTGAGCGCAGAAAAGGGAGCCCCCGCAGCCGCCGCCGCCGCGCGTGTGAAAATCTAATTAAAAGCGGTAATGGCTGACACGCCACTAACCATCGGCGCAACCAATGACCATCTCTCTCCCCGCGCGGCGCGCGCGCACACACACACACACACACACACACACACACACGTATACACGCCTTTTCAGAAGCTACAAAAAGAAGAGCGGCTATAAGTTCATACGTCTGAGTAAATGCACTCGCATGCTACGCGATTATTACTTCCTCGCACGCAGAGAAAATAACTTCGGGCTACGCATTAACTTTTAACTTTCACACTATTAATAATGGAGAGCCGAATTTTTCTCCTCCGCCTCGGCGAAGAGCGTTTTCTGTATACGGTGAACGCTCTGCGATCCGCTGCGGTAACGTTATTCAACGCACTTCCGGTAAAGCGCGTCTATAAAAGCTACAACAGTAGACGCGATGTATACGCAGGAATTGAAACTCTCGGATAACTGGAGTTTCTCAGACGTTACGCACAGCACGCGCATTCGCCTACTTACAGCCGGCGCAGACGGACGGCTTGCAACAAAAAAGAAAAAAAAAAATGCTATAACTTCGCCTCGGCTGAAGAGGCACTTAACGTTGCTTACATACTCGCTGTTAATTTAATTAGAGATAAACTTCTCTTGATCACACTATTTCTCGAGATTGCGCGCGTAAACGCAAGAGCGGGGAAGGCCTACATTTTATTGATCCTCTCCGGGTGTGCTTATGAATTTTCGACGCGCTTGCCGATTATACGAAATACTTCGATTTAATTACCACCTTAATTAATAGTCGCTGCAATCCCTCCCGATGATTAAACAAAAAAAATTGAATCTTAACAGGCTCCGAGATCGGCCGCGGAAGAGAAACCGATTGATAATGAAGGTACACCCGTTAAATCTCGTCGACGTCGACATAACGCTGTTACGGTGCTCGAGTACCTCCCACGCGAGGCGCAGCCGTTTTATTTATACGAATTCGTCTCACGTCGATACGGCGATGTCGTTCAATTTAAAATCGTGTCAGAGCACGACGCTCGCGTGAGTTGCGCAAGTACGTGTAATTCGCAGAGACGACGCTCTCGATGTATATACGCGCCGCTCAGTCGAACGAGAGTTCGCCCGTATCGGGAGGCTCGGCTGCCGCTCTCGCTTCGAAAGATTTCGTTACGAAAATTGTAAGGTATATCCTAGGCATTTGCATACTGCATTCCGTTACGGTTAGGCAAAATGGCTTGCTTTAAATAAATTGTGTATTCACAAAAAAACACTACTACTCCCAAAATTAAAAAAAAATGCCCCTTTAATGGATAGCAATTACGCGTTTAGTCTTGTAAACGCTTAATTTCGGGCTAAAGTTCAGCTTAAACACAGCTCCCAAGCTAAACAAAAAATAATGACCTCCCACCCTCGAAGTCCACAAGTAAAGGGTTACACCCCGCCTCGCGTCGTTCCGACTAGTTGGTTTTCTTGCGCCAGGAGTGACACGGCGAGCGGCATTGCGCTCGCCACGCTCCTCTCTTTCAGCTTTTTCCTCCCTACCACCTCGGCTCTCTTCCCGCTTTTTTCCTGCGTTGTTTGCGTTTCTATCGAACCGTAACAGCTCACTTCCGGCCGGGCTTGGGGTCGTCGTCGTCGGCGTCGTCGCGCGCGCGCGCCCGCCGCCACGTTTTCCACCCCGCAATTCGGAAATGCATTTTTTAACGCTACCAGTGACAACTGGCGTTTATTTGGAAATAGGCAGCTCCTCGACCCAGCGGGGCTTTGTGCTCGCACGCGAAGGATGCGCCGTTAGACGATGCGTCGCTAAGAGAATTACGCCGTCTAATTGCATATGGACGCTCTGCATTATTTATAGAATCCAAGAATAAAGGGAGCATATTTTCTCCGCCGAAAATGCAGCGCTCCTCTCTCATTGCACGTAATAAACGGGGCGAATGGGAATGCCGATTGATTTCGCATGCAGGCAACATGAAAGCATTTATTACTTTTCAAGCGGGAGCATTTCAGATACGGAGCCAATTGAACACTCGAGATATACGTTATAACCGGCGCGCACTCCCACGCAAAGGCGGACGGAGAGCATTCGAAATCCCAAGTACGCTCATGCATATACGCACACGCATCGCAGTCGGGCGCATTTGCATAGTCTAATGAATATGTTAAATCAATTTCAGAAAACGTCTCGGAAGAAGCGGCCCGTAAGAGAGAGAGAGAGAGAGAGAGAGAGAGAGAGAGGGCGAACACGGGAGCCTGTTATTATTGTAATTACCGTGCGTGTAAAGGCGCTCGTGGAAAACGAGCCTAATGTGACGTGCCCGCGTATATACGTATATATATACGCACGCGAGAGAGAGAGAGAGAGAGAGAGGCGCACGCGGAAGTCGCCCTAACCCGCGCGCGCGCTTTTTCCCGCCTACGGGCAGCGCGCCGAAAGGAGCGAAAGAAACTGCTTAACGGCCGCGAGGGGGAGGCCCTTTCTAATTTGTCGTGATGGCCGGGCTTTTTGCGCGGCGGCGAATTTTATGCATACTTAAATCGATTACGCCTTGTGTGCTTCGCGCTTTTTACCATCACCGTCAGCTGACCGCGGCCTCGCTGCTCCTTCGGCTCGTATCGCTCGCGGCGCATTAAACTCTCGTTTCAGCGGATTTTCCAATGTTTTTCGATTGAAAAAAAAATATCCTTGCCGTTAAACGGAAATAAACTCTACGCGGCTACGCACCTGAGAGAGGAGGCAAAAATCACGGCGAGACTCGTCATTAAGGCGCGAATCTTCTCTCGGGAGCCTCCTTCCGCCAAAGCTAATCGGCATGAAGCATTTAAGCAGCGCGGCATCGGCAAGTTTTCCAGCCGCCGCGTATTAAAGCGCATTATGCAAAAGGAGCGCGAACGACGCGCTTTTCCCCCGGCCGCGTTATATTACTCGGGGATCGCGGCGCTCGATGCGATTCTCGCGTGCATTTGGCTTGTGCGCGCGCGCGGCTTGTTTGTTTAATGAGGGTAGCGAATCTCTCGAGGTGATTTCAGGGCCTTTTTCAAGCACGCATGCGAGACGCGATATACACCGGGGAAGGAGAGAGCCTTTGCTTACGTTCCTGACGAGTGCCGAGCGACTTTTGCCTCTTCTCCCTTCTTTGTGCTACTCTCTTTTTCTATCTCGCTCCCTTCCTTTTTTCGACCTTCCGCGCGCGACTTTGCAGCTGCTTCGAAAAAGCTCTGTTCCTTTTTTTTTCCTCCTCTGTGTGTATAAGCGCTCGTGCATGTGGGCCTCGCTCTCTCTCTCTCTCTCTCTCCCTTTTTATTTCCTTCTCCGAGAGGGAACCCTGCACGACTTTTCTAGGCCTAACGAACCGTTGCTCATTGACACTTAATACTTTTATAACGCAACATACTATTTTCTTATTACCGCTTCGTTACCTCTGGCTATACGTTTTCCTGCGGGGAAATAATTCATTCTGTCCGCGGTAAGTATTTCTCAAGTTTCAATGAACGGAGATAAATTTTATAGATGGTGCACTTAAATTTTAGTGCTGATTCAATCAACTCTATTTTAAAACATTTTTTTTCCCCGATCTCTCGAACACAAAGAATAATTTATGTAAACTTTATTAAGCGCGAATATACGCGTTTAGATTTTTTTTCTCTTCGAATTAAACTGTCGTCGAATCTATTCTCGAAGAAATTGTGTTTTTTTTTTTTTTTACCGACAGCGCGCTTGCAATCTTCCCTTTTTTTTCTAACGATTACAATTAAGCGCAAAGCCAATGATTCGATGCAATAACTATCGTGCTTTTCCATAATCTTAAATCACTGATGTCATCGGGTTTTTATGCATCGCTCGTGGGAGATCGATATCGAAAATCAATTAACGCTGCCGAGCGCTACACGAATTTACATAATGTTTATAGCCTAATGTGCCTATTCGGTGAATGTAGATATAAATAGCCGAGTAGAGGATGATAGAAGCGCGTAAAATTCAAGATTTTCCAGCTTCGCGTGTCTTTTTCTATTATTATTGCGCGTGTTTTCTGTGTATACGAGACTTCCTACCGCGAAAGAGCGCGGCGCGACTTATTTACCCATTTTTTTTTATCTCTTTTACGGCAGGATGTTTGAGTTCCTGTTTGCATGACTCCCAACTCAAGGAGTAACCCTTTCCAGATATCTTTAAATTAAAGATTAAATGCCGAGAATTGTTAAAAAGTATGCTAAAGGTAAATTTATAACTAACATAAAAGTAAAAAACAACGTTAAAAATAACCAATAATTTTCTTATTCGAAAGCTTCCCAAAGTCCCGTACCAAATCAGGCATCGCCAATTTAGGCTGCCTTCCCCGCCACTGCAAGAGCGCAGCATCAGCTCCGCGAGCTCTTGCGCAATATTCCTTATCTTCGGCGGCGCGCTCGTGCTCGCGACATAGAGATCCTCGCCGTAAATACGGTTGCAACAGCTGCTAATCCGCGAGCAAACGCTACAATAGCGCCAGCGACGATAGAGCGCGAGCTCTCGTTGTAAAAAATTTATTTGTCGAAAAGAACAGAGAAAAAAAAAAGTTCGAACCTCCCCCCCTCCCCCCTGATTACAAACGGCGCGGTGCAACGTCGCGCCAGTCGAGAGAGCCGCGCGCGCTCGTCGACGTCATCGACTTCGGCGCTTTGGCGTCGCTCCTTAAACAACGCGTCATCGGCCTCCTAATCCCCCGCCGGAAAATTATTGCGGCCGGCGACGCTTCGATTCCGAGCGAGTGATTCACCGTCGTCGTCGTCGGCGGCGGCGGCGCGCCTCATCGACGACGACGACGCAGAGGACGGAAAAAACAGCTCTATTTTATTTTTTTTTATTTTATTTTTATTCCTGTCCCCGAGATACGCTATCAATTAGGAAAGGCGAAAAGTCGTATAATTCACCGCGAGAGAAGAGAGCGAAAATGTGTGTATATAAGCCGCAGAGGCAAAACAAACCGACGGGCGCCTTATTAAAAAGGTGGGCAATGAAAAAAACCGCATTCCTCGCGGAAGTCAGCGGTGGCGGAGCGACGTATATATACGCCAGTGGGTATAGCAGGAGCGAGCGGAGCTCGGGTTATATATAAAAGAGAAGGAGGGCCCTGGCCGTTTACGAGTGGCACGTGCACGAAATCCCTCATACACCTGTCCGTCTTGTAAACGTTTACAGCGCGCTGTAAACTCAAATTGATTTGTCGCATTAGCATGAGAGAGAGGAGGAAAGAGAGAGAAGGAGGGAGTTTGAAATTCCAGGCTTTTTTTCAGAGCTCGACGTAATCACGCGTCGAGTCGCACTTTGTAGCGTCGCGGGAGATCCGGAACTTTTATGACGAGTGTCCTCGGGCGCTCCGCGATTTATTGTGGACTAAAGTTTCTTTGACTTTTGTCAAAACTCTGCTTCCAGTTAAAGAGACGCCCGTTTTACGAGGGACATTATTTCGCCGATGCCGTAAAGCGCGCTAAATTTTTTTTTCTTTTTTGTTGCCCCACCTTGTTCAACAAATTTTATCGAAAGAAATAGAGAGCTGCTCGGACGGCAATATATACGAGAGGGGATTAGAATTCCAAAGCACTTTTTTTTACCGCGTTTTTTTACAGCCGACAGATAATCTTCGTTAAAAGGAGAGCGAAAAGCCGATCTTAAGGTTAAGTTTATTGCGAAAGAAGCAATTGATGGAAGCAAGTGCCCCTTACAAAGAGCAGTTAAAGACGTCGAGCGAAACTCGTTACTTATGTACTCGCTCGGCGATCGACAAATTCATCGGCCGGTAATTAGCCGAAGGATGGACTTTACTGTCACATTTCTGCCGCGAGTCGAACCGTTAAAAAGGGGGTGAACGCGCGCCGCCGCCGCCGCCGCGGAATTAAGAGAGACGTTACAGTTATATAGTCCACGGCGCGTCATTGCAGAAGAGGCGTTTATATAGAGAGGCGCATCGCTTAACGAGATTTTAATGAAAGCCCCGACCACCTGCCAGAACGATTATCGTAACGAACTCTCAAGCGCTCTCGCTTCTTTGGCTCGCGTAATTCCGCGTGTTTCCGCGCATAGTTCACCGTTTGATAGGCCGAACCTTTTGTGCGCGCGCGCGAGAGAGTCGCTCTTTGATTGCGCGAGGGAAAATTCATATATAAAAAGCCAGCGGCTCGGAAATTATTGCCAACTGCTTTAGACCGCTTCTTTTTTTTTTTCTATCGCTAACGCACAATGTGTGTGCTGTAATGGATTTATAATAACCCCGTAACATAAATATTTATTGCGCAAAACGTAATTTTTTTTTTTCATCATCCAGAATCGCATTCGCATTACTTTTATTACAAAAAGCAATTATAATTAGTCCGTATCCCTAATAGGCGTTATCAAATCATAATTTAAATTTTTTCCCGTAAAATATCTTTCGCTTCCATTAAAGCACTACGATAAAACGTTAAAAGCCCAGCTAAACAATATTCTCGCCGCGGAGACGCGGCATTCGTCACTTTCGAAGCACACGCAGAAACGAGCGCTTCGAGCCGCTCGTGACGCATGCGCAAATAATTTATAATTCCTCGAATAATCCTCGAGCTCCCGCGGAGCGGCTCTCCCGGGTATTTCTCCAAAGGCGGAATTAAAGTAAAACTTAATCGAGCGTATAAAATGCACTAAATAATCCCGGCCCGGTATATTATACCATCGCAACGTTGTACGCCACGTTCGTGCAAAGCGCGCGAGGCCGTAAAATCCGACAAACGAGCGCTCCGCGCCGCATATACATACGCGCATTCCTTAAGCGCAATCGCTCGAGACGAATGGGCAAAACGAGCCTAATTAACTTTCCCGCCCGAAACGCCGCCGCCGCCGCCGCCGCCGCGGCCGCTAATCCCGTTTACGACGAATCGCGTTACCTCTAATCGGGTTTCCCCGACTCTCGTATGCGCGAGGCTCATTTCCCGCCTTTGAATTGTCCGGCCTGCTCTTTAAGCCTTTCCGCGCCTCTCGGCCCCGAAACCAATTGGCGCGCGTTTAAGAACGCCCGGATACCGCGCGGCGTGGCCTCCCGAAAAATGGAGCGAGCCGACGCACTTGGGGGCTTCGTCGCTAACGATCTGGTTTGACGAGCGGCTCTGGTTTTCTCCTCGGCACACCGCTTTGCATACGAGGGTATTTGTCGGGTTTTATCGAAACATCTACCCGCGCCTATCTTTTATCTAGGAAAGCTGTAGTCATTAAAAGCTTTTTCTTTTATTCCCGAGGCTGATTGTGCGTACTCGCGGATATATACGTATATACGTTCGCTCGATAGAATGTTATCGATCGCCTTGTGTCTTTCGTAAGTCGGCGTTCGAAAAATTATGGACTTTCAGAAAAATCAAACTCGTTTCCGCTCGGACAGTCTCTCCACGGTTAACCGATAATTCCGAGCCATAAGCAAACTCCTTACCCGAACCTCGCGAAGCACTCCGGTATCGAGTGAATTTCGAGAAGCTTTTTTGAAATCGGACCGAGAGGAAGTACGGGTAAATACGGTCCACGGGCAGCTCCACAAGGTGGAGACCGAGAATTCTGGAGCACGTGGGCCCCCCGCGTGGTAAAAGTCTTTCTCCTGCGAAGCATTTGGGCGCCATGTGTCCGTCGTCCCCGCGGGGCCGGAAAAGCGGAGAGTGTACGGGGCCGACGAAATTTTCGAAATACCTCGCCGGCAGATGCTCGGCGCGCTTACGAGGAAAAAAAAAAGGAGGAGAGGGAAAGCATCTTGCTACGAGAGAGAGGAGCGAAAGAGTAAAACTCACGGGGGACAGAATGACCGAGAGAGAAAGAGAGAGAGACAGAGAGGAAAAAAGGAAGAGAGAAGGCACGGCGCGCTCGTAATGCACGCGGCAGCGTGGAAGCGAGTTTACTCGGCTATAAAAGTGACATAAAGATCTGCTATTTCGACAATCCCTGACAGCCTCGGACTCCGAGGCTCTATTCGGCGATAAACTTTACGATAGCTCGTTTCTCGATCCACGCGCGAAGTATCTCGCGTGCCTTCTCTCTCTCCCCCCCTCTCCTTCCTCTCTTTCTTTTTTTTTTTTTTAATGCGTCGTTCGCCTCGTTTCCGAGGCTGCACCGCTCCGCTCGGAAAACGCTCGCGAGAGATCGAAATATTGATTGCCGGCGGGACAAATTATTAATTGTATCGTTTAGCGCGACTGCGCGCCTTGCCTTGTAAATGTTTTAAAGTCCGCGAGCCAAGCGATCGCGGCTCGAGTGTATATTTCTCGGCGGTCGTTATTCTTAAGAGACTGGACTTTTTTTTTTTTAGAAGCCTCCGAGGATACATTTAGTCGGTGATCTGCGGACAAATTGCTTTGATTAAAATTACACTCGCCACGGTGTTTTCTTAAAATACGGCCTTTCCGAGGGATGTAGTCGTCACCGCGCGCGAGGCTTTCTTCCGTCTTTCCGCAAAGACGATTGGACCGCTGAAAAATTACCGCGCGTTAATGCACGCCTTGCTTTTCTCGCAAAGCAATTCAAAAACACAACTCGACCCAGGCGCATTCACATCGGCGGAGAAAGTATTTTTTCGTCGTCACGAGCGCGGAAAAAGAAGAAGAAGAGGAGCACACCGATCGAGTTTCCCGCGCGAAAAATCGATAAGCGTCCCGTCATATCGAGCTC
Source organism: Ormyrus rosae (assembly GCA_035047165.1). Classification (NCBI taxonomy): domain Eukaryota; kingdom Metazoa; phylum Arthropoda; class Insecta; order Hymenoptera; family Ormyridae; genus Ormyrus; species Ormyrus rosae. The sequence continues at coordinate 18,837,728 of JAWWML010000052.1, read as the reverse complement.
TTTCGAACTATTGACCGGAACATCGAGCAGCGCTCTCGGGAATGATAAGTGGAAAACGGAGTAGCGCGCGCCCGGGAGCGCGGAAAAATTTAACAACGAAAAAAAAAAATACACCGCGGGTACAATAAAGAGCCCCGGCGTATTATGGAAGCACGAGGCGAATATATTTATAGGAGAGAAAGCAGCGCGGGGAAAGGCTAAAGGGAGAAGGAACTCTATGGGGTGTGTCTTGCAAGTCACGCCGGGTAATTGTCCCTCGGTAAGCTAGGCACCTCGAGCTCTCGGCGACCCTCTACTTGCACTCCTCGCTCTCCTTTCGTGTGTGTGTATTTGTGTGTTCCTAGGAGGCGTAGGATGATGTCACTACTTCGACAGGTTGTCCGCGACCCCACCTGGTCGGGGCGTCGAAAAAAAAAAGATGCGCGCGTCAAACGCTGATGTATGTTATTTTAAGGCCGATGAAACGAGAGTGCGCGCGAGAGCCGGCGGTATATTTGTGCAACTTATTTAAATAAAATATATATACATATGCAGGTGCAGGCCAGGCTGGAGTCGCGGACAGCTGACCGTTTACTTTAATAAGAGTATTGAGGATAATGATTTATTTTACGCAATATTTACGAGTTGGAAAAGCAAACATTTTAATTTTTAATCGGCGCAGTGCTTTACGAGTTTTAGCTTAACGATTTTCATCTAAAAATTAGGGCTTTAAAAAGCATTTTAAAATACTTTGATTTATAGTTTAAATACCGATAAAAGTTTCTTATTTTATTTTATACCTGTCATAAATAAGTCAGATTACAAAATAAATTTGTAAGGCGGAATTAATCGAACTAGCGCGTTTCACATATCTTTAACGTAAAATGTGCTTAAGCACAATTAATTAGCCAATCCTTCATGTCGAAACAATGTAGGAAGCTCGTACAAAGAAAAAAAAAAGTATCAAAGCTCAAGCGTAAAGTACCTCTCGGCCGAATTGCCGGTATAAGACATCGTAAACGCCAAGAGGCGAGAAGTGCTCACGAAGGGCCCAACAAGAATGTAAAAACCGACGCAATAGGAACGACGAAACGGAGCGATTAAAATATAAAACGAGCTCTCCCCCTTAAACACGCGGCTGCTGCTGTCCGAATGCGTAATGCGCCGGTTTCACGCGCCGTCGGAAGTTGGGAAGCTGCAGCGGCAGCAGCAGCAGCCGCGGCCAGACTCCCCGGTTGCTGCACGCGCCCGAGTAAATATTATCCTCGAACGTTAAACATCTTTGCCCGATAGTGCCGGGCAATAAAGAAAGCCCGCGCCGCAGCCGCGGGAATGAAGGACGGACGGCTCGCGGATCTGTTTGCGCGGAGTGGCGACCCCCCGAGAGATGTATATATACGTTCCCGCCGCGGGTTTCTGGTTGAAAAAGCACGAGTACTCGCCAACTTTAGCATCGGCGCACTCGCTGTATATATGCGTACGCGTGTAAACACCCGGGCATCGAGCAGCAGCGGCGGCGGCGGCGGCAGCAGCAGCTACTACCTGAGCCGGAAAAACCGAGCTGAATCAATTTAAACGGCGGCGAGGGACTTTTTTCCTTTCCATTCTTTTTGTCCGCCGTCGTGGGGTTGCGCCCGCAGAGATCGCAGGCGGCTCCGCCCGTGGAGAGAGAGAGCTGAATCTGCGCGAAAGGAAAGCAGCTGACTGGAGATTTTCTCGCTCGCCCCTCCCAGCTTCGAAACTTTACAAAGAAGCGGCGCCCGGGAGAATCCGCTTTGTTTACCGACCTTCTTAATGCAAGGGCTATTTTAGTTTCTTTATTTTATTTTTTTTTTTTTTTAAATAAGCTCCGTTTGTTTAACAGCAATATTTTAAACTTAAGCTGCTTTACTTCGAATAATGTTTAATAACAAGGACTAAGGATCCCTGCCTTTGTCCCCGGGTTACTCGTGAGCCTAGAAAGCGTCTTTCCCCCGGCGAACGATTAAAATAATTTGCCGTTACATAAAGAGCGCTCGGGGCCGCAATAAAACAATATATCTCTCAAGAAAGTCAACACAATCATTACGCCGTCAAGAGCTGTCAAGTGCAGGCGCGCGCGCGTCTTTCGCCGTCGCGTAATGCAATAGAGTGCAGCTAACGACTGCTGATAAATTCGATAAAGGGCCTAGAGGGAGGCGGCGTTCTCTCTCTCCCTCTCTCTCTCTCTCGCTCTGGTCATTTTTTCGCGCGACCTCAAAGTTTGCCGGGGAACGGCGGTGGCCGCTGCTACAGTATTAGTCCAGTAGGCCGCAGCGAAACAAATTGGCTGTATAAACGCCGCCGCCGCGGCCGGCCACCGGTGACAAATTCATGCGCCTCGCGCGCACCGCGATATCCCGATATCCCCCATCGGAGCCCCCGCGCGGCCGCGCTGACCATGAACGCGAGATTCCTTCGCCGCGATTATTCATACGCAGTCTGCCGCCGCCGAGCGCCGGCCTGCCAAATTCTCGTATACGGTGCGCAAGGAGCGCCGCTGTCGGTTTACTATATACTGTATAAGCAAACTTTTCATTAAAATTATCGCGGCTAAAAGCGGGGCTTGGCGCGTGCGAAAGGTCGTAAGTCAAAGGCGACCACGAAAACGACGAACGCAATGCTAATTAAAATGGGCAAAGGAGGAGAAAATAATAGCGGCGGCGGCTTTTTTTTTCTCTCTCTCTTTGGACTCTCTCTCTCTCTCGCGTGGCCCGCCGCCGCGCCGCCGGGAGCGAACGAATAAAAACCCCGGGCTCGGAAAGTGAAACTCTAGCCGCGATGACCCCCTGGGAGATCGCTCGAGGGTTCCATAATGCGGAGAGGGCCGAATTAAGGCGAGCGTCATTATATCTATAATGAAATTTGATGATATTGTGCATTTTACAAGGTCTGCGACCAACCCCTCCGACCGCTGCGGAACTCCCATTGTTGCATCGGGGGGCCCGAGATCAAACCGCGGCATTCGAAACCGCATCTCTCACGCTTCTGCCAATGGGACGCGAGCGCAGAGATAAGCTTTTGTGAACGTTGTGCCTCGTCGTTCATTGTTGTGTTCGCTCGCATTGATTAGCCGCGCGCCGTTTTGTGAAATCCCGTATCGGATTGAATTGAATCCGATATTTTAATTAACATCGAGCACTTAACCTCGGCGAGTTGTGTACCGTTAGAAAATATATGTATGTGTATATATATCCCCGAGACGCCGAGGAGCGATTCGAAAAGAGCTTCATTACTATAAACGCTCTCGTCGCGGCGTTGTGTTTCCCGCGCTCGTGACGGCAGCACGAAGACACGAGCAATAAAAGCCTCTCCGCGAGCCTCGCCGCGCGGAGGCGAAGCGGCCGACGTTTTTAGGCTCGGGCATATAACCCTTTTTCTAATTACATCGCCGCGGCGAAATAGAGAAGGCATGCGAGTCGTGCGTTAAACCGTCAGACTTTCCTCGTCACGCGAGCCGCGAAACCCATTTTCCTTTGTCCCCGAATGAGAAGGAGCTGCGCACACGTTCGTCGCTCGAAGGTATATGCGCGCAACTTTTGCCAGTTTTTTTTATAATAGGTCCGGGGCGCGACTCTGCCGCCCCCTCGGGAGGACTACAACTTTCGTCTAGCGGATTCGTCGCCGTTGGCGTTGATAAGCAGTATCAGCCTGCAGAAATATTTATCGAAACTAAGCCGAAGGCTAGTTCTCGGTGGAAAGTTGGATCTATTAAAATTGAGCCCGTTAAAGCCGATCGCGGAATTGGGCAAACTTCGGCAATCTGTCAGTGTGCCAGATGAGCGAGGATCTTCCAAGGTTGACTTCGCGTGCTAGCTAGAAAGTGAAAAGGGCCGGGCGTCGGGGCTCCTCTCATCCTTCTATTGCGTGCTCGCGGCCGCGCGGATATTATTAGAACACTACGAAGGCACCGGAGCCAAATCGATTAAACGTCTCTGTTTAAAATTAACTAGCAACGACCGAACGCAGCGCGTTCTCTTGCTTCGAAAGAACGAGACAGACTTTGCTGTATTAAAAAAGTAAGTGTAAAGGCTCCTTTATCGAAAAATCTGGCGAAATTCAATCCCCAATCTGGTTAATTTTTCTAAAAATAGCCGATGGGCGATAGTTAACGTCATTTTCGCCGTGACGCCAAAGTTGTTAAGGCATCGGAAACCAAGAGAGAGAGAGAGAGGACAATAATAATTTTGGCCCTCTTAAGGAGGCCCATCGACAATGGCCGGAAGTACTTTGGCTGGCGCGCTGATTGTTTGATTATCCCGATGTGTGTATAAAGTACACTAGCCCGCCGCGATTAGATAGGGCGTGAAACGAGTGCCTCTCGTCCGGGTCCTTCTGGCCTGACAACAACGCGCTTATATACCTGCTTCGGCTATATCGGATCCCGGAGCAGCGCGCCGCGCGGAGCTCGTGAATATAATCGTTCCCAAATACCAATGTATAGCCAAGGAGAGGAGAGAGAGAGAGATTTTCCAAGCGGCCGGAGCCGCGATCGTTTCCCTGCGAACGCCGGTCGAGTGCCTCTCGAGAAACTACACCGCGCGGCGCGCGGCGGCCTACATAATGCAAAAAGAGACCGGCGCGTGTCGTTTGTTATAAAGCGCAAACGCGCCTAAGGAGGAGGGAATTTAATTAATCCCGAGGAGAGCGCGCTGAGAAAGAAACGGATTACCGGGAGATGTATATCGCGCCTTTAGGAATTAAAGATGATAACGAGAAGGTAATGGCTCGGCGGGCTTTTAATTTTTAAGCGATGCAAAGGAACGCCAGCCGTTTTTCTCCGGCGCACTTTTTTACCTCTGCGAGTCTCGGAGTTACGATTTCTATTTAAAATTATTATTCAATTAGGGGAAATTGCTGAGTGCTTCTTTTCTGTAAACTCTTGATGTAAAAGGCTGGTTAGAAAGATATTGGGATAGCACGGTAATAGAATTTGCTTTAATTTGAAGATTCTACTGCTTCGTATAGTTTAAATATTTAAAAAAAAAAATGTAATAAAGTTTTACTTTTAGCAAGCTGCCTATAAATAATCATCAAGAAGAACAAACAAATCAGTCAAGTATTATTCCAAATAAAATCATCGCCAAAATTGCATTACACGTCTCGTTGAACTTCTCAGCTCTAATTAATCGAGATACACTTGAAGCTCACTGAGCGCCTAATAAAATCAAGTGAACCGCCGCTATCAGCGTCATCGGAGCTCGGCAGCCCTCAAAAAGCCGAAAGCAAAACAGAAAACAAAACAAAAAACCAACAGGGTGCCTTCTCTTTTCAGCGGTACAAGTGCACGCAGCAGAAACAGCAACCACCGGCGTAATAAACCGCGGCCCTTTGGGCCCCTTCCTCCTCCGACACGTGGATATTGTTTTTGAAAACATCGTTACCGCGGATGACTGTCAGTGGCTGTTTGGTGCCGCGAACTGCCGGTCGGGCGCTGCTCGTGTAATCGCATTAGGCCGCCATAGGCGCGCACTCGTCCGAGGCTCCCGAGAGCGCCGAGGCCCCCCCACAATCTCTCGTTGTGCTTTCGCAGGGACCTTCGGCCATTGTTACGTCATTATTCGCGTACGCCCCAGGGGCACCTAGAGCGATCCGCTCTCTCTCCCTCTCTCTCTCTCTCTCTGCCCTCGTAGCGCGGCGCGAAAGGTGTCGGAGCAGGGGGATGCCTCGGTACGCCTTTTTTTTAGCTGGTGTGTGCCCCTGCTGGCAGCGGCGCGGCGCTCCGTTCAGCTTTTCTCGAGCGCACGCGCGGCTAATGTCTCGTCGAGAGAAAGATAGAGAGAGCGATTGTTCCGCTTTCGCAGAGGAGCCGCGGGGTTCGACGTTTCATTACGCACGAGTGATTAATTGCTCGGCGATAAAAAAAATAAAAAGGAACTGCAAAAATTTTCCTAATACGAATGCTCAAGAGATGAAAATCGACTAGACCGCGAGGGGAGTAGGAATTTTCCGCCGGGATTTCGAAGCAAAGGCGATCGTGGCAATAAGTAGCGCAAATACGGTACTACTTTGCTTTCCTGCTACAAGGCCGTCTTACATATATAGGCACATGCATACGCATAACGGATAGTAGAGTTTCTGCTGGTCGCATCAGTCACCCATCTGGCACTCGGTCGATTCGTCCATGCGTAGCGCGCTACAACACGTCCTCTCTCTCTGTCTCTCTGCCGGTGTCCCCGCATGCACACGCATACACACACACACACGGACAATGCGAGCAACATGTCGACGGTCTAGAGGGTGCGCCTGCATAGGCGTTGCGTATACCTCTGGGGTGAGAAAGAGCGAAAGCCAGCCGGGGTGAAAGAGAGAGAGAGAGAGAGATGACTGACGGGTCTTCCCCCGAAAATTAACTTTCAAATCCCTGCCGCCGACCGGTACCGGGGAGAGAGAGAGAGTCGCACACTTAAACGCTTCGTTTATGCGAGCAGGAGAATCACATTATGCGCACATGTATCCCTGAATGGACAGCGCCCTGCGCAAAGCGTTAAGAGTACTTCGGTGTATTCCTCGGGGAGCCGCGCCGGGAGAGCGCCGATTTTATTAATCAGAGGAGAGTGCGAGTGTTTCATTGGTTTTAAGGCGCCAATTCAATTCGTATTATTACTTTCGGGCTTTATCAAATCCCGGGCCCCGATGAGCTCATTTTTATCTAATTACGGGGCGAGACTAATGACATTCGAATGGAAAGAAGCTATATAATTTTAAGATGATTAGGCGAAATCGCAGGTAAGTGCATAATAGCTTTAATTAAACTATGCATTTGGAAGCCGACGAAGCGCTCCGAGATTTTCTGTCAATTTATTTTGAAGTATCATGCATAACGTAACGGCTCCTCAAAATCTACAGGCCGGGCGAACGTTCTATCGATTAAATCTCGAATTAGTTTAGTCAGTTCCTAAAGTGGATTAAGCGAAAATCACGGAATACGATATCCCTCGATTCTTGAAATAGATTCGTAATGCCTTAAGAAAGTTTAAATTTGCCTTTTAATTCTAATTAAAATAGGTAATCATATTTGGCACAGATTCGCCTTTCAACGGAGCAGCCATAATTTACTTTCCTCGCGTAGAAAAAGTAAAAAAAAAAAAAAGAAAGAGAATTCAAGCGAAAATTCAATTAGCCGACAAATTCATAAAACTCCCTTTAAAAGGTTATTTTCAGATCAATCACACGGGGCTGACTTCCAAAAACACAGGCACTTCCGACATCGATGCATTCATTAGCGCCTCTCTCTCTCTCCGCGCGGCAGCGCCTTTTAAAAACTCGCAGCTCTTAATCGCCGCGGCAGCCATCCATCCCCCCAGGACAGGCGTGAATAAAGCTAATGACAGAAAGGCTGTTCTAGTCCTTCCTCGCACTCCTACACCGATCAGTCATCAAAGGCACGCGGTCTGGCGGACAACAAAAGAGCCGGAGCTTTGTTAACGAGCGCGTATTATACGTGGGAAAGCGGCTCGAGAGAGTCCAAAAAAAAGAAAAACAAGAAAAAAAAACAGGGAAAAAAAAGAGAGCCGAGAGAAAATTAGCGGAGGCGCCCTGAGACAGAGGCAGGAGAGCGGGCGGCGATAAAGTAAAAGATATTTTACTTGGACCGCGATCAACTCGCACTCTCGCTTTGCCCGTCGTCGCTTCGCCCGCCGCCGCTCCGAGAGAGATCAAGATGCAAAACGAGCTTGCGGCCGCCTCGAAAAAAAAAAAAAAAAACGAGAGAGAAGAGAGAGAGAGAGGAGAGCGACGTGATTCAGTGCGGCGCGCGCACAGCTTTGTTTCGCCCTCGTAAATTTCGCGCGCAGAAGCGCGAGAGACGCCGGGAATTTTCGAGACGCGAAACTGCACCGAATAAGACGCACGGCTGCCGAGTTAGAGCCGAGATTTATCGCGTATCAAGCGTCGACTGACGCAAGGTCGGCCCGCGGCGAGTCCCGATCCTTTGAATGGACCGAATTTTCGGCTCTAATTTATCCGCTCGTCGATGTACTTTAGGAGCTCCGAAAAAAATTTCTGTGCTTCAAAGTAGATCGGTATTTTTATTGACGTAATATCGCGGTCCTCTACGCTCGGCGATGAAAATGCGCTGCGAACGTCGAAATCTGCAACGTGCTATCGCCGGAATAACTGGAGCGATACGGAAGAGCTCAAACCGATTCCTTCCTCGGAATCGCGTGAATGGAGCGAAGTTTCAGAATGAAAATATGATATATCTCCTCGCGTTATCCCGAGAACTTCCTCCGCCTCTCGCGTAAGTCATAAAGTATGCAAAAAGTATACCAGATAATTATAGCTTCGCTCGAAATCGGAGCGTTCGCGTTCGCAATGATTAACGAGGCTAGAATTTAGAAACCCCCTTTTTTTCAGCAGCTCTGCATTGTTCTTTGAATAATTAGTTCTAATTAATAAGATAAACTTTAATCGCCAACGCTGCCCGGCGAGTTTATCGCGTATCGAGGAGAGCCGAACGATACGGCCGCGAGTCTTTGTTAATATATATTGCAGTTCATAAATTTGCGCCGCTCCGCCGCCGATAACTCGAGGCGCACACACTGCTTCGATATTCCAGTCAATAAATTCGTCTAATGCAAACACGAATATTTAGCCGGCCGCCGGGGGCCGAAATTGAAAAATGATTTTTTCGCGCGCCACTCTCTCTCTCTCTCGGCGGCGTGATTCACTTCCGCGTAATTGAAACATTAGGCAGGGAAAATTTATCGATCGGCTTTATCGAAATGATAAATGAAATCATGGCTCGGCCGAGCGGAAAGGCGAGAGAGCCGCCGTCCGCAAATCGAGCATTCGCTCCGACACCGCGTCCGGAGTCAATTGATGTTATTAGATTGGCACCCTTGGAGCGGGCGTAAGAGCGCGCGCGGCGCACAACCCCCGGATGAAATTCCTCGGTAACTTTCATTTCGGCGAATTATCGTGATTGAATCTGGCTGCCGTTCTCTGTTTCTCCAAAGGCGTCATCCACTCGTGCCGCGTCCCGGAAATTTCGTTTTTTACCCTCCCCGACCCCCTCGGATGCGTACGACGTAGCGACGCGTAATTCGATCATCGCGCGCTCCCGGTTTCTCCGCAGTTTGGGAAGTTTTCTCGGCACTTTGTTGATGACTCGTTAAGCGATTTGTTTTAACAATCTTTTAATAACTTGGAGACGAATGCGGAGCTCGAATCTTTTTCAATCTTTTATAAATAATACCTTGCTTTATCTTATCGAGGATTGAGTCGACGATCCACTTTAAGAACAACTTCTATTTCGGATTTCTACCAAAATACTTAACTTGATCCTTACTCGGAATAAATAATATCAACTTCTCGGCAGCCGGTCGTAATCTAAAAATCAACGATTCGCAATCAAACACGTTTTATTATTGTTATTACTCCTCCCCCTATCAGTCGAATCTCCGAATTTAAAGAATTCACTAAAGCCTTATCAAAGGAAGCAATTAAAAGTAAAAAAAGATCGGGCCGCTTTCGGCGTTATCGCTAACACAACTGATAATACGGCGTCGTCGCGCTTTACTCGATCGCGCAATCGTCATCGGAAGAATTTTCGGCCGTGCGAGTCGGATATACATAATCGCGTACACCAGGCCGGCTTTGGGCCGAGAGCGCGAGCCGCAGGAGTGATTTATGCGCGGTCATGTCACGGCCAACTTGATACAGTTACAACCCGCTAACTCAGCTGGCCGTCTTGATTATGTTGACCGAGATTGGTTTTGGCTCGGCGAATCTTTTTTATTTCGCGATGCGTTTCGCGACTTTTTTTTTTTTTTTTCTTCTCGATTTATCGGGGGACGGAGCGAACGCTAAATATTGGCTTTTATCGGTTTTCGAAATAGGTTAAGCAAACTGATAATATAACGGCCATTTACTTTAACTGTAATTTCGAATAATGAGCGGCTTGAAAAATGAGCTCTTCTGCAGTGACTAAGCTGTTTCGAGGCAGAAGATTCTCTCGCCTTTGTTATTTCTAATTATTAATTTTTTCCCCGATTTGGCAAAAAAATAATCGGCCAACTGTCGTAATTGCGATGTTCCTATTTTAAAAATGAATAATTCGAAGCTCTAACAAAGAATCGTGATTCGATAGCGCGCTATCGTATTCAATAAATTTTTCTCTTTTCAGTCTCATTATCAAATTAAAGCCGATAAGCGTAATTAATATTCAATAAAGATAAAACGCGTGTTGACAGAATCTGGCCACCTTCCTCCTCTATTATCTTCTTTGGCCTAAAATAAAGAAAAGCCCCGAGAACATAGGGGAGCAAAGGGCGCTCGATAATAAAAGGCAACGAGTAGCGGCTAATTAAGAAAAAAAATTAATTTCTCGGTTGAAAACCGCTGATGAGAGAGTCCATAAACTGTGACCGAGAAAGGGCTGCTGCTGCCGCTGCCGCTGCTGCAGCCGCGCGGCGAAATTCCCTTCTTTATGGCCCGCTGCCGCCGCCGCCGCCGCCGCGTAAATGCAAGTGATAAATCTTGCTTTGGCGCTCTTACAATATTATATTCTTTAATTAAAAATCAAGGTATAAAGATTGCGCGTCATAACAGCCGAGGCTGGTCGGCTCCCTCTTTCTTGCCGGGCCGCCGACGTTACTTGTGTTTGTTTTTCGGCTAATGCAACGAGAAACAATGAAGCCGATTGTAAGGAGGGATCGAAAGAGTTAAAAGGAACACGGGGGAGCGCTCGCCGCAGAGGTTCTCATTACTCTCTCTCTCTCTTCTACAATAATGAAATTTCAGATTACTTTGAATCTGCTGTAACGATACAATAATTTTTCCCCGTCAATTGATATTTCTATGTTAATCGGTGGACTGTAGCCCGATGAACCAGCAATTTTTCAAATTCACAAACTACAGAACTTTTCAACGCAAAAAGCCCCCCGCACTAATTAATTTAATTCACAAGCGGAATCTCAGTTTCGAGCGTCGAACATAGGAAAGATCGACGGAAGGGGCAGCCGGTGTTTATTGGCACGCGGTAGCCGTGCAAGAAAGTGAGTGCAGAGCGAGCGAGCGAGAGGGAGCGAGAGAATACACACATGCGCAAAGCGGCAGCAGCCTCCCTCACCCCGTTCGGCATTGGCCAAGCAAGCAACAGAAGCGAAGAGGAGAGAGAGAGAGAGAGAGAGACAGAGACAAAGAACACAATCGCCGCGCGCATTTCACGGGCGGGCTTTCATGTTGCCGACACACAACGCGGTGCACACATACTCCTCTCTCTCTCTCTCTCTCTCTCTCCACTGCCGGCCCATGTGCAGACACTTTTCGCTTTCTCCCTCCCTCTCTCTCTCTCTCTCCCTCTCTCGGTCCTTCGCGTTACGCGCGCACATAGTACTCGCGATCGAACATAATGCGAATGTCAGTGCATGCAGATTGCTATTATAACGTACTCAAGATCGAAAGTCATGATGCTGCGCACAATTGTATTATGGGAAAACATTGCCCGGCGGTAATTTGCGAATGAAAAGTAGTCATTAGCCATTAATGAGACCCGAGAGTAGTATACCTTTGTATCTATCTCGAGCTTTTTTATTTAGCCGTTTTGCGCGCTGATTTCGGGCGTTTACGAGTGTTAATTAAATGAAATTTTTTTTTCTTCATTCCACCCGAGCAAAACGCCCCGAGCGATCGAATCAAGATTCAGCGATACTTTTCTCTACGAGCTGTCGATTGAGTTTTTATTAAAAAACTGTCTATACTGAAACTGCGCGCCAGATAAAGCGCGAACGTTCGCCACGAGGAGCCAGCACGTGTTCTTATCGATTATATTTGAAAACACAGGCCAAATCGTTTCTGCGGATAACAATCGGAGACACATTCCGTATTCGTAATTCTTTGGCATATCCGCGACTAATCGCCGTTCTGTGAAGCGATAAAACAAGAGCCACAGCACAGAGAGCATTTCGATTGTTCCTAGTCGCCGATAACCCCGGAGAAGCCACCGTATAGAACCCCTTCGGTATTAATTCTCATCGCGATGCGAACGGAAAAAGGCGCAAGCGATATTGTGAATCCGGATGGGCGACGCTCGTAAATCACGGCGCGCTGCGGCGGAACGGGCAGAAACGCACTTGTGAAATCAAATGATGAATTAAGGCGACGAGTATTTGTTTACGTATTACATGAGGCGGCGCGTGTTTCGAAAGCAAAAAGAAGGCGAGAGCGAGAGAGAAAGAGAGAGAGAGAGACGAATGGGGGCCAGGAGAGGCGCGTTTCCCGAAAGACGCGCGTGGCCACATAAATTTCTCCGCCGTCGTCCTCCTTCTCGAAGGAAAAAGATAATTCAAAGCGCACGAAATGAATTTGTCGTCGCCGCGGTGCAGTAGTTTTCAATCCCGGCTCCTGCCTATATCGTCCTCTCTCTCTCTCTCTCTGGCTGTTTTCAAATTCATAGCGTGTTTCGGCTAATGCGATCTACGACAGCCATTACCGGTGGCTCTCGGCAAACAGGAGGGTCTCCGGCCTCGGATATATATGGGAAAGGCGAGGAGAGCTGCTGCTTCTGCATTGCGTTTGGATTTTGGGGTCGCAAAGTGCCGGGAGGGGGGTGGGGGGAGAGATAGATCGGGCACAATGGAAAAACCACCCTGGGAGAATGCGGAGCGCGCGATTCTGGTTTGGGAGCCGGCGCAGCGCTCTCCGCTGCTTCGTCATCTGGTAGTGACTTTTGTAAATATTGTTTAGACAGGCCGGAACTCGGGAAGTGTGGCCCTGAAAATTGTAGGATAAACGATGCACTGGGCAAACTTATCGCCTATTCATTCATTACAAAGGTGTGCGCGAGCGCTCTCGTTCGCCCCCGACCGATAAGATGATTTTTTTTCGCTTTGGGGTAAATACGAGGATGACTAGAGAAATTTTTTTAAAATCTTTAAAAAATAATACGCTCTTACATAAAGTTTGGAATTTTGTAATTCGACACTTCGAAAATAGCAAGTTTGAAATTTTTCCCTTGAACCCAAGAGTAATCCTACCTAAACACACAGTAATTGAATGAAAAGCGCTTCCACCTCTGCCGTCCCGATCAAATTAACTGGTTCGATCTCCGCGGAAGGAAATAAAGAGCCTTTGAAAAGGCATTAAAAACCATTGCTTCTCTTACGCGCAATCAAACAAAACCCTAAGCCCAGGCTTAAACCCCGCTCGGTTATAGCATACGCTCGCTGATCAAACTCGGCCGGAGAGTCGCAGTGAAGAGAGCACGCTCGAGCGAAAATAAAGAAATCAAATTTACCGAGCGGCAAAAAACAACAAACAATCGACGACGATATCGCCGAGGGCGATCCGGTCCACACGAGAATAATGCGCGCAAAGAGACCTATCCTTCAATGGCCGGCGTATCAAGTCTCCCCCTCTCGGCGTCGCCACCCCTTTTCCGTCTTTCTCTCTCTCTCTCTCTCGCTGGCAACCCTCTAAATACTGGTAATACTGATTACACAACCGCAGAGAGCGACGCTGCAAAGAGAGAGAGAGAGAGAGAGAGAGAGGCGGTTGCGCCCAGCACGTGGCGAATGTCTGGACCCGTCATGCTCACACCGGCCAATTTGCGTTTCCGTAATTTCTGCCCCGACAATGGAAAGCGCACACACAGCCCCCCGGCTTAATCCGGCGCGCGCGCGCGCGCACTCTCATTTCTCTCTCTCTCTCTCTCTCTCTCTCTCTCTCTCTGCGTGCGAGTCGCTCTCGGTACGTCGCTACGCGTGCATTACCGAAACGCCCGCGCCTAGGGCCAATAATAGAAATTATACGGAATGGAGTGCGAACGGCACTCTACTTTCACACGCTTTCCCGGAGCATTTTCGGGGGAAGGGGAGGGGGGGCCCGGAAACTTTTCTGACGCGCCGCATCGGTTTTGTCGGTAAACGCGTGAAAAGCAGACCTCGCGCGCCATTTTTCATTATGGAGCGGCTGAAATTTTGGGCGCGGGCGCGTGCGCAAGAGGAGAGCCGCGCTCGAGAGTCGCCGGGGCTTGATGGATTATGCTCTATTGAACTTCTGCGTTTAATTGCTTCCTGAACGTTGTGCCGCCGACAGAAATTGGATTTTGATGAAAATTGAACTGCACTTTTTACAAATTACTCTTTTGCCTCGTGCCTCGATTGCGTTATATTTCAGTTTTTCTTTTTTTTTTTGTAATCGTTTGTCCGAAAACCACGAGAAGGTAAACAGTCAATTAACGTAAAGCGCGCGAGAGCCGCATTTTTTTTTTCTAGCCCGAAATCGAAATTCAAAGAAACTCTTTAAGTCTTCCGATGGCGCAGGCCTAAAGTGTGCAGCGGCAGATTTGTCCTTTTCCAGAAAAACACGGAATTCGGCCTCAGGAAAATCTGCAGAAGGGCGAAGGAGGGCAAGGATATACACAGGCCTCTCAGGGTACAAGTGCCGATTAGGACAATGAGAATAGCAGCGGGGGTCGCACAGCTTGCTTCCCGGAAAATCCGTCGGAGAATTTTCGTTTCCCGCGCTCCCCCGGCATGCGGGACAATGCGAAAGAGGGCGAAGGCCCCGGCGTCGGGCCCCGGGAAAGCCATGCGACTTTCAGAGCTGACCCAGACCTGAAACGGCCGAGTTTAGAAAGGAGTTCCCCATTCATGCGGGCATTAGCATTTTCGAAAATCCCCTTAGAGAGAGAGAAAGAGAAAGGCCGAGGCTTAGCGTGCTGTCGATGCGACGGTCAAAAGTTGACGGAGGATGTATAGGGGAGCGTCTGGTCCAGTAGGACGCCGGAGTCGTCTCGCTTTACTATGAGGACAGGCTGTTTTCTGTATCCTGGAGTAGATTGAAAACGGGTGTTGTGACGTTCCGATTCAAAGCAGGAAGTTACGCGGATCGCTTTAATCTGACCCGTAAAAAATGAGCTAAATCCGAGAGCATCGAGTTTTAATTGATTTGAATAAGTAAAGCGGATTGGCAGTCTGTGAACTTCAAACATTTGAGAAATGGATGATTTATGTTTAAAACGATTTTTCTAAGCGAGCACTGTTGTTTCGAAAACGTAACATATTGTAAATGAATGTAACAATTAGTAATATTTCATAAAAAGGAATAAAACCAATATTCACATCAATCATTTAGTGAATATATAATATCATTTGAGAATCAAAAAGAAAGTGAGAAAATAGAAATCGACAGAATTTAACTAAATAAATCAGTAATAAAAGTTTACTTTTAATATGCAGAATTGTACAAAAATTGAACGAAATGGCTGCAACGTAAGTCGAATGTGTCAACAATATCCAAGTTATCGAGACACGTATCCAATATGCAAATCGCCATAGATTCATCGATTATAAATGAATAATTCGCTTGAATAAAAAGGTAAACACTCGCGAGAGAAAATTTGAACAATTAACGCGGCAACACTGTATAGGAAACGCGTGCGCTTGTTTGCTTTGCCATATAGATGGCTCGGGGAGAGGAAACCGCAGAGAGCGAAGCGCTCGATTCTTTATTTAAACGGGGAGTACACAGGGAGAGAGAAAGAGAAAAGATCTGAATGCCAGAAGACGGATTAAAAGCGCGAAGGAGAAAAGGGAACGCGCGATGTTAAAAAGCGAAAGGGGGACTCTCTCGCGACATAACGAAAATAGAGAACGAGAAAGAGAGGGAGAGAGAGGGAGATCGCGAGCAGAGGGAAAAATGAGGGGAAAGGCACAGGACTGGAGAGGATCATTTGAATGAGTAATACTACACCTCGCATACACCCACCCACACTTCTATAAAACTCTCTCATGCAGCCAGAGCGAGAGAGAGAGAGAGAGAGAAGCTTTGTTTGATGCTGCGCATTGTACTCCCTGCCACCGGTTCACTTTATACTTTTCTCCCCCCCTCCCCTCTCTCTCTCTCTCTCTCTCTCCTGCTTTGCGACAGCGTCCGCTTGCTCTCCGTCTCTCTCGTTTTCTACCTGTGGGCTCAACTGCTGAAAATTGTATTATAATGCGATGAGGGAGCAGTCCGTTCGAGTTGCCTTATGCCAATCTTTCCGGGCGGGGGCGGTTATGATTTCAATGCGAGAACGAGAGAGAATAAAGCGCACGGAAAGTTCCTTTGCAATAGAGGAACGGTACAAATACACCGCTCGATTTCATTCGAATTTTTGAATTCCATTGTTATTGTTATATTTCTGTTATTGTCGAGTCATCCTCGTGTTCCAATTATTCCGAGCATCAAATGCAGGCTGCTGCTTCATTCACAGCTGTTTATTGTCGGGGCTAATGAGGAACTTTTATTGATAACTTTGCGCGAACCGGTGACTAGATGTCGAAGCAGCTGACTTTCGGATCACTTTTAAGGCTTTCTTATTTTGCTGCAATTTACAATTTGTGAAAGTTTGTTACCTTTCTAGCTTCTTCAGGTCGATCTTGTAAGTTATCTCGCAGGGCAACGATCGAATCTCGAGCCTTTATTTTCCAAATTGTGGTCTAAAAGGTAACTGGTAAACCGAAAGTTTGAAGGACGAGTTTTCCGAAAAAGGATCTATCCCCGGGATCGCGGTTTAATTATTCCGAAATTTATGGGACTTTAACGCTCGGGACCCATTCCATCTACATCAAGATAATCGACTCCGTCTGTCTCGAGATAATAATCATCGCCGCCTTTGCGCCTCCCACAGCGAGAAAAGGCGAGCGTCTGAGAGCGAGAAACATCAAAGGAAAAAAAACTCGAAAATCCACAGGAAAATGAAAATGGGGTGCAGGGAATTTTTTTACTGTCTCGGCTCTCGACATCCAGACTGATGTATGGCCGATTTTTGTGGAGCGCCGCTAGCAGTGGATCCTCGAGCGCCCTTTAGTTGCAGCGTCCCTGTACTTTCACGTGCAAAAGGATGCCACCGAAGAGGCATACCCTCTCTCTCTCTCTCTCTCTCTCTCTCTCTTGCTCTCTCTCTGCATCCCTCGACTTCACAATGCTACCTATTCTCGAATTGTCGTTGGAACGAAAGCAACGTTGCCACTTTTACTGAATTCAGCGTGCCTGCTCTCTATATAGTTATTTTGAATACTCAAATGTTTTTATAGAAGTATTGCGATAATGCTTGAAACTAATGTCTACCTTGACAATATTGCAAATAATACTTTTTATATGAACAAAAATACTGCATTAAAGATTATAAGTTAAAAATAAAAAAAATTATTAAACTCGCCAAATCAATTTACGGTCCAGAGGATTTCAATCGATTTTAATACATTTCACTATTTATTAGATTGAAACAATCAATGAAAACAATAAAAAAAAGTCTAAAATTCACTTAGAGGAACAAGTTACAAGAATCACAATAAATAGATTATTTCATATACTGGGAAGAAAGTTCGAAAGAATAAATCGCTCCCCGCTTTAAAAGTTTTTCGAAGATACATTGCGAGGCCTTGGGGACGCGCGAGCCCGAATTCCCGAACCCTCGAGACGAACCCGTTAAATATTCAGACGCCTAATAAAATATTCTCCGCTCCCGGCGGCCCGAAACTCTCGCGCGCGCAAAATAAAGACAGAAGTCGAATCAAGAAAACTCTCGCGTGTCTCTCGAAATGAAAATACATTCTTTATCCGCGGCAATAATGCCGAATAATGTCGCAGATCGGACTGGAAAAAAAAAGAGAGGGAGCAGAGCGAGAGGAGCAAAGGAGGAGAAAGAGAGAGAGAGAGATGCCTTTAAATACTGCATGAGTATAGATTGAATTGATATTCCGATCGGCTCTCCTCGCGGACGACACTCGTCGGACGTTCCGAGCGAACAAGTTGTGTGGTGCGCTCGGGTCTGACCGATAACGTATCTTCATTAAGAGCGATTGGATTTTATTTCCTTGTTGATGAAACACGTCGAAACACTGGTGCAATCGATTCAATAATTGAATCAACGTCCGTGTCATATTAAATTAAAGTTTAACGCCTCGGACGGGCCCGCGAATCGAGCCCGCAAACTGGCCGCGAGAAAAATACGTCGTCGAACTACGGTTTTTTCATTAAGATTACGGAAACTCGATAAATTCCCAGGCCGATAAGGGACAGTTCTCACCTTCGGCGCGTTAACGAACGGAGCGCAGCTCGGGGATGGCCGTATACTTTTGAAAATCGAAAATAGATATCTCAAAAATAACAAATAATCGCCGCGCCGCGAGGCAATAAGAAGACGAGAGACAAAGTCCAGAGAGAGCTTTCTATATTTGCGAGCGTCGGCGGTCCCGATATAAAGCGAGAAAAACGAAAGAGAGCGAAAGCAGCTCGAACATATTCGTATCGGTCTAAAATTGTTGGCAAAGATAATAAACTCGGCGGCTCGGCGCGCGGCGAGAGCCGCTGGGTCCCTCGATGTGCTCTCCTAGCCCGTACATTCGGCATTCGTAAGCGTTTTCAGATCGCTCCTCCTGTCATGCGCACAAGCGAGAGTCTCGCTCGGAAAGCGAGAGAGAGAGAGAGAGAGAGAGAGAGGGGCAAGTCAGCGTGGTTATTTTAATAACGTTATAATAAGACGTCGGGGATTGATGCTAAACTATTTGCTGGCAACAAGCTCCAAAGCGCCTCGCGCGCGAACATCCAACGATGCCGAGTCTCTCTCTCTCTCTCTCTTTCCCTTCTGGCTTCTCGAGAGCGATATTCTCTCGGGTCTTATGTGAAGCGAGAGAGCAGCGAGCGAGCGACTTTCGTCTTTTGAGACGTCTAGATCTAAGACTCGTCACCTAAGAGTCATTAACATACCGTCCTTTTGCGAGCGGAGAGCCGCGCGGCTCTCCCACTAACCCTCTCTCCCGCCGCGCGCTTTCTTTGATTCCCGCGCGAGCCTATTTTCTTCATCGCTCGGAGCTTCGGAGCGGCCGCGATAAAATTAAAACGGAATTTTACGGAATACCGTCTTACATAATCTTTTATTTTCCGCCGCCGCCTTATACTATACACCCGAGAGATATTCTAATTGAGCGAGCGATCCGCCTTTAAAAAATCTGTGCTTCGACGCGAGAGAGGATAGACGGCGTTACGTAACGGTGCCGTAAATGGCCTACAGTTCAAACACGAGGTGAGCCATAATGCCGGCTTTTTATACGTGTATACATAAGTGATTCTGTCCGGCAAATAAATGTCAGAAACTCGATTAATCGGTCACTAAACGGAATCTCCCCAATAAATCAGGCAGCGCTCTTGCGGACGGCAGCGAGACTCTCACCTCTCTCTCTCTCTCTCTCTCTCTCTCCCTCTCTCGCTCTCCCGCAAGTGGCAAATGAGCCGAATTAAGAGTCTCTCTCTCTCCCTCCCCCCGGCGCACACCGAGAGTCGCGCAGTGTACACACTAAACTTTCTTGCCTGCTCTCGATTTTATAAGCCAGCGAGAGAGGGAGAGAGAGAGAGAGAGAGATCTCGCGCGGCTCTACGACGAATGATCGTGTGTGCCCGCGCCTCGATGACTTTACGGGCGTCGATGCTCGTTCGCCGTGATTTACAGCGCTCCTAACCTTCGGCCGGTCGCCGAGCGCCGTCTTGCGTTACTCTCTCACTCTCTCCTCTCTCTCTCTCTCTTTCTCTCTCTTAGCAGCCCTCGACATTGTTTCGCTCTCGCGCCTTCTATAGGAGCGCATCGCGGACAGGACCCATATTACTCTTTTTCTCTCTTTCTCTCTCTCTCTCTCTCTCTCTTTCGGTTCTGCAGGAGGGACCTCGACCTTGGGCAGTTCTCTCGCTCAATTCTACTCACGATTCGTTCGGCTCTCGAGACGAAATCGAGAATGGCCAGCGTGAACCTGTGCCGCCTGCGCCTCTTTTCGCCGGGTTATATAGTCCGCGTCGGTGGCATCTCGCTTATACACTCACGGAAATTCAGTGGACGCGCCGCGCTATACGTTTCGCGGGCATAAATCATGCCTCGGCGTATTAAAAACTTGTTAAAACTCTAAATTTCTGCGGCGAGGATAAATATTCCTTTTCCGCGGGAGGGAAAAAACTAGCTTAAACCGTTGCAGCTGGATGAGAATGATTATTATCTTGATTAATGGCGCTTTATAAATGTAATAAAAGTTTTTTTTTCTCTCTCTCTCTCTAGCAAAAAAAGAATCGGCTGAGATTGTAAAGTGTTTTTTTTTTACGCATTATAATTTAAAATGCCCACGAGGTTGCGCAGAATCCTGTCAAGGATATACATTACGATTAGAAACATCGAGGCTTCACACTTTATTTTGAACGCGAGATTTTATGGATAAAATATACACGGCCGATGAAAGTCGAAGATTTATAATGCCAGATAACTGCCTGCCTCTCGGAGACACTGTTTAGGTGTATTATATAATAAAATATTTTTAGTGGCTATAGCGCTTTTAAGATAAACTGCTTATTATTGCACATAAATTAATTAGAGCAATTATTTTATAATTTAATATAGAAATATTTTGTAATCTAATAAAGATCAAAGTCGCGCATTTAAATAACTCGGATTTATTCGATCGTTCATTTCGAGGTTCATTTGACTCGTACAATTTCAAACGATTACGATGCTCCCATAAATTATGCATCCGTCCCGATTCTTTCTAAAACGAGGCCGCGACGATATTTCGACGAAATAGCGCGAGAGCCGAGGGCGTTAAAAATCCAGAGGAATATAATAAAGTGCCACAACCCTTTGCCGTGAGCGTGCTCTGAAAATTTTCGAAACTATAAAACAGCCGGGGTGTCAGCTCGGTCTTCTCTTTAGCGGCTACAACTGCTACCGCAGCAGGGCCATAATTCGCTGACATCTCACTCGTGTCACCCGGTATAACGCTCGGTGAACGGAGGATGATGACACTCGCGCTCGCCCGCTTAGCCGAGAGAGAGAGAGAGAGGGAGAGAGAGAGAGAGAGAGAGAAGGCCGGGAGATATTTTTACGTCGAAGTGGAGCGACACGCCGAGAGGAGAGCAACATTTTCGTCTCGCTTCAAGTGCGAATCGTTCGCCACGCCAGTAAAAGCGAAAAGCCGTCGTAACGCCGGCCACCCGCGAGACTTTTTATCCAGTCCCTCTCTCCCTCTTGCTTTTTCGCGAAGCGCGCTCTTTTCGGCGTGTGTCCGTGCTAATAGCCCGCGCGGCTTACGTGCGCCGAGTCGCGCGCACAAAGCGGCCTCGTTGTTATTTACCGGGGAGCGGTGATCGAAGCGCCGAGCGAGCGACGTTATACGTTCTCTAGGATTTTTTTATTCCGCTCGAGGACCCGGGACTCTCTGCATTCTAAATCTGGAGTAAAGGCGCTCTCGGCGTCTATTATTAACCTAGGCTTCATTATGCCCATTTCTAACTCATCACGCGCGCGAAAAGAGAAAAAGTTCCTGGCAGTCGTCTTCGGAAGTTCGGGCGTAAGAGTAAAACGGTATATAACCCTGGTAAACCCACGTGAAATTCATCCGCAATCCGGTTCCTACTTTAAGATACGGGGCCTCGGGGAGAGCAAAGGCGTCTCAAGTCGGTGTAAGATGGAATAGATGTTTTTTTGCAGTGCCGGAATAGATATTGGTGGTGGCTGGCGCGGAGACAGGAAAGTGCCACTATTTCTGACGAGCGTGGAGCTTCGCTTCTTCTTCTTCTTCTTCTTCTGCTCCTCTCTCTCTCTCTCTCTGTTCTGCGCTCGCTCGCTCTCGCCTTGCCCCTTTCGCAGAGCGCGACGGAGAGCCGGGAGCTTCTCTTCGCGGGCCGAAAAAGAGAAGGACGAGCGAGGTTTTCGAGCGTGCAGTACACACACGTTAATAGAGGACAGACGAGAGGGCCAGGAATAACCGTCAAGATGTCACACTTTCCATACAGACGTCGCGCTTCGACTCGTACTAGCCGATAACCTGTCCAAAAGGCCGGGCCGCTTGCCTTTAGAGCCTTTGAACATCGACAGCAGCGGGCGACTAATTGCGCGATTTATTTAGCGCCGCCACGCGCGCGCACCGGAAAAGGCTCTCTTGGCCGTCGGCCGTCTTTTTCCCGGCTAACATTGTGGCAAAAGAAGATATCCGTTACCGCGGCTGTTGCAACAGATTGGCCAGCCAACAGCCTCTCTCGCTACTTACGAGTGCACGAACGAGAGCCTGCAGGCGGGCGGCTGACCAGCTTAAAAAAAAAAAAAATCTAATTCATCGCTCAGGCGTCAGTCGGCGCCGCCAATCACTTTCGCGTCTCTCGCTCGCTGGATGATCAGCGCCTGCAGAAGAGCGCGGAATGCGAGGAGACGACGAAAAATCCGAAGCGCGAGTCGCACTCCGAGGCGGATGCCAAGAATCCAATGGCATCGAAAAACGAGAGCGTATCAAAAGACAATTTTGTCACATTGACGCGGGAGCGGCCAATACGGCGAGCGAGGCACACACACACACGTATGTATAAGCGTCGATAGAACAACAAGCTAATTGCCAAAGCGGTTGTTGCGTCCGAGACGAGCGGGAGGAATCGGGTTTAAACTTAGCTTAGCGGCTTCTTTCTCGCCCCCCAAGAGAGAGAGAGTCGCCGGTCGCGGCGCCGCCACTCGCGCATGAGTCCAGGGTCGAATTGTCCCATATCGTTGCCGATTCTAGTTTGAGAGTGAATTTATTTTCGCACCTGAGAGTCTAAAAATAGCCGAGCAGGGGACGACGGTGAAAAATAGTTCTGTGTGTTATAAGCCTGCTAGAACGAGATTGATTTTGATTAATCGCGCCGGTAGGCAGTTGATGACTGGAATTGATAAATTGAGTCATAATTAGCTGATTAATCATCGGGAAAAGTGAAAGATCGGACGAGAGCGTGGCGCCGTGTTCTTTTGTCTCGAAAACATTGGCAGAACAAAGAAGTGCTCTTAGAAGGAATCGAATCATAAAAAAGATAGGATCTCGGGACAATGAGACGTATAGTCAATCCCGAAGGAGGAGGACGCGATACGCGAAGCGGAGGAATTTAAAAAGCCAGCAAAACGAGAACTAAGGAGCTTGAAAAAGCAACAACAACAGCGCGACACGCACGGCGAAAAAGGCCACGTGGGTGTCGACAGATCGGCAAGTAGGTGCCGGTAGCTCCGGTGCCGCAGCCACTGGTATACTAAACGCGAGACGTGGCGATGACGTGGGTTTGATGAATGCCAGTCTGGTTATCGACGTGTCCCGCGTATATAGGAATCGACTTCATAAATTCAGTCTCTCTCCCCGCTCGGCGAGCGAGACGCGGAGCTTAGCAGCGCGAATCGGGGTCATTATCATATAGAATCTCGTACGTACAGGCTGTACGCGCGCAGACGTTAGCCTCGGCGACGTCTCCCCGCGAGCGGTACGCAGGCGAGTCGATGATTTAAATGCGCACAATGAGACGTCCTGCGCGTGCATCCTCCGCGACATGCAAAATCAATAACTCCTCGCCGCCGTCGTCGTCGTCGTCGTCGCCGGAGTAGTACTCTCTCCCTCCGGTTGTATAATGCGACGTCTAAGGTGAGCAGAGGAGACGGCGACGACGCCGCCGGAGAGGAGAACCGAGAAAATTGCCGCGCGCGGCCCAAGTAGGAAATATCCCAGATCCTCGGCGATAAAGAACAGGTTCACGTGCGCGCAACTATATTCCCAGGCGACCGGGAGCCGCGGCGGCGCGCTCTCTACGCCTTTTCCGACTCGAAAAATGCGCGCGCGCCTTCGATGTTCCCGGTACACGTTGCGCTCGAGGCGCCTCTATTTAAATTATTTAGACAGGGGGGGGGCCTAATGCGTCGCGCCTCGCATACCTCTCCCGCTCGAATTGAAACGTCCGCGCGTTTAAGCGGCCGGAGAGCTTGCGGGGAAAGCGCCTTTTGAAATTAATTTCGAGCGGTGGTGCGCGCAATAACCGTCTCGGTGAGTTAGCGCGGGCAGATGTAAGTCGAATTTACAACTCAAATCAGCTCTCTCTCTCTCTCTCTCTCTCTCTCTCGCGTGCATGCATCCGCGCCGTATAGGTAAAGACACTTCGCTCTTGGGATATAAGAAGGCGAGGAGGAGGAGTAGAGAGGAGAGAGGAAAAAAAGGAGAGAACGATATATACCGCTGAATCACGTCGTCGCGTACACGACATTGGAAGCGGAACGTCGATTCGCTTGTTGTTGTTTTCGTAGCCTTTTTTTCTCTCTCTCTCTCTCTCTCTTACTCTCTCGTTCGCTCGTTCCCTCTGTCTTGTCCCTCCTTTCGTCCGGAGGTAGCGTCTCGCCGTGTGTATGACGAGGCGAGGCGCGGAGAGACCGGAGACAGAGACGTGTCGTTAACTCGGGCTCTCCGCGCGTACGGATTGGCACACCTGCCCGGAATTCCTGCCAACCTAAGCGCGCACGACTTCTCTCTCTCTCTCTCTGTACATGCATTAACCGGGGACTCGTCGTCGGGGAGGGCGTTCGCGGATTCGTGCTCAACTCGTGTCCCGACCCCGTTTCCCCATTGTTCTATGCATTATGCCCTCGGAGCCCGATGGAAATGAAGCGGCCAGACGGGAGACAATGTCCCTCTCCGAGAGACCTCGAGACACGCGCCGGCGAGGCGTCGTTAAAAAATTAATAATCGAACCGATTCTTCGAGCCGCGCCGAATGCATCCATTAATTAGCCTAATTGTCGGAAATTCCAGGGAGCGTATATAATACGATCGCTCTCGGCGGCTCGGCGAGACGCTCGCTAAGACGCGAGGCATTAAAAGCGCCGAGCGAAACCGAGAGAGGCCCCCGGAACGCGAAAGAGGGAGCGAAGGAGAGAGCACAACAATGACCACCCAGGCGCTATCTCCGAATGACAAATGCAAGTCCCCACGTGTATATCGGGCTCGTCTCCCGCGGACAGGCGCAGTCAGGATCTGTCTACCTTTCAACTGCTCTTCTCTCTCTCTCTCTCGGTCTCGGTGTTTTTTTCGCTATCGGCCTGCGGAGCCGCCCCGTGGACCAGTTCCTCGAGGGACAGAGAGACGAGGCGAGGCGTTGAGAGGTGTCGTCGTCTTCGTCGGGCGAGAGAGAAAAAAAGCTTGTAAGAATGGCGCCACTAGGCGCTGCCGCTCGTTCTTTCCAATGCGAGTCACTCTCGTCGACGAGAATTTTCGCGCCCGCGGATCTACACTGACTGATCCTCTCAACGACTGTCCCCCTCTCTCTCTCTCTCTCTCTCTCGGTTGCCGGGACTCTCTGTGTTTCCTCGCCGCTGCAGAGAAAATGAGCGGCCGCTGATTACTATCGTCGAGAGCGTACACACACGCGACACTCGTCCCCGGCTTGTTCGTTCCTTTCGTAATTTCTTGCGCCGCCTCTCTCTCTCTCTCTCTCGTCTTTCTTTAATCCACGAAATTCCTTATATTTTTTCTCCGTCTCGACTGATGCCTGTTTAGATAGTGTCCGGTTATAATTAGAGTGCAAGGCACGGATAGGATAATAGCGCCGTTTAAAAACTCGACAAAATAAATATAAAGAATTGTGCCGGCCGGTGATACGAGTTTTTTTACAAATTAATGAAATTTAATAGTCGAGTACGATTAGCAGTAATTGTGGCTTTTAATTCTAATAATTTTCTCGGTTTCCTCCGATTATTCAATTACGGTATTACAAATATTGGGCCCAAGTGGAAGTTTTACATTCAATAATAGCGATGTTTGGACTGGCTAAAAATAGAGATGAACCGCGAGGCACAATATCCGAGGAGCGCGCTTTTTTGTCAAAAGTGCAACGTCCGATCGTTTTCGACGCTCTTCATTTACTTCCCTCTTTCAGTGCCTCTATGTGTTCCTCGGCCATTCCGAGCCTCGACAGGTCGGAGACACATCGGCCGACGTAAAAGCTGTCCGAAATTAACGGGTTAACCCGCGTACGCTCGCAGCGGTCGTTAAATTTAGATGGCCGCGCTTGGAAAAGGTGCGCTCTCTCTCTCTCTCTCGCTCGCGTTCGAGAGGAGGCCGAAGGGAAAGCGAGAAGTGAAGAGACACGAACGGGAAGGAGGAAGGAGAGAAAGAGAAAAAAACAAGCCGAAAGAAAAACGAGGAGACAAGCAGGAGGAAAAAAATTCTCCTCCGGAGATGCTGGCTGCCGCCGCTGCTCTCTCAGTGCCTCGTAAAATCACGGGGCCCAATCCGAGGAACGGAGACGCGACGCGCACGCATCGTGCTCTCTTCGCTCCGACCGTAATAAGAAATAAACCTGCCTGGATGTCGTTCGAAACAAATTTTCTATTTACCGAGCGCGTGTTCTCCCTTCCCTCCGCCGGCGGTATTCTTTTCACCGGTAAACGTCGAGCGTTTACGCGCGATTTGCAAATTGCGGCCGGACGCGAATGGAGGGCGAAATTTGTGTTTTACTACCGCATTACGCGCCGCCGGAGAAGACGCGGAAAGAGGTGTGTGCGTGTGCCCGACGCAAACGGGGGAAGAAAGTTCGCTCGCGCGCTTTACTGCCGCGAAATCGGGCGGATCCCCGTTTCGAGCGCGGAAGTCGTATATAGGAATTTCGCGCTGCCGCCGCGTTCGCCTCGCCGAGGTGCATCCGGTCGTATACGACTCCGCGGCTACCCTTTACGCGTACCGAGAGCAACCCACCAATCGACTGGCGGCCCGCTTAGCACTTCCTTTAAATTCCGAAGCGTATAGGTAAAGTTGATTACCGCCTCTTGGGCTTAGTAGCCGTCAAAGCCGATAGCTTAATTTCTCTTTGTGACGCGCAGACTGCGGTGGTGGTGCCAAGGGGGTCTCTCTCTCGCCGCAGAGCCTAAACTCCCTGGCATATCGACGCCGGCGCACAATGAGCACACGAGAGAGAGAGAGCGAGGCTAAGGATCGGCATTCGTAGGCATTATAGAGGCGTATAGGCTGCGGCACAACAGAAGCGAGGCTCTCTCGCAAGCTCTCCCTCTAATCCTCTAATAGGATTTATAAGCGCGAGCTCAATTACCTTCAGTCAAGTAATACGCAAGCGGCCATTTACCAGAGCGGTAATTTCCGCTCCCCCGCGAGCCCGGGATATTAAGCAGCCGCGGATTAGCGATTATTCGCGCGCGAGCACTCTTCTCTTATGCTCCCCCTCGAGCCGAGTAGGCTGATTGCGCCGGGCGAGAAAAAGACTTGGTGCGCGTCGATGAATTTTAATTTCTCGTAAATTTTCGGTAATCCCCGAGAGTGAGCGATATCGCATTCGTAAGAAGGAGCAAGAGTCTCGATTCTCCTTTCGCACGCGTTTTCGCCGCCGCGGTGTGTGTGTGTGCGCGTCCCAGTATATTTCTTCCTCTTTCCGCCGCGCGCGCGCGCAATAACGATAAAGTCCGCGGGCAAGATTCATCTTTGCAGGCGGCTCACGTAGCCGCAGCTTTTTTCGCGATCGTACATCTGGCCGTGGCCGTGGCCCGCGTGGCTCTTGGGCTCTTTGGGCAGTCCGCGAAAAAATGCCCCGGCGAAATAGTCCTCTTCACACCTCACGGCACGACCTCCGCGCGCGGGCCGGTAATCTTTTTTACTTTCGCACGCCTTCTCCCTCTCTCTCCGCTATGCGCATTATCGTAAAAGAAACACTTTAACCGAGTAACCTGATATATTTAACTTGAATGGAGCGTAAGGGGCCGCGGGACGTGTTCCCGAGCCTAAATAAAATTCTGATTCCGCGCCTTGAATTATCGTATCGTCTAAATTTATGTTTACGGCCGTTTGACAATTTAAAAAAGAATACTCCGCCGCGCTTCTCTCCCCCTTCGCCGGTATTGTGCAATACAAGTCCGTGTCCATCAACCCGTTCGCTTATCCGAGCGCGCGGCGACTTCCTTTTTTTTTTTTTCTTTTTTTTCTTTTTCTTTCGGCGCGCTGCGTCCGCCGAAAAATGCTCGTGGCGAGATTCGCAGGCGGGATAAAAGCCGCGCGGCGCGTTCGGCGCGACGATTTAGCGGAATGCGCGTTTTTGAATCTCCCTGTGTGACCGAGAGGTCCAAAAACTCGGAAAAAAAGGCCGCTTCGACGTTCGGGGCTCTCGGGGGAACGAAATGGAAGCTACTCGCGCGACTTTTTCGAGAGGCGACGCGCGAGAAGTTCGGCAAGAAGGAGAGAGAGAGAGAGAGAGAGGAGAGAGGGCCGATGTAAATAAGCAGAAAAAAGGAGGACGAGAATCGAAGGAAAAAAAGAGGCTCGCGGAGAGCGAAGGAAGGAAGGAGGCGAAAGAGAGAAGGACTCATATATCCCTCGCTTCTTCTCTGTCCCTCTAAGGGCAGTACTCCTGAAAAGCGACTCCTTCCCTATAGGCTTCCCCCACGGTGCCTTTCATGCAAGCCGGCCCGTTAATCCTGCACAGATCCCGCCAGGATCCCACGGAGATGCACCCAGAGAATTTGCATACAAGATCTCCCCGGCATCTCGCTCTCTCTCTCTCTCTCGCTCACTCTTTCTTTCTCATTCTACTCTCGCACTGGACGCTTCTCCTCGCTCCTCCTTCTCCCTCGACTTCTTCTCTTCCTCCTGATCTTCTCCCTCGTCTCTTTCGCTTTCTATAATACTATATAACTGCCTGCTTTGACTTTCAGTCGCCATCGACCCGCTTAGAACTTTGCTCGTATATAAATGTGTCTATCTCATTCTTTTTCTCTCTCTCTCTCCTATCTCGTCGCCGCTGACATGGGAATTCCTTTCATTATTTTCAAATCGACACTCTCCGGCCTGCCTTTGTTTATGCCACATTTTCGCCTCGATTTACTGCCTTTTGTAAATAATTTATCTTTCCGTCCGATTAAATTCCCGGTAGATCACTCGGTGTACGCCCGAATATATAATAAAATAAACCATCGAGCGTGTCCGTCCAGAGGCCGAGCATCTTTTTTTTTTCCCTCTTCCGTGCGCACCTCTCGAGCATGCGGCTATTCCTCTCCCCGGTGGTTAAGCATCGCGGAATCAGCGAGGAATTTGAGCGCTCGGCTCGAAATCTCGTGTCGGGCCTCTCTCGCTCGCACCTCCAGAGAGAGAGAGCGAGAGAGAGAGAGAGAGAGGCAGGCGAAAAAAAGAGCAAAGAGGCGCACAAGACACGCGAAGAGAAAAACAACATCGGTCCTCCCGCGGGAACAATGGCAGCGGCGGCAGTACCGCCGGCTTTTAAAGAAGGGGGGCCCCGACGACGATCCCTTTCGGTACCGCGGCTTTGAAACACACCTGAACGGCAGAGACCGAGAGAGAAAGAGAGAGAGAGAGAGAGAAAACTAGTGCGGCAAATTCGCATATTCAAACAGGACCCACGGGAACCCTTTGCCTCAACATTGATTTTGCTCAGCAGTGGGAGGAGGTGGAAGGAACCAGAAAAGATTTCCTCGTCGATCGCCGTTCTCACGTGGAGGACGAATCGAGCGCTGCGTTTGCGCGATTAATTGATTAAACATTAGCTAAAGTGGCAGTAATTCCCAAGTATCGCTGGCTAATCGAAAGTAGATGCACAGCTGACCGAAGGCGAACTTAATCCACGGTGGAATCCCGGGCCGTGGACGTTACCCCCGTAAATTACGGAGTCTCGAAAATTAATCATAGAGCGAGCCCGCGTCTATAGCATTATCGCAAGTGATTTCCGATATAATTAACTTTTTCCATTTGGGCCGTCGGCCGAGGCGCACCGGCACACTTCCTAAATCATAATCGAGCGTCCGTCTACTTAGCGGTTCCTCGAGGAAATTAAAAAGACAATCGGGTAACGCCCACCGAAAAGCGAGGGTGGCTGCTGCCGCTCGCCGATCAATGGGTGAGAGAGAGAGAGAGACGCACGCACTTATCCAATCCCTCGTCGGCGCTGCGATATCGAGTGACGTGACCCCGAAGAATTTGACGCTTACGCCGTCGACTGTGGGATGGGCCGCCGCCGTCGTCGATGGGCTGCCCGGCTACCGGGCTACGGCTCCCCCAGAGTTAATCCGAGCCATATACGCGAGCTATTACCGTTAATTATATTTTCGCAGAGAGCAAGCCGCCGCCGCCGCCGCCGAGGGGTTGCGCACACAAGCGTGCCTGCGTGGGAAGGGCGAGCGCGCGCGTACGTACGCATCCACCCCTCGGTATGTAAGCGTATGTACGTATATAGCCGCAGCACAATCGGCTCTCTCTCTCTCTCTCGCTCTGCATCGCTGCGAGGGAAGCCTCGACGGAGAGCTAGAGAGAGAGAGAGAGAGAAGGGAGGATTAAATTGGCACCAATTACCAGCAAAACACCCTTCACGCTCCCTTCTTCCCTTCTTTTTTCATCTTCGCGCTTCTCTCCCGCTGCTCCGAGTGCGCCTCTCGGAGTTTCTCTTTTATCCGAGGTGTCTTACGCCGCTGCTGCTGCGGGGAGTGAAACAAAAGGTGCCGCACACGCGCGACCAAACACTGGAAATGATTTCCTACCGGATAAAGTGGTTTATTATTCAGTGTTTTCTCTCTCCCCGTGTGCTCGAGTGCTTTTCATTTCTTTGCGCCGCTCGCGCTAAAAAGATCAAAAAGGCCATCACGGCGGTTCAAATTGATCCAGGTAAAAAAAAAAACAATGACATTACATCTAAATAAACGGCAAAGGTGGGCCGTCGCCGTGGACTTCCCTCCCGAGCAAAGGGCGATAAACGTTTAAAAGCATGCAGAGAGTTTAAAATTCTCGGTAAATTTGCATTATTCATCGAATCCGCCGTGCGGCAGAGAGCGCGCGGAAATAAAGGTAATAAGCCTCGGCGCGATGCGCCGAGGTGTGTGCGCCGCCGCAGGAAAAAGCAAGAAGAAACGCCGATTCGCCTAGAGTTTGCGGGACAGGCTCGGCTGATTCGAGGAAGACGGCACAGTGTGCAGCATTTTACAAATGCATTGATAATGGCGTCGGAGGCCGCGGGGCGTGACCCTGGCTGGCCCAGCTGACGCTCGCCCGGGGTAATAACAGGCGAGGAAGTTATCGCACCCCCTCGCTCTCCGGGCGCAGGTAGCAATCTTGCGCGCCTCCCTAGTTGATCGTTCTCTTACCGCGGGGCTCATCCTCTTGTTCCCCAATGTCAATAGGGTGGTAATAGCCGAGGCCGGCCCCCGCACGCGAGTACGCGTTTATTTAGTAAACGCACCGCTCGAATTATTGTTATTTGTTTTTTTTTTCTGCTCTCTTTCCTCTTACGCCGCGGCGCATCTTCCTTCGAACGCCGCGGCGCGTTTACGCGCAATTGATTCCTGGCACGCGGACGCGCGTTACGTATATATGTGTAACTCGTGCGGATCTTATATACGCACCGCGAGCTTCATAGTTTATGCAGAATGACTAATGCCGCGCGTAAATCAGTAGAAAAGGGGAGACACGCCGAATGCCGGGATCTACGTTTTAATGTTGCTTGAATATTTAATTGGGGATGAGTTCGCGCTAAGCGTTACGATAATTATTCGCCTACGCGGCAATTTCGAAATTAAATTTTTAGAGGCGCTTGGCTAATTCTATAGCGATTGAAGTTCGGTTAAAGGCGATGCTTTTTATAGAAAATTTCGCTGGCAGCGAAGAGAGCTCGCCGATGGTATAACGTATATATGTGCAGATGTAAACAAAATAAGTGCGCGCCTCCCGTACGTGGGAGGGCAGTGATTTATAAGTACGAACGTCATTTGGACAAAGAAACTTTTTTTCAGATTAAATTAAAAATAAACAATACGTACCTTCACCCCGTTGCGCTAAAATAAAGGAAAAAAGAGAGAAAAAAAAAATGCTGAAAATGTTCAAAAGAGTGTTATTCCTCGAAAACAATGTATTTATACGCGTTATATTCGCCTTCGAAAATAGAGAGTAGCGTAGCATCTCCGACGAATCTATTTTGGTAGAGCCGCCGCAAGCCGGAGAGCAAAGTAAAAAGACCCAGAAAGAGAGAGAGAGAGAGAGCTCCGCGCGAGAGATAGAGATAGACGTATAGACATCATCCCGCGCGGAGAAAAAGCTCCGAAATTTTCCACGACTCGGCTGTTGCTGCTGCTGCTTTCCGTATAAAATCATTTTTCCGAGGAGGGGGTTTTACCACCGTCTGCCACGTCAGGCGCCTCGCGGTT
Organism: Ormyrus rosae; assembly: GCA_035047165.1. NCBI lineage: Eukaryota > Metazoa > Arthropoda > Insecta > Hymenoptera > Ormyridae > Ormyrus > Ormyrus rosae. Next base: position 18,805,790 of record JAWWML010000052.1, on the reverse strand, counting down.
ACCTCGACAACAACACTCGCCTTCGCAAACACACGGACGCGCTCAAGTAATAGGGGAAGAGCCGAGAGAGAGAGAGAGAAGCGCGCGGTAATAATCGCCGGTGTGTACAGAGCGCAACGGAGTACTCGCAAGAGAGAGAGAGAGAGAGAGAGAGGCTTCGATACACAAATGGGCGGGTATAACGCGCCCGAGGAATACCGCACTCTGCTCCAATTGGCTGAGGGTGTCGTTACACTTATCGCATTACTCGCGCGCTCGCAAGAGCCCGGCCGTGCTTCCGTGTACGTGCAAAAGGCGCGACGACGACGCTCGACTTGCGCGGTCGTGTGAGTAACCAAGTGCTCGCACCGAGCAGGCAGACTATTACCTCCTTCGCTCGGTTTTTCCTGCTTTTGAGAAAAGCGGCCAAGGAGGGAGGGGGCCGCGCGGCCGCCGCTTGTTTTTTTTTTTTTTTTCTAAATCTCGGCTATGTAAATTAAAAGTCGCTGCTCTCGGATCCGCGGGCGTAACGTTTTCGAGCGAAGCTTATCTTTCGATAATTTAGCGCGCGAAACCCCTTATCTGCCGCGGGCTGATAAAGATTTTCTGAAAAACGAGACGCGTCCTCTCGCCTCGAGATTTTTGCCAGCCAGCTCGCGCGACGCGTCGTTAAATTTAACGCGCGCGACACGGCTCAATGGCTGCGCGGATGCGGCAGCATTTCGAAAACGCGAAAAGCGACTAAAATCCGGCGGAGATGATGCTTATATACGCGCGTAGGCGAGAGAAGAAGCTCGGCAGAGAGAGAGAGAGAGAGAGCCGAGGGCGCGCGCGGATATTTCTAAAAATATTTGCGACGTATAACCAGCGACACGCTCGAGAGCAAAGGCGGGAAGTGGAAAGAGAGAGAGAGAGAGAGAGAGAGAGAGAAGTGGTCTTTCGCCCCCGAGAATACGCGAGAGCTCTCTCCGCTGTCGCTTTAATTTGAGGCGTCAAGCGCGCGGAGAGAGAACACTTTTGGGCGAAATCTGAGGACGCTTCGAAAGTGAGACGAATCGAATTTAAAACGCGCTCGAACGCAAGCCAACGCTCTCCGACGACGACTGTTGTTATTAATCGCGCGGGCTTTTTCTCTCTTTCTCTCTCTCTCTCTCGCTTTCCTTTGGCTTTTCTATTAATCACGCTATTCCGCGCCGTTCGCGAGATGCAAAAATTTTAATTAATCACGGGGAATGGATATTGCTCTCCTGCACTCTCTCGGCTCGGTATTTATAAACTTGTTATTTACTATTAATAGCTTCGCGTAATTAATTAACTAGTTTTCTAGCCGCTATCTGCATGCTAAGTTTATTTACGCCGGGTTTATTATTAAGTTTTGTTATTAATGGAGTGTTGATTGTTACAGTGGGTTCGATTAATGCGAATCAAAGAAAAGAAAAAAAAAATGCACAAAGATATTGAATCAAACTACTGTATGAAAGACGTGCTTTGACAAATCATTGACAATCCATTATCAGCCAGGAGAAGAAGCTCCTTTCGTCCCCGTCAAAGATTCCAATCGGACGCAAAAAAAAACTTAATGGATTTTCGTGCGTTTCGAAAAAGTTGCATCGAGCCGCGAGCTCATTTTTTTCTCCGGCGGCTCGTAAATTCGCCGCTCATATTCCGGGCGGCGCGTTGAATGTTGAAAGAGGAAACGCGCTTCGGTAAGATTTCCCGCGAGCCCGAAACTTTACGACGCCCGCTAAACAGTATAATGGAAATGGGCGCGCATCTCGTCCGCGGGAGTGCGAGGCTTTTGCGGTCGCATCGATGAGGCGAAATCTCTCAAGAGAGACTAAGGAACGTCGGCGACGCGGAGGGCGAAAGAACGAATCTCACCTCCGCGGCGGCGGTGCGGGTGCCTCCTATACATATATATTCGTTCGCCCGGCGAAAACGAGGGTGGCTTATATTCGTGGAAGGAAAGTGGCCCCGTTACAAGTTTTACTGCAGTTTTGCGGCTCGCGGGCAGGGAGAGAGAGAAAGACAGGGAACGCGCAATTGAATTTAAATATTCAATTATGCGATGTGTAAATGAAATAGAAGCCTTATGCAAATGGCTACACGCTAAGGGCTGTTGCAAATTTAAAGGGTTAAATATTTATTAGCGCAGGGGTTAACCGAGATTTATGGCAACAACGCGAGCTAGCTTTCCTCTCTCTCTCTCTCTCTCTTTCTCTCTCCTCCTCCTTCCCCTTCGTCGTTTGCCGTCTTTGCGAAAAGTTCGCCGCCGTCTTACCCCCTGCCGAAAAGCCGCGCGCAAGTTTCTGCGCGCGCGCGCGCGTGTGTGTGTGTGTCGGTGGATGTATTATTATACAAACCTTTCTCGTCGATAGCATCGACAACGCACACACTCGGATCGCCCGAAAGACAAAAGAGAAAGCAAGCAACCAACCTCTCGACGTCCGCAGCCGTTGTTCCCTCGACGAGCGAAGACCTCGTTTTGTTCCTGCCGATTTCCGAGGAAATTCGTCGTTGATTATTTTTCGGACTGTAATATCTCTCTCTCTTGCTCTCTCTCCGCCGAGAAGCAAGATGAGAAAAGGAACGTGCTAAGTGCATGCTTTTTCTGTAGACGGGATATTGAAGGATGAACATTGTTTTTTTTTTTAATCGGTGTGTATAAGAGAGTGAGAACGCATCAAATAAATAAGTAGTCAGTAAATTTCGTTTTAACTCAACAAGGCTAACATTTATTTATAATGAAAATACGTTGATTGAGACAATAGTTTGAACAGTATTCATTATCGGTAATATATTATATCATTATAATGCTAGTCGTATACAATGTGCTGGTGTGTTGTTTTTTTTTTATATATATATTTGCTTATTATCCTGCGTTTCCAGCCTTAAGTCTACATTAAAAAAAAAAAAAATTCATCAAATTTTTCATCTCGTATTGTAATAATCGTCATATTTTTGTTCTCTTTTTTTATTTAAAATGTATATTAACACACATACATTGACAATGCCTGTCGGTAAGAAGACTCATGCCGCTAGCTTTGTATAAGAGACTCGATATCATATATAATGCAGTGTACATTAGACGCACTTTAATATCGTACACCGAGAAACCTGAATATTTTTTCGCTTAATGCTCGCTTGCGGGCAGACTGACTGTGCGGGGCGCGAGTACTCGCGGCCGTGTCCGATTCGTTCATCAAAAGCATTTAGTCGCTAATATTACCGGCGTCGCTACTAATAATGATAATAAATCGGTCAACAGATTTCGTCCGCGGAAAGGAATGATCAACGGAAAGAAGAAAAAAAAAAAAGGCCGCGAGTACTCCCCGCCCCGAGTCTGAGTCTGCTATTATATACATACACATATGTACAATATATGTAAAATCCGTCGACCTGATTCTCTGTACAGCAGTAATAAGAATTGCATAATAGGAACGCGACAAGGAAAGAAGAACAAAAATCTGCGTCTCCCTTTTGTTTTTTATTTTTTTTTCTCTATGTATCGTGCAGCAAGTTTCAACAAATGCGAACAAACAATTACTAAGTTATAAACAAGGAAACGTAATTAAGTAATGACCTAATACACAATAGTAATAAATTCAACACGACATCAACAAATGCATCTTCCGACGGGTCTCTGCTTTCTGCTGGATCGAAATATATATTCTCGCGGTTCGATGTATATATATATATATATAGATATATATAAATCTCGTATACGCGCTGGTCTCCTTGTTATCTGTCTATTTATATACGTATATAAAATGAACAAACTCGTTCGTCCGGTATTACAAAAATGAAAAAGGAAGAAGAAAAGAGCACAGTGCGCGCGGCGAGACGAACGAACACAGATGGTTTCGAGGGGGGGAAAAAAAAAAACAAAACCTAATATAATGTGTGTAATAAACAGGCATAATTGACATATACTCGATGCCTTGAATATTCCAACCGCGGCGTCAATTTAAAAACTAACCTCGATATAACTTTTTTTTTTTTTTTTTAATTAATTAAGTACAGTCTTTGTGCGTCGTTACGCCCGCTACAAACTCTATGGCACTAAGTATTCACGTTAATTACACTCGCGGCTCGAAAAAGAACAATCATTGCTGCTTATTCATAATGTCGGAGAGGAGAATTTTTTTTTTTTTTTTCCGAGGCCTAAAGAAATTCTGATCGAGTCTCGTTCGCGCCTACAACCGCCGCTTGCGTCAAATGCAACGCATGAGTTTTCGAAACAAAGAAAAAAAAAAAGTAAAATAAAATAAACTGGAAGAGAACATCGAATAACTGCATATCGTTGCATTTTTCGTGAAGAGAAAGCTTCTCACAAGTTCAAACTTAACCATCGAAACTACATATTTATATAAAAAAACTCATTTATCTCGATAAAAAAAACATCAAATTATAATGAAACTCCTAGATATCTTAACCTCGCCCTTCCTCGAGTCTCATCGCACTCGCAAAAAACAATGCCTTATCAATGTATATAATAATAAAAAAAGTTCATCAAAATAAGCGTCACTCGCTTTGAGAATAAAACAATACACACAATTACACATCGCTCTTGTCGTCGCTGCAGCCTTTGTAGTGAAAAAAAAAAGAAAAAGCAGTCCTGTCCGCGATGGCGAACAGCGCTTTTTAAGATTAAAAACAACCGAGATGGCAACATCTCAGCCCTAGGCTCGGCACTCGTAACTAGGGTTCCGGCCAGCAGGTGCCGAGTGTCCACCCACCAAACTCCGTACTTTATTATACTCAAGATTGAAAAAAATCTGCCCGATAAAAAGAGCAGAACTCTCTATCAGGCTAGCTCGGATGCCAGGTGTCAAAAAGCAAACGGCGCAGCCTCCTTTGCAGCGGCTTCTCAGCTTCCGTGCAGTGTTTGTCGGGCCGTACCTGTTGTTCGGTACGGCGGCTCGCCGCGGCCGTTTGTCTTAGCGTCGCCCTCTTTTCGACCGAGGCGAGGACGCTCTCTCGGTTTTGTCCCATATATATCGAGCGATTCGCCGTGGAATCGATTCGATGTGTATATATGTCGTGTGTGGAATCTCGCTTCGTTTTCGTGTCTGTGTGTCAAGGTGCGTTTTGATTTATTGGAAAGGGTGCGTGTTGTGTATACAGCGAGTTCCTCTCTCTTTTTCACTGTCGAGAGGGGAACTCTCTCCTCTCCCTCGCTCTGTGTGTGCTCTGCAGGCAGGCAGGAGCTCCCCAAAGGAGGCGGCACTTTGCTTGGCATCCGAGTTTTCCTGCTTCGTCATGATACGTAATGTTGAATTTTTTGTTCATTCGGAAGCAGTGATTATTGATTTATTGATTTTTTTTTTTATGGGGCAAGTACGGGGATTTGGGGGGTGGACCTCGCGCGCCCTGCCGGCCAGGACTTTGTACCTCACACAACTCCCTAGTTACGAGTACCGAGACCTAGTTTTTCTGAATTTCTTTTTATAAGACTTTAATTCAAGAAATTTAGTTTTACAATTTTACAAAGAAATAAAGGGTTTACTTTACTTGTTTCATTTGGCAGTTCTCTCTCTTATACATATTAGTCATTTCTCTCATTGTTCGCATTGACAAAAAAACCGATACCGATTTACATGATAATTGTCGCGCATGCCAGCACGTTACCTTTCTCTAAAGTGCATCTTTGCGGAGAATCAATAATCCGTCTGTTGAATGCAGTATACAAGCGTATTACTCTGCGCACGGCAGACCGCTCACAATTCCCCTAACTGTCTATTCTATTCTGGCTAGGCTAATCTCGTTAAATCCGTACTACCGAGCGGCGGTCTTTCGAGTCGGTCGAACGAGTCGCGCGCAACGAGACGTCATTGCCGAGAATGCGAACGAGCCGTTAAAAAAAAAAAAAAAAAAATCCATTCCAATTCCTTGCGACGAGCGTGACTTCTTTTACGTCTCTTCGTTCGATAATAATCGTTCACGATTATGGTAACCTAATCACTAATAATTTAAAACTACAAAACTCTAAATTTCCACGCTCACGACAGTGTCTCTCTCTCTCACGCAAAAAATCCGATCGCGCACTTAAAATTCTAGATTCACGTTTTCTGCATATATATCTATATATATATATATATATTTATTTATTTATTCATTTAAAAATAGACACAAATTCATTTGTGACGTTGGACTTACGAATTAATTACGTATATTTTTTCATCACGATTAGTTTCCCGACAAATGCACGTATTCCGTATCATTTGCTCGCGTGCGCGAATCCGCCTCGGAGACCCGAGGCTTCGCCGCGCGACTTCGTATATAATAAAGGCGTCTCCGACGAGACGAAGAACAAATCATCATCGAAAAGAACGCGGCGTCGTTTGAGCGCGCGACTTTGTCAAATAATTTCATCCGGTAAATATATAGAAAGAAGCTAACGCAAGGAACGTTGAGATCCGACGTATACTCTGTTTTACGTATCGCGCAATTTTCCCGATCGTCCCGCGCTCTCCAAAGCCAGCTCTCCCTTCCGCGCGGTCTTTTTCTAGTTTTAAAAAAGCACAAACTTCGACGGGATAAAAATGAGAATCTCTATATTGGCTCGGAGGCTGAGCTGACTTTGGAAAACGTACGTGAAAGACGCTCGACTATCTCTGCCTAAATTGTCCTAATGCATTTCCTACAAGAAAAAAAAAAAAATTACAAATGCACGCCCACGTAATGCCCTCGTTGAAGAAAAGAATTTGGATTGCGATACCGAATCGCGATTTGTAGACGTTTTTTTTTTTCTTCCTTCTTCGTTTCCGCCGCCATTGCGCACATCCTTCGTTTTCCTTTCAAGGTCACGCGACACGCGCCGTGTCTCGAGATTTAAAAAAAAGACAATGCTAAAAGTCATGCAGTCACAAGTTCCGAAGCCCTTCCTCGCGGGTTCGTCCAAGATTAATAAAAAAAAAAATGATAAAAAAATAAAAAAACGGCTAGGTGCCTGGCACGTGACCTTGAAAGTAGTAAAATAGCTAATAAGCATCAGGAACCACACGCATGCGCGTTCGGGTGAACGAAGAAGGATCGTCTATTGAAAGAAGCGTGCATACAAGGATAGAGGAGAGCGACAAGACGTCAAGTATAACAATTAATAGATAAGATGTCGTACTTTAGAAAAGAAGAAGAGTATAGTACAGTGAAAAAAGCAAGAAAAAAGAAAGAGAGTCTAGGAAGTAAGTAAGAGTGCAACATCGAGCAGGAGATCTATATAAATCTGTACTCGCGGTCCGATTGAAAGAACGACTTTGATTGTCGAAGAGCTCGCGTCGCGGTGTGCAAGAAGAGGAGAGAGAGTTAAGTAAGAGCTGAATAACGAGGATAGACTAGAGAGGGTCTACGCTCGGTGTGGCTTTTGTAAAGAAGTTCGAAAGAGTTGAAAGTGGGCCGGACTCGCGGAGTCGGCCGGATTACGAGCACGGATAGATGGCCGAGTGATAGGCGGCGAGGGCGGCGTGCGCGTGCGCAGGGGGCGCGGACGCGTGCGGCGTGCTCGCCATCGCGGCTGCCATCATCATCTGCTGGTGCGTACGCTTTAGGGAGTTGGGAGTTGTGGCGGCGCTACTCGGGGTCGTAACGGTGGTGGTGGTGTTGTTATTATTATTGTTGCTGCCGTTGCTCTGGCCGTTCGTTTGCGGCTGAGGCTGCTGCTGCTGGTGGTGCTGCTGTTGCTGCTGCGTGCCCGCTGCCTGCTGGCTGCTCGTTTGGCTTTGGCTTTGGTTGCTCAGTTGCAAGGGGCTTGCGGTACTGCCTAGAGCGGCGTGGTTGTGGTGGTGGTGGTGGTGATTGTGATGGTGGTGGGGAGTTATCGCGTCGTGCGGATAATAAGACGATGAGGTGGGCGAGGTACTCACGACGTCCGGCGTGCTGGCTCCGTCGGTGTGGCTGGTGCTGTCGGCGGTGCTGCGCGGCCCGCCGCCGTCCAGCCCGTTGCCGAGCTCGGGAGGCTTCGTGCTGTCCCGATCGTCGATTACCAGGTCGATCGGCATCTTGCCCTTCAGGCAGCTGATGTACCGGTGGCAGAAGTTGTCGCAGAGCTCGTGAACCTGCAACAATCAATAAATCAATCAAAATCGTGCAATCGATTGAGTGCAATCGCGACGTCGTTAGGGCGAGGAATTCGGCGATATTTAAATGCCTCGGATTGGTCGCGCTCGTTACCTTCGCTCGAGCGGAGCGGAGCCGGCTTTTTGCGCTTTTTTCCGGCCCTTTGCGATCGCGTCGGCTGCTGGCACGAAAAAGGACAAGGCAGAGATTTCCTCGGTCCGAGAGAGAGAGGCTACCGCCGCTGTAGTAACACAATGCAGCGAGAATGACTAGACTCTCTCTCTCTTTCTCGCGGCGAAGGAGGAGCGGGAGAAAGAGCAATAGGAGAGCCGAAGGACACCGGCTATAATGCCGGACTGGTTAGAATTTGATCTGCCGAGCGGGAGTCGACAAAGAGGGAAGGAGAGAGAACCGAACCACCGACCGCTCGACAATGCTCTCTCGAAACAAGAGATGCGAGAGGGTCTCCGAGCAGCAATGGGACATCGATCGCCGGTGTTTGCCCGTGAATCTTTTCGAGCTTTAATCGAATTTTTAGAACGGTACCCTTTCCTTTCCTTTCTTTTTTTTTTAAACGAGAAATTCTTTGGTTTTTCTCGGTAATTTTATCGCGCGCGAAACTTGCCCTCTCAAAATGAATTATCGCTTTATCCCTCCTAAGGGGAGCCCGTAAATATAACAGCCGCGCCGCGCGTCAATACCCAATCCCGAGGAACTCTAATCATTTAGCGTGATTGTCCGGAAAGTTAAACGGCGCATTTTGAAAAGAGCACTCGAAAGCCGCGGCCGTTAAAATAAATCTAAAGCCCACGCGGCCCCCATTGACTCCGCCGAAAAGTGTATATACACGCGGAGAGACACACCGAGAGATAGCCCCGAAGAGGGCCGCCGCCGCGCGAGCGCCGGAGGGGTTGTGTGGATATTATCCACGAGCCCGGGGAGAGGAAGTCATTGATCAAGCACGCGTAGTCCCGGGGGATCAGTTTCGCTTCCGGGAATTCGATCGACTTTTTACCCCGGGCCCCGTATCACGTTCCGCTGAGCAAGCTCGCGTTGCAGAAAATGGCAGGAAGAAGACTCTTTCTCTATCTGGGCTCCGTCATCTGTGTATGTATACGCACCGCGGCGAATTATTTCAGTCGCACTCGCGCGCGAGCGGCGTATTTTGCCTCCGGCATAAATCGCGCCCCCACCGGTCGAGCGAAGGGCTGTGTGTATGAAGACCTCTCGCGGAGGATCATAGTCCTGAGGGCGCGGGTTACTCGACACCTCCTCCCCCTCCGGACACGCGATCTCCCCAGTGGTGGTGGTGGTGGTGACCCTCGACTGTGCATGCATCGTTGACCTGGATTCCGGTGCGTAGGAACGCGTGTATACAAGCAGCCGCCGGTGCCGGGATAGAGAGAAAGACGGACGAGAGGGAAGAAAGGATTTACGAGCGCGTCTTTGTGATTCGCGATTCGACAGGATATACGGGGGCTGCGCGGCAGAAAGGAATCGGGAACGATGTAACTAGATATCGAGACCGAAAATCCTTCAAGGTCGCGCGCTCGCCGTGTGCTCTCTCGTCGCATGTGGCATGGACTTGGGTCGATGCCGAGTTTCGTCCGCGTATATACATATACATATATATATATATCGACAGGAGAGAGAAAAGAAATAAAAAGGCCCGCTAGCATCGGTTAGCCAGATTGACTTACGTCGTGCGCGCGAGCATCGATCGACAAAGATACTCGAGATTGTGTGTCCAGCTCGAGAGACAGAGAGATGCGCGCATCGGTTCTCCTCCCTTTTTTTTTTCGGTGCACCTGCACCCGATCGACTCGTTAGACGCGATTACGTAACGCGCGCATTTAATCGGCGGCTGCGACTATTTGCAGATGGCAGTGCGGACGAGCGGTGAGAATTTTATAACGGAAATAAATTTAATAGCTCGATTCCGCGCGAACGATATTAAAGTTTTAAGACGCGTGCGCCCGCGTCGATTCGACGGGGGGACGGACGAGTGCACGCAGCCCGGCGCGTACGTTGGCTCGTTAAGTGCGCGCGCGCGCGAGGAGCACTCGGCTGAATTCGCCGCGGCGTAAAAAGACGCTTTCCAGGAGATTAAAAAAAAAAAAGGAAGGAGAGGCGGAAGGGGGCCAAAGCAGGCCTAAGGCGCACGGCGACACTTTCTGAGCCAGTGTCGCATGTAACTCGAGATTATTTCCATTTTATGGCCGATTTAACAAGCAAGAGGGTAACGTCACCGGAGCGTTTCCTTTACGAGTATACGGCCTCTGTACTCTCTCTCTCTCTCGCTCTCGCGGTATTATATTTAAGCCCCCGCTACAAGGTGAACCCATTCCAGGCGAGCGTCCTTGGTGAGCGAGGCAGGAAAAAGGCTAGGAAAATCGGCGGGTGGCTGCTGCCCCGGGGAAAATACCGATCGAATTGTTCGCGGCGCCGACAGGAAAGTTCGCGTCATTTGCGCAAGGGAGAACGGAGCGCGCAATTTAGCCAAGAGAGAGAGAGGGAGTTTCGCTTTTGAAAAGCCGACGCGCGACTCTCGGTTCCCGCGCTCGGGAGAATCGACGGGGGGAAGTTTTCCACTTGCGGCGTCATTGTGCGCTGCCTGGAATCCCTGCCATTACCAGAGCCCCCGAAATTGACCCAAAATTTTCGCGGAGCCGGGATAAACGCCGGCATTTCCCGCGCGAACCTTCTCTCTCTCTCTTTCTCTCTCCCGTCCCTTTATCTTCCTCTCTTTTCGCTTCTGGCTCATTCTCCCGGCTCTTCCCCTCCCCATCAGCGAGAGTCGCGCAGGAACTTTTCGAGTCGAACGCAGGGCGATCCCCGGCTCTCGGGAAGAATAAGAAAAGAAGGAACGCGAGGCACCCCATTTTAGAGCACAATGGGGCTCCTTTTCAAGCCCGGAGTAATGAAGGTATCCGTGTGTAAGACTCACGTACGAACGCGATTTTCCCTTTTGCGCTCTCTCTCTCTCTGCGCGCCGTCGTCGTTTACTTTCCTCGTGTCGCCTCTCGAAACGATTCCCCGCTTAGCTCCGAGTATGCTTGTGGGACCGCAAAATTATACCGGGTGTCTTTGAAATTTCATCGAGCGAACCTATTCTCGAACTGATTAAATTCCTTCGCGCGCCAAAGTCTTATACGCAGACGCCGTGACTGCTGAATTAAAAGTACAACGAGTAAACGATGGATCGCCGCGTCGCCGCGAGATCACAACCGGCAATTACTTTCGATGACAAATACCGCGCGGCGGATTCGGAATTATTAATTTCCCCGCGATCGGATCTGTCACGAGAGAAAGAGAGAGAGCAGGTAAAAACCGAGGGCATAAATTTTCCGGCTTCCGAGCGATTCTTCATAAATCTCGACGGCGCAGCTTTCGTCGGGGCAAACATTGGTCCGGGTGCTCGCTCGCGGAGCACCGCTCGATTAAACGGTATAATTAAACAGCGCGCGGCCCGCAATCAAGACATCAGGCGAGTTGCTCGCGCTCCGTGCACGTAAAAGGACGGCGGCGGCGGCACCGAGGAAAGGAGGCTGCCTTTGCGCAAGCGGAGAGACCGTCGGGCAGCTTTGTAATGTCCAAGTGCGAAGTAGATGCAAGTAACGACGCACAGACGGCCCGACTCCGCGAGAGTATCGGGACACTCGGCGGAAAAAGAGGAGAGGACAGAGAGAGAGAGAGAGAGAGAGAGAGAGCGACGCGGTCGGGAGAAAAATAACGAGATTGGCCCGAGAGCTTAGAGAACCAGTTTGTTGCGCATTGCGCGGTGGGTCGCGCCGGACGGCGCAAGAAAAGAGGGTACGTACGCGAGAGAAGGAGAGAGAGAGAAAGAGAGAGAGAGCGCGTTGGCATGCGCCGCGGCCATAATACCCCATAAGAAATTTACCGCTCGGCAGCCAGTGACGAGGACGGCTACGTGCCATCTTTCTCCTCGGCCAACCAAAGCCGCCCCTCGGCAGCGACTTTGAGTTTCGCTGCGGAGAGCGAGAGAAAGAGAGAGAGAGAGACTCGCCCCCGAGGTGAGGCGCGTAATTATGCTAATGCGCAATCGGCGCGTAACCGCTCGGTAGCTGCTGGCCAATCCTCGGCCAGAGGGACTCGATGGTATCCCTGGAATCTTCGACGTCGTCGTCGGGGCCCGGTGAGAATGCATCGGACAGGCATCGAGAGGCGCTTTTCATCTTCATTACCCGCGAGCGAGCGCTGTTATTACAGCGGAGAGAGAGAGAGAGAGAGAGAGAGAGCCTTTCTCAGGCCGCTGCTGCCGCTGCTGCTTTGCATACGCCATCAATTTCGATTGTAACGAGGAAAAATGGCCCATCGAGCGAGATGCCGGGGCGAGTTATATATTTATTTATCTTTTTTTATCAAAAGAAAATATCGAGCGAAATTAATACTTTGAAAATTGCGCGCGGCCGCGTAACTCGAGCGGTCTCTCGAGGAGCGTCGTAAAGCAGCACCGCGCGCCGGATGAATTATATCGGCAAAGTATGATCGAACTAGAGTACTGGCCGCCGCCGCCGCCGCCGCCGCTTCTGTCCCGATGACGAATCAGCATAACTCTCCGCGAGGTGGAACGCCGCGCATTTTCGGGTCAGTAGAACGTCGTGCCGCTTCTATTATCGACTCGGTCACAGTCGGGAATAGAAAAGATGGCCGCGCCACTCGAAATATCGTCCCGAATAGTCGCGTAGCGGAGCGCGCGCCGCCCGACGACTCTTCGCTCTGACCGATGGAATCGGACGCTCGTCCGTGTGCGCCTCCTCCTCGATGTATATGCATGCTTTCCGAGGAGAGAGAGAGGAAGGGAGAGGAGGAAGAGGCGCGCGAATAGCCGAGCTCTAGCCCGGAGGGCCTGCGCTCGAATATCGGCCCCGTAAATGAGGAAAATTGCTATAAAATTGCACGATAAACCGGACGAACTGGTGCAGGCCGAGGGGAGGGGGAGAAAAAGACGTTGAGAGAGGCCAAGGGCCTCGGCTCTCCGGCTCTATTGGCCGCTGCCCGCCACGTCAGCTGCCATTTCGATGGAAATGCGATGGATGTCCGCTATTTTGTACGATAAAATATCGCGGCAAAAACGCTACACCCGAGGGCTGCTCCGAACCGGGAGAGGATGCACGCCTCGCGCGTTTACACACGACCGGGGCCCCGAATATCCTTCGCCGGGCCTCTTTTGCCTCGGCTCTCCGTGTATATTAGCATTTACGAAATTGCAATGAATCTGTTTACGCCGCGATCGGCGCCGATTATGGGCTCTTTCGATCGGACTGAAAAATTTGAAATTCAAGCCGCGAGTTACCGCGGGATTATTTGGAGGCTGCTTTCTCGCGAGAAACGCCCATCGTCGGCGACTCGAGCGAACTGCGTTACGTGCTGTATATATCCAGATGAGAAAAATCGAGCCGAGGAGAAAGAGAGCCCGCGAGTGGGACAAACGGCAGCGGCGGCGGCTCGTGGCCACACTAGAAAACCGGGCAATTTCCCTGCTTCTTTACCGCCGATCGGACAGCTAAATCACTCCACTTAGAACTCGCGGACCAACTATGGGCCTCTCTCGCGCGAGAGATCCGAAAGAGAGAAAGAGACGCGGACAAGCCGACACGCCGAGCTTTCACTGCAATTACGGAAAATTGCTTCTCAGTCATAACAGTCGGTGTTTCCCAGGTGCAAAATTTCCCTTCTTTTCGACTCTACGGCCGGCTCGCGCAAGCGTATACACCAATGACCCTATCCTCGATGCACGCGATTATCGACGATTATCGAGCGGAGAGGTTTCTCCGCTCTCTCGCGGAGCGGGCGAATAATAATCTTCGAGTTGGCGGTACGTATATCGTCGCTGCAGTCCTTACCTTTTCAAGCTCGAGGAGGTGAAACCGGAGTACTTGGATCGCTTGAACCATCTGAAACAGAGAGGAAGACGCAGGTTAATAACCATAGGATGTGGGCAACGTGTACTTAAAACTATGGGGGGGCACTATTTGATTAGGCACGGAGAGCGCAATTAGCTAATGGTTACGAGGCAGTCCTGGGTTATTGATTTACAATTTAGAATTTCATAAAGTACAGGTTCGAGCGTACTTTTAATGCGTAGAAAGTGACTCGTACAATAAATTACAGACGCGTATAGCCCCGTTGCATATACACGCGGCAAAAGTGTGCGCGCTCGCGGAATTTTAACTTCTCCAAAGATTGATGTCCGCGGAGCTTTTACAGCGCAATAATCGTCGCGTGCGCGCCAAGGCATCCTCCTGCGCGATAAAACAAAGTCGCGCGGCTCGCGAATAAGGCAAATTACTTTGTTAAAATAATTATTGTTACAAGATAAAGCCGCAAGCGTGTGCTATCGGGCGGTGTTTGTGTGTGTGTGAGCCGTCGGGTAAATCTCTCGCGTGACACCGGCACTCGTCATTTCGCACTCGCAGAACTCGCTTGCCGCGGCGCCGTAGAGCGACGATCGTCATTATTTTAATTAATGAGCCGTGCCGCGCGTCCCTTCCGCGAAGCGCCGAGTGACACATCGGCGAGCCGTTGAGCGTATCCGCGACTCGCCGATTAATTAAATCGGATAAAAAGGAAGAGAGCCGCGCGACAACTCTTTTACGCCGTTAAACCTCGTCTCCCGCCTTTGATCAGGCCTAGTCCGCGCGCCGTGTATATGTTCCCTCGTACAATGTCGCTTTCAGCCGTGCGGATTTTCGAGTTTTATGCTAATCGTTAACGCCGCTGATTGCTTTATTGCGCCGCGGAAACGCGCGAGTCCTTTTTCATACCCTCATGGAAATTTTCTCTCTCTCCCGGCTGCGATATTAATTTCGCCCGAGAGTCCTTTAGATTTATGCCTAAAAATCGTGACTGCGTTAACGGATTTAATCAAGCGCGCATAAAGCTCGTAATTACGAAAATGTCCCTTTCCCTCCGCTGGAGATAAGTCAGAGCAATCTTAATTTGCAGGAAAATATCATTGCACGCCGAAACAGGACTCAATGATTATCAGTAGGTTTTTAATGTCCCCCGATACCCGAACGCCCTTGCAATTAAAGCAAAAATGTTTCTCCCCCTCCCCGCAGAAGGTGTAAGGCCCGCTCTCCACCTCCGCAAGTGCTGCTTCAATTAGGGCCCGCGGCAATCTTAATTGTTAATTAACATTGTATTTATGCAATTATGGTCCATTATGATTGCGCGGGCCCGATAAACCCGCCCCGGCTGCACTTCGTTCCTGAGATAACTCGGCACGTCGTCGGGGACGTCAAAGTGCAGCCGCGGGTAAAGATTCAGCACTAATGCGCTCCTTCTCCCCTTAATTAGAGCCTCTCCGATCGGGCTCGAGGCTCGCCTCTTCGCGCGGCTACTTTATTATTCTTATACGGTTAGGTGCTCTTAATGCAAATGCCATCCTAATTAAGGAAAAGCGAAAGCGATCGAGCCCCCCGATGTATATAAAAGAAACTTCAGCTCTCGGTGAAGAAGAAGACGACTTTTTCGGGCGGTTTTTCTTTTTTTTTTTTTTTTTACATCTGCGGTAAGCGAAGATAAAAATCGAGGACTTCGGTTTTTGGAGGAGACGACGACGAGGCGTCGGCCGATGTTAACCGCGATCGCGGCAAAACCATCGCCGGGAAGAGAGAGAGAGAGAGAAAGAGATAGAGGGAGAATTTCAAGTGGTCGCTCGGCCAAGTGGCCCGAACAGTCGATCACATTATACTGAGCGAGGAGGAATCGTACTTCAGGGCTCGCCGCTTCTCGTGCAATCAAAACGAGCGAGATGCTATCGCTGCCTCTCTCTCTCTCTCTCGCTCCCTGGATGCTCATGTGCCCTGAGTGTGTCCGAAAGTGACGATATGTATAAAAAGAAACTTTAAAACGCAGCTGATGTTGCCCGCGTAACGATCGTTTTCGGGTTAAAGAATGTTTCTCGAGTCCGTCGAAAATTCAACGTTTTTAAGAAACTGAAGCCAAAACGGTTAATTAAAATGAAATTTTAAAGTTTAAAGTTTTTTTGATGCGCTTTTAATGCACCCGGCATTGCGTGTAAGCTGCATACCACCGAATTAATTTCTCCTCCTCGAAATTATACTCGCGAAGCCTCTTCGAGCTTCGCATCTGATTATATCTAAAGGCAGTTATCAACAAGTTTTCGAGTTTATCGAAGCTTTCAACGCGGCGTAAAATAAAACTTCACTCTCGCGCGCGACTTCGCGAGCTGGTTTTTAAAAAGGGGGGCGAGATAAAAAAAACTTTTAAAAAAATAGAGGCCACTGGGCGGAAGAATAAAAAAAAAACAACAAACTAATGAAGCAGCGGCTCGAAAGCGGCTCGAGAGAAAGAGGATCCCGGAATGTATACCCACCGCACAGCTCGCGAGAGAAAAAGAAAAAAAAAGGAACGCGCGGAGAGGCGTCACGCTTATCCGTGGCACATCGCGAGGAGGCCAAAGAGTCATCACAGATGCGAAAGAGTGCGAGAGCCCACTCTCGCACAACGTCTTCTCTATGTCCGAGGCTCTCAGCCGAGCTCGGAGCTGCTCTACATCAATCAGCGGCGCGGGTCCATCGCGCGTGATATTAATTAAGCGCGTCGGGCGGCGGCGGCGGTGCGCGCGCCCACACCGCGAAAACAAGAAGAAATCTTGCGGAAGGAGAGAGAGCTCGCGGAAGAAAAAGCGCGAGTCTGTTGAGAAAAAGCTAAGTGAGAAGAAGGCCGAGCAGAGATGGTGTTGTTTATAAGCCGCCGCCGCCGCCGCCGCCGCCTGCGATATATGCGATGCATGCGCGAGATTGCGCGCGCTAAACACGAGAGCGTTCAGCGAGATTAACATCGTCTGGACGCTTTTCGCTATCGACGACTCTCGCTCTCGCTTACCCGAGCCCGTCGGCTCCTGTCATGTGCGCGCGTTGTACGCTCTGCCTCCTTTTTTTTTTATACAAGCTTCCAATCCGACTTTCGATTCTTCAAATTTTAATCAACAACGGCCAACGAAAACAAAAGCCGTCGCGGCTCGTCGATTCGTGAATTTCAAATCCCGGGCGAGCGGAGAAAGAATGAAGCGACGCGCCTCGTTATCGAGTCAAGATAAACACGTCTGGAGCGGAGCGAATGAAAAATTCACAAGACAAATTGCTCCGTCCGCGGCGACTGTCTGGGCGCAAACGTTCATTTGCGTATACGTACAGACACACGACGCAAGGAGGCACGAAAAAGACATCGACATCCGCTCTCTGTATTATCGGATCGGCGTGCCTCGTTCGGCGCTCTTTCTCTCTTTCTCTCTCTCTCTCTCTCTCTCGTGCGAACTGCGCTAATCGCTTCTTCCAAAGGCCTCATGAATGACAAAGGCGCGTGCATAATTAACGAGCGAGGCGTCCGGATAATGAAGTCATCGTGCCCCGTGCCGGCGAAATTGTTTAATTTATAAACGGTGCGTAGACGCGACAGATAGGAGAGAGGGGGGAGGGGGGAGGCGCTACGCGGAGTGCAAAAGACGTAAATCACGGAGCATCGATAAGCGGCGCGAGCTGCACGCGAATGTCGCTCGCTCGTTCATAATTGATACGATTAACGTCCATTCATTAAAGCTAGACGTTCTCTCTCTCTGTGCCGGTTCATTCATGCGCGTGATCCGCCTTTTTTTTTTCTCCTCAACGGCGATCTTTTTCCGATTCGTTTGCGAAATTGGGTGAGCCGCTTTAAAACAGCTCTGAATATTTAGCTGCGACACACGACACAAAACGGAGCAGGAAAAGCCGGTCGAGGAAACCGTTAAAAAATGCGCAAGGTGGAGAAGAGCCAGACTTACACAAAGAAGTCGAAAAGGAAGCACGAAAGACATTGTCGGAGCGAGCGCGAACGCCGAAGAAATAACGACCATTAATATTCAATGATTTGCTAAGTAGCCGCACACCGAGCGCCTCGCTCTAGCACAAAGTCGGACGGCACGCGGACGAATATCGAGTCACGGCTTTTCAATCCACCGTCCTTCGCAATATAAAATCGCCCTCGGAGCTTTAATCGCCACGGCTTCCATTCACCGTCGCATGATTTACGACGCCGAGCATCGGCGCGGCGCTCCAAATTCTTTTCCGACTTGGGCTTAGCTTTCTAATTAACTCCCGAGACGCCGGGGATTTCTTCTGGAATCAATTTTCGAGTAGTTTTCGGGAGTTTTCGTTTCGTTCTCGACGGGCGCGAGACTATTTAGGCGGAAGAGATTAAATCTAAACAATTCACAAAATCGATAATTACATTTCACTTGACGTGTCTGCAGCGTAATAAATTCATAAATCCAGCCGGATTTGAATAAACAGGGCGGTCGGGTCTCGGACGAGTGTACAGGGAGAAAAAAAAACACCGACAGGCGGAAGAGTAACGGGCGCACGCGAAACGATAAATTAGATATTATCGTGAAAATTTCTTTTTCCTTCCGCGGAGCCCGTAGAAGTGGCAATAGGGATTTAACTCTCGAAATCCGTGCCCCGGCGGGGGAAGTCTGTGTGTGTGTGTGTGTGCGGGTATGGCCGTAAAGGCAGCGTCGGGGCACCGGCATAAAGGCCTGTGTAAGCAAACGGGCGGTTTATCTTCGACCCTCCGGAGCCTCGAGGCTACACCCCCCTCGACACGCCGACGACAATATTTAAATATTGTTAAGCGTCGCGGCGGCGCGCCCGCTCCCCTTCCGGATCGCGCGGAGAGACGCTTTTCCGCAGCAGCCGGCGCACCGACAGAGAGCTCTTTACCTCCTCGTTAACATTTAATTCGAGAGACAATCGCGAAGGGTGTCGCCGGTGTCGGTATAGAGTCAACGAAAAATTGACTGAAACTGAGGCGTCCCTATCGGCGTTGATAAGCCGTAAATAGGAAGAGCCGGATTACGGAACAGAGAGAGAAAGATAGAGAGCAGAGCCGAGGGGCACGCGGGAAAGAAGGAAGGCGTGCATTAAGATGATAGCGGTCTCGTGCTCGGGCTCAGCCGGCACGGGCCATCAAACCGCGGGCGCGCGCGCGCGCGCGGTCCACCGTCTTAATAGCCGGAGATTTATGATCCCCCGGGAGCGTAATGCACGAGTCGCGCGCGCGACATGCTTCTGCGCTGTTCCCCGCTATCTGGAGCCGCGCATGCGAGAGATACGCGCGCCGGCTCGGGAAGACTCGTCGTCGCGGGCCGCCTGCGAGCGCGCGAGCCCTTTGAAGCGTAATGGGCACTGCGCGCGGACTGTTTTAGAGAGCTGCTCCTCGATTTGTTCGGGCCAGCGGCTCTCTCTCCTTATTTATTTACGAGCTCGCCAATGTGAATTACTGCGGCCTGAAATTCGAGCGTCTCTCCCCCCCGTGTGTATGAAGACGTCTAAACGCCTAGATGTTTCTCGAGACCCGAGTCAGAAAATCGGCGACGATGCACCTCGTTGCGCCGGGGGCATTTAAATGAAGGCCCGCCGTCGCCGTCGCTCGTCGTCGGCCGCGGTAAAAGGAAATCCGAGTTATTGTTATAAAATAGGAAGAGAGCGAGAGGGAGAAAGAGAGAGGGAGAGAAGGGCGGCAGTAAAGTGTAAACAAGAAAAGCAATAAAAATAGTAATAAAAGAAGAGAGAGGCGAAGGGTGTAGGCGCGCGGTGTGGTCGGCCGGGCGTGCATGCATGCGTGCCGCCGCCGCCGCCGCCGCCGCCGACGCCGCGAGTTTACTGCGCACACCTGCATTTTTGCGAATATTTCGGGAGACATTAACGTCTTTAACGAGCGTCCGTAACAAGCCCAAAAGGAGGAGCGCCGGCAGCAGCAGCAGCACCACCACCACTGCCGCGGCGAAGAGTAGCTTCCCTCCTTTTCAATTTTTTCTCTTTCTCTCTCTCTCCCTCCTGCCCGGCCCTTCCCTCCTTTTTAACCGCGCGGAGAGACATAAACTTTGAGCGCGCACGAAAAAGCTGCCCCGACTCTCCGGGCTTCCGTTTTCAGCTTTTTTGCTCAAAAATTATACAATACCGTTAACGAGACGATATATAGACCGGGGGATTCCCGATCAGCTGATCGGTATCTCGCGCTTCGCGTATCGGGCCTCGATCTAAATTAATAAATTTACATACAATAATAACCCGATACAAGTTACGAGCGGGGGGGAGAGGGGCTTTATTAATTAGGCGCGGACTAAATTTTCGGGGAACCAAAGCGCGCGCGGGGCTAATCGGTCGGTCTAGCGTCCGTAAAATTTGAAACTCGAGCTTAAACGTTAGGCGCTCGAAAAGAAATCCGTTCCGTCGTGTCACCTTGCTAATAACGCAATTTCATACCTCGTCTGTATACGTACCGGCGGCTTTACGAACGGCCGATTTAACGACGAGAGCTGTTTAGGAGAGCGGACCACCGCGGTTGTTTACATAAATTTAACGCCCGGTAAAAAAATCCGAAATAATGATTAAAAAAATGCGGAGGTTTAAAACCGTTGCTCCGCGGCGCAAAATGAGATAAGTGAGCTCCGGGAGCGCGAGTCAAAGGTGGCTCCTCTCCTTGGCGCGAGTAACGCCGCGCGGCGAGTCAACGACCAATGATTGCGTGCAAGCCGAGATGGATGACACGCGCTTCCACGAGCTACTGCTGCCGCTGCAGGGTCGTAGCATCCGATCCTTGTGCGTCTTTTTCTCGTGCGGGTATCCTTGCTCGAGGATACCGTTACGGAGAGAGAGAGAGATTCCGTAGCCGGCGGAGGAAGAGGGAACAACACGCCGGCGCCGATCATTTTTATTAAAACCGAGACACACTCTTCATTCTCTCCTTGCCTTTACTTTTTACGTTCGGCGAAATCTCGCCACGGCGCCTTCTATTCCGAGTTAGAAAAGCTGCTTCAGCTCCGAAAAAGCCGCGCCGAAACGAGCCGGAGGCTAAAATCTCATTACGGTCGCGGGAGAAGAAAACGCGAAGGACGGTGGTAAAAAAGCGTCGTCGTCTCGAAAGCGTAGCAAAACGTCGCCGGGCTTCGCGCGCGCGTGAAACTCTTTGAAGTCCACGTCATTCTCCGCGAACGTAAACTCGTCAATTACCATCTCATTGGCTCATTTCGTCCGTATGCTAATGGGAATATTATTTAAACGAGCGCGCGAGTTCAGGTCCCTCCTCTTCCCGCCGCGCGCTCCGGGACTTTTCGCGCGACTGCTTGCTTTGCTCTCTTCGAAGCTGCTGCTGCTGCTACCGCTGCTCCTCGAATATCCGCCCACCTAGTGTCGTCTCGAGTGCCCTTCACCGTCGAGTGCCCCCCCACTCTGTGTATACGGAGGCACACCTTTTTATTTGTATAGAAAACTCTCGGCGGGCGCGCGCTTCTTTATTGTGCAAACTCCGACGAGCGTTTGACAAACATTCGCTGCTCGATACTTTCTGCTGCTCGTTTTTTCGGCTTCTGGAATGCCGGAACTTCTTGGTATTGGATAAATAAAAAAACATTTCCATTCGACGGACTCGACGAGTTTCATTAGGAACTCGTGGCTTTGCATTCGTAACGTACCGATGCTCGAAGTTCGTCGCCGGAATCGTTCGATTCACACGGCCAAGTAAATTGCAGCGAGAAAATTCGAATCAGCATGGGGGTTCGAAATAGTTTCGGGGTCCTCGAGATGAGACGAGAGTCGGACAGCTGTGGCGGGTAACTCTCCAACGAAAATCCCTTTCAAACGCTCCGAACGCGATCACTCGACCATGACGGAAACTACCCTGCAATGCGCAGCCGGAGGAATAGCAAGAAATTGGAAGTAAAACGGAATTCGGGCCGGTTTGTGTTCTTGAGAGAGCAGTGTGTTTACCGATTAGTGAGAAAAACCCCCCCGTGGATTTTGCCGAAAGGCAGATGTTGATGTTTTCGGATTGGCGTATAGCTCGGCTGAAAGTTCTCAAGCCATTACTCAAAATTAAATGTCCCCTTTTTGCCGCAGTCAAGTGCGAACGAGCGTCCTAGGCCATTTTCTAGTAACGATCAATTAAAATCTAATATCACTCTAGCGCAAGAAGATATTTGGTAGGAATTCAAATTAAAGAGGCAAAGTTACCTCGGACAATTACGTTCTTCATCGGGGGAGGGGAAAAAGCGACGATAAAATCTTGGTCAAATGAGGTAACATACCATAAAGGAATGCGGCTGTTTTTCGATTCATCTCCTATCCGCGCAATTTTCAGCAGCGCCGCCGCGGCACAGAAGAACGACTCGTACTCTCATGGCACAAAGGTAATTCCTCGCCGAGAGGACTTTTCCGTCCCGCAAAATGATCGACAAAAAGTCGAGGGGCAATCGGTCGCGGAGGGGCATCTTTCTCTCGTGGCGAAGACGCGGGAACAAAGGAGCGCAGCAGCAGCAGCAGCAGCGCGTCCAGGGGATGACGCGGTGAGGCTGCGCGAGAAAGAGAGAGAGAGAAAGAGATACGCTACGCGCGCAGGGGGGAAAGAGAGAAGACAAGACGGGAGCAAAAACGGCGAACGCGTTACGTGCCGCGTCTCCTTTACGATAGAGGCTCAATGCTCGTAGATTGCGATTAGCCACGGACGTAATGAAGCCACGGCGGCGCACACCGCTCTCTTCTCTCTCTCTCTCCCGCTTATTCTTCTCTCCTTCAACTCTTTCGCTCCGACGTTTGTCTCACTTGCTACCGAAGCTCTGCGCGCCGGAAGCCTTCCTTCTCCAAATTGATTTCGAATTGAATAAATAGCGGAGAAAGACAGAGAGAGAGAATTTTTTCACATTTTTCGATTACAAAAGGTAATTGAAAACTTTCGAGCGGCGCTGAATTCCTCCGACCGGACTTTTAAGAACCGTACATTCTTTTTTTTTTATGCAAATAAAAGTGCCGACGGAAGAATTCGCCTGTTTTCATTAGCCGGAACTCGGGAGACGCGCGCGAGCGTCGGATATAAGTTTTAAATTAGCGAGGCGGGATATTGCGGGGTAGAAAAATTTTACGTGGGAAGAGTCTGTTTTTAATGCCACGCGGGCCCAGGTACAAGTGACTGGAGACGTGATTTACGAGTGGATTTACCGCAAGAAATTTTAAAAAGTATATCTTTTACGACTGTTAGAGAGCATTTATTAGCGGACTGAAATAATTCGAACGACACGCGATATAACCTTTTTCTTTCCGCCGCCTTCATTAAGCGGGGAGTTTCTTTTTTTTTTATTTATAACGATAATTTGAGAATTAGCAATGAGCATATAATAATAATCTATGCGAGCGCAATTTTCTGCTCGGAAATAGATTAATGGACAAATCGTGTTCTCGCTGATAACTATAATTTAATATATCCGGTAATGAAAGAAATTTATAGAAACTTCTCCGACCGCTAATGAAGTTTCAAAAATTTTTACCGAACCGTCAAAGATCGAAAAAAACGTTATTACGAGCCTCAAAATGTTTTCGCTCGCAAAAAGTTTGGCAAAAAAAAAAGAGCGCTAATGGACTAACGTCTGCAGTGCAGTGTCTCTTTTCGGCCGCCTTTCCCCGGCTATACCCTTTTACAATTTAGATGCTATCCATTTTTCACCGCATCATCGTCCGCGAATGCATAATGCATGCGCCGCGCGCGCATATTTTCTCAAACGTCTGATTTTTTTTTTTTTCTTCTTCTCTCTTATATATTTTCGTCTCTCCGCGCGGTTCCTTCCGTCGTCGCCGCGAGGTCGCGGCACAATTGCGACAACAACTATATAAACGCTCGCGGATATGCGTTGCGCACGTATATAAAGTGAAACGGGAAAAAAAGTGCACAAGTGCACAAGTATACCGGCGAGTATAGCCGGTGGAAGCGCTGTATCCTCTTTTCTTGGCCGGTGCAAGGCACGGAATTAGCATAAACAAATTGTCTCGGTGCGTCATTCGCTCGACTTTACAATGTCGTCCGCGTTTTTCTAATAAAGTCCAAGCATTAATGCTTGACTTTTCTATGCCGACCGATAAGGCCGTTCCTCGCAGCAGGATAAATATTTAGATTCCCGAGAAATTAGTCCGGAATAATAGTCGGCGACTTATGTGCATAACGATAATAGTCCATTATCTATGCAAAGTAACGACCGCGACTCGGGCTTGCGAGTTTCTCAAATTCTTAATTCGCCACGAAGCTTCCTAATGAAGTTCTGCCTTGACGGCCTCGAAATGAAAAAAAAAAAATAAAAGAAGAGCTAATTAAATTAAAAAGTCGGTTCGAAAAATCGCTATTCGCTGGGAATTTGTAGCTGCTTAAGCGCTCCTAAAAAAAAAAAGAGAAAAAGAAAAAATTCCCGGTCGACTTTACACCTCTCCTCCAGGTCTCACGGTCCCATTAGCCGCGGCTTGACGCTCATGCTTATTCGGGCAGACTCGTTAGGATCGGCAAGTTCGCCGGCACGTTCGGTATATTATGTATACCGTTGCGCGCGCCGGGCGAGGCGGCGGCGTAAAGTTGCGTCGCGCGCTGCCGCCGAGAGCGGAGCCGCCTTTGTACAAAGGTAAAAGTACTCACCAGCGAGTCCACCTCCGGGTCGGCGATGTAGTAGGGCTTCTCCTGTCGGATCTGCAACAAGAAAAAAGAGTCAAAGGATGCACTTTAATAATTAGAAATGCGGAGGAGCTTTCGCGGGCGAATGTATATATATATATAAAACGCGAGAACGCGTGCGAATTATAAGAGGGCGATTCCTATCTCCGCGTGGCACTAACTAAACGATTTCCTTCGCGTGTGCTCCCTTAATTGGAAGGAGCGCGCCTCTCTCTCCCTTTTCCCAATCCCGATGACCCCTCTCCTGCCTTTTCATTTGTACCGACACCGCTCTGTTCGTTTATACGAAAATAAGGAATTCATTTGCGGCTCGTCCGACGTACGCGTCTGGAATGCGAGCCGCGGCAGCGATTTGTAACGGAATATTGATTATTTATTCGTTAAATGAAAATGTCAGATTTTTACGTGTACAGTTTCCCTCCGCAGAGAGCTCTCCTATCAATTCGCGTTACCGCAATGTTTTATTACCCCAGTTAATGCATTGTTGAGCGCTCCTTTCGCCGATAAGGCTTATTTAATTAAAAAATGCAAAACGCAAGTTTACTTAAAATCATTAGCCGGATGCATAAACGAAAAGCAGAAGAAGAAGAAGAAGAAGAAAAAAAAGAACGGGGTTAAAAGCGCCAGGCGAGCTAATCAAAATTATGACTATCCAGCGAGAGGCCGCGCCGCGGCGCGGCTTATCGTTCGACCCAGAAGAATGCGCACGCGGCTCCTTCCTGCGTTTGCGCGCTTAGGCCGCTAATTAATTTCCGTCTCTCGTTTTATCCCTCGAGCGCATCAGAGTTTATTTCTCTCCGGTGTGCCTCGCCGCCGCCGCCGCCGCGGCTGCCGTGTTCGCGGAACGTTAACTCCTCGGCGCTATACCCATACGCGCAAGGAGTCCTCTCGCTCGCGCATATGTGTGTATACGTCCTCTCCTCGCTTGGAAAAGAGAGCCGCGCAGCGGGAAAAGCCGCCGCGGAATCCGACGAAAAGGCAAGAAGTCGCGGAGAGTGTCGAGTTCCGATATAGAGGCAGCGGCCGCGAGAGAGAGAGAAACGGAGCCGCGTTATTCATGAGCCTGAATTCTGAATGGGAGTTCCTGTTCCCGCGCGACGAGAGCGTATAGGTAATGAAGGTGTCTTGAGGTAAGACGGGCCCTAACAAAAATATTGTCAGGCTCCTCGCGCGGCCGACTAGTTTCTTGCGCGCGCTCTCGCGCGTGTTGCCTTTTTTCTGGCCCGATCGCTCCTCCCTTCTTCCCCGATTCCCCTTTGATAGCCTGGCCAGCAGCAGCAGCAGCAGCAGCAGGTAAAGAGAAGCGGAGGACAAGGACGCGGGGATTACAATTTGTAAGAATCCCTACTCCCACAGCGCGTGTCTCGATTCTCCTCCAATTTTTTGCGCGCCCCGACTTTTTCCTCCTCTCTCTCTTTCTCTCTCTCGCGTTTCTTCCCCGGGAATACACTCCTTTTCAGGAGTTTTTCGAGAGGAGCGGCAACAAAAAAAAAAGACAAAACAAAAAAAACGAATCACTTTACGGCGGGGAGAGTTTTATCCGACGATTTTTTCTTGTTTACACTCCAGTCGTAAAGCGGATACTGGTGGCAAAAAAAATCGAAAGTTCCACTATAGTGCCGCGCGCCGCCGAGATCGTTTCGCCGCGACTCTTCGGCCGGAGAGATTATCCGAGCGACATTACGGAAAACGTCAACTCCAGGCCGGAATAGTTCCGAGTCAGCCGGCAGGAGCAATAATATACGACGCGCGACAATACGCGCGGACCTTAAAGACGGAACTGCGCAAGTGGACCGCCTCGAAAATGAATCCGGTAATCCGCCCGAAGGCCTCTCGAGAGAGGCGCTCGGGCCTCTTTACGACTCTCCGTGAGAGAGCTACTCGAAAAAGGTGCATAGGACGCGCCGAAAAGGTATACCGGGGGACACTTTCTCCCGTCGTAGCCTCCGGGGCTGTAAAACAATATCGCGCGGCCAGAGGACTCTGACCGGGCGATTTTCGAGGTGCCATAAACCCGGGAGAGAGAGAAAGAGAGAGAGAGAGAGTCGACTTGACTTTCCCCACGCGACCGTTTATCCCGAAGAGGATACAATTTGGCTAACGCCTCCGCTGCTTGAATTTTTTTCGCTGGCCGTTGCAGCGGCCTCGGCTGCCTCGGAAGGGCGTTCGTCCGGTTTCATTACGAGGCCGTAAATTATTAGAGGCGCACTCGGGAATAAATTTTTAGCGAATTAGCTCGGTGAAGTAAAAAAAAAAAAAAACTGAGAATATTCAAAAGAGATATGGCCGTTTAATCGCGTGCAAAATAGAAGTTGATCAGCCTCGTCAGCGCTCAAGAAATCTTGTTATTCTCATCGGGGATACGAGCGTCATTGTAGCGGTACGAACGATGTTTTTCTCCTCGATTTTATTGTGTCTCACTTTTTCCTCGACGAGTATTAAGAGCAAGAAGGAGCAGGCCAGTCAGCCGAGACAAACTATTCTTTAAAGACGTCCGGTGTACACTGCGAGTTTTTCGGCCGTCCTCGCCGAGGCTCAATAAATCACGCGTTAATCGGCCTCTGATTAATTGATTAGATCGGTCATTACAGCCGCCGTAAAAGCCCGGCTAAAAATCGTCGTTTAGCATACAATTTACACCGGCATTAAAATTCTAATTCGCGCGGCGCAAAGCCCACATTCTCTCATTCCGCTGGAAAAACCTGCGACTCCTCGACACCGGAATGGAGACTCTAAGAGGCGAGAGAGAGAAAAACTCGCGGCGCAGTCGTCGATGCAAACGACGCCGCTACACTTTCTTCCCCGGCATGTAAATGCCGCTCTCGGGCGGCTAAAAAAGCGGCGGCGGCGGCGATTATCGCGCGATTCGCGTACATCGCACGTCGTTAGTTTCTATTTGCAGTCGGCGCGCAGCAGTCCTCGCGCCGGAGACATCTCAGTGCGGCCCGGGATGACACTGACGGTCAGCCTTGGCTCGCTCGTCGAGCGACAGAGAGACACAGAGAACCGGTCTAGAATCGCATTATAAGTTTCCGCATCGCGATTAAACCTCTCTCTCTCGTCGTGCGTCTCTCGCACGTCGCGTATACGAGCGATCGCCTCATCGAACTCAGCGAGCGAGCGCGCGCCTACGCGATTCGTTTCTTAATTGACATTGAATCGCAATTAGGAAGGAGAGAGGGCGGCTAGACTATCCGACGCATCCGGTGCTGCTTTTTAACGGTCCGTCTGCTGCGCTTTCTTCCGTGAGAGAGAGAGACCGTTTCCGAGAGTTCCCTTTTTCCGATTCTTAGACGAGTAATTGGAGTGCCGACTTTCCTCGGGCGCGTTTGATGCGCGCGTGTTTTTGGGAGAGGTCTTCCGTCGGACGTTGGCGGTAGATCCTCGATTCGAGGAAAAGGAACGAATTTTTTTTACGGCTCTCGTATAATGAGGCAAATAAAATATACTTTGTAGAAAAAGATCGGGAGGAGAAGCGAGACGGAGTAAACTAATTAGTCACCCACGGAGGAGTCGGCCGCTTCTTTCGCTTAAAAAGTACTGGTTCCAGCTGGATTACGTAAGGCCCCGTAAACGATCGGCGAATCGAATATATTTTTATTGGTCTGTATCGACTTTCATTCACGGGCAGTAAATAGATAAGAGGCTATACGCCTGAGGAGGCCGACAAAAGCGACATTCTCGACTCTCGAACGTGCTATCGCGATTATAATAATCCGGCTTTATGCTTGTTTACGCTCTACTCTCAGGTGCTCGTCTTCTCCTCTCTCTCTCTCTCTCTTTCTTTCTCGCTCTTTAGGTCGCTTCTTTATCCTTCTTGCTTTGTAAATCCTGCTGCTTATCGAACGGTCGGATCGTCCAAAACGTGGCTCCGGTAAGAACCTCTTTATTTTTTCCCGGACTTAAGGAGCGGAGCACTTCTTTTTTTTTCAAAATAAAATTTCGAAATGCTACTTAAAGAGAGAAATATTTAAATGAACCATAATAGCCTTCTTTTATACTCTTAATTAGCCTCTACATTTCGCCTCTTTTCCCGAAAATTTGCATCCGCGAAATAAGCCGTTCCCATTCTCTTAAAATAATGAAGAATTCCTCCTCGGCACCGAAACCGTCCGAAAAAAGTTCAAGATCCCAAGGCTGACTCGATTCGGGGGAAAGGTGTGCAAAGCCGAGCCGAGGCGAAGGTGCACATCTCCTCTAGCCGGGGAGCGAGAGAGCAGGTAGCTGATTCGTTCGCTCTCTCTCTCTCTCTCTCTCTCCCGGTCTGTCGTGAACATTAGTCAGGCCGTCAGTGCGGTCCAACGTTTTACGAGGGTTTAATGCCCCCGAGGTGCATTCTAATTACGCCAATAAATCCCAACGGGGCATCGCGGGTACTAGAGAGAGAGATGCTTCTCTCTCTCTCGGCCTCCGCCGCCGGCGGCGACGAGCTATGCGCCGAGGACGGAAATATGCGCTACGCACCCACGACGTTTCCGGAATAATCAACGCGCCGGGCGCGCGCTTAACTTACGCCGCGCGGACACTTCATCCGTCAGAAAGGGCCTTTTTCGTCTTATCCGCCCGGCGATCGGGGCTTCTGCGGGTTCGCCCCGACCCCGTCGGCTGCTGTTTTTATTTCGGTGCTAATTACGATGTCCACCCGGGACGCGAATGACGCGCTCCGCGTTTTTCGACGAGACGCGATTCTTGTTTATTCATAAGCCTCTCTCCGATAAATTTTCCTCTTTCATCCATATTAATGCGGCAGATTTCAGTTTTTTTTTTCTGCTTTTTTTTTTTTTACTCCGAATCAATGCCCCGAAGCCTCAGTGAATGAAAAAGTAAATTTCAATAGCTCGCGAATAGCGCGGGATTCGACGAAAAAAGGTATATACACGCGGGATCGGCTTGATTTTATTGAAAAAGCGCGCGGAACGCGCGCATCCCCCGTCCCTCTGTTTTGGACAATGCTCTTTTGCCAGTTGAAGGCCGTCATTGTTCGATTGCGCCGTTGCTGCTGATGTCGACGCTGGCTCGCTGTTCGCTCGGCCGGCTCTCCCAGCGGGAAGGAAAGTGGGGCGCAAGCGCGCGCGCGCTCGCTCGCTCGCTTCGTTTCAGGCCTGTCTTTCGGGGCCCGAAGGAAGGGAGCGCGCGAGCCGCGGCGAGGAGGAGAGAGAGAGAGAGGTGTACGTCCTATAGCTATATATACCGGTGTACGTAGGTAAAAAAAGGGCGCAACAATGCGCGCCCAGCGCCAGACTACGCAGCGGGGCACCACGTGTGCTGCCGCCGTATAGCGGTCGCTGGCTTCTCTCCTCCTCTCTCGGAGCTCTCTTCGCGAGTTCCTCCGTCTCTCTCTCCCTCCGAGCGCTTCTCTCTCTCGCTCGCTCGCGCGAGCACGCGTTTATAGTCGAGCGGAGAGAGAGAGAGAGAGAGAGAGAGAGACGGAGAGCGTGCGGGGATAATATGGTTGACCCGCTGAATAGATCAATTTACAATGGGTAGAAATGAGCAGTCGTTTTTGCTTGGCTCGCACACCACGCAAGCGAGAGCGAGAGAGAGAGAGAGAGCGAGCGAGGTTTCGCGTCGTGCGGAGAGCAGCCCCGTGCAGTTACGCGCGCTCCCGGCTGATCCGTGTACACGAGGCTTTGCGCTAGATAGATAATAGTTTACGCAGCGACGGGATATACCTTCGAACGGTGCTCTCTCCGCTGCTCTTTTTCTTTCCGACTTTTTTGCATTCTTTCCCCCCGCCGGGTTACGCAACGTCCACTTTCCTGCGTATACAGCCGGCGGAAGAAAACGCGAGCAGCCTCCCAGTTTCTGTCCATTTTCGCGCATAGAATTATAATACCTTTGATCGAGCGCGCCGGCGTAATTATTATCTCGAGGAACACGGACGCGCGATAATTCGTAAAGAGAGCAAGAGAGCCGAAAATCCGGGCGAAAAGTGGGCCATTGTCCCGCGGGCGAGCGGCGGTCCCTTTTTCGGCGCCGCCGCTCTCGCACGCCGGGCTGTAAGTGCACATGCACGCTCCTGAATGGACGAACGCATGCGTGGACGCATGCGCAGTCATGCGGCCGTCTACAAAGGCGAAATAACGTGGAATAATCCCGCGCGGAGCTCTGCGCGCGCGCTCCTAAGGCTCAGCGTGCGGCCCCCTTTGTTGCGCTTGGGCGGGGGGGCCCTATCGCGCCGCTATCGAGGAGCTTAGCGCCTCTAAAACGTCCGCAAGAGGATTGTCACCTGCTTATCTAAATTTCTAGCGCGGCAAAACCCTTTTGCGACCCGCCCCGGGCTTTTCTGCCTACTCTGGTAATAGCGTCTTTGCGGCGGATTTGGACTCGGAAAACGTTCGCCGATCGATTTGCATGATTTAGGGATCTCCGCCGGTTACGTAATTCTAATCGTTTTGCGCGAAATTGCTGAAAATTTGGTTTAATAACCACCGCGGCAAGTATTCACTTAACGCCGCATTTAGACTTTTTCATCGGCAGCGCGGCTCGAATTAATGTAAATACATAGCCGGGGCTCGTTAGGCGTTTTCGAAATCCCGGCGGAAAAACAAGCGCGCCAAATCGATTAAGAAAGCGCGCCGGCGCAAAAATTCGCGATATTAAAAGAAAACCGCGCGCGCGCTGCGACGATGACATAACACGTGACGGGCGGCGGGTGTACACTCGAGGAGAGAGAGAGAGAGAGAAGGACGGCGTGTATTTTGATATATCCGTCAGAAAAAATCAGGTGAGCGTATACACCGACTCCGGGGCAGGCCGGTTTTCGTCGGGGGGGCCTTATCTCGGGCTATATGCGCGCGTTCAAACACCGCTGCGCAGCTAAAATCGCCTATATAATGCCAAACATGAGACTGATAATAATTCAACTAACGCGATAATTAGGCGTATAGTATTACGAATCGTGGGGACTGAAAAGTTTCTGCTGTTGATACAGCTATGTACTCAAATCACGAAATATACTCATTGTTTATACATGAAGCCCCGATAACTCGGCGCTCTTAATGCCTCCGCTCCGAATAAATGAATGTAACGCGTTAATCAAACAAAATGTGGTTTACATTCTAAAAATGCGTCGAGCGCACCTTTTTCCTTCCAACGCTCCGAGGTATAACGACTCTCTTATTAAGGCCTCTCATTACCGGCCCGAAATAATTGGCTGCCGAAGACGCGTCGCTCCACATATTTAAGAAGAAAATCCTCGGCCGAGTACGAAAAAAAAAAAGTAATAATTGTTCGCCGCTGAATTTGGGCTACACGCCAAACCTCGAGGCGAACGCGCTCCGTCTTATCCGATTCCCAACCGCAGAGGCTTAACTCCTTATCGTTATCTGCGACGCAGCGCTACTCGTGCACTGCTACTCGTGTTACCGCGACGCCGCGAATTCTCATACACCGCACGCGGCATTCCGCGCGTAGTATTAATAATTCCGTGTTTGACTTGGCTCGAAAGAAAAAAAAAAAAAAAATTTTCCGAGTCGCGTCGTCGCGTTTACGATGCGAGATACATATAGAGGCCCCGCAGCAGAAGCAGAAGCGAAAGTTGATTACGCGCTTTGGGAGCGCGTTGCACGCCGAGTGCCTGCTCAAAGTTAAGCTTCGCACACAGATATTTCATAATGAAAAAAAAAAAAAAACGATATTTTTTCAGAGAGCTGCTTTTTCGTTTTTTATTTTTTTTTTCTTAATTTTAATTAAGGCACTCGCCGCTTTGTTATTTGCATTCGAAATTGCGAGAGGCGCCAGGAATGAAAATCCTTATTTGCTTAAATAGAAAATTTCTATGCCGATCTTTGATTTGTTTAAAGCGCACTTTTTGCGTTATCTGTTTTAGCGAAATTTATTCAGGTTCGAAACGTTGTAAGAGCCTTTCGATATAAGTTTTCCGCCAATTAAAAAAAAACCGAAGCTTTCCATTTAGCGTTGAAAAAAGAAAAAAAAAAAACTTTGATAAAGTCAACAGAATATAAAAATAGCTGCATAAATATGCAAAAAGCTGCGAAGATACTCGCTATATCTCGAAAACGTAACGAAATAGCGAAAAGAAAAGAAACATAAGGTTATTCCAGTTTCGTGCTTCCTTATCGAATTAGCGATATAGCCATCTGACACGTCACCATTATGAATGTGTACAGATGTTCTCTTTTTCTTTACCTTCGAAGATCGTCTTGCTGTCTGGCAATTTGGCAGCGAGCGGCCGAAGAAAAGAATATACCGCGGCGGGAAAAGTTTCTTTTGTATATCAGGGAAAAATAGGCGGCGCGGCAATGCGAGTCCGTAAATTTTTCACGAAAGCGTATATCTCTCATTTTTATATATTCATATTCCGCATTTCTCAACTTTCCCCGCGTATTACAAGTCGCGGAGGAACGGTTTTCGCGCCGCGCAAAGAAGTAAACTGGAGCTTGTTTTCAAAGAGCGACTTTCACAATTCCTACGAGGAGAGGAAACTTAGACACTTTATCGCCGTGCCTCTTAAAATTCTACTAAAACCTGAGCGCGAGGCAAAGCAGCGGCAACAAAGCGGACAAGCCGTAAAAAGTGCGCTTTATTAACACTATTATCTTTTTAGGTTAAATATAATACGGAGCTATTTAGGCGCGTGCGGCACCCGAGGAAGCAAAAGCACGAAAAAAAGAAAGAAAAAAAAACGGAGCATCAAGGTTATGTTCGCGCGCGTACACACCTTCCAATTTATCTCCCGCCTTCTCTCTCTCTCTCTCCGTGGAGTAAATCATAAAGCGACACGCTCGTTAATAAAAGGTCCCGGCGCCCGGGTTAATTAATTTGCGGATTTTTTAATTGCGATTCATCAAAGCGGGAGGGGTGGGGAGCTCGCGAACAACGTGTATATCGCAGTTGTGTAAACTCGGGGGGCCCTTTTTTTCAAGGAGCCCGGAGGAGAAAAGTGTCGAAAGATCGATTAGCGATATGGCTGTAAAAGTCACGTTCCCGGCCTTTGGGCGTATTTGCTCTCTCTCTCTCTCGCTCTCTTTCTCGGCGGCGAAAAAGCTCTTTCGGCAGCTTTACGCGTCGCCCGCAGGAATGCGCGCAACGGTGCGTTTTTAAAAGGTCCCAAATCGTTTTGCGCGCACGGCATGGGGCCCTGTAGCTCGGATTACCTCCGTGTCCTTGGGTAGAAAGTCTCGGGACCAAAAAACGAGAACTCTCCCTCTCTCTCTCTCTCTCTCTCTCTGCTAGCGAGTAGTCTTCTGCCTCGTTGAGCATACGAGGCTGTGTTGTGTCGCGCGTGCGAAGGACCGATTCTCCACGCGGGGCTTTCTTTGCTCGCTCGATCTCGAGAGCCGACTGATACACTGCCCAGGCTGTGTTTTGCCCCTTTTTCTGCTCCGATCTCCACGGTGTATTACGGGCCGCTCTCTCTCTCTCGACTCGGCCCAGGAAAAAGATTAACGAGAATTTTTAGAGAGAAATTTTTCTCGCGGATTATCGCCGCGGGCCCTTTTTATACTGATTTACAAGGCTGATCATCCTCGCGACGTCCGGATGAAATTATGGCCGCAGTTTAGAGTCGAAATAAAAGTAACGCGCGGGGCCGTTTTTAAGGTCGAAAAAAAATAAATAAAGCTAAACACGCGAAATTCCCCCGGTTGTCGGAACGGTCATTTACATTTTATTAGATTGTATTTCTCGGAGTGTCGTTAAAGCATCTGTTTACGATTTTACAACGCGCGTACACTGTCATTTGAGTTGTTCTCCTCTCTTTTTTTCCGCCGTTCATTCCCACAGCGGACTCCGCGGCTCAATTATAATCAGCCGCGGCTCGAATTTCCTCGACGTGATCCGCGGTAAAAGACGGAGCTGCCCCAAAAATTATATATCCCCCCGCGTCTCCTGTTTCTTTTTTTCTTCCAATTTCGTAACGAGCGTATCTCCCGGCAGGCGCGAGCGAGCGAAATTAATTCGGCGGACTTTCACGGGGAGCGCACGCGTTATGATCGTCGGATTCCAAAAGCTGGAGCCGCGCGGCATTCTTGCACGAGAGCTGCACCGGCGTGTGGTGCGGGGCGCATGACAGGAGGCTAGGAATGCGCCGGCTGAGATTTTCGATGAATATCTCCGCGGGGAGAGAGGAGAGTCGCGGATCGAGGGATTTAATAATAGCGACGCGCAAAACACGCCCGTCGCCTTCTTTCCTCTTCTTTTTTTTTTTCCTTTCAACTCTTTTTTCTCCCCCCGCGCGTTTTTGTTCGGATTCCTCGCGGCGAGAGAGGAACTAATCCGAGCGCGAGAAAACGTCTTGCTCCACGCTCGCGCGGCAGTATCATTTCCCGGAATGCCCAATTTAACGCGGTCCCTCGCGGGAGAGCGTCTTTGGCCGCTCGTCGATGCTGCTCTTCCCCAGCTGGAAATGAAATTTACTTTTCCGGAGAAATTAATGAGTAGTTCCCTTCGGCTGCCTCTCTCTCCAAATATCATCCCCAAGGTAAACAGAGCCACGCGCGACGAAATAAAAATCTCGAGCTTGCGCGAGCTTTAGGCCGCGACTTCCGCGTTCGTTCCCCGGGGATTACCGCCTCGTAAACAATTGTTATACATTGATTTTATATTGGCCAGGCCGCGGCGCTCGGCAGATTTTCCGCACGAGGTCGGACGAGCCTTAAAACTCGCGGCTGCTCGGGCGCCTCGTATTTCAACCAGGCCGGTGCGCGCATGCAGGAATACACTCGGTGCTCTCGCGCGCATTGTTAAGCTGTCATATTTTATGCATGCCCACCGTACCGCAACGATAAGGCCTCCTCGCCTCCTATGTATACCGCATTATCTCAGGAGTAATACCGAGAGACTCTCGTGACGAATCGATGTATTACCGCGGCCGGAGAGCCTTTTTAGCCCCGGCGACGACAGTCGCCCGGGGAAATCGCCGTTAAAAAGAAATATAGCATATGTAACAGCGCCGTTCTCCCGGCAGTTTAAAAAGCGAGGAGACAAGCGGGGACGGACACTCACCTGTTTGGAGAAGACGGCGATGTCCTCGTTGAAACTTTCGGACGAGCAGACGTCGCCACCTGCGACGCCCGGCTCTCGTGGTGTGCACGTCGCCAGCTCGCACTTTTCGAAAATTAGCGCGAGCAGCGGGAACAGGGGGTGTCTGCAATTAAGAAGATTTTCGTTAATCACCCCGTTTGAAGATGCATCTCTGGGTTAATGGGCTCGCTAATTAACTTGTTTATGAGCTCTGTAATTTATTTTTATATTTTTTAATGCCATGGAAATTATAATTATTACATTATATTCGCTCTCTTGCGGTCGGATCTGATAAAAGGGTTTTATTATAATTACAAATTTGTAAAATTATATATAAATACGGCGGTGAAAATGATTTTTTTCAGCCGCGTTTTTATACTCAATTAGGAATGTCTCCTTAACGGAAGCGTGGCGTACGTATATTTTTATTGGGCTCGATCGAAAATATATTCGTTCGATCGTAAAAACTCCTTAAAACTAAGAGGTTACGCGTTAATCGATAATGATTTCACTCCCCGACATTTACAGCCAGATTAAATTTCCCATCGAAAAATAAGTCGCGGTAGCCGCGCGCGTCGCTTACGAAGAAGCCTCGGCGGCAGGGAGTGTCGAAGGCGGCCTCCTCTCGCTCGGCTTCTCGGCATTAATTTTTTACCGAGAGAGAGAGAGAGAGAGAGCGCGCGAAAATTTGCATTTTAAGAGCCCTGTCGACGGATTTTTTTTCCCGGCCGCGCGGGGACACGCCGCCTCTCCCCCGTCAGTTATAGTGCTTACGAGGACGCAATTACAAGCCGAGGGGAGGAACGCGCGGGGCGCAAGAAACGAAATTCGGCGTGAAGCGTTGCAGCGAAAAGAAAGAGCGATTCTCTCCCGCTCCGGCAGAAGGAGCCGAGAGGCACGCGGCTCTCGATCCGACGGACGCCGATAGGTCGTTGAGCCTGATCCTGCTGCTGCTGCTCCTGAACGGCAGCCCACGACCTAACCTACCGGACCGGCTGCCAGTCAAAAGCCGACCTTCCCACTCTTTTATGTCGGGCCCCGAGTTTCCAGTCCGTTATGCGCGCGCTGCATTTCTTGCCCTCTCGCGAAATTAGATTTTAGTTTGTAATTGAAAAATTCAAGGGGAATTTCGGTGGCGTCCGCACTGCGGTTGCCCGGCAAATTATCTGTCTTTTGTACAAGTTGATAGAACGGTGAATCCGAGAGAGCTTGTAATTCCGAGTGGAGTATACGTTTCGACCTGCTAGCGTGACTATGACTATACCGAGTATTAGGAGGATCAAGGGATAAGATAAGATTAGTTCAACGACGCAGCCTCTTTAGACATTCTTGTATTCTTGAGCAACTTTCAACATTCTTAACTCGAGGTAGCATCCGAAAAATGTCCACTCGAGCTTTTCATCAAAATTTAAATAATTTATTTCAATTTTCTCTCTCTCTCCCTTTCTCAAAAAATAAAGTATCAAACCGCCTCGTCAAAGAATACATCCCGGGAATTCCGAAAAGCGGCGCGGCTGGAAAAAAAAGTCGGCATTACGGCGGCATTCCTCGGATACCGAGCTTCCTGATATTACGCGGAGCACTTATCAAATACGTGCATAAATCACCGGCCGAGCTGTGCGTACACGAAATTTCACGAGCAAAGAAGAGGCCAGGAGCCGGGCGGCGGCGCATATACACCCGAGCGGCAGACGGGGCATTTCGCGTAGCGGCACATAAATTTTCGTCAAAAATTCGGCGAGGGGTCGAGAGAGAGAGAGAGAGAGGGAGAGAGAGCCGGCCAGACGGCACGACCAAGACGCCGGCCGAGCGTGGCTTCCCTTCGCGAATAAGAGACTCATCACGCGAGAGAGAGAGAGAGAGGAAAGCACGAGAACCGGAGGAGGAAGGAGGAGAGCGGGTAGTAGGAGGTCGAACGAGTTCGCCCAGAAGCGCGGGTCGAAGGTGTACATCCGTGGACGGTTGCTCAAAACAGCACGCGAGAGGAGGCTGCATTACGGAGGCTCGGACATAAAACGATTCGGAACGAATTTCGACAAATTGACGTAGTAGCTGAGCGTTGCCTTCTCTCTCTCTCTCTCTCTCTCT
This sequence comes from Ormyrus rosae, assembly GCA_035047165.1. Lineage (NCBI taxonomy): Eukaryota > Metazoa > Arthropoda > Insecta > Hymenoptera > Ormyridae > Ormyrus > Ormyrus rosae. The sequence continues at coordinate 18,768,170 of JAWWML010000052.1, read as the reverse complement.
CTTTCTCCTCTCCGCCGGAGCATAAAAGCTCTCCTCTCACTCATCTTTACTGATTCCGCTGCCTGCTACCGCGAGAGAGAAAGAGAGAGAGAGAGAGCCGCTTTTTCTTTTTTTTTTCTCGTCGGCTTCCTCGTTGCACTTCTTTACGGCGAGTTGATTCTCGCACCCCGGCCGCGGCTCGGCTACTTCTACCGAGCGGAGAAGCCGACGCATTCAAAGGAGAGCCTAATGCGCGATCGCAGCCGATAAGCGCGCGCAAGGAGCTCCGGTGCACAATAAGTCCAAAGTGACGGATTCTTCTATCTGATAGGCTTGATGGAGTTGTGCGAGAGAGAGAGAGCGCCCCTTTCCCGGCTTCTTATTTTATTCCTCTACAATTTAATCGCGATGCCTTTTTAAAAGCGGATCTAATTGCGCGCATAAATATTGCGCGCGACGAAAAAAATTAGCCTCTTTTTAATTGTAATTCGTTACATTGGCCATTCGTAAAAGCGGAGTCGAGCTGCATTGATATTATAATTAGATTGGAAAAAGGCTCGAAACATCATTCGATAATCAGCTAAATAAACCCGTTTTTCGTGTGAGGCACGGTAAATTTATGTTATCGTGCTATCTTATCTATCGGTACAAAGACCTTTTTAAAATGATTAATAGTTTTTAAAATTAAATTAAAACTGCAAACTGGTACGTTTGAAGCAAGAGTGTGCTCGAGATTTTTCAACAAAAATAGAAACAAGTATGAGAAACTCAATTAAAATCCGGATAGACTGTAAAAATAAATCCCTTATTTTTAGACTCGATATAGCGTTTCGCTAATTTCTCGTGCCACAGATTATTAGCTCTCACTAATGCTAAATTAAAACGCGCCGATCAATTTTGGATCCACTCGGGGTGTTGATTTTAGCGTAAAACATTTCACGATAAACGGCAAACCGACCAGGCACGAAACCTATTGATCACCCCAGTCATTGGTCACACAATCCAATCAGCGAATCGATTACCTTCGCCTTTTTTCACATTTATATTTGCACTCGTGAAAGACACTCGCTTATCCGCCTTTCAGAAATCAATTTCGAAAGCAACAACAAACACGATCCGCGTTCTCCCTCGACCCACAAATCATCCCGCATTAGAAACGAAGCACCGGAGAGCGAAAAGAAGCCTACTTTTCAATTCATCTTCGAGCGCGAGTCATTATAGCCGGGGCTCGAGAATTAATGCCGAGAGAGAGAGAGCTCCGGGGCCAACGTTTCCGTACACGCGATGTACCCCGAAAATTCCGCGAAAGATCGGTGTGCGCTGCAGAGAGAGAGAGAGCTCCGGCCCGCGAGAGGTTGACAAATGACTGGTGAACGACCTAGGTGTCGGGGATGACGGGCTCGAGCCGGTAAAAGGTAATGATATGATATACGATTGCCCCGCTGAACATTGTTCAGGGGTATCTGCGGTCATGCGGTTTCCGTCGCGCCGACCGCCGCCGCCGCCGCCACCACCGCCGTCGATAGTTCGACTATCTCCCCGAGAGCGAGTCTGCGAGTGCGCGTTTCGAAAATTCTTTCGCCTCCGAAGGGAAAATTCTAATCTTCGAAAATTCGAGCTCGCATTTATTTAAAGCTTGTTTAAAAAGCGATAATCACCGATAATTAATTAAACCTGCCTTCGGGTCGTTTATTTTCCTGATAAATCTTAAAAGGAAGAGAGAGAGAGAGATTTATTTATTTTGAACGCAGCAATGCGGCATCTAATAATTACTAGAGCGCTAAATATAGACTACCCGAGGAGCGTCAATAGACTCTCGCCATATGCCGGTCTCGACTGCGCTTTCCCGAGCCGCAGGCAGAGCCCCCCTGGAACGGAGCGTGTACAAAAAAAGTAAGGTGAGCCGGTCCAATCTTGGCGCCGGGAGCGTAGATTAGCCGCTGCCGGCGACGACGCAGGCTAGTGTTACAAGCACGTCAGTCCGGTCGGACTTATCGGTTATCTTCAAAACGAACCAGCCGCGGTGCAGCAGCAGCGGAGCGAGAGTGGAGAACTCGATTTCGTTTGGCTCTTGCCCGACGCGTCGTCGCGTCGTCTCCCGTCGTCGAAAATTACGCTCGCATTCGTCGCGGATTTTCCTCCGATTAGGCAACGTATATCTGAATAAGATCGCCGCGCATAGATTGCTTCTCGCCTTATAAGCCGGAGAAGAATTTCGCGTGCGTTTGCATGTTTGTCTACGAAAAAGGCAAGAGAATCCCCGCGTTATGCTCTCAAGGTCCGCGTAAGGATTATTCCTCGGTTCTCTATGTAGCATTGGCGGTGTGGCGTCGGCTGACAGTGATTTGCAATCGGCGCTCGCTTGCGTAAGCCTTCAATGCGCGTCGTCGTCGTCGTCGTCGTCGCGCGCGCGTCCTCACGCTCTCTTACTCTCCGCGTCTTACGTAAAACCGCCGCCGCCGCCGACACCGGCGGCCTGATCTTTTGCTTTTCTGCGCGAAGGATCATCGCGATGCAGCGCGATCCCTTGCGTGGCTGGGAATAACAAAACGCCTTACAAAATCTTGGTAATTGGCCGTACAACGCTCGTGATGCTGCCGTTTCGTTTTAATTTATTGAAGCGACTCAACTTGTAATTAGAATATTCGAACGGACGTCGCGTAATGTAGTTTTGAAGTATAGGCAACACATTGTAGGTAAATATATATTTCAAGAATACCAGATAAAACTTAATTGCAACGCGCAACAAGTAACGATAAAACCTATAGCTTCTGCTCGCTATCGGGTTTCCAAAATTAGGCGAACATAACGGCCGTTAAAATGAAAAAAAAAATTCATCCAAAAATAAGCGACGTATCGATTCCCGAGAAAAGTAGCAAAATCCGAAGAGGAAAGGAGCCTCTAAACGCGGTTATACGCGCGCGCAATAAGCCGCTCTCTCGCGTCGGCGGCCAGGAGCGATAGAGCAGAGGCACACGGCTCGCCTCTGCCGAGGTAAACAGGCTTTAGACGGGGAGGGGGAGACCGTACGAGGCCGCCTAAATATCCGGGCGTTCCAGGAAAGTTCGAATCCCCGCCCGGCCACACGACGAGTGGACAAATTACAGGGTAGGCCGCGAAATAATAAGCTCCCGTTCCCGGGATGCCAGAAATCGAGGCATCTCGCGCGACGATAAATCACCCGAGTGACGACCGGGCAGAACCGCCGCCGCCGCCGCCGACGCCGCACGCGCGTGTGTGCACGAGAGAAACTGCAAGCACTAAAAGCGCCCATTCACGGGGATTTCGCGCGCCGCGGCCTAAATCAAGCCTCCCGCGTAACAGGCGCGCGCATCTTCCGCGTAATTGAAATGTCTTTCGAAGGATTCGGCCGGCGATTATTTTCGGTCATTTGTTTCTTCGGGCGTTCCGATCGTCCCGAACCAATAATTATGTACGTATCGCCTTTAACAAAAACCCTGTTATACCCATCAGATCGAACCCTCGACCCTTTCGATCAATGATGCTCATAAACAGTGAATCAGCGTACAAAAAAAAAAAAAAAAACAGAGGTGTGCAAAACATGACTTACCCATAAATGGCGTCCTTGTCGCGTTTGACGTGGGCCTCGGGAACGGTCGCCGCGGCTGCTGCCGCCGCGAGGACGTGCTGCGGCTGGGGCGGCGGCGGTGGGTACTGGGGGTGGCTCGGGCCCATGGCGCCCAGGTGCGGACTGTGGTGGAGGCCCGAGCGGGCCGTCCCGTGGGGGTCGTAGTGGCCCACGCTGACGCCGCCGCCGCTGCCCTCGAGGTACCCGCCGTGCAGCCCTGCATCCTCGTACTGTAAGTGGAGAAAAAGACGAGAAATTAGTCGGACGGCTGAGGATTGTGTTTGGTCGGGAGTGAAATACGGCGCGGATATTATAGTCCGTTTAATTGAAGTTGACGCATTTACGGGCGACAAGCGCTATTACTATTTCGCAACAATGTGTAATTATTTTAATAGTCCGGAGGCGATAAGCGAAGAGCCTTCTTTTTTTTCAGTTGCCGAGCCGAGGAAAAGCCGGGCGTCTGGACGACAGAGAGCGCCTCCTCCCTTAAAGGACACCCTCGAGCGTACGGCAAAGTTCGCGCGAGGCCGCAGCTGGGGGATGGTAATGACACCAGGAATTGCCGCGTGCTCTAGAACGCCGCGTACTGGCCGCGCCGCCGGCGGACTCGCGTTGCTGCGCCCAGTCGATATCGTTATTGCGCCGCGAGAGAGAGAGAGAGAGAGAGAGAGAGTTTATGTCGCACAAACAACGAGCGCGCGCACCTTCCAGCCAACTTGGCTCGGGGCTTCCGCGATCATCATCTTCCGGCCCTTCTTACGCGGGCCGATGCTCATGCATGTATAATTATTTTCATTGGAATTTTTACCTTTCCGTGTACTGTTATGCGCGCGCTGCTGCCGCTGCTCTTTTTATTAACTCCGCGCGGAGAGCCTCTCGCGCGCGTTTGCATAAATAAATCATAATTTCGTTTGGATTTGCAAAGCTATTGCGCTTCAATTTTTCAATGAAATATTGTTTATTCATGATCGGCGGGATTTACATTTTTCCTTAATGTACCGGCGCGGCATCGAATATTAATCGATTGAAAATGTTTTGGTTAACTTTGCATACACTCGCGATATTGGTCTCTCGTCGACGCACTCCGCGATTGTTAATTAAAGTAAAAATGCTCGAGACCGACTCCGAAGTAAATTTCCGAGTTTCAGCCCCGTTAAAACGTATACGTACGTATTTATTTTAAGAGCGTAATTACAATGTATCACATCAATCTCGGGGCAAGGCAATGAAACAAAAATAATCTTTTACACGTTTATCTCGCGTGTAATAAACTAGAAATAATATAAAATGTACGGTCACGGAAGGCGCTTAATTCTTTACAATTTGAAAGCCTGAAAAGTTTCAAGCCTAGCAAGAGAGAGAGAAAGAGAGAGACGATCGCGTTATCGTTCGCGGCGAGCCCCGGCGATTACATAAGGAAAAATATAATGAAACAATGTAGAATTTTGCAGGCGATTCCTGCAGGACGCCGTAAATTTATTGTCGGCCGCGCAGTGTGTCACTCGCAATTACCTGTCTGAATTTAACGCGTTATTATAAACGTCACCCGGAGAGGAGAGAGAGAGAGAGAGAGAGAGAGAAGAACCTGCGGGCGTGTGTATGCGTGCGCGCGTCTCTGTGCCTTTCAGCCGATAATTATGTTGTGAAAACAAGTGCGCCCCGCGATAAAATTATTCATTGCTTTGCCGCGACTATCTATAACAGTTATAGGGTATTTACTGCTCGCGCACTCGGAGAGCCGCGCGCGCGGAGCATTGAGAATAATATTTTTAATTGTTGCGCCGGATTACGGCGAGCTAATTTTTGCAACATGTTATTCCGCATTACAAAACAGGTCGTAAAACTTTTATTGTTCAGACTCGCGCTCGCATTACACGCGCTCATTTTTCAATAAGACGTATTCCAGATAAGATTTTTAATCGCTACATTAAATGTTTGCTTAATGGTTTCGCTTAATTTGCAAATTTTGAAGAATTACGATACAAATTGGACGGAATTCCGCGGGAAATGCCGGATTTTTTTTACTTTTCCCCCGTGTCGAACTTACAAGCGACGTTAAACGCTGCGCCGGGCAAGAAATACGACTCGAGAGCGGCCGCAGATCGAGATCGCCAGAAAAATTTAATTAATCGCCGTATCATTATATACGCTCCCGGGCAAAAAGCTGCAGTGGAGCTTTCAAGCCGCGCCGCGCGCCGATCGATAATAATTTCGCAGCGGCGCTGAGATCATAGAGGACTCGGGACGAAAAACGGGCCGACTCGATGCCGATGAATTCTAAGCGATAGCACAAGTATAGACTCTCTCATTAAACGGTTCATACAGAAGAGTGCGCGCAAGAAAGAGAAATTAAAGGCTCTCTCTCTCTCTCGCTCGGGATTCTCACATAACCTATTTCCCCGACAGCGGCGGCGTGCCGCGGATGTTGATGAACCCGTCGTCTCGCGCCGCCCGTACGAACGTTATATTCGTGCGTGTACTTATACGCGAGGGTCCGCGGTGATCGATCGATCTCCCTCGTTTCTTCCTTTCGCGAGTACGCGCGAAAAAGCCGCGCGCTGCGCGTACGCGCGCGCCATGAATCATGGAGCGGCGAGCGCCGTATGAAGATATCACTCGCAGCGCGGCTTAGGGCGAGTACTGCTTACAATCGCTAATTACGGGATCTCTCGCGCGCGAGCCGGGAGCGAGAGAGAAAGGCTAATTTGCAAGGCTGAATCGGCGATTTATCGCCGGCAGAAGTCATCGTCGCGGAGAGGCTCTCCTCGGGGTTGCGAAAAAACGGAGCTCGCGATTAAAACGAAAATTTCGATAAGCCGCGGCGAGAAAAAACACAAGTGTCGGAGGGGGGGAGAGCGAAAGCGCATCGGGGTGATTTACTCCCGATGTACAATGTCGACTTGGATTAGTTGGAAAATTGTCGCAAAAAAAGAGAAGGAGGCTGCGCGCCGCGCGCGGAATTTATCGGCGCCGTAAAACTCGTTCGCCTTTTTTCCTCGGCGTTTAAGCGACGGCGGCGGCCGCTGCTGCTTCTCGCGCTCGAACCACAAAGAATTCCCCCGGACGATGTAAATGATCATTATTATCGATCGTTAAGCTGCTTATGCGAATCATTTTATTTTAGCCGTGATTTATACCCGGCCGACGCGACACGGCCGAGGAAACGGAGAAGATGAGCGCGTCTCTACGGCTCTCTGTCTCTGGAGTACCCGTGGGAGTCGGGAAGAATTATGAGCGGAGGGTTGTGACGGATCAATCGAAAGAATGCGAGAGCCCGAATAATTTGACAGCCGAGTAATTAATTAAGCCGATGACGCAGATGTGTGTCAAAGCGGTGTAAGCACTTGAGGATATACACCGCGGGAGAGGCTTGCCGTTGTGCGAGGCTCTTTGGGCGTTGAAAGTTCTTCTTTTTTTTTTTTTTTGTGGAAAAACACAATCGCGCAGACTTTTGCTTTCATTCTAAATAATGTTTTCATTTTTTTCCCGATACGATGTTTGTTCAAAGTGTAACTAATATAAAATTTAGGCAAATGAGGGGAACTTGTTTGATTTTCTCACAGTTGAATAAAGTTTGCTTGTCTGACGAATTAAGAGAACTTGTCCAAGTAACAAACAAGTTGTACCGATTCTGAGAATAGTTTATTCAAGAGTCACTTATCTCCAAAAATTTAAACATCTAAATTTTACCCGAAAATATTTCTCAAACTCACGAAATAAGTTTTGCCGAAAGTATCACACGTATGTACATAAGTTTCTTTGAACCATTTTATCAATTTGTAATAAGAAACTGATAAAAAAATGATTAATGAATGAGCATCGTGTAATAATAATTTTTATCTAAAGATATCCGCGTTTACGAACGCAAAATTTATATATTTTCCGATGTCTTTTTTAATTTATAAATTTGCCAAGTTTTAAAACGTGTTTGATTTTATCGTCTACTTGGCTCTTTTGTTTCAGGATAAATTTTCTTGCAATTCATTTTTATCTTCAATATTGATATGTAAATTAATAACGATAATTCTTTTAGATTTTCCAATATTTAATCAAGTACACGGCACAATTAAAGCGGCTCATTACAATATCAGTTCCAAAAATCTATATATATACGCCGCGGAGAAGGCAAAAATATAATAATTTTACCGCGACCGGCGAAACAATTATTTACGCTCGTTTTCGCGAATCTACAACGGCAGCCGTCTAAAAAAAAAATCAAATAAACGAGCCGTGGCTGGAAAAAAAACAGATTATGCACCAGCTGTAGCCTGCGACGTATAGCGAGCGAAAAGGTGGCTCATCGAGCCCTGCACGAGAGAGAGAGAGAGAAAGAGAGAGAGAGAGATCGTCGACCTTGCCCGCTGCAGCAGTGATGCGACGTGGCGAGTTATCGAAAGAAGCAGAGGCACACACGGCAGCAGCGGGAGAGAAAGAGCGAGAGCGAATATTATGCAGTCGCCCGGTTCGAGTTCCTCCTCTACCGGTCGATGGACGATGACGACTTCGGACGAGAGAGAGAGAAAGAGAGAAACGAGTCGTAAGGGCACGCGATTCTCTTTCGGAATAAGGCCAGTTTCGCGCGCCAATTTCGCCGAGAAAAACCGCTCGGCACCGCGAGCCCGACGACGCTAGACGAGCTCGAGAGAGTGAGAAATGCACGAGACAGAGAGAGAGAAAGAGAGCGATAAGATTTACGTCGAGCCAAGGTTTTAAAGGCGAATCTGGTATTTAGACAAGGAGCGAGACACCTGCCGAGAAGAAAAAAATTAGCATTCGCGGAGCAATAATTTGCGGCTGTATTATCATAAAGGCATTATTAAAACAACATTTAGATAAGTCGCCGGGGTCTGGAGGAGAGAAATGGCTGTAAAAGAGACTTTTACGGCCGCCTCCTTCGCAAAAGAGTCAATTCGTTCATTGCCTAAAATTCCCCCGATGACTTGCTGGGGAATTGAGAGGTCAAGCGGCAACGGCCCGTGTACGCATGCATGCATGCATGCATGGGAGATGAGACGCGACGAGAGAGAGAGAGAGAGAGAACGCAGAAAGGATTCGAAATGGAATTGAGTTGCCCGCGAGGATTTTCGGACAAGCGTGTTATTTCGGCTGTCGCCCCCCTCGTCGTTCATTATTGCTCTCTCGCTTGTTATTATTTTTGGCCTGCCAATGGAATTAAGTGCTTGCGTGAGCTTTGCCTCCGACGGCCAGCAGCAGCAGCAGCCACGTGCGGAGAGCGCGGCCTTTTTTTCCGAGAGAGCCCCGTCGAAAAACGGGAATTATATATATATCGGACGAGTTTGCGTCTCTCGAAAAGTTTTAATTAAGAATGAGATCTTCGGCCCGAGAGAAAAAGTATGTGAATATATATATATATATATATATTCGTTTGGCGAAACACACTGTGTTTTGCAAGCGTCGATTTTTATATTCAATTAACGTAAGAATATCTTTATCGGGCAGGCCGATAAAAAGTTTTAGCTAAATGTGCGACGAGAGAAAAAAAGTTAATCGCCCAGACCGCGAGATAATAAATATAAATATGAACTTTTTACAGAGTCTCTCCGCGTCGTACGCACAATTAGCCTTTTTTTTATTTTTTATCTGAAACTAGATTGCCGATTGAAATTGTCATCGAAGTGTCGCCGCTCTGCTCAAGTCAAACTAGTCGTGCGGAAAGAAAGCCGCGCACGCGTGTCAATAACCTTGGGGCGGCTTCGCAAAGTGAAAAGCTCCCCGACGTTCGTTAATTTTTTATAAACTCTTGTGTATACGCCCCGGCGATGCATATTGCAGCGCAGAGCGAAGGGAGAATTATGATAAAGAAAAAAAAAAGGCCGCGCACAGAAAATCGTAAAGCAAACAAAACGGAAAAGAAGCGCGGCTATAGGTCTTATCATCGATCAACGATAAAAGGAGAACTTTACTCAAATTCCGTTTTATCGGGGAGAGCGGCGACTGCTCGCGATACATCGACGCACAACACATCACACTTTCTCGCTCGCTTATCCCAATCGAAACGTCATACGCAACCGAGAGAGAGAAAGAGATATCATACGCGCACGCCGGGCTATATTCGACAATGAATCCAAGTCCGGCGTTACTTTTATCGCGAAGCGCGCGTATTTTTTTAGCCGCGCGCGCGCGCTGCTCTCGCACGAAATATAAAAGGCGGGTAATCAATTTCTATGCGCACCTTGCTCGAGAGAGAGAGAGAGAGAGAGAGAGCCCCGGTAATTTATGGGACGCAAATTCACACCTCGAGCGCGCGCACCTACGACAACCTATCGATTTATTAATTTGTAAGGCGATTGACGCATCCAGTGTGAGCGGGCTTGAATTATTGAGCGCGCTCGTGTTTCTAATTTATTAAGCGGCGAAGAATGTCTTGTAAAATATAAATTATGCGCGGCGAGAGCTTATCGTTTTCACCCAAACAGTATATAAATCTCGTCCGTAACGAATCTCGACCTTTTGCTTTCGTCGATTGTTTATAGAAAAAGAGCGAATTGAATTTTTCTAGCACTCGTACGCGCGTCGATCGTCGATTAATTCATTCGCTAAACTACGACTCCTGAAAGCCTCGGGAATTACACGTCTCCGATGAAAAAAATTCAGAGTACAAAAGTACAGTTAATTTACACGGAATCATTATCCGTTTTTCGAAGGAGACTCGGCGGCGGCGGCGAAAAAAAAAGAAGAGCAGCTCTCCAAGTGGAAAATGAGATCGGTGGCAGGTAAAAGAGCGAGAGGCCGCGGCCGCAGGATCGTTAAGAATTTCTAACGAAAGGCTCCGTGCGCCGGTGCTTACGGCGTGACAGTACTCGAGAGTCGAAGGACTCAATTTAACGAAACTCCTGCGAAGCTGAATTCCCGTCAATTACGCCGGTGACGAGCCGTAGGAGCAACGGAGCTCTCTCTCTCTCTCTCTCTCTCGCGAGAGATCTCCTCCGTGTGGCGACGCATCAAAAATAGAATCGTCAGCCTCCTCTCTCGCAGCTCTTCTCGGTACGAGCCGACTTGGGTTATAAGGAACACACTCGCGTTCGGGGCGTTATTTTCTTTTTCCGCGCCATGCGCCTATCTCTCGCCGGGAAAGAAAAATTTCAAATCGTTAATTCCGCGAACGAGCGGAACGAGGGAGCATTCCGAAGCGCCGCGGAACAAATCACGGAATCGCCACTTGCGGCGGCCGTTTATCCTCTCTCTCTCTCTCTCTCTGCTCTGCTCTCGACGTCCCGCGCAGAAGAGAAACGACTAGTTTTGCCGGTCGCGAGGGCTAAATGATTCTTGAAATTCTTGTCACTCGCCGCGCGCGCGCGCGCGGATCGCGTGTGAGACATCGGGATCGGTTCCGCGAACCATCCGTAACACCTATCTCCCGCCGCTACTTCCAAAAGGAAGCTTTTCTTTCCCGGCCGCTTTGTGGGCTCTCGTTTTTTTTTTGTTTTTTAAAAGGCAAAGCGTCCATTATGATTTACGTCGGACTATACACACTCTTGGTAAGGCCCTGTAATTTCACGCTCTCCTTCTCCCGACGCGCTTTTTCGGATGTATATCTCATTGCGCGCGTTTTTCGACTGCAGTTGCACACGGCCTTTTTTTAAGGGCTCGTTTGGCTCTCTCGTTCTGTCCTTTAACGAGGAGATTTTTCGCTGCGTCTGTCTTCCGCGGAAGCGTCGAGAGGCGAGGCTGTACCGATTCGTTGAAAAAAACGCAAAGCGAAACGCGCGCTAAATTTCTATTGCCGAGTCAGTGCGAAACGCAATATTTTGGAAGTACGATTATGAATCGGATTGTAAAGTCGTTGGCACTGTATGAATAAAGTTATGTTTTTCTCTTCATTATGAGCGTATTCACTAGTCAATCAGCTTGACGTAAACATCTAGACATAGACTCTGGACTCGTATGAGTAGAGCCAGCCGTTGTACGATAGCGTTTATCTCGTGATACTCGAGACAGTTCGAGTTCAATGAAACACACAGAAATTTAAGACGATTTAAAGTGCAAAAAAATGCTTGCAAATGCGCTTTTTCGATAGATTTGCGCGGAAGAGCGGAGGTTAATTTATAAATTTAAAATTAAGCCTTTACTATGAATTCTGGAAAATTATTAAATATATCCATACCTCGTGTAAACATTGAACGCTTGTCCTCGACATGTAATACATGTAACACACGTTATTCTTGAAAATAGCTTCGATAGCTTTAATTTTTGACTTGCAACACTTCCAAAGACGATTAATTGGAAATACGAAGTGAATCAAATAGTTTCCAAGCCTATTCCAAACTCAAACTTTGCTTTACCTCGACAAAACACTTACTTCATTAAGCAGACATGCTTAGAAAAACTAAATCATTTAGGCAAAGCCTAAAAGCGAGGTCTAAACCAGTTAAACGCGACGGGGAGAAATTGAACTCTGACTCTACTGTGCGCCGTGTCCCGAAGCCGGCGATCCGTCGGTAAACTGCCGGCGCTCCGATCGCCTCGAAGCTCCTACCTCGGCGAAATTTCACGATAATCGGAAGAAAGTACAATAGAGCGAGAACGAACGCGAGTAGCCTTAATTCTAAGTGGTTGAATGAATGAAGTGTACACCTACCCCCCTGATGGGCTGCGCCATGAAACTCCTGGCCGCGCCGGGGAACTCTGCGTGCTGAGCCACCGTAGCTGCTGTATTTTCCCCGGTCGAACGACAAGTGGCCTCTCCTTCCTCACTCAATAACACCTTTTTTTTCTTCTTTATTGCACTCTTTCTGTTCGCTTCTCTTCACCCACCGAGATTCTTTAAATTACGATATTATTATGTTCACTGTCAACACTCGCGCTCGATATATTCCGGTCCCGTCGGAACCTCGGTCAAGTGCGAAGAGAGGAGAAACGCGCGATTATCTGTCGCTCGACGAACGCTGCTGCGAGAGACGCGATCGAGTGGTTGCCGTCGGCTAACGTCCGTGACAATCCGCCGGGTAGAGAGGATGAGCCTTTTGGCACTACGCGCTAAAAAGCGTGAAACGCTGCTGCGGGAGGAACGAGGAGCTGTGCTGTGTCCGTCTGTGCCTTTGGCGTCAGTAAAGATCTGCGGCTCGCCAAGACGACGACTTCGAGAGCAAAGATTCGTGCCTCCTCATCCTCGTCGATCGACTCGAGGCTCTACCTCGACGAGATTAATCGGGCTCCTCGGGAGGCAGCGAATACGGTCCAGGCCTCACAGGTCGGCTCGCATATCACCACGAGATCGACGTGTGCCTCCCCTTATCCCAGCAGGCAGCGCTCGAAATCACAGGAAGCTGAAGCTGAAGCTGAAGACACACGCGGCACGGTTGAAGACTGAGTCGCGTGGCCGGCTCGACTGGACCCAGGTATATCCACTGGTCTGTGCATAAAACCTCAGCTGCCGTGCAGGTGGCGTTAGACTGCAAGCCGAACGATCCAACGACTCAGCCGGGAAAAACAGAGGGGCCTCGAGAGAGTCGAGAGGCCCGCGGCTGACGACGACGACGACGACGACGACGACGACGACAAAGCTCGGACGCTCGAACGCGGTTGGAAAAAGCACACGAGGGCGACGACTGCGCGACGACACGACGGTAACGGAGATGGTATACAAGAAATGATTACAAACGACGGCGGCACACGACCGGGCCCGTGCGTTTTCTCAAGCGAGCGAGCGGTTTAAGGATCCTGCGCCGTCCGCAGTCGTTCGCTAACTGTCAATCAGCTCGAGCTACGGCGCACGGGAGTGGGAGGCACGCCTGGCACGCCCAGAACCGGCCGACCAGTCCCAAGCGACTCCGCCCACCGACCCTGGCGCCACGGCGGTGGCTCGACGAATAACAGCCCTCCGCCATCGTTCGCCTCGAAAGCGCCCGCCGAGCTCCTCGCCCTCTCTCTCTCGCACTCGGGCAGCCGAGCCCGGGAGCGAGGAGGACGCAGCGCCGCCGGCTTCTCTCCGGCGGAGGCACAGCCCGCGCCGCCTGCCGGCCGAAGCCACCAAGCTCCCCGGCTCCGGGAGAAAGGGAAGGAGAGATCGCCGGCTCTCAGTCACTCCAAGGCTTCGGCCGAGCGGCCCGTCCTCGTCTCTCGCAAACCAAAGCTCTCCGCTCTCCCACTCCCGACGCCGACGGTGGAAGAGAGCCCGCGACGACGTATCCCCGGCGCCGCTGCTCGCCGAGGCACACACGTGTTTTCCTCCTGCCGTCGCATCGGCACCGAGAGACGACGATGTGCACTCGATGCTCCGCGGCGACGGCGGACACCGCAAGGAGATCGCTGCAAACCCGATATATCCTGTGGGCCTGCACTTGCCGTGGCCAGAACGTTTGCCCGGGCGCTCTTTTTTTTTTCTATCGAATGGTGTTGGCACTTGCGGAGAGGGATGAGATAATGATTTACGAGTGTATTTAGTGCTTGTAAAAAGGGACGAGCAGTTTTTAGGGATCTCTCTGTGGTGACGGGAAAAACTGACTAAAGTCGTAAAACGGTTAGGCGGCTGCTTTCAATTTCAAATTCCCGGATAAATTATATGTCGATATTGCTGTACCTCGCTTATTTGGTTGTGCAATTTAATAAAACTGTTTAATGCGAACACTTGCTGTCGGTATTTATAAGCAACGTAAGTTTTGACTTTCTACTCTGGCAATAATGCTGCATTTCTTTGCATAACGACTCGAGCAGTGTATTTTAATTTCTGACAAAGATATTCCACTGTAACGTTATTCAATTTACATTTAGGATCATTTCGAGTAATTCGCAAACAATTATGCTAACGTGTTAAAGATTGGTTGTATAAAAAATTAATGAATTTACAATAAAAATCTTTAAAAAGACAGTGCCACATAACTAAAATTTTACATTGTAAAAAAGTTTTATCTAAATTTTCTAGTACTAAATCAGTGACGAATCTACGTTTATATCAAAATTACATAAATATACATACAAACGCGAAAATTATTATCATAAACAAGCTTGCATCCTCGCTAATTTCCCGAATAAAACCGAATAAATTCTCAATCGCGTTATCAGCCCTCGAAATTGGTTCGTCCGTCGCTGCTCAAATAAAATTGACACACAACGAGGAGCCCTACAGTTTCGACACGAAAATTACACGGCAAATAAAATATCCCTTATATACTTTCCACAAGTCATCGGGGCAAGAGAGAGAAAGAGAGAGAGAGCGGGGCACACGCGCGTCCGAAAGAAAGCGATATCGCGCATCTCGCAAACAATAGCCGAGCAATAAGTGGCAGTCAGCTGATCGCTCGCGTCGGCGGGGGGGTATACATATCGGGGCGCCGCCGCCGCCGCCGCCGCCGCCGCGAGAGGAATTAGGTCGCGAACGCGCGCGGAGCTTCGAACTTTGTATGGGTATTCAGCTCTCGGGGGTTGGCTGCTGCTGCTGCTGCTGCCGCTGCGGCTCCGGGTGAGTAATAGCGCTCTCGCGCCGACGGACCGACACGCGCGCGGGGGAGGACCGCCGGCGCGAGCTTCGGCGCGACTGTCACCGACATCACTCAGCTTTCTCTCTCTCTCTCTCTCTCTCTCTCTCGCTTGCACCCGCGCACGATTTTATGACTCGCGTCCGGGACCTCTCTCTCTCTCTCTCTCTTTCTCTCTGGTTTGCCGCGCTGCAGCTACGGGGGAGAGAGAGAGAGAATACTCGCCGCCTGAACGTGTATTGGACTTTTGGCAAGGGAGCGCGAAACTTGGCCTTGAAGGTCGATTGCATTCGATGTGCTTCGAGCCGCTGCAGCTGATTGCTTTATTGTACTTCGGTATTTTCAAGTGCACGTGGGCAGAAAGCCGGCTTGTTTATTGTATTTTTTTTCGATTATTGTTACACGGTTAATTCTCGAGGTATTTTTGTAATTTAAGAACGAATAAAATTATATATCTGTAAAAAGGCCGGTGTATTTAAATGCTCGACGTTTAAAAAAAAGTGGAATTGCACGGTGGGTCAAAAGTACAAAACAAAACGAGCATAAAATTTCGTTTTGAGCAGATAATCCACAAAGTCAAAACTATATAAAGCAGCGGCCGCCGTAAAGCCGAAATCATGTGTTAAAAACGTGTGAAGTATCCCGAGTATACGTATACATAAACCGGCCATAAATTGTAGTAGAAATTTTGGAGGTTTATACACACTTATCCGGAAACAGTAAAAGCCAGGTAAAAGGAAGGGCAATAAAGGTTACTAATTCCATTGGGGTTTATTAACTAGGAGGACTTTTGGCACTGGATCGTTGTACGCAGTGCAGTTATAGCCGTCCGGACACGTTGTCGGCCACTTAGCAAAGGGCCTTGCCTGAGCCGGGCCGCTTCTAACCCAGTTGTTTCTCTATAAATCACTTCCCAGCTGGAGAGTGGCAGGCATCAGCTTTTACCTTTGCCTTCCGACAGATGTCGATATGCTCTTGACCGTCTATGGCCTGCTTATAGCCGATGCTACAAACTCTCCGTTTCTCTCTTCCCCCCTCCCCCCCCCTCCCTCTCTCCCTTCAGGTTGGTAAAAATGACTTTCGACCTTGGCAGGGAAGAGCAAATGTTTAGGATGAATCTTTGCTCTGTCATAACAATGCACAAAGCTGGCGCCTATGACTCTGCAGGCCTTTACGATGCATTTAGGATCGTTGCCGACGGACCGACGGTTGGGCAAACTTTCGCAATGCGGCCGCTCGGTGGTTTACGTTCTGATGGAAGTCTTGTAGTGCGGAAACGATCTGCGTTCTTCTTCTATAATGATTTTTGAGTATTAAGCAATCTTTGGTTTATTCGGAAGGTTTTATGATTCATAGGTATAAGCTTATAATTAGAGATGCGTCAGGATATGTATAATTCTTAAAATTTTGAAAAGGCACGTTTACGGTGAAAATAAAATTGCCTTTAAGCACTTTTATATTATTTTAGAAAATTGGACTTTTAAAAATCAATAAATTCATTTGAATGTCTCTTAATTATTTAGAAAATGTAAATGTACAATATTTTTAAATACAAAGCACGATAGTTTTCTATATGCAAATGACACTTTCAAAATTTTTTAAACTGATTCATTTGATAATTAAAAGAAGATAATTTTTTTTTTTTTTTTTTTTTAATTTATTAAGCCTTTCAGGTCAACTAGGGCCTATTTCAGCTTCACGTCAAGCAATACATTAATTTAGGTGAACAAAGGTAAGAAAGTTATATAGAATTACTAGAAATACATGATACAGAGAAAATACAGCGAAAGTACAGGATTATATAGCAAGATTACAATTGTTAAGAAAAGTTAAGATGTGCCGACAAACCTTTATATGTCTGGTTGGACAATGACCAAATCCACGCTCATTGGAAGGCAGTATTTTAATTTCAACAGAGAAGATAATCTGTCAGCTCAATTTAATATTTTGTGAACTGCATTTTTCAGTGTTAAACTTAGAATTACAAGTATACAAAAACTTGTCAATTTTCAATACATTGTATCTTTACAGCAATAGAAGACTAATTTTTTAAATCCAACCCGAACGCAGAACCCAACTAAACACTCTAATTATCGTCTGCGAACCCGCTCCATTTTACAAACCCTTAAATTCCCAACAGTATCTTAATCACCGCTGAATTTTCAACGATATAACCCACTCCTCCCGTGAGAGGCCGAGCTCTCTTATCACTCCCCGCGATTTTGACGATCGAACCAGCAATCCAGCCAACGATATTTACAAGGCTCCTCGCACAAAAAAGCGTCCTGAGCGATTTCGATCTTCCTCCGCGCCGATTTGAGCGAGCGCACACGCGAACGGGGCGCGCGCGCGCGCGCATAAAGTCCGCCGGGCGAAACGAAACGCAACACCGATCCGATTAGGCGCGTCGAATTACCCGCGGAGGGAGCCCCGCTTCTCTCTCTCTCGAGGTTACCGCGGCCTTCTTTTCCCAAGCGCTCTGCAGAGTCATGTTGTCATGTCCGCGCGCTCGGAGGCGTGCAGCCACACACACATACTTTGTAGGACAAACCGTTTGCCCTTTATTTTGTTTTACGCGTTCCACCGGAATATCGGTCGCTTGAAATTTTACGTTTTCTAAATTTTGATGTATCGTATATTTACAGTACCGAGATACTCGCGGCAGATATATAACGTTTGTTACCAAATACGCATATACATCCAGTCCGTCTGGACCTTCAAATCTCATCGCCGACTCGTTCCCCGGGCACTCCGACGCGGTGTTTATAAATTCGGTCTGCGAGGCCTCTTTCTCGCTTCTCCTCTCGCCGCGCTCTCGCGTATAGAGACGGAGATACACGCACGCGATATATGCGGAGCGAGTGTTGGAGGAACGATAAGGCTCGCGGCTGCTGCCTCTCCTCGCCGGTTGATTAATAATCAAAACACTATAACCGATTAAAGGTGGGGAACGGCTCGTTAGACGTATCGATAGTCATAATAGACGCTGGAAAAATATTTTTTGAAGCGCCCCGCGCGTGGAATGATAAATCGCTCCTCGTCGTTTTGTACACAATGAGGAACTCTGTTTGATTTGCTAATGTATGGGCGGCCGGGTATAGGTCGTTACGGCGCCTGAATGTTAGAATGCCTTTGATAGAGACTTAACGTTTATCGGAATCGGCTTGGTATTACTTAAGTCAGAAGATGCAGCATCGACTATTAATAGTGTCCGGTTGTACAAACATTGATGCGCTCTTGTGAAATGAGAAACGTTATTGCCTTATTAATCTAATGGAGTAAATTTTGCCATTGATAGTACATTATTCAGAGATATCGTGCAGACAAATCTGCAGATGCGCAGAAGATGTGCATATACGAAAGTGAGCAATAAAATTTGATTAGGAGTTAAAAGCTGATCTGGAAGGTATTAACTGGGCAACCTGCAATCGATCATACCGTTGAGAAACAAATGCGCACTTTTTACAACATATTGACAATGAATGTCATTGCCTAATTATGTATCAGCTGTTACCTGAATCTGAATTTTCTTACTGTCAGTTTCATAAAAGTACACAAACTATCGTACTAATGAATATAGAGTATTACAGAGGTTACGAGTAAACGTTGCAATTTCATACAAATAAAAATAGTAATTATAATACTCGCGTAAAAATCAAATATATGGACAATATATTGGAAGGGGCTATGAGCAATATATGCGAAATACAGAGGTTAGAGATTAATAACCAATTGGCAATAGTTTGGCAACGTATTGTTAAACTACATCATCCAACATATGTCCAATGCATATCTTACCCGAGAACGAAAAGTATGCCAAAAATGTCTACATTTCGGCCGGCGCACAATGAATGCCGAAAAATTCCCCGCGGCGGAAAGAAATACTTGTGTGAATCTTTCTCACTTGCTTAAAATTCATCTCGCCGGTAATCGCGAGGATAGACAAGCATCCGTAAGAAATTCCAGTGTGACTAAACTTTTTAGTGACTGACAGGCCAACTACATATGGGATCAAAACGTCGGGTCGCGAGGGTATCGCCGAGATCTCTCCGCTCGATGCTCTCTCTCTCTCTCTCCCAATCCTTTTCGCTTTCATCCTTGATCGCGATGAGACTCTCTCGGCCTGGGAGATGATGCATTGAGAAGCGGTGCCCTCTTAAAAGTATTAACAGCCACTGACCGCGTTGAACACTGTTCGCCTTGGATTTATCTTGAGAAACTTTCGGAAAGGTTCTAATTCCTTATTCCGCCTTGGCGTCTTCGTCCCTCTCTTTTTTTTTTTTGACTTTATCAAGATTTCAAAAACACGTGTGGATGAATAAAATTTTATTTGGATTAAATTTGAAGTTGAATTAATGGCGAGCAATTTTTTAAAAGTTTTTTTCTTAGGTTTGTACGAGATTTTTTTTAAGCGGCAGTGACGCCATTGATAGTGGCTTAATCTTAATATAGACGTGCATAAGCTATTTCATTTACATCTGGATTATTTAATTTCCAATAAAATAAAATTCGAAAAACAGTTTCAAAATTAGGTTGAAATTGTAATAATTATATTTTTAAATCCCCTCTTTCTACACTTTAATTTTGATTTTATCTCAGAACAACTGTTTTTATAATAGAGCCTCGGCAACGTTAATGAATCCGTTAAAACGTGTTTTCACTTAACTCTAATATTATATAAATGCTCCTGCCAAAAAGGAAAAAAAAGTCACGCGTTCTTAGGAAGGAGTAGTGTGTATGTGTGTGTGCGTGTGCGCGCGAGAGAGAGAGAGAAAAGTCTTGGTGACGGTAAAACTGCTTCTAGCTCGAGCTACTTTATCTCCTCCGGAGCCGCTGCCGAGCCTCGAGGCCCGGCTAGATGCATTTCGTGTAAGGTCGAGCCATACATTCTCCAAAAAGACCGAATTACCTGCCCACTTGTCCGCTCCGCCGCTCGTTTTCCTCATTCTTTCTCGCACTTCTTTGCTCTTTGCCTCCCGCGCGGCGCCCCCCGACTCGCCTTCTCGAGAATATACGCCTCGGAAAGAAAACACCTCGAAAGGCGCGCGCGCGCCCTCCGATATCACTATTTTTTGCCACCCGAGCCCCGGCATATGCACCTGGAATTTTTAGACGGAGTGCACCTTCCGACAAAACCTTGCGGACGTGCACCGCTCTCCGATCGCCTTTGTCCATTTTAATTTTATGCTCTGTTTTATAGTAGATCGCGTAAAAAATGTCCATCGCTTAAGATCGCTTCTTTCGATTGAAATTGTAAGAAAAAGTTGCCTGCTTGTAAAAAAAGGTACAAATTATCTGACGGATAAGCCATTTAATTTTTTTCCTATCTATTTACTAATTATAGCTGTCACGTTTTAATACGAAAAGTATGCATCCGTAAATGCTTCGCGCGTTTACGAAGATACTCTTCAAAGGATTTTTCGCACGAGCTCCCGATGCAAAATTCTTTCGAATCTTGCGCATTAAAATAACAGGAAAGCGGTCAGATACGATCTTCCACGTGCTGTTGGCAATTACCTTTAAAGATCATGCGGTTAGTCTAGTTATACGCTTAATGCAATTATCATGGCAAATTTTGCGTTGGCACGTATATATATAGTTCACTCCCGCGTGCATCTTATAATTACACACCCGCGCTTATTTGCACACGCGTGCTGTCGTGTAATGAACGACTGCACTGTAAATATTCATGTAATTAGTAAATAAATAACGCACGCGAAGAGTTTTTAAGACCTCCCATTAAACATTAATATCTTTAAAAATGTATATGCGCTGGCAACTCCGAATTAAACGAGGCTACCGATACCCCATTTTAGTATCGTTATTTTGACTAAATATGAGCGAGGTTAAAGTATGCTTTGTTTATTTTTTACATCCTTGCGAAATAAATTATAGTACGCTAATTTTAAGATTAAAATAATATACAAATTTAAAGGATTACATTATATATTGCACAAACATTATGTGCCAGATTTTCATGCGATCATAATAATGACATTTGAAAGATTAACCACAAATTTATGAGCATGCATTAAGCAGAAAGGAAAAAAGAACTTTTTATCGGGTTTTTGCATCTTATGAAGATTGAAGTATTAACTTCGAATGATTAAAGTAAAAAATCGCAAAGGCATTTTTTACAATTGTAAATCAGACGGTAAAGGAATATTTTCATTGCACGCAACGACAAAAGTATAGTTTTCATTAGAGTAGTCCTAAGCTACCTGTCGAGAAAAACTTTTTCATGTACAATCAATACTATACTAAAAACAGTAGTAATAAAATAGTAGTAAAATTGAAAAATATTGTTAAACTTGCAGAGTAAAGAAATTATTAACCGTTTTAATTGCTCGCGAAACTTCGCAAGCACACCGGCAGAGATTGAAATTTTTAGATGAAACGTACTCGTTAACTCGATAAAGCAAGGCAGTACGGACGCTTTTCCTAAGTCAAACAGATTAATGCAACGCATATCGACACAAGAATGCCGAAGATCAATGTCAGCGACAAACGCCAAGAGTATATATACGTCCGCCTCGAATCTGGTCCCGTATAATTAAAGGATCGCTCGAAAACCTCCCGAGTCTATCATTACCGAGGAATTCGACACTCCTCGGCCTCGTTACAGCGGACGGGGGGCAGCGACTCATGACCACCGCCGTGCGAGTCGCCTAATCGGAGGCTTTTCACCGCGGCCTCGCGCGCCCGGGGAAAAAACCCAGACAGGCTCCTTCTCTCCATCTCTCGATCGCTCTCGGCTTCGCTCGATCCGATCTCTCTCCAGAGCGAGAGAGATCTACAAGGAGAGAGAGAGAGAGAGACCCTTTTACCGGAGCGATCGGCGCGATTCTCCAGCTTTTAGCCACTTCGGGTTAACGTTTCACGCCGCGGCAGCAGGAAGATGCCGAGTCACCCTGCCGTCGCGGGGAAGGAGTTCCCTCTCTCTCTCTCTCTCTCTTTTTCTCTCGCATACTTTCTTTTTCTCGCCGCGGCCCCGACTCTCCTCGAGGAGAAAAGAGACAGTTCGACGCCTCTCGATATCTCGTCCCGAGACGAGATCTCGGCTCGTTACGCGAGGTTATTGATTATACACCTCGTAGGCATTGCGCGGCTATTTTTTTTTTTTCTTTTTACTCCCGACAATGCTCTCTCGCACCTTTTCAAGAGCGCGCCGAGAGCTGTGGGAGCCTCCAGCTTCGAGTTTCGGTAAGCGTGTTCCTTCTCTTCTACAGGTGAAACGATACATGAAAAATGAAGGCTCTCCGAGGCGTCGCTGGATTTATACGCACCGACGGAGAGGAACTCTCGTCTGTTTGTTCGGCTGGCTTGCTTAATCAATGTATAGGCTTCGTGTGTGAAATCTAGCGCCGAATAAGCTCATTAATAACTGCTCAACGATCCCGTCTTTTGACTTCTTCGACATTACTAGACATCTTTATTTCAAGCGCTCCGAGGGTTTGATGATCTCTTGCTGCGCAATCATTGCCTCCTGCGTTCTTGCCTAAGCCAACCGAAGCGGCACCGCTGCGCGTACTCCGTACACTCAAATTACTCCAATTATAATAACGTATTTCTTCGCAACAATGGAGCGAGGTGTTCTATCGCCGAAGCAAAACAGCAGCGCTCGAGCTATTTTAATTCCCGATGATAGGAGCACAATATCTATTACATAAACTCGCATCGTACGATCGGTATATACGCTAGCCACTAATAGATCGTTCGAGCCAAGACATAACTCATCCGGGACATAAAAATTACCAGGCCACGAGAGCTAACGGCTCCACGGATATTTCGCGCCGTAGCCGCTGCCATTGGTCGATCGGCGAAATATATATATATATCCCGAATCCGCGCTTAGGAATCTCGCGAGCAACAGCAGCAGCAGCGCGCCAGAACAACGAAACGAGCTCGAACGAGAGCGGGAAGGTAAAAAAAAAGGGCTCGCTTTCAAGGTTTCCGAGAGGAGCGAACAACCGCCCGGAGGAGGAATCCCGGGCGAGTGACGCTGCTCTTTTCCGACGTAGCTCTCTTCTCGCGCACACGGCTCTCTCTTCATCGAGGTTGATGGCCATCGACGTGTCCGCGCGGCGATCCGGCGCTCTCTCTCTCCCTCACGATCGATGTGAAAAAAAAAATGTATAATCCGTCGCGTAATACCCGAAATCGAGCGCGCGCTCGAACGAGGATGACTCGACGGCCGAATATTACCCTATCACCGATATTAATTCCGCGCCGTCGAGCAGCGAGTATTCCTCGCGGATACGTACCTTGGTCCGAAGGCCTCCGCGGCGCGCAGCGACGCTACTCTCGCGAGTCCCCGTGCGTGCGGCGGCGGCGCGCGTGGCCAAGGGACTTGAGATGTTATTTCGGTTATTTACGAGATGTCTCGGGACAGGTGACAAGCGCCTCCTAAACGACCGCAACGCTAACTCTCTCTCTCTCTCTCCTCCGGTCGGGCGCTGTTATAAACGCCGGGGGCGGAGTGTGTGCACGCTGCGGACCTCGCGAGACCTCTCTCTCCCTCTCTCTCTCTCTAACTCCCTCTCCATATACACCCCGTAATTATGCGGATGGTGAATTATGGCGAGGGAGAAAGAGAGAGAGAGAGAGAGCACGCGTATGCACTACGTGCGCTATTTTTGCGGCCGCAGCCGCCGGTGTTGCGCGCGAGGACGCGCGCTTTGCGGCTTGTGTTTATTAACGCGGGCTTATAGATGTGCCCGGCCTGCGGATCGGGAGAGGGAGGGGAGAGCGGCGACGGAGTAACCAAGTTTTTTCGCGACTTTATGGCTATTGTCTTTTACGGCGAGAGCGGGATATAGGCTCTTCCTCTCTCTCTCTCTCTCTCTCTCTCGGGGCCTCTTTTATGAGATGATTAATCATCGAGCTTCGATTTTCAGGCTGATGGCCGGGTCAAGATTATTTGTATATACGCTCCGAGAGCACTGGCTTTTGAGTAATAAATTTGCGGAAGGGTCCGCTCTTTTTTTGGCCTTTAAGTGCAAGAGCGAACGCGCGCGCGACCCTGCGGGGCCTTTTTTATATGCACCGTTAAAATTTTTGAATCGGGTTTAATGCTCGCGCGCGTTCTCGTTACGATCGTTAAAAAAATTTTTTATAATGCGCGCCGCAATAGAAATTCGTGAATCGCCGAGATGCGCCGTGGCTTGTTATGCTTTTCAATATATAAAATGACGATGAGAGTGCAGACGCGCGTCTCGAATAAAGGCGCGCGAAGGGGCTGTTTTAAAAAGCGAAGAGCGCGCGCGAAATGATTTGCATGGGATTGATTTTCGGAATGCTCTAATTCACCCGGCAAATTAATAATTCAGCCGGCGTAAATCTCTGCCTTTATTACGTTATTAGCCCGAATGACTTAACTAATTCCTTCATGACTCCGTAGAATCCTCGCGCGCGGTTGCATCTCCAATTCTAATAAATACACAAGCTGACCGGCAGCAGCAGCAGCCGCACGCCTCCAGATCCAGCCGCGATAAAGCTCTCTTGCACAAATGAGGATTCAATCAGGGCTTCTCCCTTCGGAATAATAAGTCCGACCGGAGGAGCAGAGGTGGAAACAAGTGGATTCGGTAAAAAGGGAGAGAGAAAGAGAGAGAGAGCGGGAGGAGTCGCGCACACAAAAAAAGCGGCTGCCTCCGAGCTGCACGCCGCGCGTCAGTCAGCCAGTCAGTCAGTCAATCGGTCCGTTAGGACGCGAACACACTCGGTCACACGCGGCCGGACATTATCGCATTAAATATCGACAGGCGGCTTTCAACGAGAGCCCGAGAGCTCCTCCAAAGTCTCACGCGTGCGTGCACAAGCCTCGAAAATCGGCCTGAAAAATTCTCCTCTCCTCTCGCTGCATCCGCTGCGTCCATAATAGGCTTGGGCCCGGCTAAGCCTCTAATTCCTCTAACCTCTCTCTCTCTCTCTCTCTCTTTCGCTCTTTCTCGGCCGAGGAGAAGAGGAGGAGGAGGAGGAGAAGGAGGCAGAGCTCCTTGGACATCGAGAACGCAGTTCCCATAGATTATTATTAGAATGCGCGTCTGCGGGGCTCTGCGCACCACGCGCAGGTAGATGGACACCGGTGTGCTGCTCCGCCTCGCAGAGCCACTTCGCGGCAAGCTGGTGGGGGAGGTTTCCGAAAGAGAAGAATAGAAAAGGGAGCCGCTCAGGTAGGGAGGAGAGAGAGAGAGAGAGAGATGCATGGCTTTTGATCGAAGGCGCGCGACCGAACGATCTCCTACTTTGCTCCTCTGTATCTCCGCTTCTTTCTCTCTCTCCCTCTCGGCTTTTTTCCTTTTTCTAGATATATACCTGAGCGGATTCAGCGGCCGTGAATATAATCGAGCGACTCGTCGACGTCTGTCGTAAGTCAGCGCGTTTTGCCCTGGATTCTGGCGGCTATACGCGTCATGGGATCTTTTCGATATTTATATATATATATATATATATGCTGCCTCGAATACTTTCGAGATATACTATTTTGGCGAATCGCCAGCTTGGGGGCCAATGACGAAATTTAACGGGATCGAAATTATGCGCATATTTATTTCATAAAGAATTTTAATTTCAGCCAATATTTAACGAAATTTATATATAATATGAAACGGCGATTAGGCCAGTGTTTATACGCATACGAAATTTTCATAATAATGATGTAAAACATTAAAGATCATTTAACAGAATATTCTTAAACAGTCCGCGAAAGGGCAGGGTAAGAACGATAATATATGTACATCCAA
Source organism: Ormyrus rosae (assembly GCA_035047165.1). Classification (NCBI taxonomy): domain Eukaryota; kingdom Metazoa; phylum Arthropoda; class Insecta; order Hymenoptera; family Ormyridae; genus Ormyrus; species Ormyrus rosae. Next base: position 18,742,422 of record JAWWML010000052.1, on the reverse strand, counting down.
CTCGAGGCGAATGGATCTCATTACGAAAGAAAACGTTGCGCGCGCGGCATCATTAAAACGTACTTCATCGTCCGGGCTGATATATCCCGCGCGCGCATTAATCACGTGGCGCGGCGCGCCGAGCGCACGAGCCAAGGAGGATGCCCTTTTGAAAGCCAAAGGCGACGAACTTTCCCATTTACACTTGTAAAATAGCGAAAGAAGTACACGTACGCGCCCTAAATCACGCGGCGGCCGCGTTCTCTCTCGGGCGCCGCGAGATTTAGAGGTTTAAGGTTATGAGATACGGATTCGGGATAATATTTATAAGGTCCCGGGCGTACTGCGTCGCCGCGACGTTTCGAGGCTTTCTCTCTCCTCCGTCTCTCTTTCGCTCGCCGGTCGGTATAAATTCTTCGCTCCTCGACGCGGCCGGCCCGAACAAATCAGAAATTCCGGCCGCCGCCGCGGGGAGAGAGACTCGAGGAGGAAACCGCGAGAGCGAACCTAGCCCGAGAGCGAGGACAAAAAATATTCGCCGATGATCGTACACGAGAAATGTTAATCTAGCGTAGAAAGCGAAAGGGTTCGAGCTTCGAGATTTTTCATTCTGTTCCTCCTTGTCGTTTCGTTCTCGTTCTTTTCCTCGCTCTGAAAATAGTTCTTTTACGTATCGTTTATCGTCATCTTCACGCCATTCTAATATGCTCATACTTTAGTCTTCAGGTTAACCTCCAGGAAATGTTAATCCAAATTTTCAGTAATGTTCAGCTTAGAATTAATAGAGGAATATCACCGATTTGGCGATAAAGTAACAGACCTGTTAAAAAAAAATCCGGAAAATACATTCCTGCATCAAGCGGCGTCCCGGGGATACGATGATTTGGTCGCTTTTCTTCTTCAGCGTGGCTTCAATCCAACGTTACCCTACAGCAATCGGAACAAGTCTTTGCCCATACATTTCGTGGAGGATCCAGAGGTTTTGAAGGTGTTTATTCGCATGTGTCCGGAGACGATCGAGGCACCGGATAATCAGGGCTGGACGGTTTTGCACAGGGCTGTGAAAGAAACCAAATGGGACATTGTCAAGTTTTTGCTCGAAAACGGAGCGAATCCAAACCAATTCATAGTTGGAACTCGAACCACGGCTTGGAACATACACAATAGTAGGTACGTGAAGTATTATATGCAGAAGTACATGTGGGATGTGTACCGCGAAGACGCTAAAGCTTACATTAACGAGCAAAAGGAAAGCGAACCAGCTGATCCCGACGCTTCTGACACTTGGGACGTATTGGACTACTTGAGTTCTCCTTCGCTTGAAAACGAATTTAAATACCTTGACCATTACCTAACCTAAGTAAGCAAAGTGCAATATTTTCTGTTTAATTATTATTAATCATTCCTTATAATGCAATCGTGTAAATAACCGAGTGACTTATTTTATTTTCAGACGTCTCGAAAACATTTTTGTGCCATTCCTAGAGGTTCTAAAGCATTTAAACTACAAAAAAATCTGCTTGAAAACTGATTCTAAAACCGTGTATATATTGTACCAAGTACGTTTATAAAACCTATATGACATAAATAAAAATCTGTAAAGATATGTATTGAGCACAAAACGCGTTTGACGATTTCTAATTTCACATTCTCCTTTCGCAAACGAACCGCGGAGATTTGTCCCGTTTCGCAGAGAATAAGAGAGTGAGAGGGAGGGAGGGAGGTAATTTTTTTGGCCTGCAGTCGCTTAAAAACGCGCGACCGGTTATGTCTTCGGGACGCGATTTGCATCGCGTCGGATTAACGTCTGTTTGTGCGCGTCGTCGTCGTCGTCGTCGTCGTGGTCGTTGCTTCGCGTGGCGCGGAGAGAAAAAGACGAGCGGACCGCGGGCACAGAGAGAGAAAAAGAAATGCACCGTCAAAGGTCGAGGACTCGCGCGCGATTCACGTGCGCCTCTAGATATGCGCGCGGAGATGGAAATAAAAGTCGAAAGCCGCATATCAGCGGCGCAGCGAGAGAGAGAGAGAGAGAGAGGAGAATAAAAGGATGACGCGGCCCGAGAGGTGGAGGGTTACAAAAAAGACTAATGATACGAAATTTAGCGTGAAGGGATTTTCAGCCTTTTTTATTTCGCTGCCTTGAATGCTCGCGTTAAAGTGTTCCTCGTACGGTCGGCGTTAAATTGTGAAATTTCGTATTTATTGTGATGCACGTGAAAGTTGGATTTGCAATTTATGAATTTGCTGTTTATTGGTCGGAGGAGATATTGCGCCGAGTTATTTCTGTTGTTACAAGAAATTAGCGGGGTGTCTTCTTGCCTTTTTTATTCACTTGTAATAATTACTAAAAGGCATTGATATAAATCGTCATTATTACTGAATACTCGAGTGGATTGATTGCACGATCGGTATTATTTGATTTTCGTATTTTTATTTTGTAAAAGTGACAGAAATACGAGGGAAAAATAAACGAGCCCATTAAAATGTACATTTTTAAGTATAGAGAGACTCCTTGGAACCGGGGGAAAGTGCAAAAAAGACGCTTAAACTTTTTCGCCGAGTATCGAGAGGACATGAAAAACTAAAAGGACGCACGTTTTTCGGCGTGCGGCGTCGGGGGAGGGCAGAGGCGAAGAAACAGAGAGCCCCGGAGCATAAGTGGCGTGCATTAGTAAGTAAAGCCACCGGCAGTTGGCAGCAGTGCACGGCTGCATTTCTTCCGGTGGCGGTTCTGCTCTCCTCTCTCTCGCCTCCTCTTCTTCTTTTCCCTCTCGCTCGCGCCTCCGCTCCGGGGGCTGGCGTTTACTCTCTCTCTCTCTCTCTCTCTCTTTCCTGGCTTGCCGGCGAGGCCGAGGGCAAGGCGTCACACCCCCTTTTCTCTCTTTTCTGGTCGGAGCCTCCGACAGCCGGGCTATATCTTTTCGGCGGGCGCTTTTCTTTTTCAGCTGCTTGCTCCGATGCCAATTCAGCCACCGGCGCAGAAAAGATAAATCGCTTGTTTTGAACCGGCCCAAATCGCTCCCCGGCGAACCGCCCGCGCGCGCTCGCTCGCGTTTTAAGAAGGTGCTGAGACGCGGAAATAAAGTGTCTTGGATAGCCCCCGACGGTGCCGCGCGCGCGCGCGCGAGAGGGAAGAAAAAATGTATCCCAAGACTTATGGCCCTCGGCCCGTCCGACTTACCCCCCCGGGAAAATTCAATGACTTTTTAATAGTTGAGAAACTTTTCCGAAGCGGACATCATTTTGCCCGACCGAATAGCCGTCGCGACAATAAGAGTATATATTGCGTTTGCACGCTTTGACGCCGAACGACACGAAGGGCCAAAAATAGCGGCCGAGCCTTAAAGAAATGAAGAAAAAAGAAGGCGATGAATTTTGATTTTTACGCGGCGTCGGATGTATTTCCATATAATAACGAAGAATAAACGAAACGACCTTTTACCGGTAAGTTTAAAATGTTTCACAATGAGAAAAGTAGAATATTGCGGACTTTGTTGCGGAGCGCGCACCGGCTATTACAACGTTGCGAGTTACGAGCGATAACAATAATGTACATGCGTTTAATTGCCCGTACGCGTATGCCCGCCTTGCGTTTATTTCACGCCGCCCATGCGACGGCGGCGTAACGTACTCTCTCTCTCTCTCTCTCTCGCCCGCTTTTCTTTACGAGCGCCGGTAATTTCGCCGGTAATTTTTTTTTTTTTTTTGCGCGCGCGTTATGATACACACCGCGCGCTGACACCGAATTACTTTTTTATTCAATCCGATGGGGGACTTATCTCCGCGGGGCGCGAGCGCAATCGGCATACGCCGAGTTTTTTTTAATTAATTCTTTAATTAACCGGCGAACCGCGCGGATGTATAATATTATTTACGGCGTGTACCGTCGCCGAGGTGGCTTTTGTTCTTCCCCGATGTTTACCCATGACTGAAAGAATGGCGTTCTTTGTTTTTTAATTTGTAAGAATAATTTTTGGTCGCGCGTATACTTGCGCGTGCTGTAATGATAATATATTATTCATTCGTTTAGCAAATAAATGTTATTGTAAATCGTTAAAATAATATACGATATAACTTTATTGCGGTATTGAAATGTACATTTTGTTTCGCATTTGTAATAATCGTGCAAATTTCTTAATGAGATGCTTAATAATTGATAATATTACATATTTATGTACGTGAAATAATAAAGCCACAATAATAACATTAATGAAGTATTCTTTTAAAGAATTATTCAATTATCTATACTTGTTAAAGTTTTATATCATTTATAAATTCATTACTATTTTATTACTTTACTGACATATTTAATAGGAAAGCATTCTTATAGTAAAAATTCATAAAGATCAAATAGTAATTGGAAGTTGATTGAAAATAAATATAAATGAACACGACGTATAAGATTTCATTAAGTTTTGTAGAAATAAGAATATAATTTAAAAAACCTAATTGCGCTAATGGATAACTATAAATGTTTTTATTGCGTAAAATTATGTACAATTAAACAAAAATTACTTAGTAGCGTGCTTATCAGCAATAGCAACATAAAACCCCAAAAAATGGTAAATATTGCGTGAACGCATAAAAGTAAAAAGTGCCGCCATCTTTTGGCTAAAACGAGTATCAGTGCACACTCAACAGATAGTATAAGCTAAGTTTAAAGATTTTATTGATTAATCCTTTTTATTTTACATCATTGGTTTAATGTAACGTTAGTTATGATAACAAATAAACAATCAATCTGTTTTTTATTGAATAAAATAAATATTGCAAAGTACGTGTGTGATTTTAAAGCAACATAAAAGTAAAACATTGTGCGTATAATATATTTGCTTAATTACAATAATAAATTTGATTAAATGTTGCTTAATAAACTACAGTAAAAACATTATTAGTTTCATTTGTGCACTTTTTATTTTACGCTTGCGCACAGCAGTTCTTTGCAGTCAGTTATAAAAAAAAAAAAAACAGTTTATCGAGAAGGAATATTAACTTTATTATATTCTTGTGTTTATTATAATACTTTTAAACTGAATATATTCTCTAATGTTATGCACGGAAGATAATTAAGAGTTCACTTAATTAATTATGATCGAACCGTAAAGCAAACTTTAAAGTGACACTTGAATAATAATTCCCGTCCAATTACAAAGTTATTTTCTAATCATGATGGACGCATGCAATCTTTATCAATGATCGGACTAAAAGCGGGGTAGTTTCAATCTCGAATTCGTTACGACGTTACGTGGCCGCGCGCGCGCCGCGGTTAACGAAGCGAATGTCTCTTTCTTTTCTAGCCGTAGACGTAGACTCGGACGTTATACGAGGGACGTAAAATATTCATAACTTTTAGAAAACCCGTCAATATGCAAATGCGAATGCTAATCGCGCGGCGGGCTCGCGACGCCGCCGAAGGTTATCGGTCTATTAATGTTCATGTCTACGATATTCCTGTTTCTCTATTTTTAAACATCGCGCGCGTTTTCAATGTGAAAATTGACGGAATCCTGATGCGGAATTAATGTTTCGAGGCCCCCGAAAATTGTGAATGAACTGCGCGCGTTTGATGATCGCGCGGCACTGAAACTTTAATATGCCTCCGCTTGAAGCTAAAGTGCGCCGTGAACATTTGTTAGTTAGTTGCTTATAGTAAGTAATACAATAAAAACATGGCTTGTAACGGTCTCCTTAAAGTCGTTGTATAAATATATAATTCAACTGAAATGGTAAGTACATTGATGAAACGAATCCATATTATTATTAGAGTATTTATCAAGGAAAGCTGTATAATTATACTACTCTTATTATATTACCTGACTCCAGTAAAATTGATATATGCGTATTGCCTGTAATACGACGTTGCAATAGCATTAACGTTCGCAGCATGAATCTCGAGTACCTTATGAAGTATTATCTACGACGTAAGTAATAAGTGTCTATTTTTTAATTTTACAGTTTCACATTAGAAGCAGCAATTTTTAATAGATCACCGTATCCCCATAAAAACAAATTGCAAACAAGTACATAAAAGTCCCAATTAAAAATAGCCCGCGCGAACCTCTTTAAAAAAAGCAGCGAAATTAGCATGTAAATGAAGTAATTAAAAATCCAAGGTAAAACAATCAAAAGGTAATACAAGAATCCCCTCTCGGCAGGGCTCGGAAGCTCCCTCCGCGCAAAAGGCCCGGGCTTGCAGTTAGGCGGTCTCGCGCCTTGGCGCACCTCGGTTATTCGGCTTGTGTCTTACGCCCGTGCGCATTAGGCCGACAAGGGGAGGGAGGGGCCTCGCGAGAGTAAGGGCGATATATTTATTGCGTTTATTTATTGTCGACGTGCTCGTATTGCTCGGGAAGCGGCGCGCGCGGGTGCACCACCGCACGCCTGCGCGCACACTCGAGAGCACTGAAAACAAACAATGAGAGAAAGAGAAGGAGAGAGAGAGAGAGAGAGGAGCCGTCTGCCACCGTTTTGCGAGAGCGCGCGCAATGAGAAGTCGGCGCGCTGCGCCGCGACAAAGGATCAAAGCTGCCCGAATTGAATCCGCATTAAAAACGAAGGAGAAAAAACTCACCGGGACGGAGGAGTGGCCCACGAACGCCGCGATTTACGATGATACGTAGAAGCTTGTAATATCCGAGGCTCCTTCGGGCTTCTTCCTTTTTCGTTTAATATCGACGGCTATTCTTCGGCTAATAAACATGGCGAATTTTCGACGACGATTATTAGAGCCCCCCCCCCTCCCCTGATCGTTCGCTCGATTTTATATGCGCGAAACAAGCACGAGCAAGATCGGCTTCTTAATGCTGCGCTTTCGACTTCGGCCGCGAATAGGATGCAGCATTATTATTTTATGATGTGGGTAAACGGCGAGGTTTAATATATCTTGAAATAGGTATAGGACGCCGTGCCGAGTTTTGAGAAGTGGAAACCACTTTTTTTTTGCGAAATATGTCTTGTAAAAGCAATTTTAGGGAAATTAAAAGTCGTCGTTTTTTTGATGATAATACCTAGCTGGTGATTTTATACGCAGTAAAACTAAAATTATTAATTTCTGGCTGTTATTGCAAGCCAAGGATATTGACTTTTTTTTATTGACCTCTTGCAATAAAAAGAAAGGTGAAATATTTTTAGATTTCTGTAGAGCTTTTTTCGGGCGATCGCTTGCCAAATTCTGGGGTTGGCATGGATTTTTGGACTCCCGAGGGCATTCGAAATTTTCATTTTATCTCTTTCAAATAGTCATTACGGGAGAAAAGACGGATTTTCTTGGCTCGAAAAACGTACATTTCGATGCTTACCATTCGTGTTATTTCATCGCGGCAATGCGTTTTAATCCGTTTTACCGCGCCCAAGAAATACTAATCGAAAGTAAATTTTGGACGCGAGAGAGAGAGGTAAATTCCGCGCGGAAAATCGAAGGTCTCGGTCATTAGGCGGCTTGCGCAGGCCCGGATCTCTCTCGTCTGCATAAACATTTCTCGAGATAGGAGCTGCGAGTGTAAGTACATGAAACAGCAGCCGACGGGGTTCCATTACACGAGTCTGCGTCGGGGGCTGCGGCGCTCCACCGCATATCCACGGATAGCCCGGCAGCAGCAGCAGCGTTTGGTCTGCCGGTCTTCGAATGTTTCCATGCGAACGGGAAACCGCACATTCTTCAGCGGGACGCGAGCAAAAGGTCGTTAAAGTCGCGACGCGCTCGGTAAACCCTCTGGCTCGGCTGCTCCCGATTGGCCTCTCCCCTATCCTTCTTTCAATGGTGCACCGCGAACTTCCTTTATTTTATCCGCATCTCGTTGCGCTCTCTCAGCCCCGAAGGCGCTTCTTTCTTCCGAGGCTTTTGCTCTTCTTTTTCGTTTCTTTTTTTTTTTTTTTTTACCTCCTTCCACCCCTCTCCTTCCTCTCGCTGCGCGACTCGGATCGGGCCCTTTCACGGCACGTCACTCGTTAAATGCCTCCATCTTGCTGCGCGATGCGGTTGCCACCGCATAAATTTCCATTAGGCCGGGCTGCGAAAACAATGGGAGTGGCCCTATCATGAGAACGCGCCGCCGAGAAGGCAGGATTTACGGAAAGCTACGGACGGGAGAGAGAGAGAGAGAGAAAGAGAGATTGCCAAGAGATGGAAAATGGAGTGACGTATGAATGTATTAGAGGGGATCCCCGGGTAGCAGCTTGGGGAGATTGCCGTGAAATTGAAAGTCCTCGAGCGGCGAAACAATTCGAGTTTTCGCAATAATGAATATCATTTGCAAAATTTCACGTTCGATGGTTACCGGCCCGCAGGCTTCTCAGACTTTTGAAAGATACGAGAGGTCCGTTAATGAGACGGCTGATGTTTCAACTAGATTTTTTTTCAGATGCTAAATCTTTCCGATCGCATTAATTATACTTGATTTTTCGCGGCAATTAAGACTCGAGTCAACAATCCGTATTCAAGCAGTTACAAAACTACGTTCCCTATATCGAAAGTAGCTGCTTTTCGGTTATCATTGAAACTGCACCTATTCAACAGATAAACATCGAGATAAGATTATGCCGGATAAAACTCGTAATTTACAAACGTTAACTATCAGCGGGCAAATTGTGTATGCGCTCGGCTAACGACGCGCTAAACAAATAAAGCTCGCGCAAAAGCCCCGAGAGCCCGCAGTATTTAGCAATGAAATTAACGAAAAAAAGCTCGAATTCTCTTAACACCTTTAACTCCCGCGCGGCGGCGGCCGGCAATTACGAAAGAAAAATTAGCCGCGACGCCTGTAAGCGCGTGTACCGCCCCGCTCGGCCATCCGTTTAAAGCGCAGCGGCACCGCATTAAGTACCGGCTCGAGATACAGCCGGAGAAAAGAGAGCAAAGAACGCCGCCGAAAAAAGAATCCATCCGTAAAACGCGCGTCGGGAGCTTTGCCGCGTATAGCTTAAAAACGGGCCGCAAAATAATTAGTTCTCGCGCGGCGGCGAAGCGGGGGGATCCCCCCTCGAAGCTCCGAAGCTCCGCGAGCGAGTTTCTCAGCGCTAAAGCCTTCTGCTTGCTCGTTCTCTCTCTCTCTCTCTCTCGAGCACATCCCACCTACGTGCAAATAAGCTCGGGCGGCGGCGTATATAGCGCGAGATAGCGGCGTCGCCGGGAACGGTAGCACCGCCGGGAGATTAGGCTTGTTTTACAGCGCGCGGTAAAACTGTCGCGTCAAGCCCCGGCGTATTTAAAGCGGTTGCACACACGCGCGGAGGTTGAGCCGCGCAACCGAGAGAGCGCGCGGAATGTTTTATAACGCGGCGGCACATCGGATCTCACTCTCTGGCCTTCGTTACGCCTCGTGATAATGTGATAATACGAGCCGCTCGCCCGTGAAAGAAAAAAAAAGCACGTAATTAAGCCGTTCGAATGCGCGAAGCGGCGCTCTCGACTTGCGCGCCGCGCTCCGCTTTCGAGAGTGGGTGGAATAAGGAGGAGAGGAGCGTATACGCGAGCGTAATGTGCTTGTGTGCCGCGCTCTTTTTTTCGCGGAGGTGAATGATGATGCGGCCCGGCCGTTATTGATTTAAGGAGGAAATTATATGCGCCGAGAGAGAGGGAGAGAGAGAGCAGTCGGCGATATACTTTGTATGCGAATGTGCTCGTTCAGAGTTATACAGTTGTATGGCTAATAATGTCAAGTGTACTTTGATCAATGCCTGCTTCATTTGCATAATGTCTTCATCAATGTCTGGATAATAAATTTCATTCGAAGTAGAAACGTAGAGATGCGCCGAGCTGTTTATATACTTTTCGCAGACTGTATAGCTTCTCGCGACGGTCGTCAATGGAATTTATATAGAAACGTCGCGAGAAGAGACAGTTTTTTTTCGCTCGCGCACTTTGTTTACTAAAATAATAAAAAGTAATTAATCATTCGCCGATGGCAATTGTGTGCATTACATCCCAGAACTAACTGTACTCGATGGATTTGTACCAGAAATAGCTCGAGCACGTTTCTCCGAGAGCCTGCCGGAGAGCTCGCCCCGATCATTAATAAAGCAGTCCTTAAGCCAGACGATCCACTGGAAATTCATTCGGTCCGTAATGGTCCTAACAAGCGCGAGTCATCGGGGAATGTCAAAACGGATGTGACAATTCGAATTTCTCGCGTACGATTTTAAAGCGTATTATATGCCGAGAAAATTGGCCGCAAAAACGAAACCCGCTCTTCCCCGTCGAAAAAAAAAAAATGACTCCCGAGGGGCCACGCGCGTGAAAAAAGAAAAGCACGGCCGAAAGCCCGGTGCTATATATCGGCGAGTATTGTAGGCGCACCGCAAACCGGATAAGGATCCAGCGGGTGTGTGCGCGCGAGAGATGACAGGTGCAGGCGACACCTGCTAGGATCGACAATGCACTCTCTGCGCTCTCTCGGCGCCGTGGTTTCTCCGAGGTATAGGCCTTCCTTCCCTCTCCGACTTTGGTATAGACCTAATACAATTTAACGCATTGAATATATCCAGATCGTCGATCAATCCTGCCACGCTCAGACAAAATCTGACCGCGGACTGATGCGCAGCGCGGACACTCGGAGGGAAAAAGGGAAAAAGTATATATGGAGCCGCGCTTATAGAGCAGAGAGCGTTTTAGCTTTGGCTTCTGCCCTACGGACAACCCCCTTCACGGAGTGATATATGTGAGACGGGACCGCCTCGCGAGACCGGGATAATTCTGAATTATGTTTGTCCTCGTCTTCTTCCCTTGCCACCTTTGTGCAGGCCGTATCGTGCGCCTTTGTCACGCGTGCGGAGGGACTTGCCTGACTTTTTCTTTTTTTTTTTTTTCTTCCTTATACTTGCCACTCTTTATTTTTGTCTGCGTACCTTCCGAGCGTTTTGCTTCTGCGACGCCCTTTTTATCTCTCCCTTTCTTTGATACTTTTGATGCTTATCTGCGCCGCGTAAATCTTCGACAATTAATCGCTTGATTAGACACTTTTAACATGCGTCGTTTGGGGTGCCGTCATTTGTTCCAATTCGAAATCATTTTTCAGAGCATTACAGATTTACTATGTAAAAGTTGCAAAAATCAAAATTCCCGTTTGATCTTTCTGTTATATTTCGTTCCCCTCTCTTCTCAACGTAATCGAAAGTGAACGTCCAAGGGCCAATAAACCAAATAAGCTTAGATATTTTTTACAACAAGATCCAACTTAACATAGTAAAAAAGAAAAAAAAATACCGAAACTCGAAAAAAATCTCAGCGAGAAGCGAGAGAGAGAGAGAGAGAGAGGGAGAGAGAGGCCGACGAGAATGAAAGAGTATGTGTGCGAGCATTCGCCACCCGCTGGGCCCGACCAGATTCATGCGAGCTATCCTACAACATCTCAGCCTCTGAAACATATGCACGCGTCACACGCCATACCGCGAGCGCGCGCCCGCGCCGCGTATACATAAGACCCGCGCCACCCTCTCTTTCGGCTCTCTCCTTGCGCGGCTCTCTATCCGGATTCCTTCCTTTTGGAATACCGAGGACTTTAACGTATTATTCCCACAGTCGAGTTCTTATGATTTTTTGTAAATTCCAGCCGAAATGAAAAGCCCACCTGTCGTTTGTAATCTTCTTTTCGATATTTTCTGTCCGCGCGGGGTATTTCGTGAGCTGTAAGTATTTAAAGTAGTTAACTTAATTCCTTAGCATCTTAGAAACAGTTCATCTTAAACGCATAAAAATTATCATTCAATTTACATTAAGAAAACACTCGTAAATAAAACTTGAGGATCTCAAGCGTTATAGATACCTCTGACCCGCAATCCCATCTTTTAACACCTACTCGATCAAACGAGAAGTCGGCGCAAACAAATCCCGGCGGCCTCTAAATTCTCCACTTGGCATAATAATATTCCTCCGCTCATAAATATTTCCCATCTCGAAATTCCGCATAGCGGCAACCCTGCGTCAAACTGCAGCCGCGATCGTAGAATAAAAAAAAAAAGTCAACAGCATCCGCATATACGGGGGAACCGCTCTCTCTTCCCTACCCGGGCTAAAACCCCCCCGATGACACGGGAATCATCCCCCCCGTCCCCCAAGTTTGCAGCTCGTGCGTGCGGAATGCTTCCAACTCGGTATGCGCGCGCGTATCGCTTGAGAATCCAAGGACCGAGATCACTATACGGAATGCCTCGCCAGCTCTCTCTCTCTCTCTCTCTCCTGACTCGCTATGCGATTCGTCCCGCCAGTCCGGATGCCGCTCGACGAGCTATTGTCACACGCTTTAATGCGCGCCCCTAAACGCGGCGCGCGCGACTTTTGTTATTATTGGAATTTTGGGGACGAAGATCGCTCGAGGGCTGACCGGTATTGTCGCACGGGGAGAGATTGCGTGTTCGAGCTTCTTTCTTTTTTTTTTGGTTGTTTTTTTTTTTTTTAATGACTCTTGTCTGCTGCTCTGTTTGTTTGGGTAACGTTTCGCTGATGGATGGCGCGTTGTGAAACGGGCTGACTTTTATCCGACGCAAAACGCCGGGATAACATTAGTATTACAAAGGTGGTAAAAAGTAAATCTAGCACTTGGCTCGCTCTCAAGGCTAATTTTACGCCGAGGAATTTCAAGCGTGTGCTTGGAATTGCTCAGATTTTAACAGCTATTATCTGTACGTTTCTTAGGCTCGAATTACATTAATCTATTCATACGCGCATTTAGATTAAAGTACCTCGCCGTCTGGATCAAAGCGCGCATCAATCACCAAGAAACGCGATAATCGTCCATTAAAAAAAAAATGAAACCCAATCGGAATAACAATGAGCAACCTTTACGTCATCGTAAAAAAAAAGGACTAAAAAAAGCCCACATAATTACTTCTACGCGGCGCGCAGACGCATTACAAAAACAAACCGAGAGTTGCGCAAGTGAAACCGTCGAATTACCGAGCACAGAAAATGCTATTACTCTTTTTTACGCCGAACGCCGTATGCCCTCGGTCCCTCTCGCGTTAATCGCATAATAGCCCAGGAGCTCGAGCCTTTTTTCCGTCCTCTCTTTCACTCCGTCGGAGCCTGGTACGCGCAAAAAACCGAACGCGCCATCGTAATAACGTCGTAAAAATGGCGCTCGAAACGCAACAGCTCGCATGCGATTCGCGTTCCTCGCTTTGGGCACCACAGTGAACGCGTCCGACGACGAACTAGCCGCTCCCCCCCTTCCCGGTTTACGCACACAGTCGCGATTTCCAATTCCGTGTAACGAGGTTTTAATGTGATTTGTAGGTCGGCGGGTGAGAGAGAGAGAGAAGAGGCCTCCTCTCTTTCGAGTGGACCGACGCGACTGCGAGCATAAGCCTCGCGCTCTCCGCGCGCGAGCGATAATTTACGACGTCGTAACGCTCGTGACAAATCGTGTATGCAAACATTGTGAGAGAGTGAGAGAGAGAGAGCTTGAGCGATTCGGTAAAAACGGTACCTGACTCTCGTCGGCGGCGACGGTCCTCTCGCTCGGATCGCGACCCCCAGATCTTTTCTCGCCGTGTGTCGGCAAGCGTAATAAAATTTAACTGCCTCGACGCTCGGAGACTCTAGTATTTCCTCGCGCGCGAATCTCTGTTTCTCTCCTCTTCGATGTATAGTTTCTCTCTCCTCTCGATTCTATTTTCTTGTCTCTCCGACGTGCGCCCGGCGCTGGGTTCGTTTTCCGGCGGATGAAGAGTCGCGCCGGTGGTCTCGGGGTTGGACCATAAGCCAATCATTTGTATGAGTACGTCGTAAAAGGTCGAGAGGCACAAAGCAGCTATGCCCGTAAAATTCACGACGAATACTTTTATGCGTGATATTTCAGCGGCAATTGAAAAAGAATTTGTAGGGGTAAAGAATTATTGTATATACCGGGTATTTTTATTCGTCGTCGACGCAATTAGAAATTTAAATTGTACCGGGTTAAAGGGCTTAAACGAGGCTGCTTATGGAATTAGAGTAGTTTTCGGCATTAGATAACACAAATTCGTTTTAATGGACGCGGCCGAGAAACAATTTAACGAAACGGAATGAAAAAGAAAACAGATTGCCGGCGAGATGGCAAGAAAAAGATACTGGAAGATTAAAAGTCGTGTTCCCGACGCCGGGCGCGGGGACTAATTGTTATCGGGCCATTATAAAGTTGCACCTGCAACACAGTGTATAGCCGCATCGCTCGAGCGGCGAGTTAACTCTTTTCACGACGGCCCGGAGAGTCGTTTCCTCGTTTCAGAGTAATATACGGCCCTTTTATGACGAGTCGTTCCGCTCGTTTCTACTCATTTTATCTCTCTGCTCTCTCATTTTAACTCCTCGAGAGAGAGAGAGAGGACCTGCGAAACTGTTTTGTCTATAGGTATCGGCTTTTTTTTCCCCCCCCCGAAGCTAAACGCTTAACGGGACAAGTTCGCGCTTCGGGCTTCCTTGTTTTTCCCGGGGCATCTCGTATACAACGGCGTTACGGGCGCGGATATTATGGACTTTTAGGAACACGAATGGACGATTCTTATTGCCCCGAGTCTCGCTCCTTGCGTGCCGCTCCTCTCTTTTGTAAGCCGCGACGATAATCTACGAGCCTCGTCCGAGATTTTCCGTCGCCGTTAATGGGCCGCGGCTTGGCTTGACACGACCTCTCCGAGGTGGACATTTTTTTTTTCTTTTTTTTCGATGCGGGGAAGGCTCGGAACGGGAGAGAGGAGATTTTTCGAATTTATGGATGTATAAATGTTTGGACGAGCGAAGGAAGCAGGACAATAAAACGAGTTTAGGAAACTCTTTTCGCATTTGTAGGATTGTAATCCGTAAAGGTTTGACATCGATGGGTGTAATAATTTACATATCAGAAGTATGGATGAGCGTATACAAATCAACATAAAAAGGCGTTCCTTCTAATGACGAGATTTATATTCTTAATCAATTCATGTGTATTTTAATTGAAGACACGAAAGTACTAAATTAATTCAAAAATTAATTATTTAATATTTATATTTGATCATAAAAAAAATTACTGCAGTAACAAATTTCAAATTAAAGCATATTTTTGAATCGATGAAAAAAATGAAAAAGGCTATATCCGCATAAATTCGCAGATTTAAATAGAATCGGGTGAGACCGATAAATTCTTAGCAGAATTATAACAAAAGCAAAAATTTAAATTAGCCTATAAGTAATAAAATATTTTTACGAGCTCGTATAACGATTTTTTTCTTCGCTTTTAATTCGATTCTCATTTTACGAGAGAAAGAGCGGCTCGCCCGTAGATCGGGCCAATCTTCTCGGAAATCGAATTTAAATATGACAGAAATCAATGACATAAAATCCGAAAAAATTCATAAAGACAAAAAGCGCGCGTCCAGGGCGGGGACTATATATACAGCCACCGAGAAAAGGAGCGGAGAATATATTCGGCATGTGTGTGCGAGAGAGAGTCGACAATCGAACTCGCGCTCGCGCATATATTCAAAGCGAGAACGTGGGCGAACGTTAAAAAACCACCGGCAATATCTGGCGAAACGCAGGCAATTCTCCCCCGCTTCTCTATCGCCAGCTTCTACATATTCATGCGGGATTAAATTCGGCTGCGACTGCTTCTTCGCAACCTTTTCCGTGCGGCTCTCCGGAGGAAGGAAAAAAAAAAAGGCGGCGGAGACACGAAACCGGCAGCGGGCCACAAAAAATTTACCCGACTAAAACGCGCGCGGAGGAAAGAAAGGGGGGGCGCGCAACGTGTCGATTATTCACGGCGGGCGCGTTTTGTTTGCGCTGTAAAATAAGAAGAGAGCCGCTCTCTCTCTCTCTCTCTCTCGCATATTTCCGAGAGAGCCGCCGCGCGCGTACACTGCCTGCGCGCCGCGCGATAACGCATTTCCCCGCGCGCGGCCGCTTTCATTAATCACGCGCGGATCAGCCTATTCCCGGGGTCTGCGTTCTCTCCCCCTCCCCGCGCGGCTCTCTATCTCTCTCGGCGTAATGCATCTGCTGAATAATATTTGTCATTTCGCGCGCGCGCGACTGAAATTATGCGCGTTTTGTCGCGAACGGTATCGATCAAATCTTCGCCCCGGCGAATGGATTTTTCTCGTTTATCAGCCGCGGGAGTATATGCTAAATCACCTCGACTGGCTAGGAGATAAGGCTTGTTTAGCATGAATATTTAAATTTAGGACTCGCGGCGCGAGAAGCGCGTAAATGATACGCGCCGTTCGTTTTTACCTCGATTTTGAATTGGCTCGCGTCTAGTTTTAAGCCGGGCCGACATTACGATAATCCATAACGAAACTGCTGCCGGGACGGTGTCACCGAATAACTAGATGCATAATGCACTAATGTTTTGAATATTCTGTTGCCGTTTTCTCTGGAAATTTATTAGCATAATAAAGCCCTGAGCAATCTGATAAGAAATTAATTACGTAAATGATAAAATTGAAATACTGTTTTTTGACATTTTTTAAATTGTTTGATTTTACAAAATTAACCAGTCAATGTTTTCAAATTAGTAAATTAGTAAAATGTAGTATAAGTGATATGCACTGAAATATTTTTATTTATTTTTATCAAGTGGCTTTGCTTAAATTGTTTATTTAATTTGTGCGAGTACGCATAAATCAGAGTTGATGCCTGCTTTATCTATGATTCTTACGCACTTTCACATTTTTTTGTTTACATGAATGGAGGTTTTGCAAGTATCAAGTAACAAAGGTTGAGCATAAATTATAAAACACTCCAATGGACAATAAATATATATTTTTTTTAAGTCAAGGATCAATTGTAATTTCGATTCTTGTAAAGTACGCGAGAGTAGTAATAGAATTTGAAATGAAATACTATACGATCAATCTTTTTAACAAATTTATTTGAATTCGCACTTGATAAAACTAAATGTAAACATTAATTTAAAAAATTAAATTAATTTACATACATCTTGCATAATATTTTAAATTAAATTGTTATTAAAGTGGAAACGAAGCAAGAAATAACTATGAAAAAAAAAGAACATGCCTATACGTCCAAGACGAAGTGGAGCATCTTCAACAGGTGTCGAGCGAATGCCGGCGAGACCCCCGTGCCGGAAAAATTATGAAACTGCTTCACCTCTTATGCGATAATCGATAATTATAGAGGCCAGCCTTTCCCTTTCGTTCTCGCCTACCTTTTTTCTCCCCGTCCTTCGAGCGAGAGGAAAATTTGAGGCCCCGAGAATCCTCGAATTCATCCCATTACACAAAAGGCGTGACGGGAACTTGTTTTGCTCGCGTTCACGGAGCATCGGCTCTCCTTATAATACTTCGGATCGCGAAGAAAGAAGGAGAGACGACCGCTCGGGGAAGAGAGAAAAAAGGGTCATTATTCAATTGGATTCCAGCGTGGAAGCCTCTTAATTTTTCGGGCCAGTTCCATTTAAATTCAAATTAATATCGGCAACCAGTGGCCCCGGCCCCGGTATACCGGTGACTGCACGCCTTGATTCACGAATTATGGGGCCCCGTCTTTTAGCTTTCGGTCGACCGCCTCCCAGGTTTCTACGGGTATTACCGGGGATTCCAGGATCGAGTGTGTTTTGAGCGGGGAACAGATGAGCGCACGATTAATAGTCCGAGCGAGTGTCGACGCAATCTGGAATGACTTGTAAATGTAAGATAATGAAGTGTAAAATCTTAATGGAATCAAATTTTACGGAAAGCAGTTAACATATTTATAATTTAAGATTGATTGTAAAATAAAAAGTTTGCGAGCATTCAATTTTTATTTGAATAATTTGAAAACTCGGTCTATACTTCGATAATAATTCTATTAAAAAATGTTTCTTTGTTAATTTAATCGTAGAATTAATTTTTGCTACAATTTTGAAAATATACAACTTTTCCCGAACTCGGTTAAGGCAGAAGAATCGAAAGAAATTCCCGCCGGCGCCTAAACGAGATCAGTGGGGGACAAGAGAATCCGAAAAGGCCCGGGAGCCGGCGCAGGTCGAGGGCTTGAAAATGCGAAAAATCGAGCGAGACGAGGCGGAGAATCGGAGCCCGGAGAGCAGAAAAAAGAGAGAGAGAGAAAGAGAGCGCAAGGCAAAAGGCGCAGCCTTCCTCGGAGAGAGAGCGAGACTCTCGCTCAGGGGGTGACGAGGTCGCCCCGTGGGGAACACCCGCGGACACGAACAATGCCGCCGGTAAAATGCTCCGCGGACGGACCACCCCTTGCCGGGGGCCGAAGCTCGCAGCCTGTCAGCCATCCGTGAACCGCGCGCGCGGAGAAAGGAAAGTGACGGGAGAGAGAGAGAGGCGGCTGAAAAAGAGAGAGCAGCGAGGTAAGGATGCGCTCCGTTGTCGGAGGTGGCCAAAGCCAAACCCGCAGCCGTCAAATATGGGCGGGGTACCGACACGCGGGATCTAACGTTTTACCTGCGGCCGACGGCTGCTGCTGCTGCTGCTGCCGCTGCTCTCTTGACCAAATTTTTCCACTGATTCGGAGTGAGAGGGGAGAGAGTCGGGAAATGACTGTCGGCGGGGGCTGATTGTTCTGCGGATCCGTTTCGGTGCTAAGGGCGAGCAGCTTGGGAAGAAAGCGGCAAGGAAAAAAAACTGTTAGGCTTCGAAAATGTTTTGGCATCTCTTTCAGGTCGAAGGCGAATTTCAATCTCCTCGGATTTGTGTTAAGTACTGACGTTCAAGATTTATTACTGGGTGTATGATATCTAAATAGATTTTTTGTGACTTTAAGCGTTGCATTGTCGCATCAAACTATCGCAGCGTTAGTTCAAATTTTATACGATAGATTGTAATAATTTTAAATTTATTTGTACAAACAATACCAATCGAAGAATGCAAAAATGTAGGCTCCACGTTTTTTTCTTCAGGACCCAAATATTATCGGTCATCCATCAGCCGACCCCTCCGCCATTTGTTATCCTTCGTGTAAAATTAATTCTCACGCACTTTAGCCGCTCGTCCGTTAAAAATCTCTTTATCGGCTTAAAATAAACACGCGCGAGGCGGTTAACGCGAGAGAGGAGCGCGAAAAAAAAAAAGAAAACGTAAGCGAGGGAACGGTAAAAGCGGCGCCTCCGAAATTCGCATCTCATTAAAGATTACAGCATTCAAAGGCGGCCACACTGTCACAAAATCGAACTGACAGCTCTCCCGGGCCCGTCGAGGAACGGCAAGTGGCGTTCGGACGGCCCGGGGAATTGCTTACGCTCGCTCATCGATGATTAATGATCGATATATACCCCGGGCCAAAGGGCTGTGTCATCGTCCTCTCCGGGCAAGTCGCCGCGCGACGGCTCTATTTCGGCCTGAATATTTCACAACGGGCGCAACGCCGCCGCCGCCGCCGGTATTTAGAGACGGCCGCAGAAGCGCTTCGTGTGTTCGGCCTGATTCGATGCGCCGACGACAAAATGATTATTTTGCTCGCCTAATCGTTCGGGCTTCGCCTCTCGGTCTTTTTTGGGCTCGGCTCGGTCTGGCTGGGGGGGATTATTCGATGTGCTTTTGTGGGAACTTTCACAGGAATTTAATAATCCTTTGAGAAACGTTTGTACAATAAATATTATTTGCCGCGCACTTTCTCAGACGTGAAATTATTATTTAACAATTATTTAGCCGTTTTGAAACAGAAGCAGAGTGAGAATTCACGTTGAGAAACAAAACCGTGACCTATCTTGCAATATTGAAATTTTGATTTCTTCTTATTATACGGTATTAGTAATAACGCTTGCTAACAATGAAAATTTATGAAGTACTCAGGCGTATGGAAGCTATTAAAGATAAATCAAGAATACAAGCTACAACTCGGCTGCACTGTTAATGAAAATCGAGTTCACTGATCTGTATAGGGAAAACAGCTATCTAAAGTGAACGTAAAACATTTTAAACTTATAACAGGAAAATTTTCAGTAAAAAATTTAATGATTGATTGAAAGTAAATCTCTGGGTTATACTGCTTTTCCTGTCTTAGATATCTGATAGAAACCGAGCGTTATTACTATTTTATAAAATATCTGCCTTTTAGAAAAATGGATTAAGTTCATAAAACGCTTTTGCAATTTTCTTATTCTCTCGTAATATATATTGCTTCTCGCTGATAATAATGAATATAAGTATAACTTGAAATTTCTAAAAATTCCAGTTCAGAAAGTTGCTCTTAATAAACTTTCCATACTTATAATTTAATTACAATTTTAATTACTTTAGCAATTTTCATAAAAAAAATTAATACTGCACCGAACGTTCCAAGACGTAACTTTAATCAGAACTCGAACTCTACACGCCGATTCGCGCGGAAAGACACAAAATATCCTCCCCGCATAAATCAAAGTGTCAGTTCTCACGATCCCGCATTAATATATATTTAAGACTAATAAAAAGCCCGTAAGAGTGATGGACCGCGCGCGCTTGCGGAGTGACGGATCGCCGTTTACAAAAATTATGAATATTTACATCCCGGCGAATCAATAAAAAACTCTTTTTAACAAGCGAGAATCCCGCGGCCGCCCGGGGACCGTAAACCGTATAAAGGCCCGGGAGAGAAACAACACTCATCGGCCCGAAAATTCATCGCGGGCGATCCCCTCCGAGGAAACGTATATATGTATACGTATATAAAGCCCTTATAAATCAGCCGGTGTGCGCCGGGATAATTATCGTTCGGCGCGCGAGGCGGCCCCGATCCCCGGGAAGAATGCCCGAAAGTAGCATCCGCATTATGTATGTCCAGGAGATACAGATCGATTACGGGCGAGAGGTCGAACGTCGACTGGGGTATTGCGGCAATGCGATTGCGTGCAATGCCCGACCTGGAGTTGATAAAGCTGCTTTGTGCCTGTTTACGTCTTTCGTATTGTCGTTTAAGAGGATAATGAGCGTTCGTGTCGCTTGTTTTTTTATTTTTCGTCTTTTATTACTCATTGTCGATCGGTATACAAATGTATGCGAAAAATTCATTTTTCGTATTGCTTGTAGAGTTTTTTTTTAAGTTTAGGTCACGTATCTAATATTTATTATGGTATATAATTAAAATTTATGAAACAATAATTACACATTATTCATCTTAATAGCTGGTACTCGTAATTAGGGCATCGCATTGGTTACCAAAACATTTATTATTTCATTTATTAAAAGGTTTTAAATACTTGCATAAATTAATTACAAGGTAATACAAAAATGTAACACAATAATTTCGAAGCTAAAAAGGCAAAGAATGCCGGTACCTTCCATAACTTAAAGGCCGAAATCAAGAACTTATTTCCAGTGGAATTAATTTTTCATTAAATCGAAGCCACACCTCTCTCCGTTTCCGATTCGCGCGCGAATAAGACGTCAAAACGCTGTACCAGACCGCGCTATATAACGCAATCGAAAATTCGATTTCACTCGTAAACCAGCCTTTCAAAACGTTCGCCCGGCCGGTCGTCGTGTATATCGGCGATCGCAAAAAAAATCCATCATTCCGTATCTTATCCAAAAAATCAAAGCCGCGCGCGCGCGCGCGATCCACGGGGGAGTCCAATCACCGCGCCGAGAGAGAGAGAGCCCGGGCTATTATTATACCCTCCAATTATTATTACCGCGGTGTGTGCCGCGCGGCGATGTGCACACACAGACTTGCGCGTCGAGTGGAGGACATTAAAGAAACGGATAATCGTGACCCGCGTGTTGAACTCGAAAACGAGTATGGGGTTTCTCCGCGAGAGAGGCTCCTTCTCTCTTTCGCTCCCGGTGAGCCGGAGCCGGCGGCGCGCACATCGTATCTCCGCGCTTATTATGATAGAAGCTTTTTTTTCGATCGTAAATAACCATCCGCCGCCGCATTATATACCGCATATATGCGAGCGAGACCCCCGCGGAGTCGGAACAGCTCGTAGGTGCTCCTCTCTTTCTCTCTCTCTCTCCCAGTCAGCTTTTACGTATAATATCGTTAAACAGGCGAGCCAGAGCCGGCCGTCATGCGTGTGCGTCCTTAATGGTGTCTGGAGTTGCCGAGGATGGCTTTTTTTCTTTCTCTCTCTCTCGGACTCTCGGTTATTTGTAACTTGTTGCCTTTTGCACTTTTTTTTTTCGTCCGCCGCCGTGTGCGCGCCGGCCAGGTAAGGATAAGGTTTAGGAAAAGAGAGGGAAATCGAGCCGCTTCGGAGCGTGGGTTCGACGTCTAAGCAATGTTATTTATTTAAGTGAATCCGGACGCGGAGCTTCTGAAATTTTATTGGCTTTCTGAAATGTCTGTGAAATTTATTTGGGAATAAATCTGTTTTGTGTGATAAACGTTGTTTAGGGACAAAGGAATAATAAGCTTTTAATTGAAATATTTTAATGATTTTCATCATTCAAGTATATAGAAAAAGGGTTTTAAAAAATGTAATATTTTAATGGCGACGGTAAGTATAAAATTTAAATGCGACGTTTGAGACAATTTCATTCGATGCATCGTCAAGTTAAGTTAAGTACTTGCGTATTTCGTTTATCTTAAATACACAAAAGTAAATTCGTAAGTATACACCGCCGAGACTTATTCCTTGTTTTTATTGTAAAAAGCAGTAGCGAGACAAATTAATCGTAACATTTTTTTTCTCTGACATTCATCACGCTTGTAATTATAGACATTAGACTTTTTGTGAGAAATAAGCTGCCTTGTTATGAAATCACCGTATTCGTATGAGTTTATTTTGCTCTAATTAGATATTTTTGCAATTCTTAATAAAAATTTCGATATTCGTTTTTAATTTAAAAGCTAATTACAATTGTTCTTACAAATCTACTTCCGAGATAAATAATCAACTTATTTACGTTCGAGTGGAGTGCAATTAAACCAGCAGATTTTTACACCGGCTTAATTACTCGCCCAGCATCTCGTTATTTGAACTACTGCACCGAGGCATCTCCAACTCGACCTCATAAAAAGAATAGATGCCATAACCCGACTTCTGCCGGCATAATAATCTGAAAATGTATCCAGCCGCCTGTATACACCCGGAGAACGGTCAATGATTTACGACGCAGACGCATTTCGAAAGCCGATCCTCGAAAATTCCATCATCGAGCCTCTCGCGCTAAGGATCTCTCCTCTCGCGGAGCATATAGGAGGGTAGTCCTCTCCTCTCGGATTCTCGTTCGCGCGACATAAATCCCCCATCGATGATGCCTTTCATTTTCGACGAACGAACGAACGAACGAACGAGAGCGAGTCTCGGGCCAGAAAGAGAAAGAGAGAAAGAGAAAAAGAAAGAGAGACGAGACGCGCGCCAGGATTCGGATCCAAGGTCGCGAATGGCGTCATGCGACTGCGATCCGGAGACGCGAGAAAAGTCGAAAATCTCGAATTGCAGACGCACTTGTAGGGGAGGGAGCAGCTTTGCCGAAATCAGAATGGAGAAAGCCAGAGAGAGAGAGAGAGAGAGGGACCCTCGTGGGCGGATCGCGGCCCGTAAATATAGTTTTGGCGTAAACACACGGAGTTCGGGATCGACGGCGAGTGTGCGAGGGCGAGAGAGAGAGAGAGAGAGACGGCCGGCGAGTCCGTGTGTTTGCCGCGGCCCGGATTCATTCGTTTGATGCACGTCCATTTGGGAAAATAAACTTGGCCTGCTTAAGCGCGAGCACGAGGCGAGGCGCGAGCGTGCGCAAGCCGTGGAAATGCAAGCTGGAAAATGTGTGTAAATTCAATTTTTTTGCTCTCGTATATTTTTCATATATACTTAAGCGATCGATAAAGCTTTTTGAATTCTGGGTTAAATTTTGTAAAAAAGTCGCGCGATTAAATTGCAAGATAATAGAACTTTAATAACGGAATGGTGCAGCTTTTAATAGAGCGCAGAATAAAACTTCACGTGACTGTCAGCGCTGTTTTTCATGAAAATGCAGTGTAATAAGGATAATTTTAAACTTTTGTGCTTTCGGTCGTTCACAAAGGCTCTTTTATGAATTTTTAAAGATGTAATGTACGAGTACGTTAGCAGTTGACTAACAAAGAATGTAATTGTTTGCACTTACGTTATAATTTATGCCCACCATTAAATACCCGAGTGTGAGCAAAGATAAGATACGAATACAAAAGTTCTTTGTAGATTAAAAGATAGTTAAAAAATTTTACTACTGTTGCACATGGCCATTACAACCACATATAAATGTAAAAGTATATAATTATCATATCGCAGGTGCAATAAATATTCCGCATTTTTTTTTTTGTTTTTTCGCGAAAAACTTATTTTACGCCAAGAGCGCAAAGTGCACGCGTGTAATTAAGAATTTTCAGCCTCGCCGAAACGTCGCGCGGCGGAAGAAAATTTCGAAGTCGGCTTTAAATCCAGACGCAGCTCTTACACGGGTTTAAACGTCCGTTTAATTGCATGATTAATTCGCCGGTGAATTAAAAAAAGGCACCCATTGAATACGGCCACGCGCACTAACCAGCCCCGCGACGACCTCTTCCGGGCAAAAAGAGCCTATCGGCGCATTAGGCATGCGTTCGCATACATATACGTTATACGAAAAAGCTCCGCGGCAGATAACGATGAAAAAGCGAGGAAAAAGGAGTCGCCGGTTATCTAGAAATCTTAATTCCAAGGACAAGCCGCGCCGCGCAGCTTGCGAAGATAAATCGAGCGACTCGCGCGCGCGCACACGCGTTGCACCGGCGCAGCTTCGATCGAAGATATATGTGTGTACCTATTTGCTGAAATAGCGGTTACATTTGTGTAACACGCAGCTTGCCGCGTATAGCATTTCGAGGGAGAGAGAGAGGCGCCAGATTTATTTCTCTACTCGCGCGATCGCCGAACGAATTCGCCAAGGCGCGCGAGAGAGAGAGAGGTTC
Source organism: Ormyrus rosae (assembly GCA_035047165.1). NCBI lineage: Eukaryota > Metazoa > Arthropoda > Insecta > Hymenoptera > Ormyridae > Ormyrus > Ormyrus rosae. The sequence goes on along the minus strand of JAWWML010000052.1, from coordinate 18,717,671 downwards.
GACAAATTAGCCGGAAGACTAATTAGGTGGACGCTCGGATACTCCCATTACTTCTTTTCGCTCTACGCGAACCTGTAAGCACTCTGATGCTTTTTTTCTTTTTTTTAACACCGACGAGCCTTTTTTTTAAAACGTATCTTATCGCGACTTGTCATCGGGACCAATTACTTAACAAATTGGTCTTCGCACTTTTTACTTCGGAGCGGGGTATAAATATTTTGAGCTTATAAAGTGTTACCTTACACGAAAATAAGAGCGCCGAGAAAAGTTAATGGATTGCCGTTTTCTGAATTGATATAACTCGCGGAGAGGAATCGCGTTGAGAATATAAACGACTCGGTCTCTCTCTTTCGTGCTTCGATATTAATTTTTTTACGATTATTCTCAAGAAAATTAATACATAATGCATGATAAATTAATACATAAAATTATCGATCTGCATTCGTAAGCTTTCATTAAGATCGGTAAACATATAATCATTTCACTTTCTGTCATTGAACGTAGATTGTACACACACCTTAAATCACGCGCGTAATCCCGTTCAGCAGAATGTCAATCCAAAAATTATTCCAATCATAAAAATGACGCGCGTTGCGGGAATAAATGGCTTGATTATTTTTTTTTTTTTTAATGCCGACGCCGAGCGTTGTAAATAAACTTAATTGAGTCGGTCGATATTTTAAATGAAACAACTTTATTCGAATCGAACACTTTCGGTATGTGCACCTGACCTCACAAAACAAATTTTGACAAATAATACCGACTCGTATATTCTCCGCGCCGAACTATTAAAACTCCTGTAATTATCGGGAAACGTGCGCTCGACTCCCTCGTGACTGTCCTTACAGATCGAAGAAACAAAATTACGATCGTCGGTTGATAAAAAAAAAGAAGAAAAAAGTCCGAGGCACATAAGCCCGCTCGACGGCATTAATAACCATCCGGCGAACGGATTCGTCGATAAAATTTGCAATAAAACGCAGCACACAGCCTCTATGGAGCAACGTTTTCAATTAGCCGTTTCGGCATTCCATAAAGAATCTCTCGCACTCACCTTGATAAGCCAAGGCCGCGCTCCCGATTAATCCGATCTACTTTCCTCGCGCTCTCCTCGCCCGTTCGACTGCTCGCTCTCAAGAAAAAAAGCTCTCTCTCTCTCTCTCTCGCCGCTTCCCTTTATTTCGCGACGTGTGTAATTTCGTCTGCGCGCAAGCGGCCCCGAGTATTGTAATTACAAGAGGGGCCCCCCGATCATCGAACGTATGATTAAAGCTCTCTCTCTCTCTCTCTCCTCCTCGCGCTCGAGAGCTCCGCACAGCGAGGAAGACGAGCATATGTATACCCGCTCGTCCGGGTTGACGCGCCGGTGGTGCGCGCGTGCGTATATAATGAAATACGCTCGCAAATCAGGACAAGCTGCAATTACGCGCGATTCCCGTAATCGTAAAACTCAAAGTTAACCGCGAGGCGTTTCGCCTTCTTCTAGGCTCCTCTTCTCGCGCGCGCGCGCGCGGGGCCGGCGACGAACTCGTCGTAAATCAAGCGCCCCGGGACACGGAACGGATGCGCGCCCGTAAATGCGCTCGCCGAGAAAACTTGCAATTGATATTTCGGTCGTGCGCAGAGGCCGAGCGCGCGCGCGCGCGCATGCCGATATTGCGCAACGATGCGCGCCGAGGACGCGCCGAGCTCGCGGCTTTTTCGAGTTCTGCGCTTTTTTTTTTCGCGCGCGCGCGCGCGCGCGGCTATTTTCGTTACGCGCCTCTCTTTTTTTTTTTTCCCCGAGAGCTCTCGTCCTCCTTTGCGGGGCTTTTCTTCTCCGCGGCCGATTTCGAGAGCGAGCCGCTCTCGGCCAAGTGACGTACTGTATTTTAAGCAGCGTAAATCACGCGTATATACGCGCCGCGTTGCGTAAGGTACGGATTACTCCAAGTTTAAGTTTTTATTGTAATCGGCGAGAATTACATGTTATGGAAGGTGCAGTAAAGTTACGCGTCGTTATTCTGACAAGTTTCTCGGATTTACATAAGCATAAAAGTAATTTGTTCGTCTTTTTTTTTTTAATTTTTAATTATTTTTAGCGGTAACTGCTTTGGCTACTTGGTAGTAAATAATACTTTGTATTAAAAATGTATTACTAAAATTTAATGATATTTAAATGTGAACGTCTTAAATGGGAAAATGGTAACCAATGATATTTATGAGCTAAATTAAAAAAATTATTAAAAATATAATTTTTCTTCTAATAATTTTTTAAGCTGCATAAATTTTAATTAAAGAAAACGCCGAACTCAAGTCTTTGAATAAAAGTTTAACTTCTTTTTTTAAACGACGTCATAAATTTTGAATCATTTTATTGATATAGTTATTACAAAATTATGGCTAGGTAGCTATTTAATAAAACATTTAACTGCTGATAGTGAAAATAAATTTGGATGAAATACGTTTGAAAATTTCTGTTGATATAAAATCACTAAATTTTAGCATAAAAAAAAATTATTAAAGCTAATTTACCCTCGGCACCTTGTCAGTCTACGACTGCGCGAGTCCTTTAATTAAAATAAGTACTTTAAATAAATTCCATAAATTCACCGCGATTCGTGCTATTGTTTCGTTTTCAGCGCAGCCAATATCGGTTTCGACAAAAATTGAAAAAAAAAGAATGCCATTCCTTAGCAATTAAATGTGCTAATTAAAAAAGAATCCAATAGCGATAAATAATTCCCAATACAATTGCGTCGAGTGCGTACATATCCAGTGCTTCGACTCTCGCAGCTTACGTCATTGGTCCCGCGTACCGGGCGCAGGTGTATACATACAACCGCTTCGGAGGCAGTCGCGCCTCGCTCCCGAAGACATAGAGAAGACGGAAAAGGGACAGAGCCTTCGGCGCTGCCCGGCGAGCGAAGAAGAAGAAGACTACGACTCCGGCGCTCCGCCCCGGCGAGAGAGGGCAAACATGGCCGCTGAGGGACGGATTGGCGGAGAGCCGCGTGCCCCGGCTGCTACGACAACGTCCTCGCGCCGTGACGCCCGCGCTTCACTCACCGGCGCGCCGCTCGCCTTCGAAAGTCGCGGCGTGCTCTCTCTCTCTCTCTCTCTCTTTCTCTCCCGCTCTCCGGCCCTCCTTCCGTCACTCCCGTCGTCGCCGCCCACAGCTGCACATACACACACACGCCAGCGCACCGCGGCCAGACGTGTAGGCACACGAGCGCACGCACACCGGGGAGCGGTCGCCGCCGACTCGCTGCGCCTCTCGGCTCGATTTGCCGATTTTCGAGCCGCGGCAGGAGGAGGAGGAGGGCAGGAGAAAGAGAGCCAGCGCGATTCCGAACGATGCGAGATCCTTATCGGCTGCGAGCTTGCTTCTAAGAATCTCTCTATCTCGCTCGCTTTTGTTCTAGGGGAAGACGCGGCGAGGAGACCGGCTGCCCGAGACCGATATGTGCTGTATATATGCGAGAGACTTTGGCGGCTGCCCCGCGTTCCGTTTCGAAATTAAGTGCGTTGCTGAATTTAAAAGTGTGCTCTGCTTTCTGGGGGCTTGGTCTTCTTTTTTTCTTTTTTCTTTTTTTTTTTGAATAAAAGGTTCGAGAGCCCTGCCGGGAGCTGTGGATGTTGTTTCAAGTAGAAAATTACCCTTTGTATAGTGCTGAGCTCTGCGCTTGGTTTAATTATCTTTCCGCTAAAGCACAGAGTAAAGGATCGCTGTTATTGCTTTAAATGTAATCGGAGTGTAAATTTCGCGTTCAATTTAGTATGGCAGTTTAAGATCAATAAACTCCAATGTTCGTTTTTTCTACTTTTTATGGTAACAAATAATTTATTTCAAGTCAGGTTTAAAATTCAGCTAAAAAAAGTTTGGACATAGTAATTGAAAGCAAATTAATAAAAATAAATTTCATAAATAATTTTTGTTTCAAATATAATAAAACTGTTCATTGATCCAATTTTTTTTGTTTATCACTTATGAAAATTATTATTCTTAAAATTAGAAACTATTTTAATAAATGAGCAGTTCTCCAATTTTTTCTTTACCTTTCTGTTAAATATTAAAGAAATTACTATTGAAGCTTCAAATGTTTTTTGGTATTAAAAATTGTAGATAAATATGCATAATTTGAATGCAATTAAGGTAGCAACTTAAGATGTAATGGCTTCGACTGACAGTTGTATTTCAAATGAATACATAAAACAATGACGGGCAATACTGTCAAATGATATCTTTTTATTAATAAAGACGACCATATCGATCAACATACTTATAATTGCGAACTCAATTGACTTGAAAAGGGCTGCCAAAAATGCAGCCGAAACGTCGTCTTTATTAATAAAAAGCTATCATTTGACAGTATTGCCTGTCATTGTTTTATTTATTCGAGGTAGCAACTTTTTGTATCTAAAATTACCAAGAAAGTAATTCGAATTCTAATTTAAAGGCTATCAGTTGCTCATGACTTTCGATTTTAATAGTATAAATTAATTTCTCAAGGTCCTGTATTAATTTTAATTAATTATATAGCCTCCAATAAAAGAAATTTAAGCTTTAATCTTAAAGAAATCATGATGAATTTTCATATTACAATTATTTGTGTCGTTGCGAAAATCTATAAAAAAAATGTAATTATTTTCATTTTAAACAAGATACTAGGACGCGTTATCGACGTTTCATAAAAATGTGCAACGTTTCAGTGATTTGTCTATATTCGAGATACATTCATAAATTTCCGACGTCTGGCTCGACTTTACATCTGGTTAATGCCTTGCATGCTAAATATAATACATGCATTCTAAACGTCCGACTTGAATGGCCGTCGGCATCGATTGAAAATTTCGTGCCTCCAGTAGACTTTTCGCCGGCCGAAAAGGGCGGGTATATACATTCTATATTCGTTTGTGCTCTCGCGTTCGCGCGTGACATATAACGCGAAACCTTTGCACAAAGGAGTGCATGCGACGCCTATCATCTTGCATTATTTCGCACGTGGCTCTCTCTCTCTCTCTCTGTTATGCATTCGAGGGTGATATGCACGGCTGAATTTGAATATACTCGGTGCTGCTTATCGTTATACATTATTTGTAGACTGAAACGTCACCAAACTGGTTTTCAACGTCTGTTCTGACAACTGCGACGGCACTCCGTTTGCATCGATGTTTTCTGCCTTTGATCATTTCATTTACACTTGACATCGACAAACTTTCCTTTTATTTGCGCATAAACGCAATCACACGCAATGTGAAAACAAATTTATAAGCCCACTTGAATAAATATTTTCTTTTACGGAGAAGTAATTAAAATTGGAATGAATTAGAAGTGTCGTTAAAATTAAATTTAAAAAGCTATTTTTTTTTAATGCAAAATAGTTTTATTTAAGGTTCTATGATGTGCACGGATTATTTGAATAATTAATCGATGCAAGGAAAGAGTTTTAATAAATGTCATAAATACAAAGAAACTCTCTTCAGGAAGTTACAATATGTAAACACGCGCGAGCATTAAAATCATACTCGGACGATCAAACGATTAGTTCGATACAGTGGTGTTTTATACCACCCACGTTTAATACCAACGGCAACAATAAAAGTCGGATATTTCGAGAATGAGTGACAGTTGGTCCGGTTAACAGATTCGATACGCTTCTCAAATGCTAGACGTCAAAACGTAAGAGCATGAGAAACCCTTATACGTAAACCGCAACGAGTGAGAGCAATTGAAGCATGAAAATACAGGATATTTTGATTCATTTTTCACTCGGCTGAAACGGCGGTTGTTTCCGAATGTAAGAGATTGACAGTAATTACTTAAAAAATCTTTTTCTTTTTTTGAGAAAAAACTCAAAGTAAAAATAATGAAGAATTTATAGACTGGCGCGTTTATTCAATACTGTAATTTCCGACAAATTTTACAAACACAATTCGTCGAAATACACAAGTTAATGAGGATTCTTTAGGAAGCTGCTAATATACATATACATGTATGTTACAAAGAAGCTGAGAACCACCTGTTGAACCGCGTCAGTCGAATGCCTTACGTAAGCTGTAAGATATCCCTCAAATGTTCTGAGAGCGAGATTAGCATAAATTCAACATGACGGACTATAAACCTATCTGTCGCATCTCTTTCAAGCCCGAGAAGTCCGATCCATCTTCTTCTTTACAGCGTGTCAGCGAGCTAATTCGTTAAAACTTTTTTTATCCATTTCCAGAACGAACGAATTTGTTTAAATATTTTTAATCGTTGAATGTTCTATTTGATGAATGAAATTAATTCATTGGCAAATAAAACGTTTACAAGGACGTTAAAATTAATTTTGTTTCGCAGGATCTAAATTCTTAAAAAGAATATTTAAATAATAAACGTTAATGTATTTATTTATTTTTTGACTAAAATTAACTAATCTAATCTTCAAGTAGTTTCTAATCCTCCAGTTTCATCACGTTATTTCTAAAATCCGAAATGACTAATCTCACAATTAAGCTAATCCTTTCCAGTATGCACATTGCCTGGAAATAAAACTGTCATTAAAGTTAACGAAAATAGAAATCCCGAAAAATCCGGCGCGTCAGCAACGGAAATTTCAAAAGTACGCAAACACTTTCATTAAGCTTTAGCCCCCATGAATCTCGCATGGACGCTAATTTCCAATGCTACCGAAAGAAAGAAGGGGAGAACACAACACGACTGCGAGAATCGTATCAATCACCCTGGAGGACTTTTCGACTGCAGCCGTAGGGGGGGATGTTCCGAGTCTGGACAGCTCACCAGGAGTTATGGGGGCTTCCGATGATTCAACCTATTTTCAGCCCATGGATTTCGCGGTAATGTATTCGGCCGTAGGGGAAAAAAGAGTGTCGTACATATTGGTCGCACGTTTTGACGAATCCCGTAAATCAAGGCTCCTTCTTCGAGCCTGCATGCTGTTTGTGAGCGTGTTTCCCTACACGAGGACTCGTGTAATTTGTATTTGGGTTTGCCGGAGAGCTCAAGGAATTGATTTTTCATTTCCGTCGAAGGCTGAAATTACTTTCTAGATCAAATAAGAAATTGCGAAATTTTTAATGTTACTTTTTGTGTAAAACGAATCGTGGATTGCGTTTATCCGTCCGTTTTCTGTTCAATTTAAGCTATTGAAATTCAATTCGATTAATTAAGCTTTTCTTTCAAATGAAAGAATTTAATTTCATAAATTGAAAGCTTGATCGATTTGCTTTAATTCAATCGTTTTAGTATGCAATGGAACTTAAGAAAAACAAATCTATTATATCGCGTAATAAAAAATGCAAGCTACCTTTTTAGTTTGATTTTATTACTAAAAATAAATACTCTTCATTTGAAAATTCTTGCAATTTTTAATTTCAATTAAATACCAATCAGTCTAATTTATTCAATTGTATAAGATAAAGCTTATATATTTCATTTACATTGTCAACTTTGATAATGAATGCTGGCAATAAAATGAATTTGAAATTAAATTATTTATTAATTTACTGTGAAATTACCTGGAAGTATAAAGATCAGAAATAAATCTTATTATTAACATCAGTTTAAAAAAAATGGAATCTCTCCATAATTTATTTTATTGAGAAGCTAAAATATTTTACTATTACTATTTAAAACAATATTAAGTTCGAATTAAATATTTATTTTAATTATTTATAATTTAAACGTGAAGTTTTGATACAGATTAATTAATAATTCTTATGAAAACTGTTTGATACATCAATTTCTTTTAAATTTAAAATAATTTTCATATTAAATAAGAAGTTATATTTTTATTCAAACAGTGTATATGAAAGTTATCCATACGGGATAACACTATTGAAAATGAATTTTTTGTAAACAGCACTGACTTGAGAAGAAGAAATAATTAATTTGCAAGGAATGAAAGTCAATTGTTTATGTCCACGTACCCAAGAGCTTATAAACAATTGGAGTTTGATTTTTGAAAATTATTTAAATTAATTAAAATGAGTCCCTTTACATCGAAATAAATTAAAAAATGAAAAAAAAATTCATCATTTTGAAAAACTTTTTCTTTGTATCGATATCTTTATTTACAATATCAAATTTTGACTTCTTAATTTTTTTTATAAGTTCTATATCTTGATTCACAACTACCTTAAGTGAAATATATTTTATAATTTTATATTATACCCACCATCAAAGGTTTTATTACATTTACAATAGTTATAAAGCAATCGACTAGAGGTCAGCACCTCCTTATCTGTCCTGTGCGCGTGGAGTCATCTACCTGGTTAGCTCGAAAAATCTACCTGCAAGCCACCTTGTTGCAACATTTGATAAGTATTTCAAATGAAAAATAATTAAAAGCGGCCACAATTCGTGAATAACTTTTAAGAATTTAAAACTAAATGAAATAAATATATACTAGGAAAATATCTGATGTATAAAGACAATGATTAAAATTTTACCATTGGATATCTGTCTTTTAGTTCGAAAGTATCAATTGTAGTTCTTTGGCTTACATACAGATGTCTTCAGTTACCTCTAAATCGATATGAAAAATTAATTCAATATTAATTGCTTAATACTTTAGTGCATAATAGTAAATAATTAGTTCATTTTATTAATAAATCTAGATGTTAAATTTAAATGAGATTTATTAAAATTCATTCTTTTTTTATTGAAAACTGCATCTTATGCAAATTAAGAAGGATAGGATTGAGATTAAATTTTATTTCAACTTATACTTTACATGTTTTTAAGACTTAGTATTACCATTCTTTTATTATCATTAAAGATTATTACAAATCTACAATACCGGTCGTTCCCTTTGAAACACCCAAGACGTAGTTTCTTTTTGCGCCTCTTGCGGAGCGTCCTCGAACAATAATCAGCTGGCCTTGTTTTTCTCAGGCATCATCGCTAGCTGCGTCTTGTTTCTGATGCGTATATTTATAAATAACAGTGGTTGAGTCTGCAGGTTGTGCTGCGCCGTTCAGTCGCTGTATCGCATTTTAACTGATAAATAAAAATAATGGATCTTAAAACTAGCATAAATTTCGCTTGCCAACGATGTCTACAGCCTCTCAACTTAGATCCTAGCTTCAATCATTTAGGAGAACACACTTTAGCTGAGTTGACAGGTAGGTTACTGTTGTTTATTGTCAAAACATTAAACTGACGTTTTTTGATATTACATTTTGACTATTGCTTTTTCTTTGTTGGAGCATACTTTTGGTGTAAACTTCAAAAATACTTAAATTATTCATTTTTTTTCTTCTAATGAATATGTATATATACATAGTTTGTATATTGAATCAATGGAATTTATTTACTATTTACTATTTAAAGTTTAAATAATAATAACAATATTTTTAATGAATATTACCTAAAAAATTAGTATTAAGTAAAATATTTATTTAAAATCAATCTAAATTTGACTAGTGCCAATACAAAATCAAAGTGTCGGAGTAATAGAGCCACAGTGCAGCAGCATAGAAAATTTAGTACCGCCGTTTCGACTCACAGAATCTGCAAATGGAATCAATGGGTTTATGTTAGTTGGAGATTCAGGAGAAACAGAAACTCTTAGTCATCATTTAAGGGTAAAAACCAATGCTAAATAAAATAATATCAATAAAATATAAATTCATTCTTATTTCTACTATTTGATTTAGGTACGAGCAACACTGTTTGATATTTTAAGTGACAGTAGCTCAGCTGATCATCCACTGTGCAATGAGTGCACTGACAGTCTTTTACAATTGGTTGACCAACAATTATTACTTACTACAAGTGAATGGGATGATTATAATGACTACATCAAAAGATTAGAAGCTGAAGAATTAGAACACGGAGGAAATGAAGACATAGAAATGGAAGCTTTAGAAAAAGAATTGCAAGATGTTAAAGCTGAAGAAGAAAGAATGATAATGGAATTAGAAGCATTAAGAAAAGAAGAAGCAGCAACAAAAAATGCCATAGCTGAACAAGAAAGAGAAAGAGAAAGGTTGGAAAGTGAAGAGGAACGATATTGGAGAGAATATACACGTCATAGGAGAGATTTAATGTTAGCAGAAGATGAATGTAGAAGGTCAGTTCAAAATTGTATTATACATTATTTTGCAATTAAATAATTTCTTTATTTTCTAACAATTAATCAATTATCAGATGTAAAGCAAGCTATACAGTTAAATAGTAGGATAATACTTATTTTCTTTAAGTCATATTAGAAAATATAGTTTTAAAATTATTAAAAATATATTTTGCAATACTGTAGTAAAATATTTTAAAACACTTCATTTCTGATACAACTGTTGTTAATTTACTTAATAATAGTTATCTTTCATTCAACAGCATTTACAAATTTCTAAAATGATTTCAGCTTGGAATGTCAATTGGCTTATGCTGCGTCACTACTCGAAAAATTGAAAAAAACAAATGTCTTCAATGCTACTTTTCACATATGGCATTCTGGACATTTTGGCACTATTAATTCCTTTAGACTAGGTAGGTTACCAAGTGCACCCGTTGACTGGTGTGAAATAAATGCAGCATGGGGACAGACAACGCTACTTTTAACTTCTCTAGCTAGAAAAATGAATCTTACATTTCAAAGATTTAGATTAGTGCCATTTGGTAATCATAGTTACATTGAAGTACTTGATCAGCAGAAAATGCTGCCACTGTATGGAAGTGGTGGATTTAAATTTTTGTGGGATACAAAGTTTGATGCAGCTATGGTTGCTTTCTTAGACTGTTTACAACAGTTTAAAGATCAAGTGGAGAAAAGTGGCAGTGGATTCTGTCTTCCATATAAAATGGAAAAAGGAAAGATTGAAGATACTGGTACCGGAAGTTCATTTTCAATTAAGTAAGACTTCATATTTATTTAAATTTTTATTTAGAAACTTTTTACTTTTTTATCTTAAGTTCTATAATATTTACAAAAATAATTATTTGTAAATATTAATTAGTTCTTCTAATTGTACCAAAAAAATAAGTACAACATTAACCAAAATTTTTTATGCTTTAGAATTCAATTTAATTCTGAAGAACAGTGGACCAAGGCTTTGAAATTTTTACTGACCAACTTAAAATGGGGTCTTGCATGGGTGAGCTCACAGTTTATGAAAGATGAAATAGAAACCTCATAAAAATCAAATTGATCTCAAATTTGCTGTCAGATACTTATCGAAACTGAGTCAGACAGCTGATAATGTACAGATACTTAGTTTGTAAATAAATTGAATCTAACCATAAATTATTGAAATTATACTTGCTAGAATGGAAACATTATTTACACTTTCTTTGATTCTCTATCATCAGGTAAACTGGATTTCCTTTTTAGTCATTCATATCGATCTTTTTTATTTGCTAAGAACCAAGAAACACCATTAAGAAAGCAAGGTGGACTCTGAACTTCATCAGAAGTAATGTATTTTTTTACTTCATCAATGCTCATTTCAATGATTTCTATTAATTCTCCTTCTACTTCTGCTCCTCCACCTAAAACCAAGTTATTTATTTTAAAAAGATATTTGAAATCATTTTAAAAGGGGACAAAGAGTTTTTCAAGTATAAAATCTTACAAGATTAATTACTTACCAGGATGAATATTCATATCATCGGTAACTTCAACATAGAATAATGTTTGTCTCGATGACGATGAAGATATAAATCTATAAAATAAAATGTCTAAATAAAATTCTGTAAAAATTGTTGAATAGAAAAATATTACTTGTCAACTTTTTACAGTTATTTTTAATTTCAGAAATTTTTAACAAAATTACATTCTTATAGTTACAAAAAAAAAAAATGTAAAATTTAAATTACCTGTAAGTTATAACTTTTTGAAAAGCAGAAAGAGGTGCTTCATATCCACACTCTTCACGAAGCTCATCTTGTGCAATTTCTACTAACGGCTTATTTTTATCAACAATACCAGCGCAAAGTTCAATGGTAAGGCCGAGTGTCGGCGGATATTTTTGAGTATCAACGTCGGATATTTTTTCTGGAATGCATGCATAATAGGAGGCAGGTCGGAACTGCTTGACAAATATCAGTTTCTTGCGAGTGATGTTGAATACCACGATGCTTACGCTTTCATGCGATCTCATTAAATCCCAAACTTTCGGAGCACCGTCTTGCAGATAAGTCATTCGAACCGGTCGTAGCCATGGTGAATCATGAGGAAAAGGACCGATGCAAACGTCTTTTATGTCGAGCATACGCTCGCGGATTTTCTGGTTTTGCACTTCAAGCGTTTCTTTCGGCATTTTGCGCAAACTGAGCTGCAAATGTTCTATGTCACTATCAATGTCACCGCAGTCTATAAAATTTTTTATTCACGTGCCGAATAATCCCTAATCAAACTTAAAAAGTCAACACATTTTTTTCTGCTGTTTATAAGGTCCATTCGCATGAAATAGAAAGGTGTGCTGTCTGCTGTGCTGATTCGTTCGCGAATTTACCAGTTTGTGCAAATCAACCTGCAGCTGATCTGCGCGCGAAATTTAAAAGACGTAGAACTTATCTAGTAATACAGAAATAATTAAAGAACAATAATTTATGGTTTCTTTCAATACTTATATCAATATTTGTTTAACAATTAAGTATATTGAATAAACGAAAAATTTTGAAGTATCTTTTTTGCTTAAAATAGAAAAAAAGCGAAAAAAATTTCCAAATCGAAAAAACATATTTACCAATTTTTTATAAGAATTGATGTATAAAAAAAATTTTCTTTTTCTAACAGACCCATAAAACATTATTGGACGAAGAAGAAAAATATAACAAGTTAAAAAGTGAAGGGGCCACTTTGGATGATAATGAAGAAGCAAAGCCTAAGAAGTTAAAAAGTGAAAAGATCGCTAAATAAGTTTTGTTGCAGTCATGGACCTCGATACGGTCACGAAATTCGATCTGGCGCCTGCAAGATATACTTATTAAAAACATGTAAGAAACATTTTGCTAAAAAAAATTTCCAAGGTCATAAAGCCTTATTTACCAATTGTTTGCAACAATTTATTAATAAGAAATCGTTTGGCAATTTTCAGAATTCCAAACAACGAAGCTTTGGAGTAATGGAGCTCGAAATGGCTATCTGGCGCTTAGACTATGTACATATGCATTTATATTTTTATAATAAAAAATAAAAGAATCACGAAGAAAATTTTAGAATTTATTACTTCCTTTTCAGTATTAATCAGTATTAAAGCTATTAATATTATCAGCATCATTATAACATATTCATTTAAGAGTAAATTGATTATATAAAATTGCATTTCAAGGAATTGATAGTTTAATATGCAACTATATTTAACATATATATAACAACAATTTGAAAGAAATAAAAACTAGTAAAAATAGTTCAGGAATTAATTAAAATCCTTTAAAAGTCGCTTCCTGGAACTATAGTTTTCGTTTACCGCTAAATACAATCTAAAGCAGAATCGTTGCTTAAATTTAATGCAAGCAGCGAGAAATTGATTCCCCACTCAATCTTTGGAAGTCTTATGACCCGCAGTTATCGTGAAAGCGAAGATCTTAGTCACCGGCGACCGAGGCTACGAGAAATTCGCTAACGAAGGCGTGAGAACTGAAAAAAAGAGTCGACATCGAGGTGGGGAACTCGGGATGGCTTCGCTGCTCCCCCGGAGATTTGTGGTTTTCCGGAAAGATTTCTCGGACTGATATTGATAATTGATCGGCGCGTAGCTGACCACTCACCAGTCCTTGAATGAATAACATACGTTCCCTTCGTCAGCTGGTCGCATTGAAAGTGTCAGCTTGGAGAGGAAATTCTCTTCCCGCTTTTCTCACCCCTTTCGGGTTTTTCTTTGCAACGTCGACATTTTACAAGTAATCAAACAATCATTGCAGCATACTTGGCGTATTGTATTGATTATTTATTGCAGACATATTACTTACTGTTTATTGCATTTATAAAAACAATATTCTATTTTTTACATTTCGGTTTTACATTTTTTACGTTTACAAACATGATTTATAACAAACATAACTTTGTTACATCAATCAATTTTATTAATCGATTTATTTCTTTTTTAACGCGTCAGGTTCATATATATATTTACACTGGGTTTATGTAGACTTTTCAATTTTTTAAATTTTATTTCTTTCCTTTACCTTTCTTCTGTTGTTGTTGTTTTTTGTCCTGGGCATGGAGCTTCTTTATTTCGTCGATGATTTCCTGTTGCTTCACCTGGGTGTCGACGTGAACGACGTTCGGCTTCTTCTTCAGCCGATTAACGGCGGCGGGCGGCGAGAATTCAATCTCCATGTCAGAGGCGGTCGAGCTCGAGGCAATCGATCCCTTGCTCTTAACGATCTTGAATTGCAGAGGATTGACGGGTTCGTCGACGCGAGCCTCGGCCGCGTCCCCTCTGATGGGGTACATGGTGACGTAGTAAACTCCGTCCTTCCTGTGAATGTGCAGAGTTGGCGGGAACTCGATTTCCTCGTCCTCGTCCTGGTCGCACTTCTTGGTCAGGCTCATCGTCTTCTGCAGCTTGCCCGCGCCCTTCGAGGCCTTACCCCGAAGAGGGGCGAATCTTGGTCTGCTCTTGGAGTTGAAGAAGCCCTCCTTCGCCTCCTTGAGCAGATCGCGCAGCGTTAGACTTATGGCTCCCGGCTTCCAGCCCAGAGGAGGCTTCAGCTTTGCGATGGCGTCGTACTCGTTCCACAGCCAGCCCATGTTTCCTGGGACTCGATTTCGCAGCATGTTGCACTTCTTGTGACCGTAGACAGAGGCGGGATACGAATTCCCGAAGGAATAAATGTACTGCGTTTTCGACAATCGAGGCCCTGCCTTTTGAAGCGAATTTCTCTGATTTGCACTTGATTTTGATCTTTTGTTGGACCCGGGGTTGTGTGCCTTGTTAACTGTAGGACACTCCGGACACTCCGTCGTAACCTTTTTGGGCCTCGATTTGCACGTTGGATTTCCGCAAGGCGATTCCTCGTTCACTTGAGCTGCTGGTATCCCACCGGCCTCCTCCCTCACGTTTGACTTTTCAATCTTCTCTTCTTTCTTTTTGATCGGTTTCGTCGGCGTAGGAAAAGTAGCCGTGTCCGGAAAATTGGTCAGTCCCTCTTGCACGACCGGTGCCTTCTTAGGGGGACTGAGCAGCGGTCGCTGAGCCATCGATCCAGGAGCTGCCTGGCTGGCCGGCTTCTTCAAGTCCATCACGGTTTGCATGCTGCAAAGAGTGTTTACAGCAGGAGGATTATTCGGAGCTCTGGGGTCGCCGCCTTTTTTCGATTCCTTGGGGTCCGACGATTTAGTCGTGCCAAAGTAAGGACTCTCGACTAAACCGAGACCAGCGAGTCCAGAAACTTTCCCTATTGAATCGACAAATTCTTGGGCTTCCTTGAACGCTTTGATGAGACAATCCGTGCCGAAGCAAGGGCTTTTCGAGCATACTGGCTCGCCTTTCTTTTTGAGTGCGGCGTCCAAAGCGTCTTTTTCCGGACACGAACACTTGGATGTATCATTTTTATTTTGATCTCTGATATTTCTTAATTTACATTTATTCCCAGCCAAGTATGACGGGTTGACGTTGTCCCATTGCAAGAAATCGTCGGCAGCAGCATTCTTTGTCTTTCCCTGTTTAAAAACGAGAATAATCATTACATAAATAATATAATTAATTTTTAAAATAGCAAAATCACAAGGCAACGAGATAAATCGACATGGAGAAGAAGCCTTTTTTAATACGACATCAAGTGAAAAAGGTCATTACCGGGCATTGCCCACAGCCAAGTTCCAAGCCTCCTCCACCGCACCTCTGCTGCGTGGTAAATTTATTGTTGTACCACGTAAAGTCAGCATCAGTGGCGAATAAGTTAGGGGTGTCGCCGTTTCCGCCAGCTCTCAATCTATGCGAGGTCGAGTGCACTCTTCTTACTCCTAGCTCCGCTAATATCGGTCCGCTGTGCCTGGCGAACGAGTAGGAGGCCGAAGACGAACGCTGGCCCTGCTCCTTTACGATGCGTCTGCTGTCCGGAGACCGACACAGCTCGTGTCGAGAGGGGAGCAGTCGTTGGTAAACCGGCAGTACCAAATCCATTTTTCACCAGACATCAAAACATTCGTCAGGCGATGAAGCTCCGTACCGGCTTTTTAATTCGAATAACCTATCCAAGATGATGATTTTTTTAGATAAACTGATTTTTAATACTTTTTATGGAGTCTGCAATTTCACTTGTAAATTTTGAATTCAGAACCGAGAAATTTATACGCGACTATTTCATTTTTAATTTTTTCTTTAGATTTCCTGGACGATTCGTGGAGGGTCGGGTAACATGTCAATTTTTATTCCAGACTGCTGTTTTTATTTGCATTTCGGGTTGTTATGGAAACAAAGTTTAAAAAAACAAAAACAAAAATATTGTTTCTGGTATACAACGAAGTAGTATACGAGTTGTTCCGAACAAAATTGAAATAGGAATCAAGAATCACACCTATATGTTTTGTGTTTGTTATTCATTTTCTGTTTCCTTCAATATTTCGTAGTATAGAAAATTACAAATTTGTTTCGATTTAAATTTGATTTGATCTTGATATCGATGTGTACGAGACGTTCGAAATCAACTCGCGAAAATAAATTATTTCGAATTGCGTTGCTTATTAAAGAGGAAAAGAAAGAACAATTTTCAAATATTTAATTATTTAATATCAAATTCTGTTAAAGAATGAGTTTACATAGTAATGTTCATTTTTTAATAATAGTAAAGACAATGTTTAGTGGAGTGAAAAGACTTTCTTCTATAAATTATACAGTCAAAATTTACATGAAATAATTTTAGTATCGTTTACTACTCGTATTACTTCTAGAACTTTTAGCACTTCGATTAAGACTTCGATTACTTCGAGAAGCACAATGAGTAGTATTAGGTTTTTGAATGAAATCTTTGTCATGTCGAAGTGCTCCAAGCACTGTACCATCACAGAATTTAAAGTGCTCTTGATAATCGTCGGGATTGTCTTCGTTGATTCGTGTCAAGCAGTATTCGGCGTCATAATCATTTTTAAAAACGCAGAAATCATCAAATAGTTGAAATTGCGATATAATGTGCGGCCCAAAAAATGTTAGTCGAAGAAAAATGGTGATGGATCCTGAAAAGTTTTAAAATTCTACTTAATAAAATTGTACAATAATCTACTTCCAATCGTATTTATTAATTTTTAAATCAATAATATAAATAGCAACAATACCAACCTGCAGGATTCTTTCCAGGATCGCACAGATCATAACTTCCTATCAATTCGTACGGTTTCGGTTTGTTGGCCGAGTCATTACCAACCATAGCCACTTGATCGCAAAGGCAGCCGGACAATGGTATCGTCGTGTCCGCGATCGGGAAGGTCTCTTCCCCTTTGAAAATCCCTATTCTCAAGGGTGTCGCCTTCATGGCCGCGACGAGATCGCGGGGTTTCTTGACGAACAGACACGACCTTCCGGCGACGTACACCAGACCCTCGTTCTCGTTGTACCGCGAGCGCGGGTCCGCCGATCCCTCCGAGAGGCGCAGAGCGGCCACCGCGCCGACGTCGCTGCATTCTTGACCACGGCGATTTACTGTTAATACTGGAATGTCGAGGAACCTGATCTTTATGGTGGGCCAACAATCGCTGAACTCCTCATTGAACTTGACTGCAGCGAGCTTTAAACGGTCGACCGTGATTTCCAGCATGTAGATCTGAGCGTCTTTTCCTCCGAAGCACGACATCGCTGTTTATTGTTGTTAATTTTTACCTTTTTTTTTTTATTAGCTGAAATGCAAAAGATTTTTATCAATTTTAAGTTCGTGAGAATGCTGAAATATATTGAATGCACATTATATTGATAGTAAATCATTTTTAAAACAAAACTTATTCTTTATTGATTGTTAAACTTTATTACAATGAATAAAGAACCATTTGTAGGTTATCTATAAATATTTTAATATTTTAACGTTTAAGATGCTGTATCATAAACTGCAAGAGATTTCTAAAAATCTAACGTTTTATATAAATTAACTTTTATATAAGCTACCTAAAGATCTTGATAAAAAATGAAATTAAAAATACTTTCACCATTAAAAGCTCGTGTTGCCGCAAAAACGTTACAAAGTAGTTTTTCAATGCTTACTTGCTTTTTTATGTTTTTCAATTTTTTTTCTAAATTTTTATTTAATTACTTCGCTGAAGAGATTTTCTTATAATTTTGATCCATAATTTGCCGAAAGAGAAAGAGGTTACATTGACGAAATCATGCTTCAACTCGCCGTACGGCGCGAAGAATCGCGGCCAAGTTCATTGCTGAAATGCCGGAATCCGCGTCTTTCGCCGCGCGTTTTCTCTCCCACATTACCCAGGCCCAGGAGAGTCACACGTTTATAAAGCGTAGAGGCCTTTCCGGCTCCGGAGCATTCCACCTACAAACGTCGGTGTATATACATATATATATATACCCACGCTGGCTGCGCCGCAAGTAACGCGAGAAATATTCGAATGGCCCGATCCTCAAATCGTCCTCTCGCCGCGGCGGACGAAATAATGGCTTTCGTTAGATGAAGATAAGGCTGTAACTCTTTCGGGTAAAGATGTGTCATGTCCTGGCGAGAGAGGAACGAGAGAGATCAGAATGGAAGCGTCGGCGGCCGTTGTCCGCTCTCGGCGATCGATCACGAGAGGAAAGGGGAAGAATGAGCGCGAACGCTCCTACGGAGAGAGATCCTCCAGCCCTAAGCTCGTACACAGAGCGCCGAGAGATTCTATCGAGCCTCGGTGCGCGACCGTTCCTCTCGTCGCCGAGGCCTCATCGACAGCTTCGCCCCGAGTATATATATATGTGTGAGAGCTGGTACCGAGATGCGCCGAGATCCTTTTTATCTATTTTACTGTCTACTTTTATTCTTCTTATCTTTTAAGTGTACCTGCTCCTCGGCGCCTCGCCTTTTGTTTCCTTCGAAAACCGTTTTTGGCTATTGTTCGATCGACACTCCTACGGAGTGTAAATTATGATGCCTCCTCTTACGAGTATTTCGACATTTCTATTATCCGTTTATTTATTCTAGGAGGCTGTTCACCCCTCGCGTACTGCGGTTCAAATTTCGTTTTCGTTCGCAAGTAAATGTAAAAATTTTTATTTATTTACTTATAACTACGTTTCCCACAGCTCTCTCTCTCTCTCTCTTTCTCTTCTGTGCAATTATTTATCGTTGTCTTTGATCCGCCGCGTTATAAAACAAGCAGCATTACCCAATATCAAATTTGAAGCATCTCTCTGTAACATAACTGTTGTCAGTAAGCTCGAGCGCACGTCCGGTAATAATCCTTCCCCAATGTACACCCTATCCATCTATCAGCGGCATGAATCTTATAGGAAAGGCAGCTCTCAGGCCGAGCGACCGATCAATCAACCCGGCCCCGGTCAGTGCATTGATATTAGCGAAATTGAATAATTCAATTGGGAGCTGGCCGCGCGATATCGCGCGTATAACAGTAAAAAAATGCTTGATGAGAAATCCGGCCGCCCCGTCGGCACGAAGACGTATATATACACACAGCCGGTGCATCTCTCGGCGGCAGGCCTCGAAAAATATCGACTCTCCACGTTTTTCGTGCCTCCTTATCCCCGCGTGTACTGGTATTCCACGACGAGCGAAACCGTATCGATCTCTGTACCGTTACGAATAAGTCGCGCACGCGAAGATCGGCTCCTCTTCCTCCTCCTCCTCCGCCGCCTTGCGTTCTCTCGCTTGGGCCGAGGAGAGTATAACAGGGTGTTAATTTCAGTATCGCGTATGCTAAACCCTGCGCCTTAAGACAGTTAAACCGAGCTGGAGCTCGCAATTTCTGGACGAAAAAAAGAGCTGCGAGGTTTAACTTTTATCGACGGGTTATCTTGAAGTATGTTTTGCGAGAAGCTGGATAATCCGGGGAAGATTGAAATTTCGCATTGCACAGTAGTAGCCCGGTAATTTGATTTTTTTTTTTTTTTTTTTTAATTATACTAAAATAATTGAATATTAAGAAAAAGTTGTTAAAGTAAAATAACTTAATTTTTGATAATAAACCTCTTTGAAATGTCCATTAAAGGGAAGCGGGGTCTCGTAAATCAGAAATTTTTTTTTCAAACAATCGCAATGCGTTTTTTTTATATTTTATGCTTTCGACGCGGAGCACTATCATTATATCCTAAACATTTAGCAGGAGAAATAACAATATTTTTCTCTCCTCCCATGAATTGACTGCGGAGCGAAATGCGCTCATCTTCCCCTCGTCTCTCTTTCTCTCTCCCCGGGTGGGTCCGCTTCGGTTCTCGCAACACCGCGCTGAAGTATGCACTAATTGGTGCGGGCGCACACGCATGCATCGGAAGAAGATAGAGAAAGAGGGGAGGAGGGGGCAGGAGGAAAGGAGACAGGTATGCTCGAAATGGACAGTCCGAAATGGAAAGGAGAAAGAGACGGAGAGATAGCGATGGAATTGAAGATGAGAGGCGAAAAGTAAAAGAAGAACAGAGAGCCCGGGAGAGACGAGGAGGAGGAGGAGGAAGAGCCGCCGAAGAAGGGGAAGTCCGCAGCCAGAGCCAAAGTAAAATTCCGAGGCGAGCGACACGGCGGCTCGTTAAAATGCTTCTGGGGGTTTCGGACGCGAGGACTCCGCGGTTAATTGGTGATTAGCGATTAAAACGAAACGATCCCCTGCACTGGGAGCCTCCTCCCCTCCCCCCCTCGCGGGATCACAGCCGGGGGGACTCCTCTGCGCTCGCGGCTTTTTCGTCGGATATAAATGCGAGCCGGTGAGACCGCCGCCGAGAGAGAGAGAGAGAGAGAGAGAGAGCGCAGGGGACAAAGAGCAGGCAAAGTGTAATGCGTCGCCCATAACGCATTATCGCCGTCGTCCTAAAAATGCCCGAAATCCCGAACCCTTATTTCATTCTCGCTCTCCGTATTCCTTTTTCTCGGCCGATCGGCGAAGCAGCTCTCTCTCTCTCTCTCTCTCTCTCTCTCTCTCTCTCGACGTCAACGGCAGTGGGTGTTCCGTGATTTAAGGAGAAACGGCTCGACGGTGAAAAGTTTATCCGGTCCCCGAGGTTGATTATAATATTTGCTACTGGGAAAGACGACTAATTAACAGCGGCTCTTTCCACGGCGCCTCGGATGACGTCGTCGCGATTCACGGATTTTTATAACCGAAACGGACGCTTATCTGGAAATCTCTATACGGGCGAGGTGGGATCGCGCGAACAAAAAGTATTTACGGGGAATAGGACGAGACGTTTTAATTTTGTTCGCTTTTTATATACACATTCGGGGACGGGTGACAGAAGAGTCCGATTTTTTATGGTAATTTATACGCGAGCGATTTTGGAAAGAAGTATATATATTTTTTTCGGGGACACGGTAAGTTCGCGCGGATTAATTTGGGAGGTTCCTTGATGCGTAATTAAGGAAGGACGTCGCATTCAATTCACGAAATTATGCCGCTCGAGCGTAAAATTTGTTAATTTGAATTTATAATGCAAGATTAACTTTTTTCTGTCTTACGTATCAAGATTGGCATTATCATACAAATCAATTTTACATCGCAATCACCGGTGAATTTGTATTTTAATCGTTTGCATTCCCCCTTTAGTCCAATTAACTTAATAATTTATTAGTAATTTTATATAATTTTGAATGACTTGCCGAAAAATATATCGAATAAAAAGCTTTTTATATTAACCTTTAATATCAGATATCTTTTGATTTATTGCCTTTGATACGGGTATGTCTCAATTTTAAAACATCTTCGAGATTAGATATGAAGTCGAAACGTTTGGTTTTTAAATAACGTTAGAATTTTAACATAAAATACGCAGCGTTTATTGCATTTACCAACCTTGAACAGGGTGAAATTCCATCGATAAATGCAGCATTATAACGTGAACGATAAATAAGGAAGCCGTACGACAAATCCACAGGGAAGTAACAGTACTACGAAAGGAAAACAATAATTATACCGCGAGGGAGAATAACAGATGAATAGGAAGAGAATCGCGCGCGCGCGATGATCGAATATCGATGCACGCACACGTGCATTACATAGCCTCGGCCGCGGTGCATCTCGCGGTTGGCAGCATAATCGCGCGTGGCCCCGGCAGAAAGAGAGAAGGAGAGGCACATAGAGTTAGCCAACCAATCGCCGAGTAATTAAGCTCAATCTCGGGGAGATCGCATCGAGCCGGCCCTCGTGAATTTCTAGCGAAAGCCGCGTTATCGTAAGGAAGCCATTTCCGGTTGTTGCACCGCACCGAGCGCACGCGCGCGCTCGCGAACCGCCCGGTAAGACTCATCTCGATGATATATTATGCGAGCTCCTCTGGTTGCTCGTCCGCTACCTCGCCACCGGAGAGGTAGCCCGTTCCCATAGTTTTGCCAAAGACCAGGCCGATATCTCGACCGATATGTCCTGTTGGATTATTTCTTTATTCCTCGTGGGGCTTATGAATAACCGTTAGGGAATCGTGTAAGACTCGGAGATCTACTTGGGAAGGTATGCAGCTACCAACTTTGTAATTTCGAACGGTTTTTTTTTTTTTATTAACTAAGTGCACGCGTTCGGCGCGGAATATTATATTTGTTTTACATAATGTTGCGCATAATCATATGGATCATTTAATCAATGGATATTGCCTTATCGCGATGAAATCTTGCATGATGATTGAATCTCGTTCTGTTGCCTTCTTTGCTCAACGTTAACTGATAAAGTTAATGAAAAGCAATCTGCGATTTTGTAATTTCTGTTTTATGCGATTAAGGTCATTCTCGACAAATTGCTTCATTAAAAAATCATCAATCTAAATGGCTGGATTAATATTTAATACTCTAGTTTTTCAAGGAACTTTTGTTGTAAGCTGAAAACCCCTTAGAACGCGTGTCGATTGAAAAGTTTAAGCTTTATTCAAAAGAACATCTCATTTTTCTGAGATTTTATAGTCTGTCACTATCCATTATCGACAATAACCCCATCGTGAAATGCAAACTTAACGACGAGTACGCCAGACACGTTGGTTCTCGAAACACGTAACCTTCGTTATCGTTTTCCCAGTGTGCAGCTCCTGACCCAAATGTTTCGCTCGTGTCGCGCTCGTTTTCTCCCATACGTTTTCCTCGCGGCGACGGCGGCGGCATACGGGAATCTCGTTCCCCAAAGAAAAGGACACAGCTCGCGCGCGCTCCCAAGGAGGAGAACTCCCCGATCGGCAGCCGGTGCACCGCCGAACGCTCTCGGCCGAGAGTCCCACGACGATGTTTTCCGTTTGACGCTCGTTAATTCATCAAAGTTCTTCTCTCCTTCCGTCCCTCCTCCTCCTCCTCCTTCGCTCTCTCTCTCTCTCTCTCTCTCTCTCGCTATTTCTTTTCCCTTGCACTTGGAATGCAGTGCGCCGCGCCGTTCCGAGAACATTTCCTCACGTAAGAACGAAATTTGAATTAACGAAGAGAGCGCTGCGTTGCGCTGCGCGCGCGTCCGGAGATTGGTTGCTGTGGCTGAATTCAATTACGCGTACTTCGAAAGAGAGGCGCTGCCACTGCAAGAGCAGCGGCGGCAGCAGCGCGGCCAGAGAAATTAAGATTCTTTTGATGCCTGCAGATAGCCGGCCGCGCCGGCATGGGAGTTCTTATATCGTGTAAAAGTTTACGTAGCCGCGGTAACGACTTCATTTGTCCTCTCGTGTATGGTAATTTTTGGCCTTTTTTTTTCTCGTCGGAGTCGCCGCGCGGAGCGCTTAAATTCTTCTGCATCGTAGCAGTCCCGAGCAATTAAAAGTTACATCGGCGCCTTCGGAAATAAATTTTAGGATAAGACTTTGTGTAAATGTATACGTTTAGCTTGCGTGAATTGATTTAATCTGTAAGGAATCTTTATTAAAAACTACAATTCACGTGAAACGAGTTTTCGAGAATTTCGATAACGCATTTTAAAGTAGCTTTTTCAATTAATTAGCAGATCTACTATACATTTTTATATTTATGTAGGGGGAACCGGGTAAATTCACCCTACAAGAGACGTAACTTAAGAAGATTATATGTAGTAAAGACTTGATGCTCTTTTGACCTCAAATTGATGTCAAAATCATTATAGATTGCTGATACGATCGCAGTTGTATACACGTATAATAAAATAATGAAAAAAAAAAGTTGGCTTTGCCCCGAGTCTCAGGGTTCCCCGGTCTCCTCTACCTGTACACAATCCAAAACTGTTTATTTTCTCAGCGAAAACAAATAACTTTTTAGTGGAATAGCTTACAGTCCATACCCCATTGGACTAGATTCTCGTTCGAAATTGCTTTTCCCAATATAACCCATTTCCATACCCACTGCGTCATCCTGTCAATCAGTAAACGTCGGAGCAACGCTCTCCGCGGAAAACTCATTTTTGTTATTGCAAATTGAATCGGCGTAAAGTCTCCTCGGTAAATCGCAGCGATCGCAAAGGCTGTGCACGAGTCTCTCGCTCCGACTCGCTGCCTCATAGCGTTCGCCAGTGGGAAAATTTGCAAGGTAAAACGACACTTTTGATTTGTGGCCCGCTCGCCGGAGAGAGAAAGAGAGAGAGAGAGAGAGAGAGAGAGAGGAAGTTGACCGAGCGCGCGCGGTGCAAGTGAGCCGTTTTCTTCTCCGCTGGCTTCTCTCCCGTCCATCGGGCAGATTTGAATAATTCCCCGTCTCGGTGTGTATAGGAAGCATTCTGCGCTATGCGCCGAGCGGAGCGAGACGCATCGACTGGGTAACTCGTTACGCCGAGCTGCTCCCGAGCGTGGAATCTGGAATTTTAACGAAATTTCCCTGGGCATTATACAAGAGCCGGCGGACCGATCTTTCCTACGCGGAGAATTTTCATAGATAGTCCGAAAGAGAATGAGTGCAAGTGAGTATAACAGCGTGTATATGCAGATTCGTCCTCTCCGAGGAATGCAAGATTTCCGCTTTCGAAATATAGCGTTACGCAGCTGTAAAAACCATTGTTTGGGAAATCTACTTTTTTTTTTTAATCAAGCTTATTGAAATACACACTTTTGATGAGGTGGAGCGACTAAAACAGTTTAAAAAAAAAAAAAAATGGTTTTATTTTGTTTCCCGTGTCAAAGCGCAAATTTGCTTTGCACTCCTTCATTAAATAACACCAGAACGAGATTATGCTAACTCGATATTCCAGAACGTCCACCTCTTTCTTTTTCCATCGAATCCCAAGTTCATAAATAATTAATTCGCGCCCATCGCACGATTCCCACTTTCGCGAGCAAATATTCCATAAACTCCGACGCGAGCTTCGAGGCGAACGTAAAGAAAAAAAGAAAAAAGAAACGAAGATCTTCCCGTTACTCGAAATCCGCAATTTCATAATCTCTGTTACACTTCTTTCGGGCGCGCCTTCGAAATTAAAAACACAAATGAACCGTCTCGGATCGAAGACTCGCCTCGTACCGAAATTTCAATCTCGCCCCGATAATACGCCCGAAACGCGAAAGAGGCCGATTCGCCGGGCGCGCGCGAAACTGGTACGTCTTCATCGAGGCGGAACAAATTTAATGCCACGCGAATCGCAAATAAATTCGGCGAAACGCCCGCAGGAACGACGAGTGAAAGGATTTCGGCGAGGATTTATAGCCCCTCGGCCGTGCCGCTGACTCTCTCGGGCCTCGTGTGAGATCCGCGCCGACTGCGCGGGGGTTCCGTGTATGCCGGCGTATCATTTTTTTCGGAGCGGACACCGCGTAATTTTTAATGATCGCTCTTCGACGCGACTTTGACGCGCGCCTCCGAGCCCCCCCCGAGCCGATTAATGTTGTATGTATACCTGCCGACTTATTCGTGCGCGGCGATCGCTTATTGCCGTACAATTTTCACGGGTTTTTGCCGCGATTTCGGCCGGGAGATTCGCCTCTTTTATGTTCGGGCTCGTATCGGACCAGGAAGCGTTTTCGAAATATAGGGGATCGCGCCAAAACTGATACCTCCGTAATGTTTGTTTACGTGAAACGGTCAATTTTGGTAATACGCGGGTGTTTTTAATATTCCGGTAACTTGTAGTTTGCTTCCGTAAACTTGTAATTTCGTGCATTTTCGGATTTCGGTTGTTTAAATATTGAAAAAACGCTTTTAGAACCGATCAAAATATCGGTAAATCGTTCAAGCCGTACAATTACGTTCCAAAATTTTTTTAAGCTACAATTTTCATTGAATCTTGCAAATTTTCGCGCTCAATCTCGAAACTTTTTTCCGGCAAACTTCGTAATAACTCGACAAAATCTAATCTCCCGTCCGTAACTCTAATGAAGCCTCATAAACAACGGCGCTCGCATCAATCCACGCTGTCCGTCCATCCTCGCGGGCTCTCCTTTCCCACCTCAACTAACGATGAATTATATGTATATATTCGGCGAGCGCAGCCTCACGAACCAATTGACTCTCCCGCGCGCGCGGCGCGGAGGCCCCCCGGTTGTCGTAAAATCGTAATTTACAGTGTCCCATTCGTTCGTCCGGAATGGGCTCCCGCGCGACTCGCGGAGAGCTTTCACGTCCCTCGTCCGCCTCTCCTTCCCCCTTATCACTTTCCTTTATCTGCCGTCGACGCACTTGATGCAACAATAAAATCCCGCGGCGCTCTCGAGCACACATATTATACGTCCGAGGCGCTAACGAGACCCGCTCGCCATTAAGGAGGCAAGCACCCCGAGAGCGAGAGAGCCACCTAGAAAATCCCATATCCAAAGGAGCGCGAGAGGAGAGCAGAGAGAGAGAGAGAGAGAGCTTAGAGGCGCTCTCCGCGCCGGCCCCCGAAGATAAATAGCCATCGGCCGTTTTACGAAAGCCGGCTCGTATTACGCCGGCAGATATGCATCTCGCTATGCAGCGCCGAGGCGGCGGGGGGCGCTTTAACAGCCCGATCCTAAACGTCGAGCCCCGCGAAACGACGCGACGAAGAGGGAGAGAAACACCGGAGAAACTCACCGGAATGCCCGTATAATTTGCTTTTCATTTAAGGGAGCTCGACTTCGCGTCCAAAAGGGCGGCCCTAAGTACCCTTCAAACTCCGATTATTCGCGATTTTATTGAAGTGCGTTGGGCTGGTAGCTCTTGCCGGTATAGTACTGTCTGAATTTCCACTCCCGACGCGAATGCTTTCCGACGCGAATGGATCGGTAATGCGTTGGCTTACGCTGGCAAGTGTTTTTAGTGTAGCGCGAGTAACCGATAAACAATTTGATTTAAATGAAATCTATTGTACACTCAACCGCGGGAAAGTTTTGAAAACTACTTTGAATTTAGAAGAATCTCACGCGCGCACGTTGATTTGATATTTAGCAAGTTAAAATATCTGTTAAATAACGTAGATACGGCTTGTATTTTGTACTTTTAATTAAAAACAATGGCGAAGAACACCGCGGGGTAAACCCTACAAATTTGGCACTTCAAACTCCAAGTCTGAAAGTTAATACACGCAGACAGAGGTAAGCCACATCGGCGGTCGATTATACCCCCATTACATCTTGTTCATTAAGATTCTCATCGCGCGCCTCGCGAAGAAAGAGAAGCTTGAGCCACGACTGCCCGAGATTGAAAACTCCTAAAGGCCCCCCCTCGCGCGTAAACCGGATGTGAAAAATCCTTTCGCACAATGTTAAGGGGGAGAGCTCCGTCGAGCTCCCCTTCAGAATTATTTATTGCGCAATCCGTCACGCGCGAAATGACGAATGACCGGCGGCCTGTTGATTTTCCGAAGTGAGCGCTCATCCTACTTCGCAGCTCTCTCTCTCTTCTCGGGAGAGAGAACGAGCGGTGTACGGATCGGCCAGGGCCAACCTTTGGCCCCGCAGTCGCGAAGTCCGCGAAACGCTCGCGGCGATTTATAGCCGATAGCCGCGCTCGAGGGTATAATACCCGGCTTCTCTCTCTCTCTCTCTCGCGGGTCTCTCTCTCTCGGTGATCTAGATTCTCCGTTAAGACCGAGAGAGGAGAGGATCCGCGGAAGTCCGAGAGGAGCAGCGCTGCTCCTCGGCACGATTCCGCGGTGGACGCGTGCGCGCGGCTTATGCACGCGAGCCCGCTTTTCTTTCGCGCAAAATTGCCGTTTTCTTTGTAATTGCCGGTGGCAAGGCAGGCTCTCCTTGTCCGTCGGGATGCAGTTAATTGCGGGATTTGAGATTAAGGAGGCCCATTTTTGTTCCTGCTACGAGTGAGGCCCGCGGTTATCGGTTCTTGCCGGGGTTCCCTTCATTTTCTTAACGCTAGATTCCGCTAAGATTTTTTTTTTTCAGGATACCCTTGGCTCGCGGTAAACTTACGAAGAAAGTTGGGGTGATGATGTCGGTGATTTCGGGATTTCGTGATGAAAGTTCGTAAATTGTTTTATAGCAATCGCGTCGTAAAATCAATTATTATACCGGGGCTCTTCGATTATTATGGTTAAATTTAGCGGAACAAGATCTTAATTCTCTCCTAATCATATTTCTAAAGTATAAAAAACGAGTAACACCCTAAAAGTACAGAAAGTTATAAAGAAATTGAAAATTCAATTATCAGCGTCTCCCTCGGCAAGACGTAATATCGCGGTGCTCTCCTCTATAAATCCATCGAGAAATTCATCGTGCGAAAACGAAAGCGGTTAGATAAACTCGTAACGACGGGCCGAACCGGGTCTTCATACACGAGCCAGCGGCGGGTTAAGTAAGGTATAAAAGACAAAAGGGGGGAGCGGATCTGACTTGCATCGATGATCTAGATTCGCCGCGGGCACCAGGAAGCTGCGGGCTCGAGGGGTCAAAATTACCGGTGCCCGCGAGGCGTACAGCCGCTAGGAGAAGATTCTAAAGAAGGAGGCCTTTCCTCTCGCGATGGCCAGCGGCGGTGTTAAGGCACTTTGCCGTCTCTCTCTCTCTCTCTCTCTCTCTCTTTTTCTCGGCGAAGAGCGAGGTCAAAGGGTGCTAGCGGTACTCTTCTTTTGCAGCCGGGCGCCGCGCGCAACCGAGCTGGGTACACCAGTCGGGAGAACCTACCTATCCGCTCCTCGCTGTCTTTTTTCTTTTTTCTTGCTCGCCGTTCCTCTTTAGAAGCCGCGCGCGCGCATCGGAAAATGCTGTGTTACTGCTATCGAGGCGGATTCGTTCGTGGAAATTGTTTGAGTTACTGGCATTTTTGGCACGAAGACGGTTGGAATTACGAGCTGCTTACTTTTAGTCGGGACTCGAAAGTATGAAATGCTACATTCAGTTAATTGATTTTGGAAAAAAACATTACTGCATCAAGGATTATTGTTTTTTATATTTCATAATTTAAATTAATTGTCTCTAATCTTGCAATGTACATCTATACTTATATTCTTTTACAAAAATAACATTTTGAGTATATGAGAATAAGTCACTTAAATTCCACAATGATCTGCGCATATAATGCGAAATTTGCGTTCGACGTAAGCCAGGAGCGTCACTGGAGGCGGCTGCATCAGACAGGCATCTCACAGCTGCTGGCACGAATAGCCGCGAGTGCAGCGGGGCCCCGAAGCGATCGAAGACGCGCTCGCGACTCTCTCGCGAAAAGGAGGAAGGCTCGCGGCAGTTAAAGGGAGATCGTTCGAATACTTTCGAATTCGTGATTTTATGGCGAAGCGGGTAGGAAAAGAGGAAAATAAAAGGTCTGTATCGACGCTCGGAAGATAGGATGAGAAATAATTTAATTGGGCCTTCCGAAAATCCCTCCTTCCCGTTTCAACTTTGGATTTCGAATTTTATACTTTAATTTGGACCTGTTCTTAAACGAAGATGCTTTAATTTCTTAATTCGTACGTGCTTGAAATGAGTGTTTGAGAAACAAAACAAACCCGCGTGAAGAGCTAAGTACTAGATTCATTACGAATGCATTAGTTTGAAAAATTATGCATAATTTAACGCCAAGAAGAAAGCTTTCTAGAATGCAAAGCGTATGCTTATGAAAATTACTGTTGAGTAGATTTGTTATCTGCGAAAAAGTGTAGAGGCAAATTAGCGTAGAAAATTACTAGAATGTTAAAGGAATTCTTTTCAATGATAAATGAAAAAAAAAAAAATTATAATTTACGACGTTCGTCTCTTATATGGGTCAGAATATTAATAAAAAATTAGAAAAAGTAATAAAACCAAAGATGTTTATCGCGTTTGAAAAATGAGCTGCTATAAAAAGAAATATGTGGAGAAATAATTGTCAGTTTGGCCATAATTTCTGCACAGAAGTAGAAGGTTAGGTACTTGTGAAAGTTGTAAGAAGCTGGAATAGATGGCACACGATGCATTTAGGCAGCGACTAACACAAGGTCTCGCCTACCTACTTTTTCAAAACGCTAAGATTCACTTTATTGCCGACCTGCTGTTCAGGAAAGCAAGCTTCAAATTAAACGTTATTAAAAGTTACAGCCTCTTTTGAGTGAAAAAGACGCGATTTGTTTTCGAAACTCACAAGAATTCTTTAAACTACAATTTGCCTCTGCTTTGGTTTCCCGTGAATAATACACGGACTATATTCCATTGTTACCAAGCGACCTCCAAAGTCCCCAATTCGCAGCTCAGAAACGACGCGGTCGTTAATCGCCGGGGAAATTAGTTATACCCCACAACGTGCATAAAGTATAAAACTTGCTCGCACAATTGCTCCTCGGCCGGACGATCGTCGACTCGTGCACGCGCGAGGATATAATTAAAGCGTATCTTTGGCGTCCCGTCGCGATAGCCGAAATTTGTAAAACATCAGCGAGTGTGCAGTCCCAATTTGTTGGGCCCCGAGCTCGCCTCTTGACGTATACCAAATGGGCCCGAGACCACGTGCGGCCTCGCGCGCACGTGAGAGAGAGAGAGAGAGAGAGAGCGGGCCTCAAAAGGGCCCTGCATGCGCACATAACGGCAGCGTCGATTTGTAAACTGCGCCCTCCTGAGGCGCGCGTGATCTCGATATTGACGCACATCTCTCGCAGCGGGCTTCCTTAAGGGTGTGCTGCCCAATCGCTTGTTAAAATTTATCCGTCGCGCGCGCACCTTTTGAGCCCTATACGCGAGCAGAGCATAAAACGATCACTGCTATAATTGCTTCGAGCAACGGACGATCCTTTAGCGGCGCTGACGGCGAGATGATTGATTTTTTTCGAGAGCACGGATTGATTAATATTAATTAATCGAGGGAGGAGCGAGGACAATGATAGAATGCCGCTATTGGCCGAGCGAGCCGCGAGGGGAAATTGCAGGCAATCAATAGGTTCGTAATTGCTGATAATTAATAAGATACGGGGATGAGGAGAAAGTGTCGAAATTATTTTTCTCGCTGTATTCAAGTAGATAGCGGACGAATCCAGTCAGACATTTCAGCTCGTTGCAAAATGCGCCGATTTTAAAAAGCCCCGCGTTCATTGTAACCCGACTGTATTCGAAATTGCCTGAAAATTTATGTAGTTCTGTACAGCTTTATTATGTTACCGCGATATCCCATCTGGCGATGAAATCAGAACAAAAGATCATTAGCCTTTCGCATTAGTAACAATGAGCATTTCACGCCTCTTTTTATCGAGAGAGAGCCCTCCTCCGAAACGCGCGCTCGAGAATTCACTCGATAATTCACGCTAACAGTTGTCATAAAATTGAAATGTTCGGAAGGCGCGCGAGAGGGCAGCCCAGCCGATGGGTTTCTCAACAGTTTTATTATACGCCCCGATAAAATCTCCGAAGCTAACAATGCCCAGGAGATAAAAGGCACGGGGCATATATATCCCCTCGAAAGAGTGAGAAAGCTGCCGCCGTGATCTGCGTTCGGTGTTCCATCGGAGGCACCGTTCAACCGGGGTAATGACGCTCTATGGGGCCATTTTTTTTTCCGCTCCTGAAATCGCTTCGCGGAACGCACCGCGCGCGGACGTCCGCCGCTGCACGTGGTGTATATATGTATACGTATACGCGTCCCGCGAAAACGGGAACGTGGATCTCGGTCTCTCTCTCTCCCTCTCGGGAAGGTATGCGGTTTGCACGAGGAGAAGCTCGGATAAAACGGGCAAGACAGAGCTGGAGAGAGGAAATGACGAAGGGCGTGCACAAAGGCCTGATTGCTTCGTGCATTACGCTTGATTTCGATGCTGTGCAGCGCAGTGCTTCTAATCTGCGACGTTGCATCCTCTCTTTTGTTGATTGCTAGAAAACACGTCATTTCACGTGTTTCGCTAACGTGGATGCCGGATCCTTCTGCTGATTTCTCATTATTAGAGGAGATAGGGGAAAAGTACTTTGGTAAAGAGAGTCGGCTGGAAGGTGATAATTTAGTTGGTATCGGGTAAAGCGATGCTGTACTTTAATGAAGAAAGAGTTTTTTTAAAAGACAATTTCGGTAAATGACTATTGGATATCTGAATTTTAATTAATACAATTACCCAGGCTTTTCTGCCTAAATTGGATGACTCAATGAAAGAGCTTGTTATCCTTACTTGCACATAGTGACTTTAACAAGATAATTGTAACGCGATAATATTTTAATACGTCACAAACGAGCGTAAAAAGACGAGCTTTCGAAAAAAATGGTTTAATAATGGAAGAGCATTTAATCGCTAAATTGAGACTGTCAAATAAATCGTGGAACGAGAGCGTGCTGCGGGGAGAAAGTAAAAAGATATGCTTAAATATAACGAGAATCGTGAGTTCAATTCTTCGTGTTAGATTAAATGAAAAGGGTCTGCAGAGTCAAAGTAGATGAAGAAGAAAGGATGTTATAAGAGTTCGAAGCAGAAGAGACCACACATGAGGAAGAGATAGAAAGATAATTGAGAAAATTGCAATCGAAGATATATCATTTGATCTCAAAAGTATTATTCCAAACAAATTGCTTTAAAAACCGAATCGTTATAATTTGCTGATTAAATTTAGATACTACTTATGTTTATGCCTTGTGAATTACGCGGAAAAAATAAAAATTGATACAAATTTTGATCCCCAATTAATTGACAAGCTTTATATGCATAAAATTTCTCGAAATTATTGGTTGGTTAAAATAACCGTTTTCCGAACTATCTTTAAAAATCAATAATATTTGTTGCACAAACCATATTTTTAAGCAAATTACCGCCAGACTTCCCATGTTTAAAATTCTCCATCGTTATGGTTATTGTCTGAAATTCCTATCGTATTACCAGGCAAATACGGTTTAAGATTCCACCAGGCCTCTAACGCAATTTGACATAAATTTGTAAAAGCACGTTCAATATTTACCGTGTCCCCCCCTCTCCCGACGCGAGCGAGGCATTAAAACGAGCGCTCGTCCATCACAAGCTCGCGAATCAAACAAAAGCTAATAAAAGCACCGAAGTAGCGTGATCGGTGTATATTGTATACCAGGATCGAAAGTGCCCCGAACGAAGCCAATAACATTAAGAGCGCGAGCCAGGGCCCAATATACGAAACGCACGCGAATAATAACAAAGAGCCCTTCGATCAGCTTCGGGCACGAGGAAGAGTTAAGAAGCCACAGCAGCCCTCTCGTACGTAAAAATCCGAAGGAAGCGGGAGGAGGAGGAGGAAGAAAGGCAGAGTGGAAAGTAGCTCTGGATGCGTGGGAGGGAGTGGATGGTACACCGGACTACTACTTCGCGGGGCTGCTCCTCTGCCGGCGAGGTCGCGACCCGTAGCCCCCAGGCACGCGGAGAGCAGTGAAAGGCCCGCGGAGTTACATCCGCAGACCGTTCGCTCCTGCCCCCTCGCGAGCGATATTCTCAGCGGCTCTCTCTCTCTCTCTCTTCGACAGCCTGATGAGGCGAGCGAAGCGTTTGACGCGAGGTCGCGTGCAGTGTAAGAGGCGAGCTGAGCGAGGGGGCCTTTTATTTTGCGCTCCAGGCTTCTGAAGGCTGTGCGCCGTCACGTCGAGCTCTTCTCTTTTCGGAAGTGTAATTTCCAGCCGTTTTCGAATCAGTGAGAGTTGATTGAGACCGTAATTGCATATATTTTAATGCTGACGGATATTTTCGACGAAGGATATATGGTCGGTGGGATCATTTGAGCGCGGCGCGCCTTTTTTTCGTTTTTTTGCGTCGAAAGCGCGTTTCCGCATCGGACGAATAATAATATTCTGGGATTCGGCGTCACGTTTCGATGTGTAATGAGCTTCCTTAAATGAATTTATTCGAATTCTTCTGTTTTCTTAGTTCTGATTTATATACATTTTCACGTAACGCAATTCAAATAATCTTGAGAGCCAACGACGTAGAGGCTACAAGTTTAAATTTCTACAACTTCGCTCTTTTAGAAAATTACAGATTTCTTTACTAAGACTTCTAATAATCGGAAACATCATTAAAAGAACATTATAATCTGTTCAAATACTATAAAAGTATCGAAGAAAACGACAGAGAAGTTTTACAACCCATTCCTCCCTTTTACGTTTCATTAAAAGTTCAATACACCATCGGTCTTCAAACTGGCAGTACACAAGCTTCAAAAGCCAGTAAAAGAGAGAGAGGCAAAGGTATGCTTCCTTTAGGCGCCCTGGACTGCCATTACCGACTCAACTCCCTAAGTGGCAATCCTGGCTCAGCCCTTTACTATTAGCGGAAGGGTCTTTCTGCTCACTGACCTCACTCTACTTCATAAATTCCTGTTTCCATGAAAATGAGAATGAGCCTCGGCGGACAAAAATGCTTCGGCAAGAAAATTTTCTCAATAGAAAAGTAAATGTATACACCGCCGCACCTGCCCGATTCTTGCGAACGTGTTTGCGGTATTAGCAGAATATTGAATTGGAAAAAAAAAGGTGTATACTTTACGACGACAGAGATT
Organism: Ormyrus rosae; assembly: GCA_035047165.1. NCBI lineage: Eukaryota > Metazoa > Arthropoda > Insecta > Hymenoptera > Ormyridae > Ormyrus > Ormyrus rosae. The sequence goes on along the minus strand of JAWWML010000052.1, from coordinate 18,682,880 downwards.
TTCTCTCAATATTTTATTGCAAAAGACGAAAGCATATCCTAAAGTATGTTTTATCAATTAACAGTAAAAGAAGATTTTTTTTAACAGGGGCATTAAGGATCCGCCTTAATTCACTCGCAAGCAAAATTAATAGCTTCAATTTGAACAATATGTGTACACCTTAATTAAAACTCTGGTTCTCCCGTAATTAAATGTTATAAATAACTATAAAAGTTTTTTTGCCGCAAGAGCATTACACGAGAGTTTGAAGTATATTAGTACTTATTTTAAAAACCAGCATCTTTTCGGTGTTTAAATTTAGCTTTGGACATAAACAGTTAAAGAAATGAACAATAAAATCAGAAAATTAATTAAATCGTAATTGACTTTTAGTGGCAAAAAGTTTAATGGTTCAATTAAAAAGCTTGCACTTGACCGCTCAAAAAAAAAAAATTAAACACACACCGAGAAAGAGAGAGAGGGAGAGCAAAATATAAATACCGAAACTTAATACGCGAAGGAGCTTTCGCTTCGAATAACAATATATTCCCTCTAAGTAAATAACCGCTCCGCAAAAATGGGCCCGTCCTAATTAAACCATAAAATCATCCTCCCATCAAAAGCTAAATGAAACCCGAGCTCGTAATCCTCTGCCTCTCCCATGGCGCAGTACATTACATTTCGGAAAAACCATCGGAGCGTAGAGCGCGCGATCTAAAGGCGCGCCAACGATCCTCCGCGCGCCGCGGCCGCCCGGCGAAATAAAAAGCCCTTTAGATTCATTCGCGCTCGCGCCTATACGTGTGACTCTCATCGCTTCGCCCGCGAGTAAGTCGAGTAACCCCTGGCGAGCGAGAATGAGAGAGAAGCCGAGGGAGAGGAAGAGAGAGAGAGAGAGAGAGAGAGAGAGGGAGTCTGCAGCGGCGGCAGCGAGGAGCAGCCGCATCGAGGCCCTCTCGATCGGAACGATAATTGGATAGATTACGCGGAACCTCCTCCAACCCCGCGATAGCATCGCGTTTATGCGCTCGTTTTATGTGCGCGCGCGCGACCCTTGCACCGACTGCTCGCCACGGCGCGCTGCAAAAAACTAGAGAGAGAGGGGAGGGGGGAAAAAGGAAGGAAGAGAGCGAGCTCTTATAACGTATTTACGGACTCGGCGCGACTTTCGCACAGACGCCTCGCGCGATATAAAACCAACCGACGGCGGCGGCGGCGCTACATCCCGAGAGTGCCTAATAACGTATAAATTTGCGCGGAAGAGAGGAGGGGGGAGGGGGGGTCTCGAGCTTTTTCTTCTCATTTTCTGGAGGCTCTCTAATCGCGAGCTGCATCGCGCGCATTTTGGTTTACGGTCCGCGCCGCGCGTAATTCAGCGTTGTTTCAATATCGCGCGCGAGCGCGGCCGGAGTCGCGACTCTCGTGCGAATATTTTACACGCGGCGCGTGTGTGTTGGGAGGGGGAGTAGGCTCGAAACTCGTTTGTTCGTAATGAGACGCGAGGCGGTGGCCTTTTTTTTAACGAGCTTTTGGTAGGCTCGCGAGAGTCTTTGGCCGCGCTTCTCTCTCTCTCTGTATGTTTTATCGAGTGTAAGCTATGGCGAAGTTGTCCGAAGTTTATAGCCTTTGTGCGCCGGGGGAATATCGTTTGAAGAATTTGAAATTAACGGACTTTATGATTATCGGAGATTAATGCTCATTCGCTGCTTTATTGTCCCCGGGGGTTCATAAGCGGTTTGCGCTTAGAACATTGTCGGTTTATGCGGTGCCGTTTTAAAAGGCTCGCGTTAGTTTTATACGCGATCTTTTATTTAATTGTACGTTTTGATAAGGCGGAGCGTGGAGCGACGTTAAGTTACGGGCAATAAAAGGCAATCATTTCTTTGAATTCGTTTTATATATGGGGAAATTAAAAATTTTTATGTATATTTAAAGTGTACATTAATTTGTGGAAATTTCTCGGCGAAGAATATTTTTTCCAAATAATAATAGGAATTTCTAATAATATTTAAATATTATGCGAGTGCGCTGGCAGCTTTCTCGTATTAACTCCCAGATATATAAGATGTCTTTTATATTTATTTCGTTTGAACGATGTGAAGATTGGTTAGTTGTGAAAAGGAAAGGAGAAAGCATGCGGTATCGCTGCACGTACTGATGAGAAAAACTAATCCGCGAATGTATGATTAGCGGTCACTCCCAAATATTAATAAATTTAAGAATATTTCTCCAGGATTCGTATAAATTTGCAGTAAACTATAAACTTTGTAGTTTGAAAATCCAACTAAACAAATACCTTATTAATTAAAAAGATTCGGCACACGTTATAAAGAAATATTGCGTCGTTTGCCTCTTTGTCTATAATTAATTACGTTGCAATGGCTATAAAATTACTTTTATAGTTGCTCGTCTATTCGTATAATTTTATTTAACTTTGTCGACCTTTCCCACTGGATTATTTTGGGAAGAAGATAGATGAATGGATCTTTGTAGTGTGTACTGAATTCCACTGTTTGTCTGACATCATTTCACTCATCCTAATACGTGTTCTATCAAGATGCAGGCTCTCATTCTGTTGCATAAAATCTTTCCTCCGCAACAAACCTTATCTTATTTAGACAAGGGCATTACTCTGCAGCAGCATCACGACGGTATAACCCTTGGCAAACGCCTAAATTCCGCCGCTCGAATCGGCTTCGAAGAATCCGTCGTCGGGCAGCAGCATTGCCCGTCTTTTCCCGCGAGATATCGAGAAAAAGCGTCGAAATTACGCATTACGACTGCGTAAAGTTCGCGCGGGGCATATCGTGCGTATGCGGCAAGAAAGCAAGCCTGCAAGCCCAAAGCCGAAGACGAAAAAAAGCGGCAAAAAAAGGCGGGTGGAGGGGGGAGGGAAGGAGCGTGCGCGCTCACGGTCCTACGGCCGCGGCGCACTGCGTGCAGCAAATTCGATCTACTGGGCGTACGATAGAAATCGTCGATAATCAGTAATTGTCGAGAGAGCGAGCGCGCAAAGGTGAAGTTACCGTACTGCAGGCGCGGTCTCTCTCTCTCTCTCTCTCTTACTCCGCCGGTCGATTTCGTGCGAAATCGCGAAAAGTGGAACGAGATCTCCTCAGGCGATGGCTACGAGGCGCTTCGAGTCTCGAGGGCGAGCCAAGAGGCGAGAACGAGACGGACGGCGAGGATCGAGAGAGAAGGAGAGAGAGAGAGAGAGAGAGAGAGAGAGAGAGAGAGAGAGAGAGGGAGAGAGAGAGAAAGAGAGGCGTGCACGAGAGGCCCGGCGCGCGTTGCTGGCGGCTGTGGGAAAATGATCCGGCCGCGGACGGCGAAAAAAAAAGTAGACGAGCGCACGGCAGAGGAGAGTGAGTAGCGCGCGCCGCTGCCGCTGCACTGCCGCCGCCGCCGCCGCTGCTGCACGAGCCCCGCAAGAAGAAAGGGTGGGAGAGAGAGGGACGAAGATGAGTAGAGTGGCGAAAAAAGAGTCAGCTAGTCGCCGAAATAAAAAGCGTAAAACTAGTGATTAGACGCGGCTCCGCGCATGCCTGTGTATGTGCCGCGAGCGAGAGCGATGCTCTCCGGCTTTTGTTGTCGACGACCATTCCGTCTTTCTCTCTCTCTCTCTCTCTTTTCTTTCGCTTCTTCTCCTCGTTCTCTGCCCGGCCGATCGTATATAGTCGATTGCCCGGGAGAGTCCGCAACAATGCCGAGGACGCCGATGCAGTATTTCCTCTCTCTGTGCCAGAGTCCTCTCTCTCTCTCTCTCTTCTTCCTCTCTTTCTTTCTCCGGCCGTCTCCCTTTCTCTGCTTCGCATCGTATACGATTCGCCGCGGATTCACTTGTCAAGAGGATTGGTCATAGCTCAATAGCTCTATTATCTTCGATGATTTTTTTCTCTTAATTGTTCGGGATCGTTACATTCAATCATTTTGTCCATTAAATTTCCAATAACTCGGGTTCTGATGAGATTTCTCTCTTCCTTATTGTCTTGAAATTTAATTATTTTTCATGATTATTGATTGTTGCGGGGCAATAAATGGAACCTGGATCCTGGATGTAAAGCGTTTCACGTCTCTCGAGCGCGAAAGTGCTCGTGCATTAACCGTCGACCTTTCGATTTTTTTCCCCTTTCCTGAAAGAAAAAAAAAAGGACACGTTAGTTACGAGCGCGTTAAAATGCAAAAATGTTGAATTACGGAAGTGCAGCTTGCAAAATTCATTGCGGCTAAATCATGAATTACAAAATATATAAAAGCTCTAAAAATATCATCGTCGATCGAAATCACGAATGCTAAATCGGTTGATAATAGACGTCTCGGTACTCATACATAACGTCCGTTAGGAACGATAACAAGGAAATATTTATAGTGATTTATTAAAGTTTATTCAAGCCGCTCGTAAATACAGTGACTTTATTGCCGTATTGACTTACATTAGGGCGCAATTAAGAATTTCTTTCAGACCGCATGCAGAAATTTTTAAAACTTCCATATTATAAATTCAATTTTTACCCGCAAATCAGCCGAACGAAAAGCTCTCATCAATTTGCCACGTTATATACGATTGAATAATCCCCTCGCGCATATATATATATCGCCCTGTTATATACAGAGTCCAGAGGTCGAGGCAGCCCGCAATGGTCTGCTAAGCCGTGCCGCGCGGCGCAATGCAATAATCCGTGCACAATCGATACTTCAAAACATCTTATTCACGCGGAGAATAACGCGTGACTCGGGGCCGCAAGGCAAAAGGTAAGAGCCCCCCTTCCCTTCGACTCGGGCAATTCCGGCTTCCTCGAGATCCTTGCACGTTCCCTCATTCTATTTCCCCGCTGAATACACATACCTAGAGAACGTCAGTTTCGCATCGGTCCTCGGCGACGCGATTGTACAACACAATGGACCGATTCGAGTCGCAGCCTCCGTCTGTCTCTCTCTCTCCCTCTCTGGACACGAGACTGCGGAGCCTAAGCTCTTTACCGGCTTTTCATTTCGAGAATTTATTACCGCTACACCGCGACATCGCGACGTCGAGACGGAGAAAAGAAGAGAAAGAGAGAGAGATGAGTTGCGAAGGCTACTCTCGCACGGGACCAGAAAACGATCGGCGTGACTCAAGCGCGTGACAAATTCATCGAGTCACGCCGAGTCACGTGCTTTCGACCACCGGCCACTATACGATCGCATAACTATGCAATGGCTGGAAAAAACCTCCTTGTGGTCGTCGTATTGCTTTTGACGCGAGACTGTTAAAGCCCTTTCTTTTTTTTTTCTCTCTCTCCGGCCTCCGGACTTGGCTCCATTACGCACTTCGATCTCGCCGAGCTATTGGGTATATTGCTTTCCACGGGGTTATATAGTTTAGTTACTTCATAATGGATCCCCCTGTATTGAATTTAACCACGCGTTTAAAGAATAATTAAGCTGTACCTCTTGAGAGCCGTTTTGTTTCGGCGGAATATTCTATTAAAATGATTTATGAACTTTCCGAGTATAGAGAAAGCTGCTTTTACGGCGGATTTTTATTTTTAAAAATACGCGGAATCTGTATTATTAAGTAATACAGCCAGGCACTTTTTTTTCGAAAAGCTTCTCTACAAAGATGGTATGTAGGTAAGGCGATTCTTTTAAAATACTGTTTCACTACTTCCCTGTATTAAATAGAATTACAATGCAGCTACATCGTCGACTTAAAAAAAAAAAAAAAAGACCAGCTTCCTTCTCCACTAATGCAGACATTATTAATGCGCTTCTCACTCTTGTCAAATCCCCAATTCACCCCGTCGGATTGGCTTTCGTTTTCATCGAGCTTTATATGTTCCCACACAGCGGCCGGCTCTCTCGGACTTCATAATCCTCGCTGCTTGTATTTAACGCACGTGACCCATTGGTTTGCGCTCGCTCGGGCAATAATCGGAACCTTTGCCTTGGCCGTATATACCTCCACGCTTGGCAATAAATTAAGACTAGGAGAAACGAGGCTATTAGCGGGCCATTAACGGACGCGACCGTGCGTGAAGAGGCCTGAAAACGATCTCCCTCCCTCGCTCTCTCTCTCTCTCTCTCTCCGCGCGGCTCTCCGGTTTCACGCGCGCAACTCGCGTAATCTCGGGTAGGCCGACCGCCCAACGTTCAATTCGGATCATCGGCGCCTTGTGCTTCGCTTTTTCGAATTCGACTTGTGGGAATCTCGGCCGGCGGCAGCGCGGCAGGCAGCTCTCTTTTTGCCCGCGATGCACACACAGCAGCGGCCGTTTTGCGGCGCGAGGAGGGATATTCGCGTACATTTATATATCCCTAACACTCGTATAGAGGCCGCCGGAAATTGTTACGGCGCTCCGCGGCCGGGGCGGGCGGGGAAAAAAGGCTTTTATTGAAATATTGCGTGTTTTGCTCGGTCGAACATGGGAAGCAGCCCGGTACGCTAAAAAGCTTGTAAGTAGATAAACGATAAGTTGATGTTGATGTTTCGCCGAGCTGCACCGGGCTTATACCGGGCAATTATACGCACAAAGAGATGTTTATCTTTGTCGAAATTATCCCTCGGAGTCGACTATTCGCGGATGCATTAAGCGATTTTTCTTTCCGGGACGAATTAATTGTATAACTATGTACGCAACGGCCGATGAAAAAAAAAAAGGAAGGCGGAGAATCAATTTTTAGCTCTCCTTTTTTTTTTTCTTTACAAGTTTGACAGGTAACGTAATGCAATGCGGGGCCCTCGAGCGAGAGAGAGAGCGAGCTGATCTAGTCTACATAAATCATTATACGGCCGAGAAGACAGAACAGAAGAGAGCCGGAGCGGTCGAGGCATTCAATTTCGCAATTATCGAACGAGTAGTAACGGAGGTGCTTAGGAAATTAATAAAAACCCATTGAACATGACAGCCGAAATTATTTCGTTACAGAGCCGTCGCGCCCGATCCTTATATACCCGGTCCCGATAGATAATATCACTTAAAACGCCAGAGAAAGCCGCCTTTTCTCTCTCGGGCTTTCAAGCCGCGCCGGCAAATAAAAGAGCGCTACACCAAAAACCTCGAGACGAGACATGAAAGCCTTCCAGGTGGCGAATGGTCCTAAAAAACTCTCTTGGCGCAACGAGAGGACATATCGGCATCGCGCCGTACGCGGGAAAGCACGCGGCTCTCCGTCGCAGGCGGAGCTGAGACAAAGCGCGTCCTAATAGGAGAACGACTTCTTCCAGGCGCCTCTGGTCTTCTGACAATCGAGGTATATTCCCGCTCGCTTCTCGCCCCATTCGGACGATCGATCGTGGCGCGGCTTTTGACGGCTACTCTCCCGGGCTCCGGGGCGCTGAGGAACGATACATCATGCGAAACCGCGGGAGGCCAGCCGCCACGAGATAATAATCTTCGCTCGGGTGTATATCTCCCCCGTCCGAATGTGCGTGCGAGAGAGAGAGAGAGGGGCCTCGTCATTACGAGACTCGCGTCTACTTATCGGTATCGGTTCTCGATACCAGCTCGCTGTATGTACACACGGCCGAAATTCGGCGCGCACCGACTGTTAATGGCTTTTACACGCAAGATTTTATGCCGGCTCTTGTTGCTCCTCTCGGTTCTTTATTCGCCGCGTTCGCCTTGCCCTCCAAGGGAGGAGAGAGAGAGAGAGGGGAGATAAGGGCTTGTTCTTCTTGTGCTCATTTTTTACGATCGGAATTTAATTTTAAGCTCAAGCGAGTAGGTTGAATTGCTTTATAATGCAGGCGAATGTGTTTGATAAGGGCCCGCTGCGAGCCGACTCGCTGATTTATCATTGCCCGAAAGTAATGATACACGAAAATTAAACTTCATGAATATATTCATTCGCCGCCGATTTTTTTAACGATCCGCCCAGATAAAGGCTCTTAATTCGACGAATTGCCGAGAGGTCCTCGGGGATGCTTAGAACGCACGAAGATTAGGAGGAACGAGAGGATTTCCTGGGCCTTTTTGAGGCAGGAAAAACGCCCGACGGTAAGGGATCGCGAGCAGCGGCCCATCAGCTCGTTTTTCGCCTCCCGTAAACTGACACGTGAATCTGAATAATGCATCGGCCAACGGCGGCAACTGCCCTCTCGATTCAATTTCCCGTAATAACATCGATGAATCGCCTATTCAATAGCGATATATCAGAGCGCTACAATGCTCGGGAGAGCTGCGCGAAGAAGAATTTCGACGGTAAAGCATCCGCGCGCGCTCGGGGCATATAACTTATAATCCTCCTCCTTCGGGCGAGTGTGTATGTGTTTCTTGCTCTCTTTCGAGGCGAGAGAGAGAGAGAGAGAGAGAGAGGAACTGGTCCTCGAGGCGATCCGCCTGGGGGCGCGCGCGTGGCCGTCGAATCTCGCGTGACTGCAATCAGAGCCCCCCTCCGGCCGCCCTCGGCTTCTCTCCTTCGCGGCCGTTCGCGCGCATTTTTCATTCCGGCCTCCACCTGACAGTTTCCGTTTGTGGCCAGTAATGCGCGCGAGGCTAAGCTCCTCGCGGGGGGTAGATAAGGGGGCCCCGAGAGAGAGAGAGAGAGAGAGAGAGCCGGGCTAATCGAGCTAAGGATTCCGTGGCCTTTAATCGCAAGGTGGTCGCGTCCAAATTGCTCTCTCGCGCCCCAGCATCCATGAGAGAGAGTTGAGAGCGCGCTCCGCGAGCGAGAACGGCATGCGGGAGATGACGTTTTGACGCGCCGCGGCTCGGGAGAATGGCAAACAGATTTGGACGCTTCGGGATTATTGTTAGAAATACCGAGGGGGGAGATTCTTTTTCGAGAATTGGCTGATCTGCGAGTTTTACTGCGGTAAACGGTTTTACTGTTTTCGTATATATAGACTTTTAATTTGCTTAATCGATGCTTTTCACTGGCAGTCGATCCAAGTTAATTTGTTTTCATATTTCTTTCGTCGGCTTTTTTTACAAACGCTTTTACCCACCTTAGAAATTCGTAGGCTAATGGCACATTTATAGAAGGTATCACGAATAATGCATACCGATTTCTCAATTTGAAATAAAGTCATAATGCCACAGAGAAACTGATCCTGCAAGTGTTACTTTATCGAGAACCTTGTCGGTTATTTATAATCCACGAATTGGTGTCTTTTTATTACGTTTTCGCCGTTTTAGCAAAGCAGCAATCATATTTGCGAAATCGATCGGGCAATATCTTTGGCGGCTTATCCTTCTCTTCTTCCAGCTCCGTTATTCCATTGTTTACGAGAAGGTGAAAATTTCGTCAGCCGCCTCTCTCGAGTTTGCACTATCGAGATCTCTCTGTTTCTTCGGCGAAAAAAAATTTTGCACCTTGCAATCTTGCCGGCGTACTCTTTTTACCGAATCGCTTCGTGGCTCGTTATTTAAAATTGATTGTCGAATTAAAGCACAATAATGCGCTTCGTTTTATTTCATCGACAAATAATTAATCACTCGCGGGCAATTTAGATTTTCTTTAAAAAATGTACGAATTAATTGTAAAGATCGCGATAAAAGGCGAAGATTCTTGTTTCGAAACAATAATAATTATTCTTTTTGAGTAAGGTAAAAGCACGTGCAACTAAAAAGGCTAAATTAAGGTAAGTAACGAGTAAGCCAGAATTTCAGGTAATGAAGAGAGCCTTAAACGTCCGAAAAGATTCACAGACGCATCATCAGTAGCCCTATAAAAATAATTCACGCAGTGTATATTTCACCTCGACGGCTGTTGCCGAAAAAAAAAAACGTAATTTCCCTTTCTCGCGGTGCAGCGCAGGGAATACGACCCACGACTCGGCAGAATTTCAAGGGAAAAGAAACGAAATTAGAGGCCGGAGAGAAGAGGATGAGGACAGGCTCGAAAATCAGCAGACACCACGTGGCGCTGGCGGAGCGACGCCTTTTATACGCGTAAAAGCCCTCGGAGCCCGCGTCGCTCGTAATACGTAGTTCATTACGCCCGATGCGGCAAGCTGCCGCGCGACGCGCCGCGTTTTATCGCGCATTATTACGGTAATGAGCGCAGCTCGCATTTCGGATTACACCGATCAATTAGCGGAGCGGAGTTGCTCGTGTCGGCCCGACGGGAACGAACGCCTGAATTCAGCGCCGAAGAGCTGTATAAAAAACGGCGAAGAAAGGACGAACGCCGCACTTTCCTGTGGTGTATCGACTTGCGCACGCAGCACCGAATTCGAGGGAGAGAGAGAGGGGAATGCGAGACATGTGTATTAATTTCTCAGGACTGCTCGTAAAACCTGCCTTTACGATTCTAGTGTAGATACAGGGCGCCGCGCCGAACGGGTTAGGGGCATATAACATCGGAGAGCGGACAGGTACACCTTCCTCTAAATATAACGCGAGAGGGAAAAGGCGCGAGAGAGCATCGAGACTTGTAAAGGGAAGGATGAGGAAAGAGAGCTGCTGAGGGAGCGGGCAGAATGCGGGGAGAGAAAAGGAGGAATCGAGAGATTTCGTGGCCGATGCCGATATATACGCGGGTAGAGAGAGAGGAAAAAAAAGGGAGAAAATAAGGGATAGAGTGTTGCGCCTGGCTAGGATGAGAGATGAAAGGAAGCGAGGGACGAAAATTATCTCTCTTCCTCCTTTCTTCCACTTGCCGATGCATAAATCCCAAATCGTTCCTTTGACTCCTCGTGGGGCTTTGCGCTTTCTTTTTATTATGATTCAGCTTCGGGTTTCACGCCGACCAAAAAGCGTCGTTTCCGTAAAGTGGCCGAGCGCTGTAAAAATTTTTCGGACGACGCGCCGAACGAACGACGGGTGAAATCTCGAGATTGCGAAATCACGTCTCTCGAATTATTTAGCTCGTAAAATCGTTATTTTAAAGCGCGCGTCGCCTTGCGCGTCAAGTGCCAAATTGGCGTCTCCTTCAATTAAACGTTTATGATTCAATTAAAACAAACGTTTGATTTCGATCTCGCTTGAGAATTTTTCTCGATAGAAATAACTCTCCGAGTTAAATTAGATGTAAGTACACAGCGCCGAACGCCCTCGATCATTTCTGTCAGGCGGCGCGGAAAAATTAATTCGCGTTCCTGATGGCAGGCAGAGGAAGCGCTGGCAGGGGGATGATGATGATTCCTCGTCCGTACATCGCAGTCGTTTCACTTGTCGATACATCCGCGCGCGCACACGCGGGTTATATAGAATCGCGCGTCATCGCGCCTTTATCCGCTCGGCATCTGCACCGGCTTTCTTTTCACTTCTGTCTTATCTCCTCGGCGCGGCCGCGTCGCGTTCGGACAGCTTTCTTCTCCGCGTCCTATTCGCTAATCTCCTTTTTCCCTTTCATCGTGACTCCGATTCTACTGTTACTATTGTTATCTTCGACAGACGCGCCTTAGAGATGTACCCTTTTTTTATTTTTCTTTCGGCTCCTCTCTCGATGCGAGCGAAGCCGCGTGAGCCGACGGAATAACGTTGCCGGGTAAACCGAGATAGCCTCTTAATTATCCCGAGATTTCGCGGACTTCTGGCAGCTCTCTCAGGGTCAGCTCGCATTTTCGGCTCTCGCTCGTAATAAAAGAGCGCGCCGCACGCGTGATGGCACATATTAGACTCTCTCTTTTTTTCCTCTCGGATGCGGAGCTCGTAAGGAGGGGGATACTTTTTTTTCTCTCTCTTTTTTTTTTTTTAAAGAAACCGAGTCTTATGAAAATAAGCTAGCGCATATTTTTTAATTAGCCGAGAGAGAAAGAGAAGCCGAGAAATACGGCAAATGAGCGATGAAGTCGGATGAGCGGTGGTCATAAAGGAGCTAAGGATAAACAGCGTCTGTGAAACTTTGTTGTGTAAAGATGTTACGCTGATAGAAGAAGGTTTATTGCTCCCGCGCTCCCATTAATTTACTGTTTAGCCTTCTCAATATTTATAATTCACGCCACGGTATATACCCTTGTCGCTATTTTCTACATTCTGACCGTTCAATGCTCCCCGCGAATTATGAAGAATTAAATGAAAATCCTTGCAAAAATATGCTATTTCAGCTACTTTTACGACGATCGCGTAACCGTAGTAATTTCTGTATCATAGTAAAAGAATTTTCATAGATGAGAGATAAGGCGCCTTTATTTATTTGGGTAATTAAAAAAGCTGCACGTTTTTTTTATTTTAAACGTTTGCATTACGGTAGCTGAAACTGCCGTGGGAAACTTTATTAATAATTAAACGAGTGACACAATACCTTTTACTGCCGAGATCTAACGGCGCTTCAACGCCGCATGAAAAGAATGCTTAAACAAGGATCTAAGCTCGGCACAATCCGACGTATAAAGTTACCCACGATCAATTACAAAAATCAATTAAAGCCCTCGAAAATATAAATCAATGCAAAAGCCCGCTCTCGCCCTTCCTCTCGTCTCTCTTCCCCGCGCGAAATTAGAGATCTAACTCGAAAATGCCAAATACGGCCGCGACCGGCCAATAAAAGTCCCCCCCGTTGCAGGAGAGAGAGAGATCGTCGAGAGATAACGCTTAGCACCTAGCTAAACGCCTTGCACACGCCGCGTACGTATATATCCACGTACACATGCAGGTATCGGCGTTCCTTCGTTAGGAAGGCAGAGGCGGAAAAAGGTTAGACTCTCCTCTCCGGCGAGGAAGCACACGAATATACGCTATATAGCGCTCGCGTCGGCTCGTATATAATATACAGCCGGGGCCGCTTGCACATAGAGGCGTGGAATGCGCGCTTGGGAACTCTCATATATGAGGGACTTACAAGATTCACTTACGACGAATCACGCGCGCGAGCTCTCTCTCTCTCTCTCTCTCTGTCTCGTTTCGTAAGCAGGTTTACAGCACTTTGCACGTCTTTTACGATACACCAATTACCCTCTCGGCGATGAGCGCCGGCGCGTCGTCGTTCGCCTCCTTTAGCCGAGCTGCTGCTGCTGTTGCTGCCGTTGGCCGAAGGCTGGGAAACCTCCCGTTAGCCTCGAGGGAGAGAGAGAGCGAGAGAAGCGCTTCGCGAAATGCGAGCGTTTTCTCGTCGTGTACATTGTGCGAGAGAGAGAGAGCCGGAGAGCCGCGCCGATGCAATTGGACTGGACAATAATAATAGCCGAGAGCCGATTGCATCGTCGCGGCATCATAATAAATCGCCGCGCTGCCGCTTGTGACTCACCGCGAGATCGCGCGGATAAACCAATAGTATTGGGAGGGAGGATGCATTCTATAGCAAATTGACGCCGCTCTAAGGCCGAGAGCGGCGGCGGCGGCGGCGGCTCCTCTTCGGGTATTCTTTTTTCTTTTTTTTTTATCCGAGAAGATTCGAGATTAATTGAGTTCGCTCGCGGGAATTATTGCGCAATCGGGAGATCATTGTCGCGACTGAATAATTGTATTAAGATAGCCGGCTGATTAGTCGCCGTGATTTCTCGACCGTTTTTTTTTCCTCGATTGAGTCGCCAGAGGCTGGAACTTACTCCTTCATTGGATTAATTAATTCCTAACGCGGAGTGTAATTTAGCGTTTTGAAATACCGACGGAGATTAAAATAAAAGGTATATTATACGCATGGAAACTGCATGAATGGATGGGTCTGGTGATACCGAGCAGAATCAATGCTTCGCGAATCTTGCCTTGAAGACAAATATTTTTCAGCCTCGGGATTATAAAGCAAATATAGAATTTGCAGCAGCTGCGTTAGACGTTCAATTTTAAACAAGCGCAATGAAAAAATATTCGAAAACACCTTTCGAGCTCGAAAAAGTGGCGACTTATCAACTGGCTATCGCCATTCCCCGACGACAAAGCCGTATGCATTAAGTCATGCTCGGCCTCTCGAACCTGAAAGTTCGATTTTCGCAACGATCAAGGAAACGGCGAAGCCGCACGTACGAAACGGAAAGAGCTTTCTCGGCGAGTATTTAAATTACCACATCCACGAAGCTTAGCGATAAGCGCGCAGCTCGGAGGAAGTCCGCGTGCATAACCCCCGAGCCGATGAGAACACGTATAACAGAATTCCTTGATTCCTCGGCTTGGCGAAGGACTCGGGCATATACATATATACGCACGCGGACGCCTTTGATTTCGCTTCCTCGCAGTGCTTCTGCCGGCCGGGCAGCGCCGATAATCGATTTCCAATCTCCGAAACGGCCGCTTTACGACGCTATTTCCCGCGTATCCGAAAAGTATCGTTTGTAACTGTTGACGAAGCGAGCCGAGCGCCAAGATAAAGCCGTAATTTACGACTCGTTCTATCTTCCCGGGGCTCGCGCGCGACGGCAGCGAGGTAGTTATATACGGGGTAGCTGCTCCTCTCCGCGCAGAAAACACGGCTCCGGGCGTTTTGTAAAACTTGTCGTATAAGAGTAAAGTGTGTGCACCTGTGTTGCCGGAGAGAGAGAGAGAGAGAAGAGGAGAGGTCCGAATAAAACGGGGCCCACCATAAAGCGAGGAGAGGCCCTCCTCGATAATTAGGGGCCGATCCGCGTGACTCGTAAAAGCCAGACACGCGGTGTGCGCGGACTCTAAACTTCGTCTGCTTCTCTTCCTTCTCCTTCTTCTTCATCTTCTTCCCCGCTTAATGGTCGCTTTTGTCATTTTTTTTTCTTTTTTTTTCTTCTTTGCCTGCCTGCCCTCTCTGTGTTAAGGTGGAAAAGACGCGCGCCGCGCGGCGTATATTGCAATTTTCGTCGTGCATTGAGAAGCGATGAGCGACATCGCGCGGGGCGGAATTAAATTTTACGGTAAAAACTTGTCAAAATTACGATATGCGCCGAGAGGCGACGATTATTATTGCCGGGATAACTTGTGGTTTCAATATCACTGTGGGCTTTCAATGGAATCGAAATTACAAGGGCGAAATAGCAATTATTTTTTTAATGGCGTGATTAAAATTTTTGACGTAGTGTTTATAAGGGGCTTTTATTGCTTTCGAAAGTTAAAGCACGCCGGAAGAAGTTTTTTTTAATTGATTCTCAAAAAACGCCGTCGACTTCAAACCAATGTGCCTTCATGACTGTTATTAAATTCAAAGATCAATAAAAGTTTATTTATCATCAACTTTATAGAGCAATTTAACATATCTTTTAATTAAATCAATAAAGTATTAACATGTTGTGCATTCGAATTACCATACTTGTTTGTTTGAAAAACCAACAAGCTCGATCTATTCTATGTTGCGCGACATGGCATAAAAGTTCTAAGGCTCCATCTGCGAACTGTCTTACACTATCTTGTTTATTTCGTTATAATTCTGCGGGTTATTTTTTTCTTCGGAGTCGTGTCAACAGGTTTTGCTGGACTAAATCTAGTCAGATGAGCTCTATTAATTATCTGTCCCATTGGACGAGCAAGTTTATCAATTAACACGTGTTGCATTCGAGTAGCGGCACGGAACTTCCGCCGGATGAATTATTCAGACATAAGTCGTGGATAAGTCGGATAATAAAGTTGTCTTACGTCGTAATGAGGATCGGTCGGAACTCGGTTCATTAAGAAAGGAGATATCTATATTTCAAAGAAATGCTGTTCTTTTATTGTTCGAGGAACTCTATTGGCATAGAACAATAAACGCGAAATCGCTAACAAATGTAATAAGTTTAAATTAATTTTTAAATTAACAATCACGTTTCATTATCTTTTATTAAATAATACGGATACTTTATTAAATTATCCGGGGTATTACGTAAATGCATAACTTGTAATAATTTTACGAGCCTCGTTAATTTCCATTCTTACGCGAGCCGCGATAGGCTTTTAAAGGAACAAAGTCGCAAGGCAGAAATATAATTATCGCGAAACTTTACTTCGTTAAGGAGCAAGTTTTCGCCATTATCATCAATAATCATAAAGGAAGCGGCATTTATACATAAGTTCTTTTTTTCCATTGATCATAACTCGCGCAAATATCGCGCGATTGAAATTCCCCGAAACGGTCGCGCCGTCGGCTAATTTTAATCGTCGCGTCGAAGAAAAAAAAACAGAAACTCGGTTTGCTTATATTGCAATTATTTTTAATTATCAACTTTAATTTATCTCGGTTTATTCCCTGTCGTTGAAGTACCGCGTGTACTTCGGCGCTTCACCTGCGCATTCTTACGCTTCCGTCTCCCGTTATGCACTACTTAAAAAGTCTCGGCAGGCGAGAGAGGGAGAGAGCGAAGGAGCCTCTTCAAATCGTTTTAAGGACCATCTTCCTCTCCTCCTCGGAAGCCTCCTCGACGCGGCGACCTTTAGTTGCTCGTCCGCCGAGCCGATTTCTTAACGGCATGGCTTGCGTTACATTAGTCACCTGTTTTTGGCTCGTGCAACGGAGAAACGGCGCGATAAATCGGCCGGCAGCGATCGAGGAGGAAAGAAGTATATATACGTATAGATTCGTCGGAAAGGCCGTGCATACGCTCTCGGCTTCGAATCTCTCTCCCGCGGCCTGCGTGTGACGCACGTGTACGCCAAGCGAGGAGGTGCACCGACTCCAAAACTGGTTTTCCATTTCGGCCGCCGGTATATATAGAGAGAGAGAGGAGAGAGAATTCGAAAGGATCGCAAAAACGAATCCTCCGTCTTTCTCCTTCTGTCGCTTTCCTTTCTCCCTCCTCCTCCTCCTCGCGGGGCTCTCTCTCTCTCTCTCCTCTTCTCGAATAAACCCCAGCCGGTGGTGGCAGCAGCCGGGGCCCTTCGGATCTCACTGATCTAATCTTCGGCTGATTAACGATCGTCGCGCTGCGAAGCCTCCACCGCGGGCCCGTGTGTGTGCGTGTCCCTCTCTCTCTGTACGTGTACAGCAGTTCGTCGAGCTCGTCTCGAATTCTCTTCTGGTGAGTAGTTCTCTCTGGTGGGCGCGAGCGAGAGATGGAGAGGGTAAGATCCGTCTCTCCTCCGAGGAGGAGAGAGAGAGAGAGAGGGAGCCTGTTGGAACAGGCACACATGCACACAAGGTCTCTCTCTCTCTCTCTCTCTCTCTCTCTCTCTCGGTGGATCCTTCGGATCTAGCCGATCTAACCTCCGCGCCTCATTAACGATATATGTCCGTCCGATGGCGGATACGCGCGTTCCCTCTGCCGCCCCCCCTGACTTTCGGAACGCAAGCCTGCGCGAATTCCCAGCGGTTCTCGCTTTGCGGGACCCGAGCTTTGGCTCTCGGCTCGCTTGGCTCGAGCTCGCCGGCTATGTGTGCCGCGAGAGCCGACGAAAAAATTTCAACTATCGACTGCTGCAATTTAAGCTTATCCGCCGAGGACGGGGGGGAAAAATTTCGGAGCTTTCATTTGATTTATAACGGAATTTTAAATGTAGAGGCTGCTTTTGTTTTTGTTCTCGAAACGGGATGAATCAGGTACTTTTGGCCAGTTTTTGAACCAATTTAGTCCAAAGCATCTATCGATAAAATCAATTTTCGTATAGATAATTAAACCATCTCGCTTTCTCTGACAAAATCTATTTGACATCGTTACCAAAAAGCAGGTACATTGAATAAAACAGCGAAGAAGAACGAACAAATTGTTAATTGACTTTCAAAAATAATTGGATACGCACCAAACTGACTCATCGAGCGCCGATGGCTCAATTGACAAACTGCAAAAGAATTCTTCGCCAATTAAAGCACGTCCGAGACGTTTATATAAATTAACGTTAAGCTATGCGAAAAGCTTGTACACGTTCCCATAGCGTATATTTCTCGGTATAAGCTTGTCCCCGCGCTGACGTATTCCTCAACTATTTTCGTTCCGCGATCAAAAGCGACGATTGCGACGCGCGCGCGGTATATCGCTTCCTTTCTGATTGGGCCGAAATAATAATAATTTCCGAGAGGAGCAGCCGCACGAATTTCTTTTCGTTTCTTTTGCGGATTCTCTCCTCTCGGGCTTGAGGTTTGCGCGCGCGACTACCTATTCGTTACCTTCATTCGAAACGGCTATTTAATTAAAACGAGTTTCGGGTGGGCGATGAGCGGCTGCGACTTTTAGTAGTTGCGTTAACGAAGGATATCTCTTTCCTTTTTATTCGAGAGATTTCGATCGTTATCACTCTGGGGAGTTTTGCGGCGTGTGACAGAGTGGATTTTAGGAGATGACATAGACGTCGCGCGGTGAATATGTAAGGCTATGCATATTCATTATGTGGCCGAAAGAAGACATTGCTCAAGTTTTTCGCCACTTTGTATATTCGGCTCCTTCATTAAATAAATTTTGCCGAGCTGAAATTCTAATCAAATTACGAAATTGTTTCATATTAGCCGAGGTGAAAAATGCTTGACTTCCTACGCATTTCAAAGGCGACACATAGCGCCAATAATTCGCGACGAAAAACCAATACCGAATAAGGCGCAAATAAAGAGATAAAACTTTTTCTTCGAGCTTCCAGTCAAATATTCCACACTGCGTCTCCCTTAGACTCACAAATTCAGCCGTGTCTCCTTAAAAATCGATTTTATCAGCCAGGCTTTTTAAAGGAACTATCCGAAGATATCTCGCGAGTTCAGCGCCGAAGTCAGAAAAAGTTGCCAAGTCGGCTCGGAGAAAAGTTCTCTCTCTCTCTTTCTCTCTTCCACGTCGCGAAATGAAAACGCACCGCGTATAAGTTTCGCCCGGATTGCACGGTCAGGACAAACGCTCGAGTCTCGCGAACAGAACTCATAACTCGCACGGAGCAGCGGCGGCGACGGCGGCCACACTTGGGGCTAGTCTCGCTTCTTTTGGATCCCGCTCTCGGCTCGCATTGCGCCAAGTTCAACGTACCCATTGTATATAATGGCTACGGGCGAACGATGGCCAGCGGTGCGCGGGGAAAAAAGAGAGGGGAAAAAGAAGAAACTCGGGAGCGAGGACGAGAGAGAGAGAGAAAAGAAAAGCTGACGCGCGGGATTCGAAAATTATCGCTTTAGGAGGAGAGACGAGAGACAGAGAAAATCGCGGATGGCGGAGAGAGAAGAGCGGACACGACGCGCCGCCGCGCGCGAGACGTAGGTGAGAAAATGAATTGTGGAGCGACGCGCGCCAAAAAACGACGCGAAAAGAACGAATTACGTGACGCTGACGTTGATGAAGAATTTATTGGGACGTTAATTGGAATGATTATTGCGGTACTTTAGATAATTGAATGCTGCCTTTTTTTTTGTCGGCGCTTTGAATACGGCTAAAAACACTTTGAACGCTGTAAATTAGTTGTATTAGCTGAATTTAAATAATTAGTAAAATAATAATTCATTTACGAAAGAAATTAAGTGAAAATTTATTTGCTGCACTTTATCCGTTAATTCGTTTGATTCGCAGACCCGTAGCAAGAATATAAATGGCCTCAAAACAACGTAATGGCTATGAAATAACCGAGAAATAAGAGACGGAAAGAAATGAAAAGCGAGAAAAACGTCGCGGATCGGCGAGGCTAATCAGAAATTCCCGCGAAGAAGCGGCGGTACCAACGGGGAGGTGATCCACACCTCCCACTTTGTTACATCCTCCCTCGCCTCCGCCGCGCTCGAGACCACTGTTTCCCTCCTCCGTCTCGTCCGCTTTTTGTCTCCCAGCCGTCACTGGTTCCTTTTTTTTTCCTTTTCTTATCTCTCGGCGGGCGATTCCGCTCCTTAAGCACCGGCCGTAACACCTATCGCGAGGATATCCCCCTCCTCCTTCTGCAGCTTCGGTCACCAGGCGTCGTCCTCGTAATTCTACGATGCAGCAGAGAGAGAGAGAGAGAGGTCGCTTTTAATTTTGCGCCCTTTCGCCAGGCGGGATTATTAATTCCGGTCCTCGCCCATGATGATTATAGTGATATCCCCCCGCGCGGCTTGTGGTGGCCCCGCTTCAAATGACATTATAGAGATAATGATACCGGGGCTTTATCTTTTGGGAGCTTTAACTGTCATCTTGCAATTACGCCTCGAATTCGGAGCGTGAATCTTTTTATTTATTTAAGAAGATTTAATAATGCTCCGGCGTTCGCGGTTTTAAGCTCCTTTTAATGTTTGTTATTTGGCCGTGACTCGTCTTCGAGCTTAAATTTCACGGAACGTCGATTTATTCTCGTTTCAATTAAAGCATTTTTTAAGACGCTCGCGTAATTGATATTTTGAATATAAATTAAAATTTTGAATGCCCACAGCTTTATTAAAAGCCCTCTGAAACCTAATTGACTTTTTAATTGAAGTAACACATTTTTTTTATAACTTTTTTAAAAATA
Organism: Ormyrus rosae; assembly: GCA_035047165.1. Taxonomy (NCBI): domain Eukaryota; kingdom Metazoa; phylum Arthropoda; class Insecta; order Hymenoptera; family Ormyridae; genus Ormyrus; species Ormyrus rosae. The sequence continues at coordinate 18,662,784 of JAWWML010000052.1, read as the reverse complement.
AACCTTTCCGCAATCGTTGTATTTTTATAACAATTACTCGGTGAGAATAAAGCACTAAAGTGATAAAAAAAAAAAAAAAAATGAAACGTGCGAGTACGCTTTTCTCATCTCTCCCGCAGTCTTCGATTCACCGGCAACAGGATCGAAAAAAAAGTCGAAAAGAAGCGAGAACAATCCTTTCCACCAGTCTTTACCCGATCCACCGTACGAAGCGTGATTCATTACATTCCATAATGAATAAAATAATATAGAATTCACTTGCTCTTTGTCTCGGCCTCTGTCCCTCTCGCCGATCCGCTCGATTCCCGTCAATGTTCTCCCTCGCTCTCTCCCTCCCCCCGAGCACAGCGCTGCTCGCGGTTTAATATCGTTAGAACGAAAATTATAAGGCGCGCGCGTCTCGAGCGACGCGTATTACAAGGGGGGGTGTAAGTCGGCGCGACGTGGCGGCCGCCTGCTCTATTGTGGCCGATCACGTAGAAACGATCATTAGGAATCGAGCGGCAGACCCGGAGGAATGACTGTGCTGCCTCCGCGTGTGTAATTTCGTAATTATGATTCTCACGTGTGTATGTGTGTGTGTATACACGGCGAGCCACCCTGACACCTCGCCGGAACGAAGCAAAGGTCGCCGGGCAGAAAGAGAGAGTCGGAGACGACCTGGAATTCGCTGCCGGAGCCTCCGAGGCTGCCGGCGGGAGGAATAAAATTCAGCGTCGTTGACGTTGATACTTATTAAGAGCGTGATGCACATTATTCGAGATTCCTGCTCTGTCACTGCGTTGTGTGTCTCGGAGCGGTTTTATTTCTCGGATGGCCTTTTGGCTCCGATCGTTATTACCGAAGGTGGTTAATTTCGGTCTGGTTTGATGAATTGTCTAGGCGTTACAAAGGAGTCGATTCTCCGTTTCTCAATCTTCGGTGGCCGGCTTCTCGCAAACTTATAATTTCGTTATTTGTTTAGGCGTGTATTATACAATGCAAGATTACACTTTGGTTTATTTAATGCAAATTTTACAGTTTCTCGATGCTTCGCGACGCCTTTTGAAATAAATAACGCAAACGTAAACGAAACAGCGCCAATTTGCCCGCGTTGCAAAAACGTTTTTCAGAAACGATAAATTTCAGTCGGAATAATATATACAATATATATCCCACTCGCATTCCTCGCTCGTCAATACGTCGACGCTCGCAATAAATATCGTATGAAAAATGCTCGTATCATTATTTTTCGCCCATCGCGCCGCGCGGTACGTAAATATTATTCTAAGCCATTACTCTTTATGAAGTCTCTTTTTGTACTCGGCTCGTACACATCGGAAGCCCGTAGCTTTAAAGCCGAACGTTCATACGGGCATTTATGATAATTCGTGTCGCACCTGTCTCGCGCCGTTCCAAACGGAGAGAGAGACTCGCCGAGCTCGCACACATATATACACGCGAGAAGGGAACAAGCGGGAGAGAGAGAGAGAAAAATAACGGGATATCGACTTGTGTGAAGCGTGCCGAGCTCTCATGATGGGGCAGCTCTCGTCTTGCGAAAGAATTTTCGAGCACTTTATTTATCATATTAGTAGAGATGCCCCGTCGAACGTTACGTACCGCGGGCCGTCGATCGAGATAACGGGAGGCTAATAAATTTCTCCCCCGGCGCACTTTTAAAGGCCCCGCGTGCACGTTTTTAATTGAGAGCGCGATTACGCAAAAAAAAGCGCAGATGCACGCGCGCGCGCGCGCGGCTTGAATGCTCGATTGTGGTCCACATCGGGGAGCAGCTCTCCCGACGCGGACCGTCGCGAGGGTCTTCGGAGAGGGAGTTTGTGACGGATCGTCGTAAGGAAATTATTAAGGAGTAATAAAATTCAAATGAGCGTTCATCCGGTTGTCAGATTTTACGACTGATTGGAAATTTTGGAGTACGTTTTATGACAGTTTTGGACGAAAGAAGTTGTATCTGTTTACGATATTTTTCTGTCGGGTTCCTTTTCTGATTTTAATAACAAATTTAAAAAAAAAAAAAAACACATTCGATACTATTTAAAAAAAAAAACTTTATATGCTTTACGACTCACTTAAAATATTGTAGCGATTACGGCTGCTTTTAAAAAACGTAGTCAACACGTTGTACAGTAGTCGGCGACTGTAACAAACGAGTTTCCTGTTGCTTTCCGCTAAAGTGTGCTCTTTCCGAGTGTTGCTCCAGCAGTTAGATTTATGCAAAAGTCCCAGTTAAATCGTTCAAAGCGCACTTAAAAGCCCCGAGCAGCTCGTCGAAGCCAATTAAAAAGCGCATGCATTACCCGAGAAAAAATCGTCCGTATAGCGATTAATTTGCCGCATTTATCAGGACTTTATCAAGCGGAACGACTGCTCTTGTTTCCCGGTAGTCTCAGTTCATTAATCCCGCGCATCGACCGAAAACGAATTATCCCCGCTGATTTTCTCAAATCCTCCTGCACCTCCGCCCCCCCCCCTCCCGCCGCGACGTAAAAAGTCCGCGAAGCAAGTCTAATCAACTGAGACTGATTTAATTAAATGTGAACCGACTTTTTGCGCTATATTTTTCACCGGCGTTTATACAAACCGTCGCTTGATGGATTTTAATAGCTTCTGCACTCGTAACTGCTCGCCGGGAAAGAGGGAGACGAGGCGCAGCGGAATTATTACTGCCTGGTAGTGGATATTGCTGCGCCGGTCGGGAGGGAAAGAGAGAGAGAGAGAGAGAAGCAGGTCGAGGTAACGCTGCAGGACAATCGGCGATCTATTTCTTGCGAGGAAACAACAGCCGGCGATATTTTCACTTCGTGATCACGATAGACGCCGACGATTCATCCGAGGCTGCTTCTTCGGGCTTTCTTTCGTCGTTTCCTTTTTGTCCTCTTGTTTCCCTCGTCCCCCTGTGACTTCGTTTCTCGCTTGGCTCGTTTCATTCAAAACTCTTGGCCTGTCGCGAAACGATGATTCACTCCCCAACTCCGACAGCACGAAATAACGTAATTACTCTCGGTTATTCTGCTCCGTTGATTACAATTACGTTAAGCGCTGCGACAATATTGATTTTTTTCCACTCTAATCGTGAGAGACGTTACTTTTTGTCGGTCCCTTGTTTACTTATCCCCTAGAAAACGGCGTGAAAATTTGACCGTCTTATCGGGGCGGAATAGCCTCGAAATCATTAACCGATCTTAAACATATTCATCAGTAAGAAATCCCGTAAAAGCCCAATATAACTATTAAAATGTTTTCCTCCCAAACATTAACGCGGACAGCCGCTTTTCACAATATCCAGCCGAGGAAAAATCACTTAAGCATTTTACAAGGCACAAAGTAGCCGTTAGCCCCGTAGAAGGAACGAGCGCACGGCGGCATTTTCTCAAGTAGGAAAGTTTAAAATCACTGCTCGCTCGGCGATTCTGGGCCGCACGGGCAGTCCTGTGCTCTCCGCGGCAAAAGAAGAGCGCCTTAATTTATGTACTTATCCTCGAGGAAGGTGCCAATTGCGACCGGGAGCGCATGCAAATCGCCTCATCGCCTCGACACTTGCCCCGCTCCTACATCGTTTCGGCACAAATACCCCCGTGCGCTCTCCTTTTCGCCGCGGGAACAAAGAGAAAGAGAGCCGGACTCGAGCCCGCGAGCGGCGCGCTACCAACCTGCGACGCGCACGCGCTGAATACGTAACTACTCTCTTCCGAGGCTTCTTTCCTTCTCTCTCTCTCTCTCTCTCTCTCTGGCCATTGTTACAAAGCCGCGGCGGGGGGAGGGCTCGTAAACCCGCAGTCCCGCGGCTCCGAAAAAGTGCGGCGACGCCGATATTTCAATCCGTCGCGCAATAATCGCGCCCGAGAGCGTCCGATTATTAACGATATCCCGCGCGCGAGGGGCACGGAGGAGCGGGCAATTGCGAACTGTCACTTCGCCGGAGGGGGGATCTGTTGCTCGAGCGAGAGCCGAGGGCCGTAATTCCTCTCGGGGTCTCTCTCACGGCAGGTCGAAAAGAAAGCTCTCCGCTCTCCCCCGCGCGCGCGCGATGTGCAGGTGTCAAAGGGCTCATAAATTCGCCCGGCGTGCTCCTTCCTCGCTCTGCATTCGCGTCCGTATATATACAGAGAGGGAGAGAGGTTTTGAGCGAGAATCACGCCGGGCTGTTTTAACTGCGTCTCCCGCAGCTCGGCTTTATGAACATCGAGAATCGGGCCGGGAAAAAGGCTGCTCATCGCCCCCGGAGTATACGGCGTGGGTAATGAAACCGAAAGAAGGCCCCGCGGCGGCGGAAAGACACGAAGCAGCGGCGGCAGCAGCGGCAGCCTCGCAGAAAATGAGGAGGACGACGAGCTGCTTAGGAGAAAAGCCGCGAGGAAAGTGGCGGAGGGAAAAAAGACGAGACGGAGAGAGGGAGAGAAGATCGGAAGAGAAAAAGAGGAAGAGAGAGGAGATAAAGGAGGAGAGAAAGAAAGAGAGGAGAAATGCAGGAGCCGGAGATGCCGGAGTTGTCTGCCTCCTTGTCGCTCTTCCCTATCTTTCTCGTCCTCGTCCGCCCGAGGGAGAGAAAGAGAGAGAGAGAGAGAGAGAGGAGGCGAATCCGATGGACCACCTACCGTCCCTGATCAGATCTCTGTAACGCGCGCCCTGGCCGCGTGTCTGTCTGTCGGATGCTTCGACCGGCGATCCGTCCGTCCTGCAAAGCGCTACGTCTGTCCGTTCGCCTCGTTCCTTACCTCCGTTTCTCTCTCCCTCTCTGTTCCCCCCCCTCCCTACACCCCTACCGGAGGTCTCGCGCCCCGGTCGGTACCCATCAATAACGCTTATAATATCTAATTAATCACGAATTATCTAGATCCCTCCGGTGGGCAGTGCGCCACCTCGGCCTGACACACCGACCCGATAGCCATTGCTGAAAATACCTCCGGGGGGAGGGGAGGAAATCGGCCGATTATCAACGCGAGATTGGGCTCGATATGCGCGCGGCCCGCGCGCTATCGGGGGAGATTACTCTTCGTCTTGCGTTCGTTTTGAGAGATCGAGGGGCAGCCGAGGAGGAGGAGCAGGAGGAAGCATCGGTTGCGATCTTTTTTTCTCTATTATTCAGCAGTCACGAGCGGGTACGCCGGGGCTGCTAAATGCGCCGTTGGAGAATCATCACGAAATCGAGCGCTCCGCAATGGGATGCTCCTTCGGAGAGATATATACGGTGGATGTCGGGGGGAAGCTTTGGTTTCTTTTATGAATTGCCGTTTCAAGTGAATTGCCGTAGTAGCTACTCGATATTAACTCACGTTCGCCGCATTATACTAAAAGCACTGCTAAAAGATCGTTGATAAATGAATCGCCGCGGCTCGGGAGAAAATTCGAAATTAAATGAAAGCACGCGGAATTAGGAGGAGGAATCGGCTTCACCGCTGTAATTAAGATTTTCAAATTCCTCGAAGCTTAACCCTTCTCGTCCAGCAGTTCTATCCCACAACCGAGGCCGGAGATTCTTTCCAATAAGCCTTTACACGGATTTTTCCGCGTAGACACAAACGAGTGATTTAGTGCAGACAAAATAATTATCCGCGGAGTACATTGAATTTCCAATTAATATAACAGACTGTAAAATTGATGCAATTAAAAGGCCGAAGATCGAGTCGGCCGATAGAGCCGATAACACGATAAGAGGGAAATACGTATAATACAATCTGAGCGGAAGCACAGCGAGTAATCGTCCTTATAGGCGCAGGCTCTCTCTCTCGCTCGGGGTCGGGGCTAAATCCGTCGATGGCTGCACTCACGAAGCGCCGCTCGTCTATGATCGAGTTGCTAACGCGGCTCGTGCATTATCCACCTGGCGGGGCGATCGGCGCGATGCGATTTTTGTCAGGTACTTAAAGATCGCTCGTTACTGTACCGTTGGGTTCGTGGGAAGGTCGTTTGTAACGAGCGCGAGCGAGAGCCAAGCGCCGCTCCCGCAGATTGCGCGCTCCTCTCTCTCTCGTTTCTTTTCCTTTTCCTAGTCCTCTCCCCCCTTCGTTCGCGGGGCTTTTTCCCCTGCTTTTTGGAGAAAACACGGGCCCGTTTCCGGCAGGCGGATGTGCCTTTATTTGGGGGCTTTGTGATGGGGCGAGTGATCCCCTCGGCAGATTGCAGGTAAAACTTATAGTTGCGTAATGCCGTGTCCTCTTCTCTCCCTTGGAAGCAATTAAGTAAATTGAGTTCCCGCCTGTTATCGTGGTTTCTTAATCATTACAATCCTTGATTAAGTTCACTCATTTGCATCGCTCTCTTTCTCCCTCTCTCTCTCTTTTTAATTAAGTACAATAAAATGTACCGTTGAAAAAATTCTTCTTGTTTACAGCCCTGAAGCTTTTTATCTTTTTAATTGTGGGCTTCGACTTTCATTAACGTGTAATTAATGTATTCTTAGAAAAATAAATCTGTAAATGCAGCTTTGATAGAGTTAAAAATAAATACATAAATCTTGGTGTACACGTTGATGTACGACAAGCGACAAACAGGAAAAAATGTTTACCACTGTGCATACATTATTGCTAAAATTAGTAATAGTCAGATGTATTTGTATTTTTAATATTGAATAAATATTTCGTAATAAGTTTGATGTATTATAAAACGTTCCTAGTTTTAGGGAAATAACATTTTTTTTATCAATTAAAGTAGAAAAACAAAACGCTAATTAGTAATATCTTTTTCCTACGGAGCGTAACTCGACTTCCGTAAAAATATTCTAAATAGGATTTTTTCCTCATTCATTAAAATCTGATATCCGGTTTCTAATCAAAGTAGAGTAAGTTAACAAGTAAACAGTATGATTCGGCTATTTGAAAAAAAAAAACGGGATTCTCAAAAAATCCAGTTTTACCCACATAAATCTGCTTTAGAAATTAAATGTTTCTTAATTAGGTGATAATCAAATCAGCAGCTTATACTCGATTGTCTCTGCAACTATATTCCCAAAAATTCAGTGTTTATTACCCGCAGAAAGACGTAAACATCTCTGATTCCAGCTCCCAAGAATCAAAGAGGACGTACCACTTTTTACTCATTCAGTTATTCCAGTTAACCACAAGCAATCCGACCTCCCACATGCTTTTCTATTTCATCCTTTCTTCGGCAGATCCCGAGGGAACGGACACGCGAGTTCCTCCCGTTCGATATGGTAGTCGTCGTCGTCGGTCACGATTTCTCATACTTGCAGAATCTCTAACAGGATATCCAGCGGACTCCGCTCTCGGCGAGGTGTACTCTCGTGTATATATCGGCTCACAAATTCACCATCGACACACGAACGCATAAATTCGACGCGAGAGGCGACCGTTCGTCTCGCTCGGCGAAGAACCGGCGTGAGTCAAAAAAACTCGTTTTCCCAAATGTGCTAATGACCGTTATGCCGCGAATTAATTGACAGAGACGGACGGAGCGGCAGACGTATAAGAGGAGGAGGAAAGGTGGGATAAAGGCTATCAGAACTTGGCTAAGATCGCTGCCTAATAGAAGCCTAATTTAACGCTGGGGTTCTCGGATGCTGTAACTGTAAACCATTGTATACTTCAACGTGGTTCTATTTAATTGGAATAGAAGGTTGGGGCAGAGTCAATGATCGACGTATTTGTTTTTGCGAACAAACTTTGATCCTGGCGAAATCTTAATGATCTGACGCGTTTAAATGCGATCCTTTGTAAAAACATTAGCTTTATTTAAATAAATCATGAATTTTTTATATTATAGTTAGGGATTTTTAAAAACAATTATTAATATAGATTTCAATGTGTCTAAATGTAAATGGATCTAATATTTTTCATTTCAATTTGAAAACCTAATACGATAATTAGAATGTTGCAAAAAATGCATAATTAATCTTTAACAGCGTCAATTATTCACAGAAACATATGGCATTTAAAAATTTAAATTGAAAAAAGCTATTCAATCATAACTCCAAAAAAAAAAGAAGATAAATAAGTTCGTATACTTTCTAAAAGCCTACTTAACTAAATACTGTGATTACGCTATTAATTTTCCGCCTCCGAGGTATCCCAACAAACCGTCCAACTCTCTTCATTACGAAAAGAAAACGCAGCCTGATCGACAGGTTGACTTTTGTCAGCGTGTAGGATGGAGTCATTAAAATTAAAAAATCACAGCGCCTTCCGTTAAGACTCATTTGTCCGCGGGAGCGGATAACGAGTTAACGACGTCGCGTAACGTATAAAAAAAAGCGGATCGCGAGAAAATGGGTGTTCCCTCGGAACGGAGGAGAGAAGAAAAAAAAAAAGGCCGGCCTCGGTATACAGATACGTTCCCGCGCCGCTCGCGGCGGGCGGTTCTGATAGAAGCTGCGAGGCGCAGTTAGAGCGACACGGGAGAGACTCGCGCGACGACGACGACGACGACGACGACGCAGTTGTCACTTGTCAGCTCTCGTAACTTTCCTAGTGATACCGCAGCCTAAGGCTATCACGGCTGCTCGGACCTGAAAGGAGAGGCGGGGAGAGAGGGAGAGAGAGAGAGAGAGAGCACAAAGCTCGGGCATGAAATTATGCGGACCGGGCCGCCGGTCGTCGATGTATCCTAATTAGGTGTCCCATTCGGCGGCTGCCAAGGTCGTCTGCACTTCAACCGCTTTAGATAAAGCGGCGTATAATGTCGGCACAGGGACGTTTAAACTGCCCGTACGCAAGTTCTAAGAACGGGCCGATGGACAAAAAAATGCGCCGGCACGCGAATGTTCGTGGGGCCCCTCCGCCGCTGCTTTTTCTTGCGGCTTTCGGCCCGTCGAGTGGGTCGATGTTTTTAGGAGGAAGTCTTAAACTTTTAATATATTTGCGGCTTCGGCAATTTATCGCCGGAGTGTGCTTGCTCTCCAGCTTCTTCAAATTGCGAAGTAGTTCTTGAGAATTTTTCGGGAGAAGGAGTAGGCAAATTTCGTAATAAGTTTCGGGAAACCTTTTTTCTGGTAAATTTTGTTTCAATTTAATTCGACGCTTTAAACTTTACATAAGCTGCGTGTAATAATTTACAATGTATTGTTCCGTTAATATAATCCGTAAAGTTAAATTTTTTCATTTCCAATCCATAATTAAACGAAACAATCAAGCCTCACCAACAACGCTATTCTCTCCCTCTTTTTTCGCCACGACGGCGCATCGCCTCCAAGTCGCGCGAGTTACCAGGCGGCGTCCAGCGCATTGTAACGATCGCGCGCAACGATCCCAATACGTGCGCGCGTCCGCGCCTCTGTCCGCGTACGTCGCCAACAATGAACCCGTCGATTCCGCGGATAGGCAATAAAATGAAAGCGATCGCCGATCCTTCGGAAAAAAGAACTCGCTCGTTCGGTGTGCGCCACACACGGGGAGGCTCCGCGCTCTCCCAAAGTGTAACGACCTCTCTCCGCGCGCGGCTCGTTTCTCTCTCTCTCTCTCTCTCTCTCGTCTCCTTTTGACGCGCGCGTCTGTCGCGCGATAACAAAAAAGAGCCACGCCACTTACGTGGCGTCATAATTAAAAGATAGTTCACGCGCGAAGGCTAGGTGGCCGCCTTCTACGTACGTATTATAGCCGCGTCGACAAAGGAGAAAAAATTTCAATGGAAGCTCTCTCTTTCTCTCTCTCGGTTCGAGGTGCTGCTGCCGCTGCCCCCCGACTGCTAAAGAAACTTATTGAAAAGGAAGAAGCGGTTAATCCAATGAATGACGCATTCTCACTGTGTTTACGTTCAATGGACGTATATATATACGTCGGAGCTTCGGCTGTGCGTGCATGTGGGAGCTGACCGACTGCGGCTAATTACTGCTTTGCGTAAAAATTTAACTGTGACTCCGTCGTTTATAAATATTTTCCTTTTTAGCCGCGGTGCACGCATGTATAATCGTCATTTTACGGTGATTAGGGGGCTGGAGGTTAGAAAAGAGCGAGTTGTCCGTGGAATATGGGATTTTTCACGCAGAGCTTTATTAGTGAAGTCTTTACGGCATTTTTTATTGGGTCTGAAAGTAATGAACGTCATTATATTAGAATTTGACTGCTTCGAAAAAAAGGTCTTTTGTCTCGGTTAAAGATTATCATCATGTTGTGTGATAACTTTGCAATTCCTTTTTGCGGCTCTTCAGTTTGCGTATTTTTAGGCTACTTAAAATAATTGGCATCTAATGGATCGTAAAAGGTTAATGAATGACATAAACTTTCTAAAAGTCATACTTATTAAAACGAAAATTCACGAAGTATTAAAAATTTTCAACCCAGAATTTGCGTTACGAAATTAAAGTCAGAATCAAAGATTTACTTATCCCGGCTTAACTGTAATTTCGCAAATAGACTCAACGTATTCCGCGAATTCCAAAGCAAAGAACCCGCTAATGATTAATGCATTCATCAACAAAAAGCAAACACACAGGCAGCGCGAGGCTCGTTAAAATCTCAATACTTTATTACGCGGCATAAAGCTTCGCGCGCTCTCTCGCGCGTATACATGAATGTTCCTCGGCGTTAGAGCCCGGCAAAAATTGTTACCTTTACGAATGAATAGTTACAGAGAGAGAGAGAGGCCAGGACAAACACGCGCAGTGGACAAAACGCTATAAATAATCGATAAACAGCGGAGCGCGGCAGCGCGAATCGCCAGAAGCTCTCTCTCGCCGGCCCGTTACAAAAAAAAAAACCATTGGCGCTTTTGCGCGCGAGAGAGAGCGCTCTCTCGGTGCGCCATTACTTTAATGTTACTTTATAACTTTACTGCCACTTAATGCAGTCCGCCTCTGTAATCAATAGCATGTGTTACGCGTAACGGCCGCTATTACTCTTACCGAGAGAGGAGAGACCCTTTTTTTTTCTCTCTCTCCCTTCAGGACGTCGACGCGCTCTCGATAATTAGCTCGAGCGCCGTTTTAGCCGGCGACAAACGAGTCGCGCTTTAAAATTCCCCGGGAACTAATGAAGCCCGCGCGCGCACCCGAGGGGAAGGAATCAATTTTGATCGGTCATTTTTTCCGACGACGCGGCTACTACGATATATACATATATACAACTGCAGCGGCCGCTCGGCTGTTTGTCTTTCCTCGCTCCTTGTTTATCGGTTTATAAATTTCGGCGGTATTTGCATGTTTTAACAGTGGCAGCTCTCCGACGCGTTAACGCTTTATATGGAAATAAAGACAAATCGCGCATGTTTATGCATGAGGGCTCTTAATATTTTGGAATATTAAGTGACGCGCGCCAAGTCGATCCTCGCAACTTTTGGTAAATCTATTCCTTCAACGATGTGGAAAGGATTAAGATTTCTAAAACGTTTTAAAAACAAACTTTATTATACGCGGCTGTTTGTTTTAGCTGCTTGTATTGAAATTTTTATTCTCGGCTTAAACTGCGTTATTAACTGCACTTGATATTTTATATTGTATACGAAGAATCATTTTTTTAAAACTGATATACGAGCCTAAAAAAATCGTAATAGAGTACAGGAACTTTATTAAATTTTAACGGTTAACAGTTTACTGCGAGCGCGCAATGTTGCTTCAAAATAAGTATTTAACGCAATTTTGCTCTACATGGAGTTTAAAGAAGAAACCGCGCTCTCGACATCCTTTCGGCGCCTGGGGGGAAGAAAAAAAATATATATCTTGGATCGAGCATCGATCCTACGCAAAACTCCTTGCGGCCCCAAAAAACAGCGCTCCTCGGACGCAGAGCCAATTTCGCGCGAGAAAACGGCAGCAAAAAAGTCGGCCACTAAGCGCCGCGCTCTCAAAAGTGGCCCGCGCGCGCTTTGTCCGCTCTATCGCATCCGCGAGAGTACACAAAAAGCCCCGACGGCCGGACATTTCTCCGCGGTCGCGTCTTATATACACCGGCAGCGCGCAGAGTCGGAGAGAGATCAGAGCTCTCTCGTCGTCGGCGTAAGTTCGTCACGGCCGATCGAGAAAAGCCCCCCCTGAACGGGTAGAGCCGAGAGTCGCTCCCGTATATATATTGGCCGCGAGTAATGACGGTTTTACCGGGGGCTTGGCGCTCCGTGTTGGACATGCGGTGAACCGCAGGAGCAGCAGGGGCTTAATTGCTCCCTCGTAAGGCATCCCGAGAGACAAAACCCCTCGGACGGAAGAGGAGAAGCGGAGCTGGCTCTTCCTCTTCTCCCTCGGACTCTCTTTCTCTCCCTTGGCCTCGTCGCTAATTTAACGACTTCTGAATGTCGATGCCGATTAATATCTCCGCGCGATTCACAGCGCGTGCTTAACTGGACGCTCTCTCTCTCTCTCTCGCGTCCGTGTGGGTTTATCGTGTACTCGCTCGTGTCTCCCTTGAGTCTTCTGTGAACTGATTATTTCGCGAGTCCGCTCGCCAGTGTCTTTCAGCTTGACGACGGTCCTCTGTCGCGGCCGCTGACGTGGGTCACCGTAAGCGCGAGCGCCCCGTTCGCACAGCCTTCGTTTTTTCGGGACACTCTCCGCTGAGAGAGAGAGAGAGAGAGAGAGAGAAAGAGAGAGAGAGAGAGGCGAGCAAAAAGGAGAGAGAGAGAGAGTCCTTTCTGCTTTTCGACTTTGGCGCAATGGCCGATTCATTATTTATATATATACACATATTGAATGTTAATTGTTATATAATGCTCACAGGAAAAAGTCTCGAGCTTTGGACTGTGAGAAAATTTGACGAAACTCAAGTCGTGTGATCGCGGATTTTTTGTCTCCGATTGATGTCTTCGGTCGAGACAGCAGCATAAATCAAGCTTTAAAAATAAAGGGAAAAGTAGGTTTTGAGAACGAATCTTAATTCATTTTGTTTATTGAATAAAAGGCTTTCGGGGAGTTTTAATTATATGTTCCTACCGTCAATAGAATGACGCAATTCACAAAGTTTTGAAATATAATGTAAGATAAATAAATTAAAGTTTGAAATTTACGTAATTCTAAATGTCTTAATTAAAAAAAAGTCCGTTTAATATTTTGTTCGTAAATTTTCGCTGACTAATATTTTAGTAGTAAATTATTTCAAGGAAATAACGTAACTCTTACTCCTCCATATTAATTATAATTTTATTTAAACATACACTCCTTGATTTTAGCTCAATCCTCGGATGATTGTATAATTAGGAGTGAGATTTCTGTTACGTGCGGGATATATTTAAATACAAACACGAAAAAGATCGATATCTGATGTTCACAAGGCATAATTGATAGCCGAATTTTTTAGAACAAAATCTAAGCAATTTAAAGTCAGAATTAAGTAGCACTGCATTAAGCACACTCGTGACAAAAAAGGGAAAATCCCGCCTCGTAGGCTCCGAAAGCTTTAACGATCTTCGTCTAATTATCCAAATTTAAAAATGCTCGTCGGAGAGTCAACCGGTAGAAAACTACCGATATTAGCATCCGTGAAATCAGAAAACTAATGAAGATTTATAACTTGACGTAAGGCACATTCTATACCCGTCCGAAAAACGTAACAAGCTTAGACCTCAAACCAGAAAGCGGGGACAGACAAAAAAAAACCCCAGGACCAAATCCTCGAAATCAAGAGAAAACGCGCGCAAAAATTGCCGGGCGATATGAGGATCTCTGTCTCTCTCTCTCTCTCTCCTCGTTTGATCGAGTGCCGCTATAATTGCCCTCCGGCCCGATATCTACTCCCGCATCTCTAGCTAATGATTATTAGTCTTAGCGGCGAATCTCTCTCTCTCTCTCTCTCTCTCCCTGCATTAACTCTCGAGCGCGCCTCTTTTGTCCCTCTTCCGCCTCCGCAGCGGACCTCTCCGAGAGAGAGGGAGACGGAATAAAGATACGAGCTCTTTATGACGGTCGTCGTAATAAAACCCTCCCTACCTCCTTTGGCAAAAATAACATTATAATAAAGTAAGCGATTTTAACGTTATGCGACGTCGGCGCATAAGGCAAAAAGGGGAGGAGGGAAGGGAGGGGGGGGGGTAGCTTTACGTCCTCGCGCGGAATCCTCGCGCGTTCTCTGCGTGTGCTTTACGCGGAGTTTTACATGAAGACGGGGCCCTTTACCCGGGGAAGTAAGTTATGCCGACGTAAACGCCGCGCACGGCTCTTTTATCACTGAGTTTTTGAGTTTTCCTTTACGTCTTCTAAGTCTTTACCATTGTCGACTATTAGCTTTAACAAGTTTTCCCTTTATTCGACATTCTCACTTGTCTCTAATTTGTTTACGTGCGTCTTTGAATCCGCTAGCCATCGTTTTGAATGCCTTGCCAATAAGCTCTTTCCTCTCTAAACCCGAAGAAACGCGCACTCGAAGAAAAAGAGAGCCTTTCCACTTCAGCGCGCGCCATTCTTCTTAGTTAGATATCGCCGGTAACAGCATCCATCCGCGACAACGAGGCGCGCGCGCGCCAGATAAGAGCCCGCTCGCTTGCGTACATATCAATTATCCTCGAATCGAAAGAAAATAGAGTTTGCAAGGCTGCTCCCCCTTTCTCTACACTCGTGCCTGATTACAAAATAAAGTGCCGAGTGATCTATCGACTCGGGGAGAGCTCGAGTCGGCCCGGCAATAACCGCGCGCGTCCGTGGTCCGCGGCATCAGTAGCCGTAGCCACCATAAATCAATCGTCCGCGCGGCATCCGCCAGAGAGAGAGAGAGAGAGAGAGAGAGAGGAACGAGGCACGCCATTCGCGAAAATGAGGAAAAAAATCCCGCTACCTCGCGATCGTGCTCTTTTCTCCTATCATTCGCCCTGTGTATATACACATCCGTCCGATATACCGTCTGCGCGGGCTCCGAAACAGGAAGTTGCCGCGGCGGGAGCGTGATCGAAGGCTATGCCGCGCGCTCAGCGGTAGCCGCGGCGGCGGCTCCGTGAATGCTTAAAAAGCTCGGGCACCGACGCGGATTCCTCCTCGACGGCTCGCGCTCCTGCCTCCGTTTCATTAATCTTTAATAAGAGCCGCGCAGCTCCGACTTTCGGCCGGACGATGATCGCTGCGGGCAGCTGCCTGTATGCGTTATATACAGCGGGAGATCGAGGTGCGAGTAAATAGTCGAGGTGGCCCGAGAGAGATAATGACAATTAATTATTGCGCAGGTAGATATCGACAGGGCGACTATCCGCCTGGCTCGATGTAATATACTTTTCTCGAGCGAGCGACGTGCGTATATAACCTTCCGCGGTGCAGGTACTTTTTCCCGAACGGCACGATTACGCGCCTCCGAGAGCGGACGATGCTGCTGCTGCTGTTGCTGCTGCTTTTGACAGGCGCAGAGTGGAACGCGTTATTCTACGCTTCGCTGGGTATCTCGGCATCTTTTTAGACTTTTTTTTTCAGAGGCAAAGTTCGTTACTTCGAAAAGATGAATTTGAAGCGTCGCTTTGCAGTTCACTCCTTTCTCACGAGTCGATGCACGAAGATAATGCATACGTATTAATTGCAAGGTTGGCTTGAAAAATTTTGTCGATACGATCGTAATGTGCTTACGCAAATTTTTAAATTACAGTACACTCAATTTATTAGAAACTTATAAAAGATCACAATTTTAAAACGGGTTTTAATACTTTGCTCGGAACGAAATTGAAATCATTAGGGAGTGTCAAATTAAGAAGATATTACACGCGAATCCGACCGAAATTACAAGCATTATTTTCGTAAAAGTGCGAGAGGTTAATGCGGATGCTCGGATGAATCACAGCCCGCGAGGAAAATTAAATACGTATCTCCGCTTACACCGCACTCGTATTGCGGAAAATCAATCTCTTAATGTAATCCATTAAGCAAAGCACTTCTTAACGCCGCCTTCTGCTTATAAATTCAACTAAACCTCGCGCATCCCTGCTTAATCAACAAATCAAAATATATGTATATCCACCGGCTCGCTCGACCGCGCGATGCATCAGGCAAATCCAAATTACACCGGCGATTCCGCGCCAACCTTTTCTCGCCGTTATCCCGGAAAATGAGACCTGCGCCATCCCCTCTAAATAATCGTAGAAAATTTCGAAGCCCACGCAAAGAGAGAGGCGCGCGTGTATACTCTTACCGCGCAACGGCGACGGCGGCCGACTCCGGAAACAGCCTCCGAGCGCGCGGAGAATTAATGATCGTAGCCCCGCTCGCGATCGGCTCGCTCCGGAATCATCATCGCGCGGCAGAAGCCCGGCCGTTCCGTTACCGACGAGCGCGCGCGCAGCTCGCCTTTTTCCGGGTTCATGCGTCGTTACGTGCCGAGCACGATCGGGTAACTCTCTCGCGGGTATATGCGCCTCTCTTTCTCTCCCCGCGCGCTCTCTCTCTCTCTCAACACATCGATCCCTCTTCGATTTTCCGCCGCCGCTCTCGTCCGACGTCTCTCGACTCTCCGCGCGGTGTCACGCTTCGCGGCCCGCAGAACTGCGGAAGCCCGCCTGGAGAACGTAGCCTCTCTCTCTCTCTCTCTCTCTTGCCTGTCGTAAGACGGATAAAGGAACGAGAGAGGAAGAGGTCTCGTGTACAAGATGCGCCGGCGCGCGGATGGCCTTTGTTTCTGGCTGCTTGTCGATTTGTGAGAAACATCTTGTTTTTCGAAATCTAACATCGCGGCCGAGGCTGCGGCTGGGAAGGATTGTATAAGAGCGTATACTGTGTTTGCCCCGAGATAATAAACACGGAGTAAATTGTCGGGAGTTTTATAAAGTTTACTGTATTGATTGCCGTACTTTTTAAGCTTGTCCGTCGGTGAAAAAGTTATTTACAGCGGTTTACTTTCCGATCTCGAGTCGGGATCCATTACTTACTAAATCGTTTTACAATCTCTAATGTGTAGCATTTAACTGTAACATAAAACCCAGCCAATTTTGAAACGTCTGTAAAAATGTCCTACATCGCACTTTACGCAACTTCTAGCACAAATATATAATAGAAAAAGAAACGCGTTATACTTTAAACGATCAACCGTAAATATTTACCCCCGCATTTGCCAAACAATTCAAGAATCTATCATACAAGAATCTGATAATTTGAATTGCGTGTCTCCCCGAAGGTATAAAGTCCCGAGCGACGCGAAATATTGAAACGGAATACGCAACGCGCGGATGTGCACTTTTTTTTCTCGAGTGCTCGATTATCGATCGCAATCTACCCTCTCGCGGCGGGGCGATGATACTCAAGGGGTATCTGGCGCTGTTATGGTAGAGGGAGGCCTGTAAAAAATCCCCGGTGTGTCACACGAGAACTACGCAGACAAGTGTGCTCGTGCCCAGTGTCCTGCACTCCACCGCGCGGCGAAGGAGGACACTCTGCATAATCTGCAAAAGCACCGTAAGCTATTCGGGGTTGCTTAAAAAGGGGGACTTAGGAGCCGATGCTATTACCTCCATTGTTGCCCAAACGGTTTAAATTTCCATCCTTTATTATTTTAAACCAGGTTTCGTTTTTTTAATATGAAAATAGAAAGCTGTCGTTTGTTTTTAGATTTACGGGACTAATAAAAATGTTTGATAAAATAAAAAAAAAAAAAGTCCGGGCTTCATATAAACAAAATAAACACAAAAAATCCTGCTGCCCTTCGTCGAGCGCACTATTAAATAAACACGGAAATCCAGCGGGTCTAAAACCCAAAATCTCTGAAATAAAATCCCCCGGAATCGCCCTCCCGGGATTTCGTTTCTTCAAACCGCGCGCCTCGTAACAATAAAAAGCCCCAAGAGAGCGCGTACAAGACGAGCCGAAGAAAGGAAGAGAAATCCGCGGGGGTAAGCATCGCTCGGAGCGGCGCGACGACTTCCTCTGATTTACGCACACGAGCCTCTCCGCGGCCCCGGCGCAAAAGGGCCGTCGTCGTCCTCGTCGTCGGCGGCGGCGTTCGCGCGACGTGTATCGTTTACCGCGGGAAATTCGAGCCTCCTATATGCCGGGGATCGGATCGGGAAGAAAGGAGAGAATCACCGGGGAGGACAAAAAGGTGTGCGACCCGGCTCGGATTACCGCTCCCCGTCCCCCGAAAAACATCGGCACGTGGTGTTCGCCGCAGCGATATACCCTCCTGACCGCTTTGGCGCGCGCCAAAGTGAAAAGGCGCCCGAGACCGACGGACAGATGGATATAAGGCTCTCCCTCGGTGACAATGCTCCGCGAAATGCGCGCCTGATGAATTTGCACTTGTGCACATGCAGGGGAGGAGGAGGCCGCGGCTGCCGTTGTACGAGGCTGTAATAAACGAGAGAGAGAGAGGATGTAATAATGGGGCTATGCAGATGCGGGGGGAGAGATGACGAGGCGAAGCGCCAAGCGCTCTTGGGCTTCTAATTTGAATGGCGCGCATTATTTCGTATTCCTGAAGGAGGGCTTCATTCTGCAGTTAACGTGTTAATTGTAATTGCCGCGGACAAGTGCACGGGCCACTATATTATTTTGGTATTAAGGCTTTTGTTTCTGGTATTTCAATTAATTTGAATGAAAGTTTTAGTTGATTTATTTTTAGTAATTATTTAATTACGCTAATTTCTTTCCTATTTGTAGCTCTGCATAAATTTAATAATGTAAGTAAAATGTTATATGTAACAAAAATTGTATAACTGATTGTAAACTTGCCTGTCTCTGTACTCTGGTAAATAAATAAATAAATACTAAAACATGCATCGAACGTTTTATAATCAAGTGTTCTTTACAACTAAAATTTTAAGCATAAACCATCAATCCCAGAGAGACTTTTCCATAAAAGTAATTCACCAATCGATCGTCACAATTTCCATCAAGAAGCAATTAAACCTCGTCAAAAAGTCGCACTCCAGCCTATCCGTCCATCTACCCATCGGGGCAGTAACTCTCGCCCAATATCCCCGCCGCCACAAAACCTCGGATAAATGCCCGCGTAAACAATCGCTCGCGATAAGGGAGATCAAGCGCTCGGCGTGGGCCCATTTAATTTCACCCCTTCGCGCTTCTGTCGCCACACACACGAGAGCCCATCGTCCATCAGCCGGGGCGCGTGCCGACCGGGGCGACAGATGCGACACACACGCGCGGGATATCGCGCCGCGCGCCGAGTGCGCGCGCCCTTTAAAGCGTTTAGCACCCGCGGAGCTCGGCCCCCGCGGCGCGCGCTCCACGCCCTCGTCCATTCATGCAGCCGGAGAGGCACAGGTGCGCCCACCCCCCCACCGAGGGCGAGAGCCCATTCACCGGACGCATCTGCGCGAGATCTCGCGAGAGCCCGTGGCCCGTGCATAAGTGCACCTTCGCCAGGCCACTTCTGTCTCTCTCTCTCTCTCTCTTTCGCTCCTCGTTTTGCGCCAGGCGCGAGAGCTTTGTTCTTCCCGGGGCGAGAGCTGCGAAAGCGATATATCGCCGTCGATTTAGGATCGTGAGCCGCGGCTGGAATTTGGCTGTAAAGATTTTTTGATACACCGCGATACGAGCTTTTGTGATAAGGTCAAGGGCTTTTTGATGCCGAAGTGCAGTCATGTTTTGAAGCGCCTTTTTTTTTTTTAAGCAATTCAGATATCTATTTATTCTTTTTTTTTTCGAATTTTGAATTAAATATTTAATAGTATGATAGAGGCCATTGATAATTTTTTATATACGTTTTACTAAAATGTAATTTTACTTTAATTATCTCGTTTCGTTGTTCAACATAAGTTTAGCATTAATTAAGATCGCTCTTTCCCAATAATCCTCGTTATCGAGCATCACAAAGCATTTCCGCGTCAAACGGCGGCGATCGTCGCGGATCCCCTCATATACGTGCCGAGTGCAATGTCGCAAACACCGCTTAGGACTCTCTCGCTGCTTGCCCAACTATGCAGGCGGACAAGCAATTTTATCGGCTCGAGATCTTTTCTACCTCCTCTCCTCTCCTCCCGCAGCTCCTTCTACATATAATCCTCCCTCGTCTCTTTGGCGCGTGCGGCTCCGCATCTCCGCGGCGCGGCGAGTGCAGAAAACACGTAGACCGCGCCGCCGCGGAGGGAAGAGTCTCCTCGGGCAGCGGCTATTATCGGCCGCGGATCTCCGCGCGCGTCTCTCCGCGCTGGCGCGAGTCTAATTTTAATGTGGCCGCGGCGACGTGTATGCCCGAGCTAAAGGGGAGCGCCGAGGAGGAGGAAGAGAGCCGAGCTCCAGTTGGGCCTCGCGCTCTCTCTCTCTGTCTCTCCGCGAGCGTATATGAATTGAATGCCGCGCCGCGCCGCGGCATTGTGCAAGCCGACGGAAACGAATGTGTACAAGGTGTAGCGCGGATATATATACGCGCGGAGGAGGGACGCCGACGACGCGGAAATCCGAGGGAGCAAGGAGAGAGAGCGGAGCGCTGGACCTGACGCCGGCTCCGGCGAGCCGAGTCTCTTCCGAGTCGCTGTTGTTATGAGCTTGACCTTTGAGGCGGGGGGGCTTTTTTCGGGTGCTTGTAAAAGGGTGTGCTTTGGACAAGCGCTGTTTCGCGGCTTGGCGTTACGGTTGTATGAACGGGATAAAGTAAATGACATGAATCAAGTTGACTTGGTGCATTTTCAAAGGCTTTAAATGCAGTCGAGTCATCTGTAACAGCAGATTTTTGAGAACCTCTATTTGATTAATTGACAATGTAATTACAGCAGTATTTAACAACGATTTACTGCAATTAAAGTTGACAAAAACCAATGTAATATTCATAGTGAAACTACATATTATAATACTAAATCTATATTTTACTTTTCTTTCCCAAGAAGCGATGAAATCGCGTATTCACGGCACCTCGCACAATCCGCAATTCGTCGCCGCACAATAAAGGCGGGAATAGAGCACGGCGCGTCTTAGGCGAGGCTCCTATATGCGAACCCCGGCGAAGCGTTAAGCGCCAAATATGGAGGGGCCTTCCGATTCCGCCGCCTCCGTCTCTCTCTCTCTCTCTCCGTCGCGGCGGCCGCGCGAGTTTTCTCATGACATTCGTAAGCGAGTCTCGTGCGCGCACTTTAATCCGTGTAACTACCCGGTCTAAGGCGGCACGTGAGTGACGTCATCGTGCATCGCGAGGAGGAGTGCACTTTCAGCCTCGGCATGCACGCCCGTCTCTCTCTCTCTCTTTTCCGCGGGACGCGGGAACGCGCGTCGCCGCGGGAGCCTTCTAAAAATGCGCGCGGAGTGATTTACGTTAAATGGTTCGATTAGAAAGCGACAGTGCAACGAGAGGGGAAGGCTCTCGCGTTCGCCTTTTTCGATTGTACATTATATTTTACGAAGAAAGTTAGTTCGGCAATGTAAATTTAAAGCAAAAAGCGATTCCTTTGATAAACAAAGCCCCGGCGCTTGGTCTGCACAATTGAATTTTTCGCCGCGAGACCGGCGGCCTTAAATTATTCCATTACCTCGCCCGTCAAATACATCTCTCGAGCGCGCTCCACCTGTAATTTTATAGAAAACAAATCATGAGAGAATGCGCGGCGGCGGCGGCGGCGGCTCGGCTCCTTTATAAACCGCAAGCGGCCGCGAGCGCGATTACATATATATCGACGCGCGCGCGGGCGGTTGCCGAGATGCATTTTGAACAAACGTTCTCATGGACTCTTTACGATGCAGTACGAGGGACGGAGAGAGAGAGAGGGAGAGAGAAATTTAACGGCAGCCGGCGCATTTCGCCTGGAGGCTGTCGTGGATTGTTCGACGCTGCAAAACTGCGCCGATGCAAAGTAAGCGCCGACTCGCTCCTCATTTGGACGGCTGAAATAGATGTAGGAGAGATCGACGTTTCATAACCGGCCGTTTTGTATCTGCTCGCAACGTTTCATTAATGTCGTTAACTGCACCTCTCTCGCTTTGCCCTTCCGAGGAAACGTTATAATTGTGCGGTAATCAAAATTATGATTTCGATTTGGACGCTCACACCTACGTATACACCCGTTTCGCAGCTTGTCCGACAAAGTATTTTAATTAGTGTACCATTTTTTAATGCAAGCATACATAATTTTTACAACCTTCTCCGGGATTAAATAGTTTCTTTGTTTGTGTTAGATGAAAAGATAACTACTTCGATTAATGCGTCCTTGTTTTTAACGTAGAAATGGGCTAGAAAGAATGCATTAATTGCCGCATTAAATCAAGTTAACTCTGCAAAAATTTTGTATGTATAATAAGAAAACTCCCATTATAAGGTAGCTACTGTAGGTGTCGTAAAATTTATGTGCCAAGGGGTTAAAGGTGAGTAATCACTATAAAACAATTTCCAGCCGCTTGTATACATTAGCGAAAACAAATTCCGCGTAATTGTAATTTATTGTCTCGGTGCAGCGCGCAATCTGGAAAATCTGTTTCGAAGGATCCCGAGAAAGGATCTATCCCCCCCGCCTCTTTCGCCGCGCAACAATTCCTGCGTGTTTTCGCGTAACCTGCTCGTACGTGCGGCGCAGGCACAAATGCATTAGTACGTATAACGCAGGTAATTCGAGTAAACAGAACTGCGAGCCTTCGCTCATTCGCAGTCTCCCTCTCTTTGCTCCCAGGGACTGCACCTTATATACATGCAGCGTGCGGCGCCGCGAGAAAGAGAGAGAGAGAGAGAGAGAGAAACAGGCTCAGGTAACCCGATAATCGGCACATCCAAGGAGGGGGTCTTTGCCGGGCCCTATTAAGGCCCAATAACGACACGTAATAGCGAACGCGCAAACTCTCGCAGAGGCGCGAGAAAGAAATAAGGCGACGGCGGGCAAAGGGAGAGAGAGAGAGTGAGAAAAGCAGAGCAAGAGAGACTACTTGCTCGCGCGGAGCTCATTGCAGAGCGTGACTAAGCTGCAGTGCCAGGCAGAAGAGATGCAGGTATCCGCTCCGCTGGAATTCCACGGTTCACGACAGAGACAAAGAGACGCGAGCTGCTCCGCGGGACAAAGACGGAAAGCGAGAAATATCATTGAGATTGGAGGCGGATGGGAAAATTGGCAGGATGATGATGATAGCAGGTAGAAAACGGGAGTATAAATAATAAATACAGCCGCGTCTTATTGCAAGCGGATTTAATTTTAAAGTAAGATTGGAGGATGGGAGCGAACGAAATTACTTCAAACTGTCCTTGCTGTACTTCGAATGAATTATGAGACGAAGAAATTAAGGTCACAAATTTATTTTGAGCGCCGAGGGCACTTTTTTGCAATTTAATTGCAAAACACCGGAGAAATTGATTTCAACGAAATCAGATATTAAATGTTTCAACGGTTGGAAAGAAAAAAATTGAGATTGCCGATAAGAATGAACGGATTGAAATTTATGAATTTTTTTTTTTTTTTGAGAAAAGCTTCGATAAGATAAGTAAGCGGCACGACGACCAAAGTGAAAAAGCACAAATTAAAATCTCTGGTTACACGAGCAAATAAAGTTTTACGGCCCACTATTTTGGAAACTGAGTTCGGAATCTTTCTCACGAAGATACTTTGGTATCATAAAGCAGGGGGTCGCCTAATAAATAGAAAAAAAAAACTATGTCAAGTGAACGGTAGATGCTGCACGATAAAGCGTAATTAAGGACGAAGAGGAGAAGCCCAGAGTCCAATGGACCCATCCTTCAAAGCCTAAAGGACGCATAAATAGGCATTTAAAAAATAGTTGAGTGCCTCGTAATGAAACGAAAATGTGAGTCAGCAGGAGGACGAAAGCGACATCGGCGGCCCGTTCATATCAGAAGGAATAAAAATTCCGAGGGAAAATTCCAGCATGAGACGTATAAAAACGTAAACTAGCCGAGCTCTCTCTCTCTCTCTCGAGCGTTGAGCAACCACACGACTACAGTCTTTATACACAGAAGACGGCGGCGGCACGAGCGGTCAAGCTCGCGCTCGGGTCACAAAAGGGTGGATATAATTCAATCTAATTGCGGGAGTCCGGGGGATATATATATATATTTTACGGTCGCGCGGGAGATCGTATACACGGAGAGAGACTCGCGCGTGCACCCGGCTGGAAAAGGGACGAGAGAGGGCAGGAAATTATCGCTAGTCCCCTGGCAATTAGGGAACGTGACTGGTCCCGTCCCCCCCGAACACCTCTGCTCTCTCCGACTCCAATTTTCCCCATCTCCGCCGCTCGATCTCCTCCGATTCCGCCGTCGGATACGGCCGAGAGGGATTCTCTCCCCCCCCCCCCCCTGTCCGCGTGTACGGTATTTTCACGGCTTTTCCGCCTGTTTAAGCGCGGCTGACTCGTCCGCGCTTATTTTCTTTTTTTTTTTCACGACTTTCTCCTCCGTTCGACGGGAGAGCGCGAGCTTCTTCCGGGGGCATATCTCCGGTGTGTGTGCTCGGGGCATCGCGCGCGCGCGCAGCAGGTGTCGGGAAAATTAACAGCTTAACACGAAGGCGGATCTCGGGCGTCTTTCCTAATGAGCCGCCGCTGTTGCCTGCGAGCGAGAGAACACCTCTCGTTCTCCGGCGGCGCGCGGTGCACGTATATAGCGTATATCCACCTCCTCCGACGTGTCGGACCGCGTTATCAGCGGCGCGCACCTGAACTGCTATCACTTACGGACTCTCTTTCCTGGACTGCTTTACGCCGGTTCGCCTCCCTCTCCCTCTCTCTTTCTCGCCTCGCGCCGATGAGAAAAACCTCTGTGCGGAGCTACTCGCGCGCCTCCGCGACATGCTGTTGATTAGATTAGCTTTACTTTGCGCTTTTTTTCCATCTGGCGCTTCTCTCTCCCTTCCTTTTGCGCGGCGGGGTATCGAGATCCGAAGTTAATTAATCTTTGTTTCCAAGTGCCGAACGGGTTTTCTTGGTTTATCGATCGCCCGGCAAATAAAGGAGCCGAAGTGCGAAATTATCGATGGTTATATTATATAGGCATTTGCAGCTTCGCGAACTGCTGATTGCTAATTCTGCGAAGCGGATATTTTTGATAGCCAACCGGACTTATCTGCGGTTGATTAGAAGATTCCTTTGATAGTCGGTGTAAAAATCACGAAAGCAATTATATAAGTTAGAAGTCACAAAAAATGTAGAGTAAAGCATAGATTTTGCAAATTTAAAAACAGTCGAGCCTCGCGTTTATAAAATACGTCGTTGAGTCTATTATCGTAGAAAAGAGAACGACGATAACCCCCCGTCATCGCTCCATTCATAAAAATTACGGAACCTCGAAGACTATATTCGGAATTATCATTAAACTTGTCGGTAGGCGATGGCGTGTAGACCGCGTATCCCGCAGAAGCCTCCTCGTTCCCCTTTTTTTATGCAAATAACGGTATAATTATCATATCATTTCGGCTTAAGAAGAAACGAAATCGACCTGCCACAAAGATTCGATCTGCGAGTTGGCCAAGAAGACAGGATATACCGCCGCTTCGGCGGGCCGATACGCCGCTTTTGCTGCTTCTGGCTATAAAATGCTTACAAGCAGGGCATCGGCCGGTCTTCTCGGCTTGACGAAACTTTGGGAGAAAATTCAAAGAAAAGAACTGTAATAAAAGAGTGGGGCAATAAAGATGGTGTAGGGGCAATAAATTAAAAAGTGTTGTTATTCTTTCGCCTGCTTTAAATTACGATATATTTTTACAAACCTCGTTAACTTTGTTCATCGAAAGCGTTGATTAATTTAAATATAGCGAATCGTTTCTCAAAAAAAGGAATAAATCGTGTCTTTTAAATTTGATCAAAGAGCTGCGGAAGCTTCAGCCTCTCGTTAGCGTAAGTAGGCTTTCCGCGTCCGCGTCGAGTGTGGGCGCTCTCTCGCGATATCTCGGCGTTTATTCGCGACTCGGTCGCGTCTCGCTTTTATTTCCACCTCGGCCGCTTTTATCTCGATGTTGCCCGAGGAATCGGCGAGTTTCGTCGACGCGGAGGACTGCCTATATGGAGAAACGAGGGGAACATAAGCGCGCGCGCGCGTCCTGGACTCGCATTACCGGGAGATTATACGAGCGTTCGGAGGCTCCCACACGCGCTAATTGCGTGTACGGCAACGTGCGAATAAGTCGCGCATGCGCGCCGCCGCGTCATCCCGACGGGTCTTTCTCTCTCTCTCTCTCTCTCCGCTTTCTTCGCCTCCTTTTTATTTCGCGAAGCTCTCGGACGAGTGAAGAGGAGAGCCGAGCGATCGGTAAAAATAACTTAATTAATGCCGTGCGAGTGAGAGAGAGAGAGAGAGAGAGGGAGAGAGAGAAGGAGCAGTTGAGTTTGCACACCAGGGCGAAAACTGCCGGCGACAGCGGTGCGATTATCTTGCCCGTCTAATTAGACGGTGAAAAGGGGATTCCACGAACGGGAGTCGAACTCTCTCGTCGGGGAGATGGCTTGGATTTTGTCGATTGTGAGGAAGCCGAAGAGATGTGGAGAGGAGGCTTCGAGGAGAGGCAATTGGCCGGCTTCGAAATCTTTTTCTTTCGAGCTCTGCTTGCCCGCCGCCGACTTTTGTTTTTTTTTCGATAAACGTACAATATTTGCGGGAGGACCTGCGTTTGCGGGCTTTTACCGAAACGGCGGTATTGACAGAATGCGAATGCTGTTTGAATACAAAGTTTATCCTTTTACCTTAAATGCTGTTGCTTTCGTATGACGACTTTTTAAAGAATGTAATTTACCGAGTTTTTTAAGTAATGTTAAAAATTAATACATTTATAAATACAGAAAATAATTGGGAATATCATGATGCGTCTCAAGGAAAATTTTCAATTCGCAAGCGTGAATAAATTCGTTCTCATTAACAATTTGTACTCATCCCGTATATAATTAATAAAATAATTTGTAAATCGCGTATAATCGTTTTAAGTAGCTCCCGACCACGTCGAGCCATCGACAGACGCGCAGATACTAATTAAGCAGTTTACGGGAACTCTCGATCACCGGCAAAAAGTCCTAGAATCGAGCCGTGCGTCGCCAGGCTGTGCAGCTTTCACGCGAAAAAATGTCATCCCCATAATGTATCTCCCCACCGGCGGCGAGCGAACAGGTTCATAAAACTTTTCTCTCCCCGCAGCCGTCGAGCGATTTCACATAAGCAAACGACTTAATTAAGTTAGACTGCCGACTGAATACGGCGTCACGGCTGTAGCATTTCCCTCGATTTCCAGTTGCATCGGACGAGTGTGCGTGCGTGTGTATACACATATATATGTATAAAGGACTACTCGGCGCGATACACTTTCCCGCAAAAATGCCCCGCAGTATTATAGTCCGAGTCGAAGCGCCGGTCGCCGGTTACACATCAACCGATCGTGTATAATTACCGGATTTTCTCTCTGTGTGTATATATCGACGAGCCTCGAATATCCCGATAATAGCACCGGTCATTAAATACCGGGAGGGTATTTCTTGTATAACGTGAAAAGCCGATAATCGACGCGAGCCGACCTCGTTATAGTTTCGCGAGTCACACTCGTTAAGGCTGCGTGCGTCGTTAAAGTGTATATCGGCTCTCGCGCCGGTATCAAAACAATGCGCAAAAACGCTTCTTAATTATTTGCTAAATAAGATTATTGATTTGCGGAATTTGCCCGCAAAAAGTTAGCTGCATGAATAATAGAAGCGAATCGGCGCGCCGACAAGAAAAGCTTTTCTTCGACGATATTTTTCAACGGCCTCGGTTTAATAAGCAAACGCTCGATTTTCCCCCTTGCAAAATCCAGTTATTACCCAATAGGAGGCGCGTTCGCGATTTTGGCTCTTGCGCAACAATAGTCCTTTCATTAGCATAAAAAGTGCGCCCGAGAGCCAGCCCCCGCCGCGTCCTCTCATCCGACACATCTTTGAGCAACGCCCCTCTCGGCCGATTCAGCGGAAAAGAAAAGAAAACGGAAAAAGGTGGAGTCCGACTTACGCAAGTCGCCCGTGCAACTATTATAACCCCGCGGAGTCGAAATCTTGCACACAGCGGCAGAAGCCGTTTGGCGCGCGCGGGAAACTTCCGCGGGCCACTCTCGTGAGACTGTCGCTCTCTCTCTCTCTTTCTCCCGGCGCGAAAGAAGAGTCTGCGCTGCAGCTCCGATCCGTGCCAATCTCGGTTACTTCATCATCCGCTTTATATTGCAACTTGATATCGCGCGCGAACTCTGCCGCTTGGACTTTCGCAACGCCGAGGCCCGCCGCCGCCGATCTTTCTTTCTCTACACTTTGTTACTTTCGCATCTCGAGAGTCAGGCGGCGCCGAGAGCCGGAGCGCAAAGTATTGATCCAGTTTTTTTTTTCTTTATGTTTTTGTTTCTGTTTTCCTTTTTGCGCCCAGCGCCCGGCTGCCGGTGCCGTTATACGTTTCTTTCGCGAGAGAGCAGCGCTGTGGGAACTCCGACGCTGAAAAAGTTATGCTTTTGAAAATTAAGCGGTCAATTAGCTTTCGACGCGTTCCCCTTTTTTTGTATAAGGACACAAGGCGATCGAGAGCGGTTTGCAACACACGAACACGATTTGAGAGGGCTTTGTGCAATTATTCGACGATATAGAGCTGGATGATGTTGTAAGGATTTTTTTACTCGCTCAAATTGACAAACGCCGCGGATTGACATTTGATTGTCACCGGGCGAAATTGAAGAGAGATTTCGATTTTTTTTTTATAAGAATAACAAATCAATAAAATACGACACAGTTTCATTCGTGACATAACGCGTTAGGCTCCCTGGAATTATGACAGTCTGCACCGAATCAAAGGGATATATCGAGTCGGTCGTTAATTGCCAGGAAACTCCACAGTAGTAATGTCGGTAATCAGTACCGCCGGAGCGCCGAACCTATTTCAATTAAAGTTTTCAATGCTCGTCGGCATCTCATTTATTGCGAAATCACGAGCGCGCGGGCCATTTGGAAAAATATTTTTCATTTACCCCCGGCTTACATTACATAAAGCCGCGAGTGTTTTTACTATATAAGAATCGATCCCTCGCTATAAATCTTCCGGCAAAATCGACCGACGTTTTCTTTCTCACAATTTTCTATCCCGGCCGCGCTCTCGCCGGGCTCTCTTGCACTCCAATAACTCTTTATCTCGTGTATACATCGGCGAGTGACGTCGCCGCAGAGTCCCTCTCTTTTCTCCGCGGCCCTCTCTCTCTCACGAATAATAACAGCTGCGAGCAAATTTTCTCGCGACCGGTGCATGCATGCATGTGCGTGCGCGGTGCGGACGAGGAGCAACGCCGAGCGACTCGATGAAAAGGCTATTGAATATATACCGAGGAGGAACTTTACTCTCTCTCTCTCTCTCTTCCTCCCTCCCCGGTGCACGCGGATTCGAAGCGAGTTCGTCCTTTTTTTTTTATACGAGCTCCGCCGACGAGCCTCGTAAAAGGCAGCCTTCGGGAATCTGTGGCGTCTCTCGAGTGTGTTTTCACGCGCTACCAGGTCTCGCGTGGAGCGATTCTGCATGTCAAATGTAAAAGATGCTTTCTGTGAACGCTTCGATACTTCTTTATTTGACTTCCGCGAAGTTTGACGCTCTCGAAAGCGCTTTCGAGAAGAGATTTTCTTTTTTGCCCCGGGGCTTCGAAATTGTTGCGTTAAAAAATTGAAATATCGGCTCGCATTTGTTACTCGAGTAAAATGCGCAGGATGATACATCGATCCCTTCGTAAATCGAACAGTTATTACACAAATTAGTTTTTTTACCGGCCGTCTTTTCGAAATTATTTCATATTTATCGAGGTAATCATTCAAAAATGTCGATTGGCCTCTACGGTACCGGCTACCAAGCGCTTCACCTCAAAATCCAAGCGTCCACAAAAAAAAGTCCCACTTCGATACCGCGTTTATAGACACATCTCGAGGAGGAGATAATACGTTGAATAATTTTCACCGCGCTTATATATATAAAAAAGGAGAGGAGGATGCGCTCGTAAAGAAAAATGCCGCGCGCGCGATAAAGAAGAAATAAAAAACGAGTTCCCTCTCTGCCGGCGCGGAGTCGCCTTTTATCCGGGCGCGGTACCGTAAGTATATACTTTACGTTTAATATTCCTCCTTTTTATTTCCACATCCGTACATAATTACGTTGTATCTCGCCCGCCGAAAGTTCTACGAGAAAAGGTCATCGCCGCCGCGGCTCCTCTCGTTATTAATCTCGCCGCGACTTACGGCTTCTCGTGCGGCGCTTAAGAGAGAGAGACAGAAAAAAAGGCCATTCATTTGGTCGACACCTCGTTAGCTTCGCCCGGGAGAAACTATCCGAGGCTCTCTTTCCGAGGATTCTCTCTGATATCGCCGAGTGTATACGCGATGAATTTATTATTCGGGGAGCTCCGAGCGGCGCATCCAGTCTGTGCTACTTTGGATTTGAGAAAACATCACCTTGACTCTCGTGAAAACTCCGTAACCGTTTCTAAATCTAAACGCTTACCGCCGCTGTATATTCGTTGATACGGGTGAGTTGTACGACTTTAAACTGTCGACGCGCGGAATAACAAAACTCTGAAATCTGTCACAACAATACGATATTCCCGATATTATCATAAATTAAAATTCGAAATCGCGGCCTGAAAATCGAAATGATCCTTAAAATTCAGAGGCGCATCCCCGGGACCCTCGGCATGACAAACCTGTCCATGTTTTAACCCACGAAAATGCATATATCGACGCTCCTCGATGTCTCTCCCCGGTATAAAGTCTCCTCGCTGCCTCTCTTTCTCGCGACACTCTGCATATGAATCGAATCGGCATGAGCTCGCGCGCATTAATATTCAAACGCGCTCGTTCGCTCCTCCTTTATTTCCTTATATATTATCCCAAGGTCGAGATCGAGAAAGCACACGGGAGTTTATATACGTGGCTCTCTGGCTCTCCGCTACTGTGGGACTCTCGGCGCGGTGACACGCGGCGGGATGGAGGGAGGGAGGGAGGAGGAGGAGGAGGAACATCAGCGGGAGCAGCGGCAGGAGCGTTCACATGTAAATTTTCGATTGAGACGCTCTTTTGTCGTCGGCCACTGTGGGATGTGTCAGCGCCTACTCGCATAACGAATGAACGCGCGGCGTCGACGACGAATTCTTTTCGAACGGGGTATATATACTACACGCGAAGGGGAACAATAAACTCTCCGTACCCGGGCTTTTTTCAATAGCCGAAAACTCTCCGCGAGCGGGCCGTTCTCATTGTTTCGCTTTATTTCGCCGATTTTCGAGGATACGAGAGGAGAGGCTACGTCGTCGCTTTGGAATCTTTTTGTCTTTGGCTTTTTTAGCTGCGGCTGCCGCTGTAGTGGGCTGACTTTTTGTACACTTGCTGCCTGGCTCTTTTTTTTTCGGTTTATTGCGACTTTTTACTTCCTACTTCACTTTCGTGTGTAACTTCGCTGGCGATGCCGCCGCCGCGGTCTTTTAAGTGGAGAAAGGCCTTCCCCTCAGTGGTCATTAGCTGCTTATAACTTCTAGGAGCAGTAAAATTATTTTAAGTTGATCATCAGCGCAGTTTTACGTTTTAACGAAGTACGGATTTATTATGTTGTCGTAAGGGAAACTCGCTACCGTTGAAATTAGTAAAATTAAAATTAATGCACTTCCAAGGATGCTTAAAAGATTGAAGTACTCTCGCGAGGCGTATAATTATTAGATTGTCAAAAATAGAAAAATTTCCGTTTGCTTGGATTCTTCGGCTTCAAAAAAATTATATAATATTCGATAAAAGGCCAGTCGTAAACAACGGTAATACGTACTTGCATACGAAAGTACTGCCTCATTCTAGGAAATGATGTGGCCTCCACTTGTCTCGTTAAAAACTTCATTATAAAAATGAATTAACGATCTTAATTGCATGTTTTCAGTGATTTAAATTAGTGAAATATATCGCTTTCTTTTTTTATGTATTAAATCGTAAAATTGTGGAATTTAATAATGACGGCCAGCGTTACGGTTTTCACTTTTTTTAACGCGTATCAGCGTGTATCGTCTATCAAAACTAATGAAGATGGAAACAGGAAGTTATATAAAATGAACAGATCCTTATGCATGCAGATCTTCAAGATTTTTTTTTAAATCTCCGTCTATTCAAGATTAGTCGAGCATTTAAATTTCAACGAGGGTATATGACAATTACAGACAGCAGTAAATAATGCAAGAATGAGAGAGGTGCATACGCTCAATTAAATATGACTTCTTCGCAGTCGATCGCATATCAAAAGCGCAGATGTCCACATGTAGCTTTAGCAAATCAATTAGACGGACAGAGGCGCAGATAAAAGGACAATCGTCAAGCGCCAAAGTCCGATCGAGAATAAAAAAAAAAGGAAAGAACGGCTTCATTAACAATCCTTGGGAGGTTAATTAAGAGTCGCGTCGCCTGCAATCCTCTCGGTCGAAAAGGCGGAACTCCCCCACTCATCCCTCGCCATCAATCACTCGATCGTGTTTCAAGTTTGTGTTTTTTCACGCCTGCATACGCACGCCTTCTTTTTCTTGCCGCGGCTGCAGTCCCTGTCGGTTTATGTAATGCGATTTGTACAGCGGAGGCGGTTTATACGCCGGCATTGTTCTTTTTCTATTCTCATCGCTTACTTACCCACTTCGTTTCTTAAGTGACAACTGATTAATTAACGAGCTAATCATAAAAAGCCACTACGCGATAATGAATCGTTGAATATATATTCGAGCTCTCCTCTTTGTAACCCCTCTAATGAGGAGTCCGCGCGTCCAGCTAGCGATCGAAATTTCCGACGAAATAAGCAGCTGCGCCGCAGCTCGTGATTTCACTATGCTTTCAAAGCCGATTCCCGTCTTCCTCGGTGGACAGCAAAAGTATCGTTGTGCGCATTGCAGAAAAATTCAGACGCGCGTCACTTCCTACATACTCTCCTCGAATTTCATTGCTCGGTCGCACGAAATGCTCTCCCCGCCGGGAGGAGCGCTCTCGCTTCCTTTCTTCCTCGGCGCCTTTGGTTTTTCACCTGTCGACTCCTCGCCGGGGCCGAGAGCGAACACGCGACGCCGGAGAGCTGTTCCAGAATGGTTGGTGGTGGTGTGTCCCGAGTACATGAACCAGAGAGAGGACAGAGTCTCTCGTTCACGCGGCGCATTAGATTACGGGCGCCGGGAGCGCTCTGTGTAAACAGGTGAAGCTCCGAAACGCCCTGGTGGGGTGATAATACGGCTGTTAGTATGCAGCCGAGTACTGTTACATTAATGTTAATGCCGCGGCCCATTGATCCTAAACGGGCACGAGAGAGAGAGAGAGAGAGAGGGATTTTCTGTGACTGCTGCTGTGCGTTACGTTTTCTCGAGAGGCTTTGCGGTTGTTTTTTTTTTTTTTGGACGAACGGCCCCGAGACTTTATCCGCGCTGTGCGTTACGTCGGGATGACTTTCTTTCGACGAAACTGTTGCGACGACTTTTTTTCTTATCTGGATAATTTTTGGACGATTTTCGTCGGCGATTCAAAGTTTCCAGCACGGAACTTCGACAAGAACCGCATTGTGCAACGTTACGCAAACGCTTTTAATTATGTAAAAGTTTTTTTTGTCAAAAGTTCGTTTAACATTACACGCTTGAACTAATAAATTAGATTCTCACGTTAGCTCCCATAAGCAGAGCGGCAAAAAAAAAAATAATTGCCCATGCCGAAAGAATCGCTAATAAAATCAGGGCCTTCTTAGTGTATCGTCCGTACGTATATACAGCGGAGCAAAAAATTAAACGTCTCTATTAAATGTATATGATAAAAATCATAACTCCGGCACAATGATCGGGGGCCTATCGTTGGGGCATCGATTTTTTACTCTCGAAATGATTACCCAATTATTTTGCCATGTATAACGTTTCTTATAACAATTTGCGGTTAATTTCCCCTCTTTCCTCCCTGCGCCTCGTTCTCTTCTTCCACTCATCCCCGGCGTTCGGCTCCAGCCTGCCGCGCGTTATATACCGTCCACACATAAGAATCCCTTCCTACACTTAGTTCGTTCGTTCGTTCGTTCGTTCTCCTCGTCTTCGTGTTTCTGTTCGCTCGCACGAAGAAGCCGAGTGGAATGTCAGACCGATCTAACGCGCGTATAGGAGCCCTGCAACCTGTCGGACGTGTATATACCGACTAGCGTATACACAGCAGCCTCTCTCTCTCTCTCTCTCCTCTCGGTGTTATAAATTTCTTGCTTTAAATCTTGACGTTTCGTAATTTTTAGTGTTTTATTGTACCGTACTTAAGCCTGTATTCGGTACTATTCCAGAATTTTTTTGTAGCCACGCAGGTTAAAAGCTGAAATAAGACACTGTAAATATCTATCATTATACTTTTAGAAGTTTGAGGATCTGTTATTGATGAAACGAATTTAATTCAGAAAAGTTAATGGCAATAGCTTATGAAAGGAGTTATTTTAATACAAGCTTGTTGTCTTTCTTACGTGTCGAAACGTTGTATACAACTTTAGTAAAGTTACAGATTTTTGTGCTTATCGCTTTAAAAGATATGCAAATTGCCAATTTACGCAAATTAAATGAGAACATTTTCGTGTGCCATTGACACGGATAATAATAAAACCACTTTGTATTAAAGGTACTAAAAAGCACTTCAAACTTTGAGCAATTTACGTCTTTTGAAGTAAATAAATACGTATAAATTATATCTTTAACTCGAAAGTATATACACAGAGATCTTCAAACCCCAATTTACTTCGCAGCGAACGCAAGCGTAAATTTATCCTCCATTCATCCGCTCGGCGAAAATCCTTCTAATTTCCGCGGTAAAAGGTTCGCTCGAAAGAGATCCACATCAGAAACCTCACCGGCGTTCACCGTGGGCCGCGCAGCACCGCCAGGCACCAATCGTGCATCCACACACGGAAGCGCGCCGACGAAAGCGCGTCGGATTCGAGTTCTCTCGCGCGCATCCGCAAGTTTTACGAGAGAAATGAAGTCGTTAGCGTTTTAAGCGTCTCTCGGACGCGGAGTGCGACGGAACGTGCCGTGGAAAGTCTTCTTTCACCGCGCGCGGGGCCCCGCTCCTTCTTTTCCGGCGTGGCGGAAGATCGCGCCGAGACGCGCGATAAGTCCTGGCTAATTTCAGGAATCTGCTTAGGGGCCCTGGGAGCGCTGGAAAAATCACCCACGGAATCCTGACTAATCGAGGCGCGGGATTATTGATGCTCGCCTATTTGTTGGCCGCGGTAAAGGGTCTGCTTTATATGCGAGTATTTTTATTGGACGCGGGGCTTATAAGGGAACGGCCGAGCGCGAGAGAGAGAGAGAGTTATAGCTGTTTATTGCGTTTCTAAGTGTTGGCGAGAGGCTGCAAGTGCGTAAGTATGTTCGGTGCGCCGTTAAGGGCTCGGGCAGATTAATCTGCAGATCGAGGATAGGAGGAAAATTAGCTGCGGATTGACTTATTAAAGAATAGCTCGAATTGTAAGGAAAGTATTTACTCTCTTGTAAAACCGCGTGAAATGTTAGGACTTTCCTGCATCTGTTGAATTACTCGTGTTTAGTCGTGCAACGGGCAGTATACTTTAATTTTATGAAATTTTCTCTAATTATTATTTAGTTTTACATTGAACACATTAAAGAGATCGTTAAAATTTGATTTTTAAGTCCGAAAGCCGCGATAAGATTGTCACGATTACAGGGCTATAAAACCCACCACTGGCAGCGGCCCGAATAACATTTTTCTTATTTTCCCACTATTAAAAATGGGTACAATAATCTTGGGAAATATTAATGTTACGAAATGCTCGAAACCCGTTTTCCTCGTCTTTCCCTCCATTTTTATATTTTGAAAGGAGCGCGCGCGGAGCTAAATTCTTAAGTAAAATTCGCGGCGAATTAACCGCGAGAGCGCAATGCTCGGCGCGGACTCTCGGGCTCTCGCGGCACAGGCTCGGGAAGAAATTTTCTTCAATTTCAGGGTCGTAAAACTCGCTTTTACTTTAATTCATCCGCTCGCGTTTGCCTGTGGCTGCAGCGAGCGGCGGCCGGCTGCCTTCTCTCTCTCTCTCTCTCTCGGCGCGTTGCTCGGTGTGTGCGCGCGCCTTAGTGCCGTGACCCGCGAGTGAAATCCAAGCACTTTGTCTTTTATGTTTGGGAAAACTTTGAGACTCGCAAGCTGCTGTCGTAACGCGCGCGCGCTCGCGCTCTGTGAGAATGCGCGAGGCTGCTGTCGCGAGAAAACGAGCTTTCTGGCTTATTGGCTAAACCGGATATACATTAACGAGAAGAAAGGCCACTTTCTGCAGAAAACGCGCCTCTCGCGAACGGAGCGCGAAGGCAGCGCTTACTTTTCTGCGACATTCGTCAAACTTATTGCCCGAGCGGGGGGGAAGGCAATACGCGCGCATAATGACGTATTTCTCATGCAAATTAAGCGTTTCTTGTCGGCGAGAATTGAAGTCACTTGTGTATACGAGCTTGTTTGGAGGAAGACAAGGCGCTTTAAATGCGGTGGGAAAAAGAAGATGTATATTTTTTAATTTGAAGTCGAATGCTTCGCACGCTTAGATTTGTATTCATCTTATGGGGTCTTAGAAGAGCTAAAAATACTTTTGCCTTTTTTATGCTCTTAAAGAGTTATTGCTAATTTATGATTAAATAGTTTTCCTCTTAGAACAATGCCTTTACACTTTCAAATAAATTATATGCGAGAAATTTACAAATTTATATTCCGCTTTTCTATATGCCAAGTATTGTAATTAGCAACAAAGAATTTCACGTTCGAAAGGACAAAAGGATTTCTAGAACCATTTAAATTCCTATTACGTCATACTCCTTTACCGTAACGGAAGATTACATTTTTTAACTAATCACTCTTTTACATTGCCCTAATTACCATCCCACTACCAAAATCCGCAGATTTCCTGCTAATTCAGCACGGTCCAACTTCCAATTACGTATCACCTCGATTCCTTTCGTCATTTTTATATACGAGCGAAGCTTTTCGGACAGCGTTACCGCGGGCCAATTAACGCGCGAGCAAATCCGTACAATGACGACGTCGACGCGGCGACGTGTTCGGAGGCCGTTTTCGACTACTAGAAAGTACCTTTGGGCCGTTCTCGCCGAAGGTCGCTCGGACAATTATCCGTCGGGGCACCAGGCATTATAGGCCCGCGCGTCGACTTTTCCTCCTGCACACGAGCCGCGGCGAAACGGCCAGTCCACTTGTCCGACGAGAGAGCTCCGCGACGATAAAAATTAATTTGATCCGCCGAGCGGCTCTACTTATATAGAGGAGGGTTGCCGCAACTGCCGGTGCGGCGCGCGCGCTGAGAGGAGAAATTGGAGAATTAAAAGGAAGGTATGGTGGGGGGGAGGGGACTAGAGAGAGAGAATGACTTACACGGGGACAGTCGTATACGGCGGAAGAGATTTTTATGGGGTCCGAAACTACCCACGAGCGGCCGCGGGAACGCTTGGAATTTTCGGAGTCAATCCTTCGGCGCGCTCGTTTCTGGACGCGATTTCTCCTTAGTTAGGCCCTTCTCCGGCCTCGTGCTTTAATTTTGTTTTCATTCATTCTGCGGATGCGTCTTTTCGAGTTTTTCTCGAGGCCTGCCAAAAAAGCGTACTGCATTTTTGCTGTTCTTTCTTCGCGTAGATTTTTTCATACTTATTTTTAATTCTTTTTAAAATCATTCAATGACTGATAAATTTTCAGGTACGCACAGGGCAAATTAAAAACTAATTTAAATAAAAATTTATTGGATCCTCCCGGATCGATTTATACAATTTAAATAATTTCGCTTCTCCAAGTACCGTTCGATCGGCGTAAAAG
This sequence comes from Ormyrus rosae, assembly GCA_035047165.1. Lineage (NCBI taxonomy): Eukaryota > Metazoa > Arthropoda > Insecta > Hymenoptera > Ormyridae > Ormyrus > Ormyrus rosae. Next base: position 18,625,253 of record JAWWML010000052.1, on the reverse strand, counting down.
ACCTCTCCACCCGAAATCATTAGCAGTACTAATCGCCGGGAATTCCAGCAAAGTCAGCAACAAATCTGCGAAAGTTTATCAAGCAAATTACACGCCGGGGGGAAGCGACTTAATTCGCATAGCGATCCCTTTCGCGGGCAGAGGCCGGCTCGCGCGCATTAAATCGCTTGAAAAAGCGGCCAACCTAATGCTCCCTCCCCGTATACGTGTTTATATACGTATAGGTACGCGCGATAAATATTTCACGCCGGAGACTGCGAAGCATCTCCGGCCGGACAGCGGAGGCACTCTGGTGCGCGCCGGCAGAAGAAGAAACTCGAGGGGGAAAAAAAAGTCGGAAGGTTGAATCTCGCAGCGCGATAAGCTCATTACTATGCATTATTACATAATTAAGGGAATATCACGTCCTCGTTCATTATATGCAGGCGGAATTTATTTGCCCCTCGGTCCCTTTTCATCAGGATCTCTTTCTCTCTCTCTCTGTTTTCAGGTTCCCTTTGCAGAGCTCGCGTGTGCGCACCTCCTCCTCCTTCTCCTCCTCCTGCTGCCGCTGGTCGTCGTCCGTCGTCCTGTATCTCCCCTTCGCGTCGCTTTGTTTCTTGCGAGAGCTCTCTGCCGAGCCTTAATTAAACGAGGCAGGGAGAGAGAGAGAGAGAGAGAGACGGATTTCGTTGACTCGCTCGAGGCATTTCCGTTATCTCGAGGGACTGCAGCCGGGAGCAGCTCTCGAGGCCCGGCCGCGAGAGCCAACTCAGGGCCGCCGGCTCCTGGCCCGATGCTGATGCCGCGCGCTCCTACGTAGAGAGATGCATATACGTGTACATACGTGTACACGCGGAGACCAGTTGTGCCAGTGTGAGCGCGCCTCGCCGAGATGCAGTTCTTTCACATGGCCACAAGCCGAGCGCGATTCGCGAGGTACCTGCGAGGCGAGCTTCGCCTCGTTCGCGAATTAAGATAATTTTCCCTCGCGAATCCGAGGGCACACAATTATATCGCGGCTGGGAAGGGGGTTCGTCGGTTAATTAGAAATTGTTTGACTGCGTTTCGCAAAATTTTGTTGAAATGAACGAGTGCTCGTGATAAATATAACTAATTGCCTTATATATATCACACGGATTGGGTTTTGGCTCATCAAATTACCATTTTCCAAGTAGAAAAAGGTCGCGTGAGAAATTGGGTCAGCCTCATAAATTATAGTTATTCGTACGGAGTTAAAAATCCGAACACACTTTATACCGATGCACAGACGCATAAATAATAGCCCCGCAAACGACAAATTGATTAATGCAAAGGCCGCGCGACTCCAGAAAAATCGATCGAGTTAACAAACTCGCGTGTGCGCGCGCGCCCGAAACTTGTCAAACGCGAAATTTGATTTATTTTCGCCGGAACAGAAGCCGGCGCGCGCGCGCGCGCGTCTTCATTAATGCGCGCCTCTCCCGAGAGCGCGCGGCTAATTAAGATAAAATGCGTATTCAATTAGAGCATTTGTTAATTGATCGGCCGATCCCGGTATAACAGGTCTAACAGTATTAAAACCCAGAGCGCTACAAGCCGATCCCCTGCATATGTATGTATGCGCAGCGCCTTGCTTCATTCCGGTTCTTCTGTCTGCCGCTGCTGCTGTGGCCGCCGGCGCGTGTGAAATCATCCGGCGGAGCCTCGATACGCCGTAGGAAAAGCCACTTTCACTGCGCCGCGGCGGCGGCGGCGGCGATTTTCATTTTTCCGCCGGCGACAAAAAGGCCCCGGCACTATTTGAGCGCTAATGCCCGCGCGACTCTCGGGGTATATCGCTTCCGGCGCTGTATACCGGCGAGTCGAGAGTTGCGAGTGCGTGCGAACGATCGCTCGAACTATTAAATTGCTTTTTTCGGTGTGTACCGCTGGCCTTTTTTTTTCTTTTTAGAGCCGGGTGGAGTGCGGCGGAGGGAGGATTTTTGATACCGGGAGTTGATTTTGTTAATAAATCATGCCGCGGGTCTTTATCTAACGTTGATAAAAAACTATTATGTAAGAAAATGATTAACGGGAAGGGACTGTATAACACGCAGAAAGTCAACTTTCTTGTAATACGTTTTAATTAGCGGATTTATTGTAGATATTAATCATTCAAATTTCTTTATTTAATCACGTTATACTAACGCGTTGGTATATTAATAAATCGAAAAGTTTTCTCCTCGTTTTGCGCGCAAGTTTTATTGAATCGTGCTTTCGAAATTTAAAAACTTTATCGAAGCCGAGATTTTGATGAGCTTCTGGGTCGAGTCTCGATATTGGCCGGCTCGTAAAACGGCGGGCACTTCAATTTTGAGCCCCGAAATCGGCTGCAAAAACCGACCTCAGAAACGAGTGCACGATTTTCTGAAGGCATAAAACCTCGATATTTTTTTCGGACATCTTGTTCGGGCGCCCCGAGAAGAGTTCTGCTCCTTTTTTCTGCGCCCGTATAAGCGCTCTCACCGCGCGCGGCGCGCGGTGATTTCGGAGCGGAGCATATTCGGTAACCTTTAATTTAATCAAAAACCGTTAATTAATACCGAAATTAATATCGGGCCCAATTTATATCTAATGAAGAGAGCGAACGTGCGATAAAAGAGCGAACGAGAGCGAGATATTAGACGGGGCAGAAAACGAATAAGAGGGCGAGTTAAAAAAGGCCGAAAAAGTGCATGAGAAAGAGAGGAGGTAATGAAAAAGAGATAGAACAAGAGCGCGGGGAAAAAGAGGCGCAGAGGGTAAAAATAAGAGGAGCAGGAGAGAGAGAGAAAGAGAGAGAGATAAGTAAAAAGGAGAAAGAAGAGACGAAGAGGGACAGACGATGCGGCGATGTTGCGATATGGATTTCGCTTTGGTGGAAGTAAGATAGAAGCGCGGGGTTGGGAAAGAGGTGGAGAAGGAGGAGGAGAGAGAGAGAGAGCCGGGAGAAAAAAGGCCGCGAGAGAGCCGAGCGAGGAGAAGGATAGACTACCGAAGAGTCTCGAAGGATGGAACCATGGAAGCAAAAACAGAAACCAGTCTCAGTGGCTCAAGGCTGCCCCCTCAGGAGGGGCTCCGAGCAGCTCGCCAGAAGTTACCTTGCCGCTGCTGCTGCCGCCGCCGCTGCTGCCTCTCGCGCCTCTTTTTTCTCTCGCGGGGGCCCTCATTCTTACCCGTGTACATTATACCTTTATTCCGAATCGTTCGCGGCTTTAAAGCCGAGTCTATAATACACAACACACCCCCCTTTTTCTCAATCGGCGCCCGAGATTTCGAGAGAGAGAGAGACCGAGCAGCTCTTTAACTGCGCCCGGGAACGGTAATAAAACCCCGAGTCCAAAGTAAACAATGCGGCTTTTTTCGGCGGAGGAACGAACATTTTTCTGGACCTGGACTTTCCCGAGCTGACTCTTGAAGGAATATCGTTCGGAATCGATCGGACGGGCTCTCGAGTTTTGCAAATGTCGAGCTCGGATATACGTAAAGTCGTTGCGGAAATCGGCAAGGCAAGGTTTTACGAGAGATTTATACAAAATTATATGCGATACGAGTTTATTGATTTCGCGAGAAGTTAAGCGATTTCAAATGGTTCTAATTATTACGGTACTTTCAAACGCACTGTGCGCGACAGTATTGATTTATCAAGTCGTTAAATTCCCCCCGTGGTAACTGTACTCGAGTATGGTTTCAATTATATTGCTTCCTGGCAAAACACACAGATATCAAAAGTCTAAAATGATATCTTTTAAAAAGCTCTCAAGCCGTCCGCCAGATAACAGTTGTTTTCTCTTCTCGGGTACGCGGAAATAAAAAAAGTATCTTTCGCACGGCTCCTTACGATCGCCCCCCTCCCCCCCTCCCTCCCCCTGCCAAAATACCCTTTTCTCGTTATAAAGTTACTTAAGCCGAGGTAAGAAGCCTCTAACAACACGTATTTCAACCCGACCGGCGATAACAGTAAAACGAAACGTTGTCGGTATAACTACCACTTTTTCATCGCTAATACACATTTCCACAAAGGATATAAAGCTCCCATAAAGCGCCGTACCACTGGAGTCACTGTTGTTTCGCAAGATCTCTCGCTCTCGTTTTCTCCCCATCATCGAGAGCCGGCCTCCTGAAAGAGATTCGTCGGTTACTATATATATATATATATATATATATATATAATATACCTTCGGCGAGCTAATAGTTTCGAGCCCCTTTCCTCGACGCTCGTTTCACGCAAATTCGCCGGCTTTCAGGAGCACCTTTCGGACTTTAAAAAAAAAAGGGCCCTCATACTTACTCGGAGGGGGGCATCGGCGCAGAATCGAAAACGCATCGAGGTTCCCCAATCGGGGGCCAGACAGCGTCTTTGATGTTTACCCTCGGCGGGAGCCGTTCGCAGAAGCGGAGTTTAATTCTTCTACGTAATTGGTGGCCGCGGCGGCGGCGGCGGCCTCGTTTTTCTCCCTTTGGATTGCGATGCCCTTTGAGCCGCGGCTCCGGGTTCCGCGCGAGTGTGACCTTCGAGGGTTAAGATCGACGCGGAAAGATTGCCCGCGCGCGCGAGAGCCGCGAGGAAAAATATATATATAGGACGAGAGCCGCGCGCTCTCGGAGATGTCGGAGCCAAAGCCTGTGTGCCCAGGCGAGCGGATAATTCGCGCGCGCGCGACGGGAGATAAAGGAGTTAAGCAGGCTCTCGTCACTGCGCACCGCGCGAGAGCAACCTCTGTGTAATGCAGTACTCTCGCCGCTCTGGCCTTATACCCTAACGGAACGGTAGTGCATATATAGCGAGTTCGCGGTGCGGTGTGCTTCATTTGACCGTTTTGCTGATTCGAGGGAACGATTTTGCAGAGGCGGGTTTTATTGTTCCTTTAAGGCTAAGTGGCAGGTAAATTATCGCGTTGCCCGTCGAATTATTGAAATTGCAATAGCGTGTTCCCTAATCGAAAAATTCGGCTCTCTCGCGCGGCCGCTCGGCCTTTTTGCTGCCTCTTCTCCATTTTCCTGCCTCGAATGAAAATTTCATTCGTGCATCGCGCAATATTAATTTATAATTTATAACGACGCTCGCCGAGGATTTAAATTACTCGAAAAGTTATTGTTGATAAATTTAACGAACACCGCGAACGTCGGATTATTAATCACCCGACGAGATTCTAATCTAATTATCTCCATCGGCAAAGAGCTAACTTTTTATTCGTACGAATTCGTGACGAATCCTTTCAGCTCGAAATAAACGTGTTTCGAGGCTCGCAGGAGGGACAAAAAGTGCGCTTATCTCGTTAATTTCTTAAACAGATGAAGCGGAAAAGGAGAGACGCTAATACAGAGGAGAGGCACACCGAAATAGCTGCGCGCGCAGCAGAAAAAAGGATTGAAGTCGGGGGGTCGTCCTCGGGAGAAGGAGAGCGAGAGATAAGCGAAAAATGCAGAATGACTGATTCCTTTTACGGTCGCGCGTATAACGAAAGAAATCGGTTTTGTGATTTCGTATTAACTAAAGGGGGCGAAACGAGCGGTAGGGAGGTCCACCTCTCAACGTGGGGGGAGATAAAACGAAAGCGGAAAGAAAGATACGCGCGGGCCCAGGCCGGGGATACGAGATTAAACATTGCCGGGGAGAAATAAGGAAAAGAAAACGCGCGCGGCGGAGAGCCGCCGCGCGAGAGAAAGAAAGAGCTGCTGCCGTCGCCGCGCAGCATCCACCGGGAACGTGCGCGGGTCTATACACGCCAGGTTGGATTATCTCTTGATAAACGTTCGTTACATACTCGAAAGTATTCCCGAAGCTGTAAGTGTTACTGGGAACTGCATTGCATTATTTTCTGCTGCACGAACTTGCACTTCTCGATGCTCCTTTTCCCCCTCTTTTTCTCTCTCTTTCTCCTTCGTTCTTTCGCTCGTTTGCGCGGCCCTCTCGCGACTTAAAAATAATCGCCTCGCTCCTGGCCTTCGTTTAGCTTTTTGAAACAGAGAGCGCACCTTTAATTTTCTAATATCTTTATTGGACATCAGGCCGGCGCAGACTTCACACGCCGAGAGTCGAAAAAAAGAGCCGGAGCCCCGACTGGTTTTCTTTATGGAAACGCTGGGATATTGTTCGATCTGCAAAAAAAAATGCCGTAACGCCTCGTGATTTATGAAGACAACGAAGCAATAAGCAATGATGTATCTCACTTACAATAGAACCGCGCGAAAGAACGCAAATATTTTAATAAAAAGATATCCACAGGAGTGAATCGTCCGACGTTCACTTCACTCACCTTCGCTTTCATCAACGAAACCGCGCTCTCTCTCTCTCTCACACGCAGAGAAATATATTTTCAATTGGCAATCTCACTTTAGATTTCTCCTCGGCGCTTGTATAAATCAAATATTTATTCTATAATCCGCGTATATGTATCTCGCGGTGTGCATCGGGAATTTTCGCGCTCCCGCGTGCAGGCCCCTCTGCGCCCCATCCGCGCGCGCGCAACTTTCTCTAAATCGCGAGCGCCATAATACGTATTACGCAAGGTGGAAATCGCAAATTACGGCCCGCGGGCCGGCCCGAGATCCTTCTGCGCGCCGAGGAGAGAGAACATTGCGGACGACCGACCGAGCGGCCCCGGGAAACGATATGATTCGCGAAAAGAGACCCGAAGCGGACCCTGACTTTGTTTCTCGTCGAGAGCGCCGCGCGCGCAGATTAGTTCGGGAAGAAAGGACGACGAGCCTCTCGCCGCGCGCGAAGGATGCATTATCTCGCGACCGATCGATTCGTCATAGATTAAGCGCCGAAAGAAACGGAGAAGGAGATAGAATGCCGGGCCCCCCCACCCACCTCCCTCCACTACAAGCGGAGCGCAGCTCGTTCGAGCGCATAAACGCGCGAGGAGAGTCCACCTATATATATATACCCCCGTCTCTGCATCTGGGAACGTGCGAATATCGAAAGTAAGAGCGAAAATTTTAGAGTGTATATATACATCATTTTTCAATTTCGGAGAGCTTTGGCTTTTCTCTTTTTTGAGATTACGCAAGCGCGGCCTTCTCCACGTGAATTTTACGCAATGCAAACGGGCATATACTGTATATATTGCTCTCCGTGTAGTGCCTCGCAATGAGTATTAAATATTTACTCGAAAATAATCGATATTTTTTCCCGAGAGTCTAATGAGGCGCATTTACCGAGTTTTACTTCAACTCTCAACTCGCGTTAACGATGTCATCATCTTACCGAGACTTTCCCCGCCGACATCCTATACCTTCGCCCAGAAATTCATTTAATTTTATTAAAAATCCCCTAAATACCCCGGTCGCGGCATCAATAAAAGCGGCATTATAAAGCCGAAACGAAAAACCTCGGCCTCTTAACGCGAACAAAAAGCGCCCGCTTATCCAGTCCATTATTGCAAAAATTCCCATGCTCACACTTTCGTGCACTCACACACGGCCGTGCACCGACCGACTCGCGGAAAGTAAAAGCGCGCGCGCGAGTCGACTCGGAACTTTCGCCAAGCTATATATATATACATGATGTATATAATAGACGTTGGCGGCGGCCTCTCATGCACTCCGAACCGCCGCGCACACAGACGCAGCTGCAGCGGGCAGGAGAGCGAGTGTCGCGTAGGCGTGGGAGCGCGGCTCAGCGGCGCGGCGCGCGGAGCACACCGCTTCGGGCTAATCGGATGCGTCCCCGCGTCTTATCGCGTCTCGCGACCGACAAGCGGCGACGACGAGGACGTGCGCACGTGGCGCGCCGCGGCGTGGCGCACCGCGGATACGCGGACGCGACGCCCTTGGCACTCTAATGCAAAGGGACGCGGAGGCGGTAAATCAGCTCCGGCGATTTACTCCGGCCTCTTCCCCCCGGCGGCTACCGCGGGAGTCGCGATCGATGCGCTCTCCTTCCTGGCGCGCGTTTGAATTTATCGGGAGTTTCGGCGTTGTGCGGCCTTATGTTAATTGAGCTTTACGAGGCTTAACTGTAAAGTTTATGGGTGCTATTGGGGTTGCTTGATTGCTTGGTTGCTCGGGGAGTTGTTTATATTTTGAAATGCAACTTTGCTTATTAATTCGGCCTTGATTAGAAATGACTTTGCTGCTTGTTTTTTCTCTCGGTGCGGTTCAATTAACTCGATTCGATTTTTGTTTTGAATAAATTGCCTTCCTTTTGGCTTTAGGATATATTGAAACGAAATGAAAATTGTCGCATACAAAGATTTTTTAAATAAATTACTTTTATTAAAATTCATGCAGCCTAATATAGATATTCACATCAGGATCGATCCCAGATAAACTATATCTCTTACAAGAACTACGAAAGATACGCTTACACCTTGTCGGCTGAATCGTTTCCTTTTTATGAGAAATAGTTAACGGAAAGAACACTGGATATTATGCTCGAAGCAAACTCGAAACGATAAAGATTATCATGATCTTGCTTTACATTGTATATTATATGTAAAGGAGACAGTTCCCTCGACAGTTTCGCCAAAATCTTGGCGCAGCGTGAGAGTCGTATTTACTTAAGCTTTTAATGTCAACCGTGGGAATTAACTGTTTTCTTCCACTTTCCGTTTTTTTATGGTCACATTTTTTCTAAAATTAAAAGAAATGTCACAGTTTTGAATCACCATTTACGCGATTCCTATAGAAATCCCAGTGGCAACGTTGTCTTTTCTGGTAAATTTCATTTTCTTAATACTAAAAACACCCGTTAAACTGTAATTCCGTACTCGAAGGGTATTGCAAAATAAAATCCTTTTTTTCAAAACAATGAAGAAACCTTTCTACCTCTCTCATTGTCCCGGCTTTTATTCAGACATCAATTAAAACTTCAGCCTTTTCTTTTACATCCACAAGAAAGTCACCCGATAATTAAAGCTGCCATGTCCTGTCAATTGCACGCGATATACGTTGGGTAAATCACGCTTGTTTTGAAAAGAAAAAAAGAGGCGCGCGCAAGGCGCAAAGCGTTAAAGAAGGAAATCGAAATGCATAAAATCAAGAAGCGGCATGTAAACACACCGTATATAAGTCCTCAACGTTGGCCGCGGCGCGCTAACTCTGGCGGCGGGCGATCGCGCTCAGGTTTATATATACCTGTATCGAGGTATCGTATACGAGCCGCACGAGGAAAAGAGAAACAGGCGAGCGAGGATTGTTTGTGCCTCCCGAGAAAGGTTGACCAGGTACGGTCGAGCCGTTCGCGTTGTAATCGTAGAATAATTGAATTCACGCTCGCAATGTGTATATATACGTATAGGCTGCCTCGCATCAGTCACTTAAAGATACGTGTCTCGTTGAATTGTTTTACGTTTCCCCCTGATATACTCATTTTAATCAATCCTATATATATCTGTTTTCTTATTTTTAGCTCTATATTTAAACTTGTTCTTTGTTTTCTTGTCTTTTGTAGTGGCAATAATTATTGAGGCCATCGTTAGTGCTTAATAATAAGAAAAAAAAAAAATTATTCACAAAGAAAACGCTACGTATTTGTTAAGAGTTTAATGAAAAGGTTTCTTTACTAATAAAGACAACATTCTTTCACTTTATCTCATTTTAGGAGCATGGGAAAACGGGCGAATTCCGCAAATCTCGTGAGAGTGCAATTCGTATAAAACCTACTTTTCTCATTTTGTGCTTACAGTTCGAAGCGCGGATTTTTAGCCCGTTAATTTTGAAAGTTAATAAGTCAATAAATTAAAGAACATGGTAAAATGCGTTATTATCAAAATTAATCGGGCGTTTTAGAAAACATTTTGCCGGGGAATAAATTTTAATTTATGCACAAGCATATACCCCCTCTCGACGCGTGGAAAATGCCTTTAAATTACTAATGCAGATTACAATCGCGGCACGATAAAAACAATAGCATAAAGAATGCTAATGCGCCGTAACCATCTCTCTCAATTAAAATCAAATAAAATCTATGAACAAACATAAAACCTTCATCGCTCCGCCCGGTCGTTCGCTTTATAAAATTCATATAAAATCCCCGCCGACCAAATTAAATTTCCGAAACGCCATAAATTCGATCGGCGATTACATCCATTAAAAAGATGCCCCGCGCACCGCTTCCTACCGCAAGCTTATACGACATGAAATAACAGTCCCCGCGCGCGACTCTGAAAGCCGCGGCGAACCGTACGCAACCTCGGCGAAATAAATCCAATCGAAATCTCCGGCGTCCTTTATACATTTATAAGTACGCCCGAGGGGCAGCGGCGCGGCATAATGCATAAAACCCGACTCGCGGCCAGGCATTCATATATATATATATATTACATAAAAGCGGCGGCGGCGGCTCGCTCGGCTTTCTTACGCACTTTCCCGTGCCAAGAGGCGTCCGTCTAGGTATGCGATAAGGGGAAGACCCGTTCATTCTTTGATTCCAGGCGCCGCCAACGACGCCGAGAGGAGGACGCCGCCGCCGCGCCGTCGCGCCAAAGCAGCTACCGTTGTTGCGGACACTGCGTATATGGAGGAGGAATATAGCCGGAAGGCAGCAGCCCCCCTGGGCCGGATTCGCCGATGAGGTAGCTGGCTACTTCGCTTACTCCCCCTTTTTCCGCCCCGGGCTGCCGTCCGCACCTTCGAGATCGGCCGGCTGATGGCGGACTTTTGTGATGAAGGGCTTTCTTTTGGAGCGTTGTTGTGTGCCTCCGCTTCGTTTGCCGCGTATTTTAACTCGGTTTTATGGACGTTTAAAGAGGGAGATGAATGCTTTCGCGCTTCTTCGATTTTTCTTTGCTGAGAATTTTTTTTCCACAATATTTTAGTTTGCGTTGCTCGTTGGCGCGATCATTAAACGCGGGTGAAAAGCGGGCGTTTAAAACTGGGGGAAAAAAAATGTGATAATCGTAAAAGCAAATTATTATTTCGTGCTTTCAAAAACGGAAGAAAAGGCCAATAAAAATGGTAAATAAATTTTTCGTCGGTGAATATTATTATGTAACGAAAGAAAAAAGGAACGAAAAAGAAACAAAGCTCGAGCACTGTAAACAGCCCGAAGCCAACGGAAATTTTTAATAGCGCGTACCACTTCGAAAGAGATCCTTGCCCGAGATAATACGCATTTGTACCCCGGTAAATAATAATTACGCGAACCCCTGAAAGTTCACGCGATCCTCGAACGCTCTTCCTCGTGCGACCGGCAGCCACGGTGCAAGGATCTCTCTCACTCTGAAACGTAAAATTAGGATTTCTCGCGAAGGAGCCGCACAGAAGCGGAAAGATATGTAGAGCTGCTTGGGCTCATCTTCGAAACGATAAGATTCCCTCTCTCTCTCTCTCTCTCTCTCTCCTCTCGCGGAACAAATAACGATTGTACATCCAACGCGAACTACTACACCACCGCGGCCGGCGCACTACTCGGGCCGGGGCACACAATTATTCTAACCACAGAGCCGCGCGCTGCTGCCGCTGCTGCTGCCGTTCGCATATATTCGAAAATCCACGGTAATTTCGAAAGGCCGCGACGGCGGCGGCGCACCGCGCGCTGCAGCAACTCTCTCGGCGTTTATTGGCTTCGTGCGTGCATTTCGCTGCAGCAGCGCAGCGCGAGCGTACGTATATACATATATATACGCGAGAGTGCAAGCCCGCACACACAAAGCCGCGCGGCGCGGTGGAAGAGAGAGAGAGAGAGAGAGAGGCGCCGCAGCTTACGTGTGTGCAGGCTCGCACGCACGGCAGATTGAGGCAGAGGAATGGGAATTAGAGTCGGGGAATAAAGTATCTTCGCGGCCGCGCGCGCAAGCGGTAGTAGCCGAAGGTGGCCTTGAGTGTCTGGGCATAATTGAGAAACCGTCGACGTGGACTCGCCGACGTAAGACGCTGCGAATTGTACTGCGATGCCTGACCCTCCCCACCTTCCCCCCTTCAAAGTAAGGATGAACGATCCGGGGAGCCGCCGCTGTTTGTAATTAAAAGCGTATTATATACAAGCTCGAAAGTGATAACTCCCCGGTAAGATGGTTTATGCGGGCCGATCCGTTCGTTTCGAGGATGCCTTTTTACTTCGAGCCTGGCAAAAATTCACTTTTCCCCGCTGTGTGGTCATTGAAAAATCCGCGGCCTCCGCTAGGAGTTTTTTTTTCTGCCTGAAAAAAAAGGAGCGATAAAAAGAAGCGATTAATGAAACTTTAAAGAAGGTAAAGAATATTTCTTTCTTTGAAGTATTTTTTTACTCTCACGCTCTTTTTGAAAAAAAAAAAAAAATAAGTCTTCGACTGTAATAAAGGTGATTTATTTCTGTTGGAACGTAAATCCATCATTGATTGTCGGTCGTTAAATTCAAATAGTCTGCGATGTTTAAAATTTGGAACAGCGTTTATTGATTTATATGTTGCCAAGCGATGCCAGTTGGATTAATTATCCGAGATTTGCTCAAGAAAAATCACTAATTTCGTCATTTTAGTAATAAATTATGTATTCCGGTTTGATTTTGTTTTAAATTAAAAAAAAAAAAAAAATTATATGCAAGGATTTTAAAAGATACAATAAAATGTTTCTGTATAAGTCGTTACTGTCAAAACTAAGTATCAGGAAAAATTGATTTCCTCATGTGCATATTCAACATTTAAATTTACGTAATAACAATACAGGGACTAATCATCTTTGAAAATGATTAAGAGTAACGCAAACAAGAAGAACAATATTTATTTTATGCAGCAATAATTGCTTCGTATAAAAGTTTAAGATTCACGTTTTATTGGGCATTAAGTACTATTCGTTAGAGAAAAATATCGTAATCATCATTGCGTTTTATAAAAGCTTTCCTCACAAACTACAATGTGATGCTTTTGTACTTATCCATTGTATCTCTATAATAAATTTTCATTTTATGCTTAAAGATTCCTGCACATTATATAAATGCTTTCCAAATATAGAAAAGAGCAGTTTTATTTGCGAGTTAATTTTCAGTTTGAGTACTTGGAAGTGTAAAATTATGCCAATAAAATGGATTTAAAACAAGCTTAATGCATTTAGTAATTCGAAATTATTAAGAATTTTATATATTTAAAAAAATTAGATTATAGAAAATCATGTTATTTATCATAAACGCCGTGCTCTCGTAAATCTATTCTTTCAGCTCGTCATCCTTTCGACGTTTATTTTTACTCACCCATTATAATTATTTACCGTGAAAATATAAATACCGAAGCGTTAAAACAGTTGTTTTATTATTACATTCTTGTACAAGGATTAGAAGGTACGATCGACCTTCGATTACTAGCGGAAAATCAACTTCCACGTGTCTACCGTGAGAATCACGCGCATTGTCCTTCACCTAATAGTCAACATAAACGTTAGAATTACCGCCGTATAAAATACTTAAATACGGTGTACTTGTATCATAGATACGTTTACCTCTTACCTTGAAGTCAGTCGTGTTGCAAAATAAAACTATAGCACACACCGCGGCAGTAACTGTCAATTTCTTTGTACGCTTCCAACTAAATCCGCGGCTTAAAACTTCACGGATTCTTTTTTTCCGATCGTTTCGTCCATTCCCGTGTGGACTGGCTCTGCGCTGTTGCTGCCACTTGTCTGGGTTTCTCAAGTGCCATAATAACCATACGGATTTTTCTCGAGAGTGCAATCTTAGATGTAAACAGATATTTTTCTACGAGCTATCTCCCCTGTTGCATCTCGCGAGGAGCTCGTTCGGGAGCTCGATCTTTTCTCTCTGTACACAAGTAAAATTATTAGTCCTCGTAAATTAGACAAACGCGCATACATTAGTACTTCGTATAAATAATGCATTCAATTGTTCATTTCTAATAATACGCTCGACTGCTATTTTTACGTCAAATGACTCATATATCGCTCGGGGCAATTAAAAAGTGCTCCTTTCGGTACTTCCCTCCAATTTTCCTTTTAATCTCGCTCAACTTGGCCCGTCGTCAAGAGCGTGTAAACTCGAAGCGTTTGCGCCCGAACGGTTTCCCGCGCGACGCCCTCGCTATTCACCCCGAGGGCCTTTATCTTTCTCTCTCTCTCTCTCTCTCTCTTCCTCCGCCGAGGCTCCCGGGAACTGCAGCAGCACAGAGCCTGCAGCAGGCTGGCCTCTCCTTTTTAGCGGGTCTCCGATCCGTGACGAAATATTAATTGACACAAAAAGCGGGCGCGCTGCGGCTTCTTGCGCAGGCAAAATCACTTTTAACTACATGACATTAACATGAAAACGAGCCTATGGGCAACGCGTTCTATATAGCACGCAGTGAGAGAGACCTGTACGTACGCTCTCGAGCCGGAGGTAATCGCAAGAACGACGCAAGGCGAAACGAGCACATTGTCGAGGAGAGAGAGATACGCCATCACTGGCCGCCGCTGCCGCGCGGACGATTTCGCCGTGATTGATACTTCTGCCGGGCCGTTTCTTACAATGAGGCACGAGTTTTTTTGCGCCCGCGCCGCACAGCAGTTTTTGCCCGGAATTTGAAGCTATGAGAAAATCACTGGTAATGGTAGCGGATCGTCGCTTTTTTTTCTTCTCCCGGCCGTCCCTTTTTGTTCGACGAGACGTACGGGCTTTTATTCTAGTCTAATCTTTTATCAATCTCTTTTGTCCCGATAATTTAATTGATATTAATTCATCGCAGCAGCATTAAAGCGATCTCTCGAAACGTTGCTCTGCCGAATCGAGTACGAATTGTATATCGTACATAAATCATTCTGATTTTTAACAAAAAGAAAAAAAAATGATTTTCGAGGTAACTTTATGTGTAACAAAATCAATCATGATCAATTCAGTAAAGTGTTTCATTGCGAGGAATTTTTAAGAATTTTATTCTGGTATTCCAACGATTTCTTCTGCACGTTAAATTTCTAACGATGCAATAACAAAATATCTTCCGACGTAACTGTATTTGACTCGAAATCCGGCCAAGATTTAAAGGAAGTTAATCACTACGCGATTGTATCGCTTACTCAAAGTTTTTTCAGTCTAATGGGTGGAAGCAAACACTTTTTTCTAGAAAATGATATGCCTGGAACTCTGTAATTTTCATTAGTCGTCGACTAATAAGATTTCATGTCATCAGCTTAAACGCTCTTACGATTTAAATAGTCACGTATCACTGTGTGTGTGTGCATTTATTTCTCGCCGCATTTTTTTTTTTCACAAAAACCAAGCAAATTAATCTCGCGTTTTCAGTTCTGATTAATGACTCTTAAACATTGTAATTATTCCTCGCGGTCATTAGGTAATGACCCCCCCGACGGGATTCTTTTTTACGCCGCGCTCGAGATCGCTGCGGTCTTGAAATCCCAATCCCACATCTTCCTCGCAATTGTACAGGCATTTACGTTCTAACAGCTCCTCGGTAAGAAAACGGAAATCCCTCGCCGGCTTGATATTCTCATTTTTTGCCAGCAAGCGGCTGCAGCAGCAGCCACATATATACGTACTCGAGATTCATCTTGCGCTCTAATCGCCTAAGAAAAGGAGGCAAAGAAGGCCTGGAAACAGGTGCATCAAGGTGAATCCGCGGCAAGATTTACGGGTGGCATAGAGGCAGAGAGAGGCCTCTTCTTATTCATAAAACCTACCGTACGAAATCCGCTCGTGAGGAAAGGGACAAAGAAGATGATACATAATATTATAACGGCTCAGTTAGCTTCGTCTCACGCCAGGCCTTTTTCCCTCGTCTTCCTCGTCTCGGCATAAAAAAAAAAACAAGTCAGATTGCAATGAATACCGCTGATACATCACGAATATACTTTAATTAAGACTTTAGAAAAATGGCAAGTCCTTCTGCTGAATTATATATTTTATTAGCTTACTTTGCCTAACTAATACTTCACAGAGCCTTTTCTTTTTACCCAGCGTATTACGCTACTTTATACCATCTAGCGGGGAGTAAAATGAGTTAACGGATGATTCAAGATCGCGGCGTCAAACCGTTTTTCGGCGCCTCGGCCGGTATTGGATTGTTAGAAAAAATTAAATATCCTTAGCCGCGGCTATTACCGGGCTCTCCTCTGGCCTCTGGTCGTAATTGCGGCTCCACAGACCCGGAACACCCTTTTCTTATTTGGCGAATTAGCGAAGGTACTTCTTTTCCTCGCGCCTCTCGTCGCGCTCAGGAGCTTCTCCTCCCCGCGGCTCTTCCCCCCACCTAATGAAGCGATTCGACGCGCTTGGCGTTTTTAGATTTTCTGCCCGTCTGATCCGGACGGACGACGATGACCACCGCGGCGATCGAGAGAATTGGCGCACTCCGCTCTCGAGCGGTACTGCGCGTTAATCGGGAAAAAAATTGGAATCGCGATCGCGAGCCGACGTGTAACGATTGGCTTCCAGATGCTGACGTTTTTCGAAGGCCTATAATGAGAAAAAGGCTCGCGCCTGATATATATCTTCTGACAGAATTCTATCTTTTTGTCGTCTCGGGAATTTCAATTTAGCTCGAAAAGACTGATAGGTTCATTAATATTCATTTAATTAATAACTCTAGCGCTCTTGCGAGACTCTTTTGCTTCTAGTTTTTAAAAAAAAATTGCACGGAGAAAAATTTTCGTTACTTACTACCCACCTTCGAGTTTAATATCGCGAGCAGCCCACGATATTCCCACTAACAGCTTCATTAATTATCCCTCGCCGGCAAGTCTGACAAACAACTCCGTCCGTATTTCTCACTTTGAAATTACAATCCATTTTGGCCGTTGATGCAATTTGACTCGCTTCCCCCCCGAAGGAAGTCTCACCGGCCAGCTCGGCTCACGTGCGAATAGCGTCAGCTGGAATCTACGAAAATCTCCGTCGAGATAACAGGTGCATTATATCCAGCCGGCAGGTTGCCGCTGCGCAACCTCGATCAGAAGGGGATTATAACTTTCTGCCGAGCTGAATCTTGGCGGGGCGCAGCAGAACTCTCACCGCAATCGATCCCTCGCAGGGCTCGTACATACAACGTCTTGCGCACCCCGAGATGTGTATATGCGCAAAAGCACACTCTGAAAAACACACAAGCTCTCCCCCGAAAGACTCTTTATACGATACAAGATTAAAGAGTCGCGCTCGCGGCGTAAAGCGATTTTTACGACTGGCTTCGCGAACTGACGCCCCGGCCCCGATTCGTTTGTACACGGCGCGGCGACGCGCTCTATCATTAGAAGCCTATCGGCTATTTATTGGCTGCGGTCGTGTGATTATTTTTTGGTCCTCCGGATACGTAAACGCCGTTAGCAACGCGAAGCCGCAGGATTGCGTTACACGTCGTGTGCAGCAGCAGCAGCAGCAGCGGCGGCGGCGGCAGAGGCAAGCGACCCTCCCGGAGGAGAGAGAGAGAGAGAGAGAGACAGACGGAAAGAGGCAACCTGGCGCGCGCACTTCGCATTCCCGCAATTTTACGATCGTCCGCGCTTGCTTGCCTGCACACACACGCTTAGGCCCTTAATAAGGTTTTCGTGATGCGGAGGGCATCGGCGCGCGCGCGTGTGTGTTTGCGCGTGTGTTTTCCCCTAAATCATAATTTTTAAAATTACAGCCGACGCGCTTCACGGCCGAGGGAGACAGACAGAAAAGAAACGAGCGAGAGAGAGCGAGCGAGAGAGAGAGGAAAGAGAGGCGTGCTCGCGGCTTCGTACGCCGATTAGCTCGGGGCCTCGGGCGGCACAACCTGAGGCGATGTTTTTCTCCCTCCCTTTTCTCTCTCTCTCTCCCTCCCGGTTAATCTTTTTGTTTTAAGACGCTGGCGGGGGCGTAAGTCAAGGGACGCAAATGACTGCACGGTCGAAATTTCTCGGGATGCGCTTTTGAGAAGCGACGATGGAACACGGCCCCTGATTTCTCGGTCTTTTCAGCGGATAATGCAACGGAAAAAAGATCTATCGTCTATCCCGTGGCGCGCTTCGTAATTCGAGGGGGAATGTTCGGCGATTATGCTCTCTCAATGGAGGCGCCGAGGAAAATAATAGGGTGAAGCTTCAGAAAACGGTTTCGCAAAGTAGTTGGGTTCTGGAAATCGTGCTTTTTTCGCGGTAACGTTTTCAGGACGCTTTGTTGGCACTGATTAGAAAAACATCGATCTAAATTGCGATCGCTGGAAATACGGTCTTTTAAGAAACGGTTTATTTGTCGTTGTCGCGCGAAATAGTTTATTTAACGCATACCGTACGTCCAACTTTTTGAACGTTACCATCAATATATTAAACGAAAAATAGGCAATTGTTTTCCGCCAGTAAAATTCCTCGATAAAAAGCACGTATCAATTACGAATTCATTGTTTTTGAAGAACTGTATAGAGTAACCGATCAACTCGATCTCTTTCGAGATGATATTATGTTCCACTCTCGCTTTTTCTCCGCTTCCCTTTGTGGTTTTTCGCATGCCGAGCATGACGCTGCGATTCGTTTTAGGTGCAGGGCGCGCAACACAAGTGCACCGCGACGAGGACGCGGAGTTTTTTTATACCGCGCCTGCCTCTCCCCCCCCCCTCCCGCCCTCGTCGAGGATTCACCGACTTTATCCGCTTTAATTGTCGATCGTCACGTTGCATTATATATCGAACGGTGGTCGGCGCGAGCGATCGCGAAAAGCTTGAAAAAGGCCTCTTAAAGGCCAAGGCGAAATGAAAGAATATTCATTTTACGATCGTTTCTTGATTCTCTGTGATTGGCTTTTTATGCGCCCTTTCTTACGACGTGCCGTATTTCTTACGCTTGTCGAATTAGAAATGGGATCAGTTCGTAATTAAGGTTCTCTTTCTCATTTTGCGACGTTTCAATATGATGTACGTCTTTTTTAAAGGCCGTTATATATCTGTTGATGGAATGAATAAGGTAATAAATAATACTATTCAGTTGCAATCTGATTTTATACTTTTTACTTTGGAATTTGTCAAAAAATGTAGTTTATTTTAGATTATTTAATTTTACCATCACGTTTTATACAGAATTGCTTGTTTATTAATTCATCGATTGCGTGCAATTGTTAACAAAAATGGATGAAAGATTGCCTAAATTCTTAGGACTGGAACGGAGAATGAAATTCTTCATAAATGTTCAGAGTTGCGCGTATTGAATACTGATGAGTCTAAAGGTGACTGGCATCAAGTACCAATCAAAGAATGTCATTAAATTGCAGGAATTTCTTGTATACTCAACCGACTGCTTCTTTTCCTTCATCTTGTACATTTTCGATGTGTATACAACTTTTGCATTTTTTCTTTGTTCACTCTGCTGCAACAGGAAACTTGATATTAATCGGCGCATAAAATAGTTTTTCAATTAATACATTACTTTTTTTTAATTTTAACCACTCGCCCAAGACTGAAATACTTTTACTTTTATATACCAAGAAAATTTTCAAAAAATATAAAGCTCAACTTCTAACTTTTTGCAGGGTTTTTAAGCTGTACGGCTCGTTTAAATTCAACGATCCGAAAAATCTAAAAATACTGGGCCCTTTTTACTTTTGGTCATTAAGTAGTTTCTCCAAGTATTCTAAATGTGTAGATGATGTTCTTTTTCTAAGGCATTTTTGGTCATTTTGTTGACTAAAATTTCAAAGCGCTTGATGCTCGTCAAAAAATAACCCTAAAAGACGAGAGAACATTTAGCCTGCGCGCGGCAACGTTTTTAATTTGCATCGTGTATCGGCCACTATAATACATAATCTTCGTAAACTCCAACCATTAATAACAGTCATAAATACAGAAATATTTGTCCCTCGCTGTTCTACCTAACAACATTTTCGTAACGTCGCTCCTCCTTTTTTCCCCGCTCGGCTCTCTCCCGCTTATTTTTTCTTTCCTGCATCCCGCCGTATCCGCCTCCTCCTTATTCCGTCTCTTTTTTACCTGAAAATAAGTAATTAATTTCCTTCCGCGCCCAGTTTGAAAAATAGTCGATGTATCGCATCTCCTTGCGGCTCCTTCCTTTTTTTCTTTGCACCCCGCTCGAGTACATATACGTTTTCCCACCAAAATCGTAAATCAGAGAAAGAGAGAGAGAGAGAGAGAGAGAGAGCGAACATCGCCTATCGTAATATGGGCATCTTGGGGCTAGTCGCAGGAAGGAACTGCCGCTGCTGCTGTTGCTGCCTCTCCGAGAGCGGGACATTGTTTATGACGGCGTTCGCCGCTAGAACGAACGCGCATATAGGCTTTTGCATGCGCCGGATTGTCGCGTTAGTAGTAGCTAAGCAGTTGCGCCGGGGAACCAAGGGTATATACTGGACCGCCTCCTCCTTCTCTGTCCCCCCCCCCTCCCCCCCCCGTACCCCAGTCTATTCAAGTTCCCTTTGCCGTGGCTCCGGTATGCCTTATGGTTATTTGCGCGCCAGTCCATGTACTTACGGGTGCACTTATGTATGTAGGTACAGTCGTGGAATCCTGCAGTCCGCGATGAACTATGAGAACTTTACGGGAGCTGCTAAGGGGGGAAAGGTTCCTGGATATTTATGAGCAATATTGCTATATTTAAGGAGATACCATCTTTCCGCATCTTTGTTTTGTCCTAATTCAATATGGGCATCGCTCTTGTAAATTGACAGTTTTTAAGGACTCTGGTTTTTTTGGTTTGACGCGAGGTGGGAAAATATTTACAGTTGCTCGTTCAGACGTATTTTCATCGAGGAGGAGGAAAACATATGTAACGGAATGTTTGCAATCTTTTATCGCTTTAATTAATTTGTAAAAATTAGAAGTTGATTAGCGGTATTAATACATTTTTTAGTATTCATATTTACAAAAGTAAATGATTTTTTATTACGTAAAAACCAACTATCAGAAAGCTTGCTGAAAACTAACGAAATTTCACCAGATATATGTACATACGTTCAATTAAGCAGAATCTCTTAAAACCCGGCCGTTTCATTTATATTTTTATCGAGCGAAATCTGAAAATAATTTACCGTTCGCAAATCAATCACGCGAGCAACTAAAAGCAAGTGGGAGATCATCCTGAAACGTTAACTACCGGCGCGCACCGACCGTTCTCGCAATATCTTAGACTTAATCGTTCGTTTTGCGAAATAAATCAAGCGGTACATCCCAAAAGCAATCATCCCCCGTTCCGTATCTAAATGGATCAAATGAAAGCCGGCTTTCCCCAATCCGACTACACACAGACACACACACACGCGTACACACAGACACACTCGGCGCCTCTTTCTCGCCTATCCTCAGTGCACGAGGCTCTTAACGTCCAGAAATTTGCTGCCCTCGCGACATACTTGCTGACTCGGCGCTGCCGCAGACGGTTTTACGGCGGAAAAAAGGTGAAGGCAGTTAAAGGCCTTATATACATGGGGCAACCCTCGGTGCCACCGTCGGACTACTTCGCCGGGGATATACACAGGCTCGACGGAGCCCGACAGCAGGAGCGACGAGGAGAGAGAGAGAGAGAGAGAGAGAGGTTTAAGGACGGTGGTTATACGGGCGCTTAATTTCCTCAAAGACGAATAACGACCCCTTGACGCTCCGGCCGGCGAACGAACCTCGATATTGCAGCGGCGACTCTCGGTATAATTGACAGCTGACCGCGCCGAGTTCTCCCGGTTGTGCCTTTAAAAATCACCGGGTCAGGTCTAGTTTTTGGTTTTTTTTTTCTCTTTTTGGTTTCGGCTCTCGAATCTTGTCATCTCGGCCGTCTGTGTTTCTACGATTTCTTCGGGTTTCTTATCGGCGGATGAGAAATTCGTGTCGATTCGTGGAGCTGATTTGAAAATTTTTTTTGGCAATTAAGCTAATACTCGAGAAGTTTTCAAGAGTATTTTACGATTAACCTCGTTTGCGAGAGACTTTTTACAAGTCATTTGTCAGAAACTACAGAATAACGGAAGCTCGTTATGTTATCGTAACTAAGAGTAAACAGTTACGCAAAATATTAAAGTAATTTATAAGTTCTTAAACCTCAGTTTCTTACTTGCGCAGTTTATAAATCACATCATTGTAGCTACGAAAATTAGTATTTATTCTTCGATAATTAATTTCCGCGAATTGGAGGGCAAGACATAAGGATGCCTAAGTAGTAAAATTATAGAAATACTATTGCCGCAACGGAGACGCGCTAAATTATTTATGACAGGAATGCCTCAACGCAACTATATTGCCGCCCCGTGCCTTTGGCTTATACACCAGCGGGCGAAATTTTTTCGGCCCTCTCAAAAGGCAGCTCTCTCTCTCTCTCTCTCTCTCTCTCTCACTCGGTACTTAGATAATTTTTTCGAAGCCTCGCGCACGTAACCCCTGCACTGCAGTAATTCTGTCGCGAATGAATTTATTTACTCAACTCTACATCATCCTCTTCCACGGCGAAGCCCACCTCTCCCCCCTCGTTTCCTTGCCCTCTTCCCTCTTCCATCATCTTCTTTCGCGTCTTTTTCTGTTTCCCACTGCAGGCGACTCGCGGGCACACAGACGTTGCCCCCGCGCCGCGGTAGCCTGGTGTTCGTCATCTCTTTTCGGTCGGTCCCCTGGGCCTTCCCTCTCTGTGTCCACTCGGACTAAACGGATTTCAATAAGTCGAGAGTCGTCCGAGGCGACCGGCAAGTCCGAGCGAACGACACCTGTTAGCTATAAGGACTCCGCCGCGCGCACACATGTAAGACAGTGGTTCGGGTGGAAGAGGCGCGTGAGAGACAGGACCTTCTCAGCTCGTTAAAAAAGGCCGAAAGACAGGTCGAGGCGGGGAGGAGGGAGGGGAGAAGAGGCTATCGCCCAGCGACTCACTCCCGATATATCAACGCCGCAGCATCCGAGGCTTGACATCTCCCGAGGATACGACATTCCTCCGGGCGGATTCGAGAAAAAAGGATCGTACGAAAGTATGCCCCGGACTTTCCTGCTGCTCTAATGGTATTTTAACTAAGTGTATATCGGTGTGCGCCACCGCAGGTCCGGACTCGCGAGCGCGCCCCGAAATTGTGTCACCTTTTCACCTGCACCCATTATAATACGTATACCTGATTCTTCGCCGGCGTGTTTTCGGCCCCGAGAGAGTCGATATTTATATTCTAGGGTATCGGCTTTAATTGATAGTTTGTTAGTTAACCCTCGTCGGCAGCGGTCGGAGAGGATGTTCCGATTTCGACCGCCTTTTCTAGATGACCGTTTGTATTTTACGACGTTCGTTTTCAACCGCGTCGGCACGCGTTGATAATAATCTACTCAATTAAAGATTTTTAATTAAGGGCATTTTAGTATACTTTTCTTTATTAAAATTTAAATCATTAAATAATATTTAGCTTATCTCCTCTCGATTCTTCCCCTGGTATTTTTCGGTAAAAAGTGTGAGGCGAAAGAATGCCCCGATGAAGTCATATTAGCATAATATCGACAGTAACGAATCGATATCTCAAGGAAATCTCTTATTTTATTGTCGCAGATATTTGCCGGCAAATGTAGATGTGGCGAGGAGGCATGCGAAAGAAAGTGCATAAAGTATATATATATGTATATATTCACAATTCAATACTGTATTTGGTATTTTTTCATTAAAAAAACAGGTTCCTCGCCGATTAAAGAGCTAAAGGGTTAACGACATGGTGAATTAAGAAATCTTTGAATCCGCAGGCTTTTGCTCCTCGCGAACTGCCGTTTGATATCCACCTCGGAATACCTCGAATCCTTAATAAAAACGTTATTCCCCGCGTTAACAGCGCCAATAAAAATTTTACTGCACAATGACAGCGCAGAAGCGGAGGTCCCCGAAAATATCCCCCCGGACCGAACAAAGTCGCCCGAGGAGAAACGACGCGACCACCCTAAGGACAACGAGGACTTTACGATAAAACTTATCCTAATCGTTTAATAATTGGCGGCCATTTTTTTTCCCCCCGCGAGTTCCATTACCATCTCTTCTCATTTTCACTCCTCTCCTCTCTCTCGTTCAAGGCAGCAGCGATGCCGCGCCGCGCCGAACTTAATTGCTATCTCGATCCTGTATACGCGCCTGGCCGAGAGAGTTCCTTTTTTTTTTATGTTATATCTTTTGCATTTTTTATTGGCTCGGTTTAAGGCAATGCCCGCCACGTATAAAAGACGAAAATTAAATTAAAAATGCTTCCTCTCCTTGCGAGAAAGTAAAAATGTTCGTTAAAAAAAAAAATTTTAACTCAATTACGCGCGCGAGCTTCCACGCCGTGGGACCGTTATATGCGCGCAGCGAGAAAAACATTATACCTTTTACAAAAGCCGCGGGATGAACATTTCTATATACATATGCGTTTTTCGAGACGCATTTACTCCCACTTTTATCGTCGAGCGATTTAAATTAAGATACAAATACAAAAGCAAGATAGACGAAGTAATTAAAAAAAAAAGAAAAACAAAAAACCAAAAATGAAATCTCCGCTCCGTTTTACATTTGCAATCCTGCACCTCTTGGGAAGGATCGCAATTCGCCGTGTACACAAGTCTCCCGAGCACATGTATACATACCGACCCGCGGCACACACGCAGAAACTCGTGCACGTATTCTTCTTGCCAATACAAGTCCTTTTATTCTTATCTGAAACTTTTTTCAACATTAATTAACTCGGCCGGGGGCTTATCGTTCGCTCTTTCCTCCTCCTCCTCCTCCTCCTCCTCCTCCTCTCTCCCTGATCGACAAAGAGAGACAGAGAGAAGGAGAGCGCGAGGAGGCTGAAATTCACAGGCCGCACGGGCGCGCACACGTATACGTTTCGTCCTCTCCGCTTTTCGGAACGAGAAAGAAAAAGGCGGAACGGGTGACTCGCCGATATTACGCGCGGAATTGAACGGTCAGCGCGCCGCGCGGCTCGCGATTCCCGTGTGTACAAGAGCCGCGCGCGCAGCTGCATGTACGCGCCGCTGAAGCGCAATTCTCCGCCCTAATTAGCGCACGGATTCATTTTTACCCTTAATTGCGTCCGATGCGCTTGCGTCAGGGCTCACTGCTGCCGAGCGCCGAGAGCTTTTCCATTTTCTTTTGCTGCACCCGCGCCGAGTTTTGAGCCGGCTTATTTTTGCCGGCGGGAGTGGATTAAGCGAATGGAATCGAGTTGTGATTTAGAGATATTGGATTGGCAAATAGAGCCGTTTTGAAATCTGGTAATTATGAAGCGCTCCGCGCGGCTCCAAGTTGTATAAGAATTTTAATATGCATAAATAAAGCGCGAAAAATCTGAAACGAAATTATTTTAAGATAGAGGGAATTATTAATAGACTCTATTTTTTATCGCTCGAGCTTTAAAAGCGATTAGAAGCAGATGTTAATTAATTTTTTGTAATAAAATTATTACATGTGATATCTGCAAAAATAAACACTTCTTGCGATTATAGGAGTAAATTCAATTTATCAATTGACTCCACTTAAAAAAAGTTGCAATTACAACCCTCAAAAACCGGCACAAGTGGCGGTTAAGCGATTTTTTTAAGAATTTTAATCGCACCGTTATAATTATCTAAATTCATTAACGGCTCTACGCAAAAGTACGAATCCTCGCGTAAAATCCGCATTGCAAATAATTGCTGTAATTTCCTTACAAATTCCTCCCCGATACAGCCCCGTAAGTAAGAACTAATAGAAACGTCAAGCAGGAACGAGCTCTCGGGAGGACGTCACGCACACCGTAACTAAATCAAATCGCATCGCAATCAACTCCTCGGCAATAGGGCCCCCTGGAAAAATGCCGGAGTTTTTCCCACCGACAACAGCCCGTATCCGAGGCAACTAATTCGTGTCACCGTCCCACAATCGGCAAGATTCATGACGACTGACGTTTTTTTTTTCTTTTTTTTCGCATTAATCCTCGCATATACGTATAGAGGAGCGAGCGGACGAGTCGCTTATATATACGCCGCGGACGTGAAATTTATCTCGCGTCGCGACTTCATCCTCGAAGCCGTTAGGCTTAGGTCGCCTTCGCTAAGGATAAGTTTCTCTCTTTCTCTCTCTCTCGCTCGCGCGGTATTATACACCTTGCGGTGTATACGAGAGAGCGAGAGAGAGAGATAGACGCAGACGTATATAGTAAAGGGGAGAGGTAAAAGCTCCGGCGCGACACGGCGCGCGCTTCGGCGTGCTGCAATGCAAATAAAACGCGCGGGGTAACGGGTTCAAGTGCAATTAGCCCGGGTGTCAAAAGGACAGGTATTACGAGGCGGACATTCGCTCATCTAACGGGACGGCTTAGGCTCTCAACCCGCCTCGCGGGACACGGCTCGGACACTCTTCTCCCGTCGCCTGCCGATAAAAATAGGTTTAATGGGACACACTGCTGCCGGTAGCTGTTCCCCCCTACGTGTACCACTTCGAGTCGGTAAAAATGAGGAGCTCTCGCGGTTTGCTTTTCTTCGAAAAAGCTTATATGCTCGTTAATTGTTGCGATATTTAAATCATCTCGAAAACGTGAGTCGAATGAATGTTACGTCGGAGCGATCGTCTTTATATTCAAAAAGGCAAACCTCGCTGTATCACTTCGAGGAACCACTAAATTAAAGGAGCACATTTAGCTCGGAGGCATCATTTGCTGAATTACGTTGTAATAATGACGGATAAGTTACAGATATCATAAAGCGTGAAAATAAAGCATTCGGCTACTTGAAAAAGAAAAGATGAAGTCAATAAAATTGAAAACAGACAGAAAATCACCGCCAAACCGTTCCGAGTCGAAACGACGTGTTAAACGGGCAAACCAATTTTCCCGCGGCAGCGGCTCGCCTTTCTCCTCCGCCAATGCCGAAAATTAAAGGAACGAAGTCGGCTTTTTTCTCCCAGGGACATTCTCACACCTCCATAAATAAAAATGCTTCGAGCGGAGATCGAGCTTAAGAGAGAGCGAGAGAGAGAGAGAACGAGAAAAGTAAGAAACACGAAAACCTTACGAGCGTTCAATGCATCACTGTTACATTATCTCTCGCGGCCCATCAGACGCGATAAATCCCCAAAAGAGGGCCGCCGTCGGAAAAATACCGTCCCCCTCGTTTTCTTTATCGAGTCGCGCTGCTTCCTCCGCGATCGAGAAAGAGAGCGAGAGACCGAGAGAGAGAGAGAGAGAGAGAGCACACGACATCATTACGTAAAACGAGCGCGTTATCGTTCGCATTTCATCCCCGGAGGGAAGGAGGAGGAGGAGGAGGAGGAGGAGGAGAAGGAGAATCGTTGCGTCAGCGGCGCGATTCCGCAGCAGCTCTGAAATTGAATAACGCCCGCGTGTCGCCGATCCGCGCTAACGGAGTGCCCGCTATCACGCGAACTATCAATTTGGCGGTCGCCGACGATAATTCACGCGGCGACGATGCGGCCCATTATGCACACCCTCGGAGGAGGAGAGCCGCGTGTGTGCGAGAGCAGCGCGCGCGACGAGTGTCCTGCGGCAAGGACACGCGCGGCGGGCTGCAGTCAAGAGTCCGATCGTTCCGAGCCCAGTTCCGAGAGCCCCGACCTCCAGCGGCCTGCAGTATTATAAGCCGATGATGCGATGCTACCGAGGCCCGCATATTACGAGGCGCGTAACGCTGAACTGCACCGCCGGGGGCTCTTTCGTCGGCGATCGGGATAATCAAGCGCCTTATTCCCATCGAGCTAAATGCGATTTAGCGCCTGCGATGTGAGCAATTTTCGGCTGTTTGTTATTTGCGCGCGAGGCAGCTCGGCTTCGATGACGGCGGCTCTGGCCTATTTTTGCGGTTCACACGTGAAGTCATCGGTTTACGCAATTTTATCTTGGCGCCTCGCTATTAAATCACTAGCTAGATGCGGCTCGTGCAATCTGATTGTTATTGTACCGAGAAGGAGGTTCGATTCTCATTAAAAAAGAGTTGTAAATCGCCTTTGCTTAGACGAACCGAACTGACAGTTAATTGGCGCTGTATACATTAATGTTAATTAATGAAATAAGTTACTCGTTTGCAGTAAAAATATATAAACTTTTGTTCCAGTTTTCAATGCGATCTCTAAACATTGTTTAAACAAAACTCTGAAACTTATCAATTGATAAATATAAATCACGTGTATCGGCCGGTGTATCACAAATACCAGGATTATCTCGGAATGTTGGGCAGATTATATCGAAAAAAAAAAAATATTAATTTTTTCTAAACCGCGGCGATCATCGGCATTTGCAAGTGTTAGATCTCCGCGAGAGCGTAATCGCAAAAATCACAGAGCATTATAAACGCTACCGCAACAGTTTTTTCCCACCGTCGTTTATAACAGTAATTACAAAGGCGCGATAATCTTGCGCAAATAATTACGCATTATATTCGCACGGCGTTAACGCGCGCCGGCAAAACGGAACCGCTGCGCTCTCGAGCTTGCATTTATATATTTATAGGACGGAACTAGCCGGCGAACAGAAGCATCGCATTAACAGGATGATTCGAGGCATTTAAGCACACGCGGCATTTAAAAGCGCGCGTGTGTCATCACCCGCGCGGGGATAAAAAGTTAAAACAATTACTCCGCCGAGAGCATCGCATCGACGAAAAGCCTCGCATTCCCAAAGGCGAAAAGCACTTAGCGCAGCCGCGCGCGCTCTTTAATACACGCGGCGGCGGCGATCGAGCAGCGGCTTCGGCCGGCGTATACACGTAAACCGTAAAGTATATACACATCGGGGAGGGATTCCTCTCTCTGGCTCGCGAGAGAGCGAGTCCTGCGGCAAGGACACGCGCCTCGAATAGTTCCGGGGTGAATCTCGCCTCGGCTTAAAGAGGAGGAGGAAGAGGCACGAGCGCATATATATACCGACGAGGCGTACAAGTAGCCGAGCGGATATAAAAGGCCTCTGCGCCTTAGGGCTCCTCTCTCTCTCTCTCTCTTTCTGGGCTCGCACAAAAAATAGCCGAGTGTTATTGATGCCTCGACTCGTTCGTGCGCGCGGCCACACTTTCGGAGCGAGAAGCAGACCAGAGAGAAAGAGAGAGAGAGGAGAGGAGGCGAGCGGGCAACCTCTGCCCGCCGAACAGGTAAGCAGCGCTCGGCTTCGTGCCTGCCAAGTCGGCAGCGCACAGGTGGAATCTGGTATACTCCTCTCTTCCTCTCTCGCGAAGCTTGCTCGCTCGTTCGGCGCGCGAGACGGAAGGATGCGCACTTAAACACCCTTGCGTGCCCCGAACAGGCTTCCCTCTCTCTCTCTCTCTTTATCTTTCGGAGGCCTCCTCTCTCTCTCTCTCTCGTCTCTGCTCTTTCGCGAGAGAGCCTCTTCTCTCTCTCGCTCCTCCGAGAGCTGGCTTGTATTACTACGCCGAGAGCGAGGCTGCATCTTTTGCGCGGACTAACAGCGCCACTCGGCATATATCGCTCGGCAACAATCTCAATTCATTAATTATTCTAATAAATGTTGTGCACCGAGAGGGAGCTCTGTTAGAGAGCCCCAGAGGATTTCCGCCCCGGGGATTTTTAAGCAGCGCCTTTTCCTCACGTGTTGCGGGCCCGATTTTTTAACCGATCGTTCCGCCGCACGAAAAATCCACGTTCCAGCAGGCTTTTAATTTCGCTCTCTCTCTCTCTCTCTCTCCCTCTCTTCCTCTGTCTCTCCCGCGAGAAATTGATCGGGGATGTATGATTGAGGATATAAATGAAAGAGCAGCCACGGACCGAGGAAGCTCCTCTCTTCTCAGAGCGAGAGGAGTTTAACGAACTCGGGGCCCGCGCGCGTCCTTTTTCATTTAATAACGCGAAGGATGTGGAGCCATTAAACTCGGATTGATGATTCACGATGCGCGCGCCGAGTTTATTTTTCGGACGCAGCGCCGCCGCCGGGCAAAATTTATACACTGAATCTGAATGAAAAATAGCGCGTTTTTCATTCGCCGGCGAAAAAAGCGCCGCGCGGAGGAGAGAAAGGAGAGAGAGGGAGAGAGAAAAAGCGAGAAGCCCAGCCAACTAGTCTGCCGTGTGATTTTGCATTCGCTAAACGATATCATAAATAGCGGACGCTCGACGATACACCTCGATGCTAAACGATCCAGGTGACTCACTTATGGCGTGTGAATTAGGATACGTTCCGCGAGACCGACGAGTAATTTAGTAAAATGGCTCGAACCACTAAATTACGGAACGTGTAAGGGATAATTCGCGGGGCTCGTATTCAGCGCAAATCACCTAAATAAAGTACGTGGCCGCAACGTTATTTTAAAAGAAAAAACGCAATAAACTCTTTCCTTTTGCAAGATGTGTGCTTTTGTTTACCGGCGAGCAGCGGCGGCGGCCGCCAGTCCAGGATGGAAAGTCTTGACCGTATAGAAAAAGGCTTCGCGAGAGCAGCTTTGCCACCGACGTCCGTGCTAATTATGCATGACTCAACTTCGACTAATTGATCCAGCTAATTAAACCAGCGGCCAGGATTCCTTTCTATACGCGCGTACTCACGATTTCCCCTCTCGCTCTCTTTCTCCGCTCGAGAAGCGGAGTTGCTCCGCCGGTGTGCGGCGGGCACACAGGTATTATACACGTCGAGAGAGGCTCGAGCAGCTCTCCGCGCAAAATAAAACGCAATTTTCTCTCAATGAGAAGGAGCCCGCGCGTTTTCCCAAAGCCCCGCAGGCACGCAAAACGATAAACTTTGAACCGAGAGCTCGCCCGCGGCGTAATCATCGAAATTACTCGTATTACGCAAGTTACAGAAATCGGTGTGCCTCGAAAACACGATACCGCGAGAGAGAGACGGTGCGACGGTGCACTCGGTGCATAATACGTATATATACCCCCAAAGACATTTCCGCGATATCAAATTACCTAGCGGGCGCTGGCTCTTTCTTTCCTTCTGCCCCGCGGCGTGTAATGACCCTCTCTCTCTTTCTCTCCTAAAAAGAATCCCCCCTCCGGCTCGCACGCGCGAGGAAGAGACGAAAACACACCGAGTTCCTCCCGGCGCAAAATAGAGGCGGCAGATAAAAATCTAGCCGGGCGCGGAACGACCCATTTCCCTAATTAAAAATCACGAGCGCGAAAATCTCGGGGAGGTGTGTGCGGAGAGGAAGGAGGAAGGGAGAGAGAGAGAACCGGGCGCAGCTTCGCACGGCTCCGGCACAAAGGGCCGCTGTTAATTAAGCCCCGAAAAGATCCCATGGGCCCCGAGAGAGAGAGAGACTATATCCCCGGCACGAACGTACACCTCGAAGAGGAATCCGCAAAAGTTATTAATGTCACATACCGCGTCTCTCCTTCTCCGTTCCTCCGTTCGTTGCGAGAGAGCCCTTCGCGGCACATGAGAGAGAAAGAGAGAGAGAGAGAGAGAGAGAGAGACGGAGAGGGAAGCGCCGCGGCCGCCGAGAAGAGCGACTCACTCACAAACAGAGGCGCATAACGCACGCGAATCCGTGCATCGCGCCCGTCTATGTATACGTATACGTGCACGTGCACGCAGACGAAACCGCGCACGTGTGCGAGAAGGAAGACGCCTCGGGGGGGCCCCTGAGAAAGAGAGAGAGACGGAGGCTCGCACACATCCTCGGGCGCGGAGGTTTCTTTCTCCTCGGGCCAGTCCCTCGGCTTTATCATCCCGTGTACGTGCAGGGCGCTGCGCTCGTGTGCGCGCCCACGTACGGGGTAATAAGAGAAAATAAGGTATAAAACCTTAAGGTATATGCCGGGGGCCGGCGAGCGGTGTGTGCCCGGTGGGGGCCATAGGGCGGTGGGCGGGAGGAAAGAAGCTGCTGAACCTGTTCCCTAGGGAGTTCCTTGACCCTCCGGGGGGGCAATCTCTCTCTTTCTCTCTTCTCCGCTGTTCGCTCCACGCGAGAGAGAGCTGCCCGGCGGGCAAAATCTGCAGGCTCTCTCTCTCTCTCTCCCCGAGAAAGAGAGGGAGCGCCGTCGCGAGTCAGAGAGCGAAACGAGCCGCGTGTGTATATATAGGTATATATACGTGTACCGCTGCCGCGCCGCTGCAGCATCTCACACACGCGCGAGCAGTGGCGCTTCTGTGAGGGCTCTTTCGGCCGCCGCCGCCGCCGCAGCCGCCGAGCGAAAGATAGGCGCGCACTCGTTACCTGCGAGAAGGAGAAAGAGCCCGCGGCGGCGGCGGCCGGCACTCAAGGTCCGGCCGAGGGCAAACGCTCGAGGGGAAGGAGCGAGAGGCAAGGATAAGGCCGAAATCGCGATTCCCGATGCTGCCGCCGCCGCCGCCGCCGCTGCTGCTGCTGCCGAGAGAGATGGACACTTTGCGCTAACTTGGCTACTCGCTCGCTCTTTCTCTGTGTTTACGAGCGCGAGATATCGAGGGAGCTTTTATATGCGATCGACGCGCGGCGACCGACTTCCCTGCCAGATCGTACAAAGTTGCAGCGCGGGAATTTTTGGCTCGTCGCCGCCACCGTCTTCGTCGCTCGAGAGGGGGGAGGTGGCTTTTGGGAATTGGAATTTGAGATTGGCGAGGCTTTTGAATTTATTTGAATGTCCGAGGAGCGGAGTTCGGAATCTGGAATGCGCGATCCCCCTCCCCGATCTGGTGTAATTTCACAGATGGAAGGAACGGGCTCCAGTGTTGCAGTGCTTTTATTGAACTAGCGAATGCAAAGGGACGATAAAGCGGACTGAAAAACCTCGGGAGAGGAATTCGGTGAATTTTCGGCGGGACGGGGGATTTTAGAAAAAGACGGCACAGTCGCACGAAATTTAATTGCATCAAATTGGAAATGCTATTAAAAATTTATTCGCCGATGAGGATACCGCTTAATTTCCTTCCCAAGGGACTTAATTCGGATCGGAATAACAGTCGGCGCATAACAAAAATTGTCCGAAAAACAGTTAATTAAGTTAAATTTGACATAAGGCCGACGAAATATTACGTCCGTGGTGCAGTTAACGACGCGAGTCTCACGAGCTCCCCCTTATCAATAAAAACAAACGCTCTCTGCTCGGCTTCGGGAATCGCCTCCCCGCGGCGGCGGCGGCGGCGCAGAAAAATCGAGGCCGCAGGCAAAAAAGGCTCCGCGAGTGCTCGAGTTAAGAGTGCATAAAACGGCCGCTACCGTTACAGTTAGCCGCCGCGTAACGAATTTGTCCGCCGCGGCGAAGGGTGGAGGACCCGGTCGCGCGCGCGCGACAATAAACGCCACAGAGCGAGGAAGAAGAGGCGGCCGTGCATCGGAGTAATTTGTGGCGCACGCGAAAAGAGCCGAGAGAGAGACGAAATTATGTATATTTCAGCTGGCCGAGGAATAATTTCCACGCGGCCGCGATGAATAATGGATAAGCCCCTGTCGCGTGTCCCCCGTCATTATCCGCGCGATGGTCGCGCGCGACTCTATACGCGGCCCCAAGGCGCTTCTTCCCTCGGATGAGCTTCTCTCCCGCGGAGGATCCCGTTTTTCTCGACGCGAAATCTCGGCGCGTCATACGGAGACGAAAAAGGGCCTGCATACAAATTACAGGTAACCCGTGAGAGAGGGAGTGAGATCGATCGATGGCTTCCCGAGGATGATCTCCTTCTTCTTATTCATCAAATTAAAATTTACATCCTTCCCGTAGAACGGGTTGGCGCGGCGAGAGGTGCGACTCTGGCTCTCTTCTCGCCGGCGTCTTTTACGCACCGAGCGATGCCGGTTTTTTTTTTTTCTGGGGCCCGCCGCGACCGTCGTAAAGAGATATTGTGGAGTTTTCAGGTGATTGAGTGTGTTCCGTCACGTCGTTTGTTAATTAATTGCGACTGGGTACAGATGTTTTACGGTGCCGACCTGCATACGCGAATTATATATGCCGGGGGACAGTTATGCAACGCAAAAAACGATTTTAAAAATTACCGGACTTTAAGCGGGATGAGTTACAAGTCTGGAGAGTATTATGAAATATGTAGGAGAGAGATAAAACGAGCTGGATTTTATGTGATGATGTGCAAAATAGTTAATAGATTTGACGTGTGTTTTTAGTATTTTATGGGGTTAATACGTTGTGAAATAATTTATAATATATGCGTACTAAATGCAAATTATAAACCGTTCGGGTTTTAAATTTTCTTAATGGAGGTGATGAAATTTTTTTCTACAATACTTGGTTTGTTTCCTAAATAAACTAATTGAAGGCTGCAAAATGCTCTTTATTTTAACCTACCATCAAGGACGTATAATTTAATAATTACAAATGTAATCACGCTACTTTATACTCACCCACAAGGGTGATTATAATATAATGAGAAACATTAATACCAGTCTCATATAATATAAAGTACCGAAGAGATTAGCTCTGGCTTCGAAAGAATGATTTATCAAATATAACGCGTATACAGGAACACAATAATAATTCGTACTCAACGAGAGAAAAGTTTAAGAAAACTGCTTCCAGATGATTACACTCTCCCCGAGCAAACAATAGCACACAAGCTCCCCCGCTTTAAACACTCAATTCGCAGCTTCCTCAATACCGCGCGCGGCGAATATCGGCGCGTGGGATCAAAACAATGCGCCCGCGAATAGGCCTCGCCTCCCACCTCCTCTCCTAATATCCACCTCCCCGGAAAGCTTCGAAACTCCTGATATCCCCGCGCCACGGGAATATAAAGCGCGCACACGCGCGTCGTCGTCGGCGGGGTGGGCGGCGCGCGCACACGCCGCCGTGCAGAGGGGGCTGTGGTACTCGGGGTGTGTTGGAACACGGTCATTGCTGATGAAACCGATTGTAAGATCGCTCTCTCTCTCTCTCTCTCGCTCTCGGCTGGCAGCATCCATCGCCGTATGGCGCACAAGTGTATATATATGTTGTACGTGCACATCGTGTAATGCGCCGAGTAGAAAGGCTGGCGCGGAGAGAACCTCGATCGCAGCCGCGGAGAGATACATACATATATATATATATGTATATACGTGTATGAAGCGCGCATAAAACGACTCGCCTTTCTCTCTTTTTCTCCTTGCCCGGCTTGGCTCCGTCTCTGTCCGTCGGCGACTTCCTTCTAGATCTCCTCTCTTATAAATTATTGTTTCTGATTTAAATACAATTTCGTGCGTGCTCCGCGGGCGCGCGGCATTACGAAATCTTTAATTGTACTGCCCGATTCCTTGATTTATGCATTATTTCGCGGGTTCCCTTTGTTGTTAACATTATTGTAAATTTTGATAAACTACTTTATTATATAATAGTACATTACCTATTGTGTCAAAAGATATAAATTTATCGAGCAGACGTCTATCTCTCTCGTTTTCTCTTTCCTGTTTTGTATATTGTTAACAGATATCTCCCTTTTTTGTTATCGCTCTCTATGAGATTTTTGCTTTTAATTAAGCGTATGAATGAAAAAAGCTTCAATTTAGAGTTATCGTACGGCCAAGTTTGTGAATGATGAAAGCTGAAATCTTCAATTATAAAATAAACGCAAAAAAATCTCGTCCAGCGCCGAGTTGAAAATAAATTTATATTCCAGGCGGCTTTGGCGCGTCGCGCGCAAATGTGTGTCAAGTTTTATAGAGCAGCTTTTACAGTAAACGGAAAATGAAATTGAAAATTTTGCAAGCTCCGCCGTCATCTCCCATTGACACTCGCGGCTCTTACGTCCGCGGGATGGGTACACTGAACTCACACAACCGGTGCACTAAAAATTTTCTATTTCCTCCTTCGCCGAGTCTCCTGGCGCCTTTCCAACTCGCGTTCGACACATCTTCCCGTATCCGGGCGCGAGCGCGCGGATGTGCATTTGCATTTCCCAAAGCCCGCGAGGCACAAACACCTCCTACGAGGCGCGCGCGCGCGCGCGGCGAACTCCCGCGGCTCTCCTGCTCCCCGCGTAACTCTCGCTTCGAAATAGACCACTGACGGACAGGTTTTATATATCGGCGACTTCCTCGACGGGGCGCGCAAGTGAATCCTGGAACGCGGTGAGGGTTGCGTTTAGCGGGCCCGTCGTCATCGTCGCCGGTGCAGAGCTCGGCGGCGGAGCGGAGGCTCGGGAGAGTTGCAGAAGAACCGTACAATGCTGCGGCCGTACAATATAGGTGCACGGGGAAGCCGGTATGGAGGGGCGGGATGAGATCCACGGCTCTCTCGCAGCGAGTAGAAAAGGGAGTGCGAGCGAGAGAGAGAGGGAGAGAGAAGGAGAGAGAGAGAGAGAGAGAGAGAGTCATCGAGAGAACGTAAGAGTTCCCCTTTGGCGATGATGGGGAGGTCGAAAGGTGGGAGAGAGAGCGAGCGAGCAGCGATGGGACGACGACGAGAACTCGAGAGACGAAGGTAGGGAGGTGGGGGGAGGCCCGCAGGCCGGCCTGCGGCTTTCGACTCAGTATCCCTCGAGCAAGCGCCACGTCTGTACCCCGCGGACGTACCGCTCTCCGCTTCTGCAACGACTCGGCGAAAAGAGAGCTGCACGGCAGACACCGACAGACACTTTATACCCCCGGTGCGGGCCAGCCATTCGCTCCTCGGTGCTCGCCGAGCCGCCGAGCTAAGCTATAAACCGACACCGGCGCCCGGGCACACGATAAACGCACGTACGGAAAATCCACCTGCGGCCCGAGTGCGCAGTGCGGGGGCCCTCTCTTTGCATAAACGGCGCATAATGAGCCGCGCCGAGTAACTCCGGGGGCAGCGCTCGGGAATCAACCTACCCCCTTGAGCCGGATCGTGCAGTGCTTCCGAGTGTCTGCGCGCACAGCCCGTGGGGGGCTCTATTTCATCGGGGGCCCGTCGCCGCGAGGAGCAGCCGACGACGACGACGACGACGACGACGTTGTTCTTCTTCGTCCTTCCGAGTGCATCGACTTTGACTGACAAGTGAGCGCTCCTGCCGAGGGAGATTATTTTTTGGGAAAACGCCGCATAAGTGCAGTGAGTGCGCGAATGGTATCGGCGAAGAAAAACGAGCTTTGGTTCGGTAAGCGGTGAGAGAGCAGCGGCAACAGCAGCAGCATCAGCAGCATCAGCAGAAGAAGAAGGGGTCACGAGTTCTCCAGGTCAGGTCGCGGGGCATCGGCGGCAGAGAGTTTCGCTGCATACCGCGCGCCTCGTAGAGAGTAGTAGTATCTTCCATCGGTGCCGCTCTCAAGCGAGAGAGAGAGAGAGAAGAAGAAGGTGCATATAGACGGAGCCCGGCGGGGGGGAAAATATCACCTTCGCCGCTCGTCGCCATCTTCCAATGTATCCCCGCAGCCTCCTCCGATGGCGGTGAACGGCAGGCAGCTATAGAGAAGCCAAAGGCTCTTTAAGTGGAGCGCAAGCGGGTCGTGGGAGCAATAGCGATTTTCCTCGAGGCTCGCTCGCTCGCTCGCTCGCGCGCGCGCGTGTGTGTGTGAGAGTCGTGCGTGACTCGTTCTGTCTCCTCTCCTTTAGCCGAGGAGACGGAGACGACGACGACGACGACGACGGCGGCAGCCACGACGACGACGGCGTGCATTCAGCTGTCTCTCGCGGAGAAAGAGCGAAAGGAGAAGAGAGAGAGAAGGAGAGAGGGAGAGAGAAATCGATCGCGATCGCCGAGAACAAAGGGGAGTCGGTGCAGCGTCGCACAGGTGCAGCGGCGACGACGACGACGACAACGACGACAACAGTTTCACCGGCGAACGTAAACACGCGGCGCTCGCCGGCAATTTTGCGAGCCGTGCGCACACACACCGGTTTCTCCTCGTCTCCCCCCACGTGCTCCAGATTCGAGCACGTGCTCACACCGGGCAGCAGCGGCGACGACGGAGCGCATATTCTCACCGTCGTCCGCGGGACTCGTTTTAATCGTTTGACGCAGCGCCGCGGCCCAATTAAGCGGCAGGCCGGCCGCCGCCGCCACGCCGAAAGGTTCACCTGTTGCGTGCGCCGGGCGCACGCGACCTCTCAAACAGAGCGAGGGAGAGAGCAAGAGGAGGGAAGACGCCTGGGGCGCACAGAACACACACCGGGGAATTGACGCGTCAGTGCGCGGCCGAGCTCGGCGCAGTGCCCGTTTTTTCTCGGATTATCCGCCACAGTGTGTAGTAGTATATATAAATTTCAGTGCCGAATATTGTACTCCCGTCGGTCGGGGCGAGCGGTAACTCGAGAGTGCGCCGGGAGTATATATATATATAAATATATATAAAATAGTGACCGAGAGTTTTGTATTTTGAATTCATATATTTCGCAGTGCTTTCGGTTGTTGATCAGTGACCCCACCGGAGAGTTCAGCGAGTGCTTGATCGAGGATAAAGAGAGAGAGAGAGAGATTGTCGCGAGAGAGAGAGAGAGCGCTGGCCAGTGTAACACGGGCCAAGAGTGGATCAGACGACGAGTGGTGATGCGGTAGTCGCGGGATTCCCGAGGGAAGCCATGAGGGCGGCCGCCGCCTACGTCCTGCTTCTTGCCCACCTCATACAGGTATGCACCAATCTCGATATACTTTTACGCTATTCTTTTCTCTCAGAATTGTTGATGCGCATTTTTTTTTTCTTTACTGGGCACGATTTGCAAAAGATTTGTAAATAGAAAAAGTTCATTTTCCGCCGGCCCGTCGAAGGCAAAACGCGGCAATATACCTTTGGCTCGACAACTTGTCGAGCGCGGGAGGCAATAAAAGGAAAAGGTGGTCGATGCCCAAGGGACGACGGTGTCGTAAACGACCCGCCGTTCGGCAAGTACCTGCAGCTCCGGACAATGTTCCGGACCCCCCCAAGTGCAGATGCTGCGCAGCGTCGCAGCAGATGCTTAATTGCCCAGATTATCCTTCCTATATTCTCGCTCAATAAAGTCTCGAGCGTTTTCTCCAATGTGGCGAGCCGCTGGCAGCGTGGAACTGAATTTCAGACCTCTCGGCTGGCAGGTTTATTGCTTCTGCCGCGGCAAATAGAAAGTACGATGGCACTTTGAAGTATACTTACCAGATGTCATCGGGTCGGGGGATTCCGTTTGGGGGCTTCGAGACGGCAAAGGGAACTCGAAACTGCACTGCACTCGGGTGCAAGATTTGTGAAAGTCGGCTTAATTCAACTTAAAAAAAGCGCGCTCGGTTTTATTTGGGAAGCCGAACCATCAAACGCGCCAGGACGTTGCGTAACGATGCGCGGAGTCGAACAGCTTGTAATTGTGCTACTTTCCATCATAAAAATATTGTTTAGCCAGGAATGCCGCTTTGAAAGTTAGTCGAAATCACTTTTTGAGAAAAACACCACCGTTTCCCTTCCGAAAAAGGACGCGCTCGTCCAACGCAGTTTCTACCTAAAAATCAGATTTAAATAACCTTAAAATGTGCAGTTTTAAAGTCCACTAAAATTCCGCCGTTAAAAATCGTTTAATCAAAAAAAGTGAGACGCGCTCCGTCTCATCTCTTTACCTGCGGCGAGGAGGCACTCGTCCGACTTGGGAGACAACGACGCTACTCTTTCTCTCATACCCGCGGCAAAGTCAAACATACACATGTATGCATACGCGGCGCGTTTCCGGTTTCGAGCTCGCGGCAGACGAGAGAGAGAGAGAAAGAGAGGCGCATCGTGTATGCATACGCGATTATTGCGGAGTGTAGTACAAGGGGGGGCCTCCGTCGAGCGGGATAATTCAGACTCTCTCTCTCGGGGAAATTATGGCGAAATTAGAGGGAGCCTCGGTTATTGTTTTACCCGCACTTCTGCGCCGGTAGATAAACGCTGTCTGATAAGGGATAACCCTTTGTTTGCCGAAGGCAGTCGCGCGCGCGCCGCTCGCGAGGCAGCTGCGGGAGTATACATAAGTGCACTTTCCGCGCGCGGAGAGCCACTCTGATTGTTTGTTTATGACGTCTGTTAGCGCACCGTAATTCGACTCATTGCCGGCGGGGCATCTCTTGGCCCGGGCTTTTTAACGACTCAATTAGCTCGCCTTTTTTTGTCTTATCGATTTTTGCGTTGGCGGAGAGTATAATTTTAAACTTCCTTTGGAAAGCCTGTCTGTCCTACACGCTGTACGTGGTATTCTTTTGCATACTCGAGCTGACGAGCTTTTAGAAAGTCAGTTTCATTTTTTAACGAAGAGAATAATGATTCGTTTCGTGTAATATTGGAAAAGGCGATTGCGCAAAGCAATTTGATTGGCTAAAGTTTTTAGAAATAACGATTTGCACCACCGCGCGATCCGTCGTCCAGCACGCAATTATTAATTTCGATAAATGCAGCTTATTAATTCAGCGCATTCCCTTTAAAATAACTGCCAATACACGCTCAAAGACTGATAAATGTCCGGCGATTAAATCAAACAATTATGACACGGGGTCGAGTGTGTAAAGCGAGAGGGAGAGAGAGGCCCTATAAGCAACTCTATCGGCCGCTGAAAAATTTCCCCGGAGAGATTCCGGACAATTTTTGTAATCCAGCTCGTGCGCCGCTGCGGCGAGCTGCGCGCGCGAGATAAACATTCCTGCGTATATCCCCCGCATTCGCACACACGTGTACATAAACACGAAGCTCTCGTAGGATCGCGATAAATCAACGAGCAATCCGAATAGAATTTATAGAAAAAAAAAGAGAGAAAAAGGCTAAAACAAAATAAAACGGCAGCAGGTTGAATTTTCAATCGCGCGCGCGTTTCTACGAAGTTTTCCCATGGGCCGCCGCGCTCCGCTCGATAATTCAAGTTTCTCGAAAGAAAACGCTGTGCAGTCGCGAGAGAGAGAGAGAGAGCGTCCCGCGATCGACGACACCCAATGAAACGCAAATCGACTTGTCGTTGCGCAAGATAAATTCACCGGCGCGCTCGCACACACGAGAGAGAAAGAGAGAGAGAGAGAGAGAGCAGACACTCGGGAGCGTACAGTGAACATGCACGATATGCGCGCATATACCCGCCGCTCTTTCCCTCCTCCCTCCTCCCTCTCCTCTCCGGGCGAAGCGGCGCTTTTTTGCTCTCCGACTCGCTCGCTTACTCACCGTTTTCTTGCTCCGACTCGCGCGCAGAGCTCACGCACGATCCTGCTGCCGCTGCTGGCTGCTCGCAGGAGGTCGTATTCGCTCTTAGGCCAGGCCTGAGAGAGTTTTGCCGAGGGAGCGCCTCTCCTAAGCTATATTATTCCGCGCGGCGAGCGCGGAACGAAACGCAAGCGAGAGCAACAAAGAGCCGAGGCTCTCGAGAGCGGCCCCGCGATATCGTCGCTGGCTTTTTTCTCCGAGGACCCGAGGAGGGTATATCTGTTTTAAGGAGTTTTTAGTCAACCCCATCAGGCATTCCCCGGAGCTGGCTTGCGAAATTTTTCGCTCTCGCTCGCTCGCTCCTTTCATTCGGAGCGGAGAGAAAAAGCTTCGCGTGTATAGTAAAACGATCGCACCGGAAGTAGGTGACGAGGAGCGAACGTCGAGGTTTCGGTCTTTTTCTTCTCGAGATTTAAATGTTTGGGCTTTGTGCAGCGGAGTGGAATCTTGGCTATGCGCGCTAAACTCGGGGCTAACTGGATTTTTAGCTCTCGGCGAGTGGAGTTTTTTTCGCCTTGAGCGACTTTATATATTTGTGCCTCCTGCCGTTTATAAATTTCTTCATGTAATTCTAATATGAAACTATATACATTGTAAAATAAAACAATTTTAAAAGCCTTCGAAGTTCATTAAGATTATCGAGTAATATAATATCGTTTTACGAGCTTGAAATTGAAATAAAAGTAAAGGTTTTTATATATAGAAATTTGCAAATAATAGTTATATAAGCATCGTTTACCTAATTTTTTATTTTTTCAATCCCCGCACAATTTACGCGATGTCATAAAACGTTCTATCTCTAAAGACTATAAATGCCACAATCTTTTCCACTATGCAATATCTCGCATGCGAACCAACTAAAACCTTTTATGCTTAACCGAAGCAAAAATTCGAGGCTGATCGCTAACTAAGTAATAAAAACATAAAACGATAATAAAATTTACTCATTTTTTTTTTCTTTTCTCTAAAACTCAGCCTCGATTAACTGATAATCAGCATTCGCGTGACAGTGCGGGAGAAACTGAAAGAAAAAAAAAAAGAGCGCGTATTTAACCCATTCGGTAACGAGCACACAGAGGCGCGCGCGCGCGCGCGCGTCACAGACCGTTTTTCCCCATAAAAATGCCCTCCTTCCCTCGCATGCACACACTCTCCTCCTGCCTCGCTCTATCGGCTCGAATCGCCTCGTATTTCTCGGCTTCGGTCTGCGAGCGAACGCGCGCGCGCGTCCCATTCCCTCCTTTTATACTCGCGAGCGTAATTGTGTCGTGCATAATCGC
The DNA here is from genome assembly GCA_035047165.1 of Ormyrus rosae. Classification (NCBI taxonomy): domain Eukaryota; kingdom Metazoa; phylum Arthropoda; class Insecta; order Hymenoptera; family Ormyridae; genus Ormyrus; species Ormyrus rosae. The sequence goes on along the minus strand of JAWWML010000052.1, from coordinate 18,583,261 downwards.
AGCTCGGACGTCGTCGGGGGATTAGTACACACTGGAGAGAGAGAGAGAGGCTCGCATGTGTGCACGCTTCGAGGGAGGCGCTTTTATATAATGAATGAGAGAGAAAGAGAGGGTTCCGCCCGTAGGCGCGAAATTCAATGAGGCGTACATATACAGAGAGACCCTCGGCGTGAAAAACGTCCTGCCGTTAATCGACGAGCGCTTAGTTTATGCGTCGCCGGACAAAAGAGCAAAAGCGCTAGTCGAGATCGTCGAGCGGCTCGTTTTTCCCGCCGATTTTTGGGAAGGGATCTCGCAAAGAGAGAGAGAGAGCGTAAAGCAGCGAGGGACGAAGGTCGCGCGATGACTTTTCTGCAAATGGCCGAGTAAATTGCGATGATGTATCTTGAGGTTTTTGCCAGGAGCGCGCGCGAATGCGGTTGGAGCTCTCGCGGTGATTTGCTCGTTTAATCGCGGGAGACGCTCGTTCGGAGATGGCTCGATGCTGATACTCCGGCGAGGATTGCGAGTTCTTTTTTTCTTTTTTTATTTATTAAATTACCCCCCTTTGGCGTATAATATTTGCGTATGCCGAGTAAATGGGAATCAAATGAATTCTTCGCGTATACATGCAATATTCATTGCAGCGGGTAACTTTACGACTTTATTAATCTTATAAAAATGTTAAGTGAGTGCATTCGTTTAATGAATTTATTTTCTTTTTTTTTTGTACGGCTTTCAAGGAGAGAAAAGTAGCAAATTAATTTTTATCTGGCGAAAGATAATTAGGTGGAAAAACTGTTCATTAAGATAAAAATCACGATTGTGTCAAAAAAAAAAAAGAAGGAGTACTTAAAAATTAATATACTACGTAACTTTGCTCTTTTAATTAATATAAGCAGAAGTTAAAAGCATTAGCTTCGAGAGTGCAAGATAATTATTTAAAAAATCCGCAAGCCAGAAAAATACTTTTACATATAAAATTAAAGATCGTCAAAGGTGTCTTCTAAAGGCGTGCATACAACGTTGCCGAGCACAACGACTTTATATTTTCCTTTCTATGAACGCTCCTAACCCGAGCCGGGCATTCACAAGCTTTTTATTGTAAAAAATTGCTTTGTTTCTCCAAATTAAGTGCCTCATTATAACTTTAAATTAGCATCCGTTTTCTTTCACTGAAGCAGAGGCCAGTATCTTTTATATACCCTTCATGAATATGCCTCTCTTCAACTTGGCAATTAAACTAAAAAAAGTTCAAAATTAAATATGACAGTGAGAAGAAAACGGAGAGAGAGAGAAAGAGAGAGAGAGAGAGGGAGAGCATTCATCCGGTACTTTTGTGGGCTTCTCCGCGTGTGACTTTAAACCGACCTTCTCTTTCTCTTTCTCTCTGCGCTCCACAAGCGGGAATAATGGAGAGCTTAGAGGCGAAGACGACGAAAAGTCCTCGCGCGCGTGCTTGCTTGCTTACTCTCTTGATGTCTCCTCGTTGCTGCACGTATACAAACATACTTGGGAAGCAGGCGGACGCGAGAGGGCCCCGAGGGAACCGACGAGAGTATCGTTTAAGGGCACTGCGCGCGCTTGGAGGAAGAAAGCTCTCTCTCGTGCCTCTCTTGAAATGCAAAAAAAAAAAAATCTTGATTTATCAAAATTTTCCTCGGGCTTTCTCGAGGGAGTTGGATATTTGGATTAAAGGCGGCTTACGAATTTCTTTAAATGTTATCCTTGAAAAAGCCTTTGAAGCATATAGTTTTCTTTATTAGCCACTTGAGAGAAGTCGATGTTTTATTGTGAGCGCTTTAAATAGAAAAGAATAAAAACTGTTACAGTTTATAATGTTTATTCAACTGCACTCTATCCCTTAAACGACTTTCAAGAAGAGCCGCTCGGCACTGCCTCCGCCGCCGCTGGCTTCCCGTTCGGCCGATTTCTTTCATCTGCAATTAAAGTTGGGAGAGCGAAAGAGCGGGAGAGCAGCAGAGAGAGAGAGAGACTCTTTCAATTTCAACTCGAGCCCTATTACCGTTATAAACACGTGGCGGTTACGCGACCGTAAGTCGCGACGAAAATTTGCGGCTACTTTGCTCTCTCTCTCTCTCTCTCTCGTTCTTTTCCTTTTTTTTTTCATCTCCCGCTGTAGCGTCGTTGTCGTCCTCTGGAAACGCTGCGCCGCGCGGCGGTTCAAACCTTTTTTTCTCGCTCCGCCGGCCCCGCCGCACCGCCACCAGTAGTGTGTCGACCTCCTTATGCGCGGCGCGCGGTATTTTTTTTTTTTTTTTTTTATGGCGCGCCGCCGTGTGCCACGGGGAGGGGACGCGGCGCTCTTTTTTTCTTAATTTTCACCGCAAGAATTCGGTAATAAAAGAGCACTTAAGGGCACTTACTTCCCCGATGGCTTGTGGGACAAGAAAGGATTTAAGAAATGGGTGTGCTTCCCTTTTTCTGCCGCGGGCGCGCCGCTACGCGAACGCGATTTTTCGCATTCTGGGGCTTTTGATTTTACAGCTCGCCGTTGCTTCAGCCTCGATTTGTGTACGTTCTCTCCTCTTTGTCTCGATCCCCTCGTAAACTCTTCCGCTTAATTTAATTATGTTTGCACCGCGCCGAGCTTTCCGCTGCGTAAAAGCCAGCGAGAGAGAGGACTGTTAAAAATTTCAATCCGAAACGCTAGAAAGTAACGTTCGCCGCGAGGAAAGTCACTAAAAGCGCATCTTGAGTAACTATGCCCGATGGCTCGGTGCGTTTAAAACGCTTTTACGTACACAATTTCCCAAACGTAAAACGATCAAAAATTCCTCGAAAAAGATAAGCCGCGTTTATATATCGTCGATTTCTTTCGAAAGTTTAAACTTCCCTAAGCGGCACGAATTACACTCTTCCCGCGGCGCGGCTCGTTGAATTAGCCGCGCTTAATAAGCGCGAGTTAAGCATCCGCGCGATTAGCCGCTACAGGCGCGCGACAAGGCATAAACCAGTCGGTCGCCGAAGCGGGAACGCGACCAAAAAGAAAGCCGTCGGCGCGGTTTACAGGGAAGGAAGGAAGCTGCCCCCCCGCCGTAAATAAAGCCCTTATCGACGATCAATAAAACCAGTACGATCAAACCGCGCGATAAAAAGCTGCGTAGTTTCGCCAAAGTACACGACGCGCCGCGGCGAGGAAGCTCCGCGGCTGCACCGCGATTGCAGAAAGGTAAATCCTCGGAGAGTCTCGCTCTCGCCGGGAGAGTTCGAGTAAGGAAAGTGGGGGAGAAAGGTATATAGCTTAGAGATGCACGTTATATACATTTGGCGAGTCGTGAACTTCCGTGCGCCGGTGGCTTTCACAAAAGTCGTACCGAGAGTCGAGCCTCTCCATACCGCCGCGGATAATCGAACGCGAAGCCCGAACGCGACTATTAAGCGCTGAAATTGCAGGATGCCTCCTCGGGGGCAATTATATCGTCGAGGGCCCCGTTAAAGTAGCAGCCCGGAGAGCGTCTCGGAAACGCGAAAGAAACCACGATTGATCTATATGCCCTGTTGTGTTAGACGATGCCTCGGAAACCTCTGTCGGACTCTCTCGAGTTCGCGATCGTCATCCACGCCTACCCAAAGTCCTTTTTGTATCCCCTGCAACCATCATCATTGGCCGCCTCCTCCTCGCCGGTGGTGATGCTTGCCCGCCGCGCGGTTCTTTTTTTTGTCTCTGCTCTATTTATTCTAGAGCCGGGGCTTTCTACGAATCGCCGGCTTAGCGAGAGACTCTTGCGGCTTTCGATATTGCTCGTTGGCGGCGGCGGCCGGGCCGCAAAAAGGCCTGGGCTCCCACAGGGCACAAGAACTATCGGGGGTAATTGAATGGAAAGATAACCACCCACTCGTTCGGTAGAAACGGATCGGAAATGTCAACAGATTTCGCGGCAAAACCTGCCTTTACTTTGCCGATCGAGGAAATAAATTTACGGAAATATTAATCAATATATTTACAAATTGGACGAGTAATTGCGGGCTTATATCCGCAAAATTTATGGCTCTGCACCTTTTTTCCGTGTAATTTTTATTGCTAAATGGGCTCGTGTGAATAATTATTGATCGTAATTACATTAAACTGAAACACTGATTCAAAATGAAAGCACGTAATTTCTCAATGGCCTCGTAATATGAGTAGCTGGAAATTAAATCAGACCCCGCTTAATAAAAATTTGCATATTCATGCTATACAATATATTGACGAATTATTTTAATTTTTTTTATATACGAAAAGTCGCTGGTTATAAGGACATTGATGGATTACGAAGTATTACTTTGTACACCAAAACTGTCACTGGGCTTTAAAGAAAATGAAATTCTTAATGCAATATTTGAACTTTGTTACATAAATTGGCCTGCTTTTTTTTCTTCGGCCAATCCTTGATCGGAGATTTACTCCTTCTTCTTGATCCCTCCAATCCGTCCGCGTAATAAAAGGTCCCCTGTCAAATATTCGAAAATAATATTGCCGCTCTAAATAATCAGCGAAATTTCAATCCCTCGCGAAAGGGATCAAGAGGAAACGACGAAATACTTTCCCATGCATTTTTATCCCGCCAGCCTTCGGACACTTTACCCGCGCGCTCTCTCATTTATCGGAGGCGCGCCAACTTTTGCATCGGCTCTCCCGGCCTGGACAATTCATCATAAACCAGTCCGCCGGCTCGCTTTACCTCGGCACTTTAATTACCTCTCGGGAGAGCCAGGCGGACGTGCCGGCTTGCGCGCCGCGCCGCGCGATGGTCCCTCTCTCTCTCTCCTTCTCCTCGCTCGCTCGCGCGATTCGGGCGCGACGTCGCTCTCTGCTGCTCTTCTCCTCCCCCCCGCGAGCGAGGCCGTAAGATATACGATCGATGATCGCAAATTGCGCGAAACCAAGAGGCGACGGGGCAAGAAAGCAGAGCGCGCGAGAGAGAAAAAGGGAAGAAGAAGCCAGGGCAAGAAACGGAGGGCTCTCTCTCTCGCTGGCTCGCGCGCGCCTCTGTACACCGCAGAGGAAGCGGAGTAACGGAAATGCGACTACGTCGAGGTGGTTTACGCGGCGCGCGCGCGCGCGCGCGAACTCCTATATAGAGTAGCCTGCGGGTGATTGAATTACGAGACTGAAATTTATGGGCTTTAACCCCGCGTGCCATTTTTTTCCCCTCCGTATATATATAGTAGCAGCCGCGAGTGAGCGCGCGAAAGAACGTTGTTTACGCGATAATTGCGCTAGGCTGCATGCACGGAGCTGCGGCGTGCGATCCGTAAAAGTTCGAAGGTGCCGCGCGCGCCAACCCCGCGCCGAACAGAAATAAAGACGTCTCGTAGGCCTGCGGATGAGTTTGTCGCCCCTTTTTTACAAACGACCCTTCCGCTCGGCCGGATAAGAGTCCCGAGGTTTTGCTCGGGCTGAAAAATTGCGCCCGCGCGCTGGCTTAGGGAGAGAGAGAGAGAGAGAGAGGAACGCCGACGCCGCACGTAAGAATGTAATTTATGTGTTTATTCTAGACGTAGGCAAAAAATGAACGGAGAGCCGCTGCGCCGTGGAAGCTCTCATCTTCGCCGTGATTTGTTTACTCACTGTTTTGCCTCGCGCCGCGCTCTTAGGTATAGGCTGCGGAGAATTAATTTTAGCTTTGAACTTCGAGCAGCGGGCTTTCTTCTCTCCCCCCCCCTCCCCCTCCTGACAAATGTTTAAATAAATCAAACTGTTTGTACTACGGCAGCGGCCTGCAACTAACTGTATACGTGCAGGTAAAAACATGGGTAGTTTTTTGTATTGGTTTTGACTAGATTTACTGCCTGCAACAGTAATAGTTTTGGTTTAGTTTTGCAGTTAACTTTTCTGCTCGTACTTTGATTTTTCTTTCGCCAACCGCACTTACTTTGTCTTAGGCGGGCATTAAAAGCGGATCTGAAATTTTTAAAAATAAAGCGTAAAAGTTACAACTCTTAAAACGAAGAAACTTTGTAGAAGCCTCGACGTGTATAATCAAATTATAAGCTGCTGCTTATGTAACGCCGAGGTGAATTCACTTAAAATGGAAACTCAATTGAGAGGCAAAGTTTTTATCGGTTTCCGTTTCGCTCGTACATCGAATCCATCGAATTCCCCATCTGTCTCGAGGGCAGATGCCAAGTTTATTGCGAAAGCCATTCCGCGATCGCTTACATATATACATCGCGAGGCGCGTACTCCTTTAGAGTATATCCATTAATATTCGCCGTACTGCATGCACGAACATCAGCCCGGTGACGCTCGCAATTGTCGTGGCTTCATTAGCCTCGTGCACTCGGTGTATATACGACGTCGCGATCTTTCGAAATGTCAAAGCCGAGTTAAAGGATGAGGTTTCCCCTCTTATTACAGAGGAACGGCATTGCGAAACGCACGCAACGTTTCTCAAACGTTAAAAGTATTTTCGTCAATTTTCCTAAACTTTTACGATCGCGCCGACAGCCATCTTCCACGAAAGTTGAACGCCAAACGTCATTTCCCATCGAAGACTCCGGGCAATAAAGCTGCCCCTCGCGACCACGCGTTTTGCGCTCGTATATACACACATCCCTCGAGCACACAGTCCTGTGTACGGCAGGCAGCAGGCCGGCGATGATGAGGGTAAAAAATGTTAACGCGCTCCGGCAACCTCTCCGGATAGAGAACGTAATGCGTACCACAGTGACTCTCTCGCGGGTAATTCAAGAAACTATTAGCGGCCGCATCGTAAACTTCCCCGAGTCCGCTCGCCCGTAATATTTCCGTAATGCCGGCGTAATTATACGACCCGCGGGATAATCCCCGAGACCGGAGACTGGACTTTAATAGAAAAGGCACACACACTGAGAGAGAGAGAGTTCTGCCCCGCCGAGAGAGCTCGACTTTTATATCCGCGCGAAATCGGCGCCCCGCGCGCGACTGACCCCCCCGGCGATTAACCGATTTTCCCCGGCGGAAATTTCGCGAACGAACTGCCCCGCTGCTGCCTTCGTTACGTGGCAGTTTTGCTTTGAAGTCGGATCCCCCCGACCCAGGCGATTTACGGTTCTTGAACGGTTCATTACGTACGTCGCGCCGCGGCGGCGCATCTCGCGCGCTCGCGCCGCTGATTCTTTTTATACGCGATTGTAAATTAAAGTCCCCGAAGCCGCGTCAAAATTTACCGTCAGCTGCGCGCGCGGCCGTGGGACGCTTCGGGTGCGCGGGGGTAATCAGCGTGAGTGCAGCGGAACCGCTGGCGCGAGGAGAAGCATTCGGTACCGGTGCCCGGTTTTCATCGGGTGAATTAAAGCGTGACCTTTTTTTTTTCTAATTTACGGTGTTTAAAAAATACTTGGGGTTATCAGTGTTATTTTATTGGATTGTCCCTACGTTTATGGAGATTACTGGGGCAGATAGACTTGATCTAGATTCTGGTGCTCCGTAAATTATTCTTAAGCATAATTGCCTAAACATCGAACCCTCCTCTACTTCAAATATGCGTCTGGAAACTGTGCACTTGTCGTCTATAAGATACATATCGCTCGCTATTATTTTTTTTTTCCAACTGGTATTCAACATTCCCTCCTAATGACAATTCCGGAAGGAGCCCAACATAAATCCAATGCCACAGGAAAGGGAAATACTCGGGGCCGTATATCTCTCCGTTAAATTCGTCCTCCGGATAAGCATCTCGCTCGTGATGGCTATTTAGGACCCCCTAAATAAAGTGTCGTCACTCGTGAAAAGGAGCTCGGAGTCACTTCATTTTCTTCCTTAATCATCATTATCGTCGCCGCCATCGTCCGGCTCCTCCCCTGTCTCCCTCTTTCTCGTTTTCGAAGGTATTTCTTCAGTTTTTGGTCCTTCGTATCTAATTATCCGGCGGAGCTCAGGTGGCTCCTCGAGGTTGTTAGCCCCATTTATCGTCTCTCTCTCTCTCTTGCTTTCGCAACGCTTTCGTCGAAGACGTGGAATTCGGGAAAAACCGTAACCCGTAAAGGATGAAAAAAAACGAAGAAAATATGTTTAAACTATGCGCGCGGCAAATGAATGGGAAGACGATGCACCAGTCTTTCACGCGAGTTTCCCAGTTACCTTCTTTCGCTTTTAGAAAGGTGCAGGTGATTTTTGCAAAAATTTTAATCTTTTGAGCTGTTCGTCTTTGCGTGCGACGTGAATATGGAAATTATACGAGCTGCAGTTGATGATATACTGGCAAGCTTGTCAATGCCGCGCGTTTTACAAATTTTCTAATTTTCCGGCGAAGCGTGTAAATTTTAAAATCAGCAACGGTTAAAAACCGTCGACTGCTAGACCGTCGAACTTTTTTTCTCGCAACGCGGAACAACTTTCAGCCTGTTTTCAATTCAATTTAAGTCGATAAAATATTTTTGCGCCACATGTAACATCTCGTTATTTCCTCCAACTTTCTTTCCTTTCGTGCTTCTCGATGCGAATTCGCGAGGGAATTAGTCATTCTGAATAAAATTTCACGCGCGCGCATGTTTCCATTGTACGTGAAAAAAAACAGCTGCCACCTGTATAACCTTACGTAAGATGCATCGCCGCGAAAAAAAATTTCTTTCGCGCCCCACTTCGAGAAAGTGCGGGCTCGAAAATTTAGAGAAAGTTCATCCCGCACATCCTTCCGCTTCGCTTAGTTCCCTAAAGACCCACTTAACCGTTTCCTCACCTACACAAGCATTGTGCGATCAAGGCAAAAGTAGCACCGCGTCTCTCATTGTCGTCTCCTTTATAATCCTCATCTCTTTCTCCGCGGTCGTGGTCTTTTTTCCGAGCTTCGAGAGAGAGAGAGAGAGAGAGGAACGATAAAGAGATTGCGTGCGCAAGGCAGGCCGGTGCAGTCGAAGAAAAGAGCGCTCTCGCTCCGAAATGACGAGGTTCGCGCGTATTACTCCCCATCTCTCTCTCTCTCTCTCCCTCTCTCCGGCGGCAGTGGCAGCTTAACTGGGCGGGCTAAAGCGAAGCGTTTAGCCCCGGCGCGGTCACGCGAGCCGCACGGCAGCTATAAAAATTGGCGCTGCTCCCCGCCCCGGAGGGCTTTTCTTGCGGCGCAGAATCCTCCAGCGCCTCTCTCTCTCTCTCCCCCCTGTACGGGAGAATACACACCGCGATACTAGACGGATAAACGCACCTATCTTCTCTCTTTCTCTCTCTCTCTCTCCGCTTCGGCTTGTTTTTCTCGGATACAGGTGCGTGTCGGCCGCTTCTTTTGCACGGCCCAGGCGGCGCTTCTCTCGTCGCGCCGTTCCCAGAACGAGCCGAGAGATCTCACGGAAGGGAGCAGCGGCAGCGCAAGCCCCGCTAAAAAAACTCGTCGCAGCGGTCAAGTGCCTGCGCGCGCAAGGTTAGAGACGACGGACGAGCGTGTGCGCGGCGTTATTTACGGCCGGTGCCAAGCAGCTTAGGAGGCGATCGGGCTCTCGCACAGGTGTCTTTATGACGCGCCGCGAGAGCGAGAGAGCCTTTGATTCACGAGAATTCGTAGCCGGCTTTATTGATAATTAACGCATAATTCAGGCGCAGTCGATGCCTTCTTCTTTTTTTCTTTTGAGAAAAAATTTCGAAACGGTTCATTTACGGCGTCGGAATAATTTGATATGCAAACCTTCCGGTGCGCGAAAGGGACCAAAGCCGCGGCGATAAAAAGCGATAAAGGTAATTGAATTTCACGAATGGCCGTAAATGGGAGCGCGCGCTCGAAAACTCGTTATTACAGTTAGTTTTTGATTGAGCGCGCGATGGAAAAAAGAAAATGAATCATCCGAAAAGAGCGCATTTTTCAAATCGATTATACATCCCGCGCGCCGCCAGTTGGTTAAAGCGCGAGAATCGAGTTCGCCGCGAGCGTTCCGCAAGAAATAAATTGAGACAATTTTTTGTGCCCGGTCGCTTATGGCCCGGCCGCGCATACGTACACGCAGCGGGCTCATATACTTTTTCAATTAGTTCCCACAACACTTAACATTCTCGAGGAGCCGCAGCGCGATATAATAAAAGCCCGCGTTACACTCGCGACGGCCGCGGCGCGGAGAGGACAGGTGCGCGGAGAAACTCCTGCTGCAAGTGACTTATTTGCAATCGCTCGGTTCTCTTGGACGCGTGCCGCCGGTCGGAAGAGCGTGTACAAAGTGTGTCAGTTCTTGTCGAACGCCGCGCGCGCACCTTCACTTTTCTTGCGCGAAGCGGAACATACATTTCGCGAATCTTCCGAGAGGCCGCCGTCTGTCTCGCAATCGACCTTTTAATAATTTTTACGCGATTCGTTGCTCGAAGTTTCGACAGAGCAACAAGCGGGAGAAATGTTTATAGTGATGCTCGCGGAGAGCAAGGAGATATTCTCCTTTTTTATGGGTGGTATTCATAAGCTTGGATGTGTATAAATATTCATGGACAAATGAACGACTGCGAAGCGAAAATTTGCTTCAAAATTAGATTGATTAATGGCCGTTCTTAACGGGATTTTTCTTAATTATCACTCGCACAATATTATCCAATAACGCAGCCGGGTTACTACACACCGCGGACGGGGCATTAAAATCCGCAAAAATGCACCATTGCGCAACCGTGTGCGCACGCACGGCTCGCCGCGTCCAGTAAACCACTAATTCTTGTTTACGCTGCCTGCGAACGACACTCTCATGCATTCGAAGCGCGCATTTAACGCTCTCCCCCCCCCTCTCTCTTTTCCCATTACGCCGAAAACAAAAAAGATTCGCAGAAAAAGCGCGCGGCCATTAATCATAGAGGAAAAATTCCCATCGCGTTCGCGAGGCGCAGGCTACCGCGTCTAACGCATACCCGAAGACACCGCGAGCAATCAATCACGCCGCGACAATTTGCACTCCCTGCGAGAGAGAGAGAGAGAGAGAGAGAGAGGGAGGGAGGGGTGGGGAAGAGCTCGCCTATTGAATAATTTCAGTATCAATCTCGGAAAAAGGGGGGAAAAGCCGGCTGTTTTTTTCTCAGCGGCGTAATAATTTCTCTCGCGCGCTTTTAAGCGTCGTCATCTTCGATCCGCGTCGAGGGCGGGGAGGAGAGAGACGAGGAGGAGAGTGACAGTGAGATTGGAAATTGAGATTTATTCATATCGGGCCCGCGGGGGACGAAATACGTGGTGCGCGCGGGTTTTCGAAGGCGCATTTTGCGGATAGCGTAACGTGTGATTAGGAGCCGCGTAATACGCGCCTTCAACGTTCGCTGTGGGCTTTAAACATGAGATGCAAATCGCTTGGCGAACGCCTCGCTGCAGTTTTTAATTGGCGGGACGGTGACAAATTAGCCTGAACGGACGACGACGACACTGTGAAAACTGCTGTGGAGCAGGCTGTTTGACGATATATAACTGTTCATTGTGAATTGAGTTATTAATTGCGCGGAATGTGGATTTGGAATAATTTAATTACGATTATGTTGACAAATGGAAACTGTTTAAGAGCTTGTTGAGATTTTAATCCGTTTTAATTAGTAAATTACGGACGCTTGAAGCCATTGGGTTGAAACGATTTTTTTCGCTTGCGCATTACGCGGCGGCAAATAAATTATGTGAATGAAATCTATCGCACTTTCATCTTGCACAACTAATTATAGTTTACTTTAAAGTGCTGATACACTTTACAATACTGTATACGTTTCAAGATCTCGAGATTAGAATTCATGAATAAAAGAAAATTGCAGATCTTAATTTCTGATTCCGAGTACAAGTATCCAACTTCTACGTTTCTATATATAAAAGTTCCTTTTATCTTATTAACGCCAGAACTTACGTCAACTCGTTTTTCTCAAAAAAAAAGCCACGCACAAATTTTAAATTCTACGAAAATTCCAACAATGTTGATTAACTTTATTATACAGCCCAGATATTTTACGAGCTTTGAAACAGAGGAAACAAAAAGTATGTTATTCTAATTCCTAAATCCGATTAAAAATAATGCGAGGACTTAATTATTATCTCAGCAGCCCAAAGCTTGTACATCACGCCCGAATTAATCCGTCGGACAATTGCTCTCGGCAGCTTTTTCAATCGAAAAATCGACCTCCACCAAAACCTAATCCTCGAATCGCATCGACGACAAATCCCCAGACGGAGAAAGCGAGGAGGCGATAACGGAACGGAAATTAAAAACAAAAAAAAAAATGCAGACAACTCCCGACGAAGTGGCGGGTTCACGCCTCGTCGGGCGACACGCGCGCGAGCCTCCGCTCCGTGCACGCACGCATCGTGCGGCGCAACATTGGCAACGGTAGCAGCGCGCGCAGTGTCTAGCCCGCAGTCTCGCGTAACGTGTGTATTATGAATGACGCGCATTGCGCGCCCGTTAAGCGTAATGGACTCGCGCGTCTTCTCTCTGCCCTCCCTCCCATCTCGCCTCTCTCTCTCTCTCTCTCTCCGCACACTCTCGGCGCACTGTCACGCGTACTTACCCAACGTGTAATCGTCGGATAATCACCCTCGTAATCTATTCGCGCGGCGTGTATGTATATCGCTCGGTGTGTCGTCGTCGTCGTCGTCGTCGTCGTCGTCGCGCGCGGCAGCCTGTATGTATAATCAGCGGATAATAACAATATCGGCTCTCGGCGCGCGCGTTTCTCCTTCCGCGAGAGTCTCGAGAGAGTGAGTCTCGCCCTTTTTTTTTCACCCCGACTCCCGGAGAAAGAGGAGAGAACGCCTCGGGGGCCCGTTTAGCCGACTCATGTTTATGCATACAGCCCCCTCGACGCTTACGCCTATATATACATAATACAGACTTTTACCCCGGAGCGATGCTGCCGCCGCCGCCGCCGCCGCCGTCGCTGCTCTCTTCGTTAAATCGGTCGCAATCAGCCCCGGAGCCGACTGCCGGCGCTCGCGCTTTAATGAAATTTCCTTTCTGGAACGGGTTGGCTGTTATAAGCTTCGGCGGGTCGCACGCCGTGAAAGTATACGTATATATATATATATATCCGCGCGGAGTTTTTTATATTTCGCCGATTGCTCGGCGCTGCGGAGAGTCGATCCCCAAGTTCGACACGGCGGGCGCGGCGCGGGAACGCGTTTCACGCGCGGTGAATTATATAATTAAGCGGTTTGTTGCCGCGATTAAATCGCGTGCGAGCGCGGGAGAGAGAGATGGGAAGATTAGCCGATTATAATCAATGGGTCGGCTTAGAAAATTGTTACCCAGGGTTAATTTAATAATGATACGGATTTGGGCTATTTAAATTCGTGGATAATGCTCGTGTTTATACGGCGAGCGGGTCTCCTAGATGTGTGCTTTTCGGACGTATATAATCGCGGCTCGAGCATTAGAATTTTAAAATGTATAAATTAGTATGGGAACGCATGATTAATGATCTTATAACCGTGTCGAGCCGGGCTACTTATCAATATTGAACAATATAATGCTAGACCGCCGATGTTCGATTAGCATCTATAATGTGTAAAACACGGGAGGTAATTCTTTAAATACGGCCGGCGAATCGATTAAACGCCAAATATTAGTGATCTTCGTGAATCTCTATTGGTCGCTAACTTTCGGGTTAGAATTATCAAATTTACACTTTTCGGTCACGAGCCGCGATTTTGCTGCACGCGACACCAGTCGCTACAAAATTACTTGGAACCTTCCTCCAGCTCGAACAGATAAACTCGGATAATTGAAAGAAACGCCGCGTTCTAAAGCTCGGTCGGTTTAAAGCGCACCGGGCCTTCTCACAGCCGAGAGAGCGGTCCACCGGTCAATCGACAAAGCGGCGGCAGAAGCCGAATGTACCGAAAAAAAGAAAAGGAAGGCTGCGCGCTCCGATCTCTTTTGATGTGCTATCGAATTTCGAACGGTCAAGTGCGCGCTCGGGCGAAGTTTGTGAAATCGATAGATTCCCCCCCGCCCGTTATTCGGCGACCACAAAAGACGGTGTATATATGGGTTGCCGGCGTATATCGGCCTATATCGCTTACGAGATGTAAGGAAGGACGATATCCTTGAAACGGAGATCGGAGGATCGGGTTAAATCTGAGCGGGCGGCATAAATTTGGGGATTGATGTTGTATGGCTGAGGAGTAGATTCGATGATTTTTTAAAAAAGTTTTAAATTGTCAACTGATATTATAACCAGTATTTATTTAACAATCGTTTTTTTACCCTAAAAATTTTATGAAAAATGATCGTCGGCAGGAGCAATCGCGATAAAAAAATCTTCACTGACAAGTGGAGAAGAGAATCGAGGTAGAACCGATCTCCGAAAACGTCTTCATAAATAGAGATATCCAGCCGGTCTCGGGTCCGACCGACAGCGTCATTAATCGATCAATTGTAAGGTGGCTGCCGGACAAAGGACCTGACGATTTTTTACTCCTCCTTCTCCTTCCTTCCCACGGCAACGACTTTTCCAGCAGCCGCCACCGAGTCATCCTTCATTCTGTCGAAATTCGACGACTCTGTCCCGCCGCGGGACGGAAACTCGGATGATCTACGGTGCACATCTTCATTTTCCAATTATCGAGGCCGCCGCATTTTGTTCGTCGGTCCCGTCTATAATTATATGCCTTTCGTCATTTTTATCGCGCGCTCTTGTCTTTTGTCAACTCGCTGCGGTGTCTAATTAACATTCTTGCGAATCGACTCGAAAAAAAAAATCATTCGCATTGACGCAAACCGAAAAACTATATGCAGATAACATTTTTTTTCAATCCTCTCTCTCTTCCCGGGCGGATCGAATTTCAAACAATAAAAGGACCGGCGCGCGCATTTTGACATTATTCATCGGCAATCCAATATCGCATCGACACTTATTAATTATTCGAATTATATTTCAGCTTGCGATCGATCAATCATGCGCGCGGCGCGAGCTCCGAAAAGAACTAAAGGAAACAAAGTCACCTACCGCTTATCTCTCCACTTTATTTCTTCATGCCGGGCTTCGCAAGGCAGCGACGTGTCGTTCTCAGAGCTCGCCCACGTCTGCCGATCTCCGAGCCAATCTCGTCCCGTGCATAATCTCTCTCTCTCTCTCTCCTTGGCTTTCGGCTCAGCCGGCCGAGTTATTGCGATACACGAAAAATCGGTTTAGCGCGGCGAGATGGAGAGAGAGTATCACACGCCATCGTTTTCGCTCGAATTCGGGGGGTCCGTCGCGAGATTACGCGAGAGAGAGAGGGAGTCGAGGAAAAAGGAACGAAGAGCCGAGAGCCGTATGGGAAACGTTAAAAGGGGGATATAAACAGGTTCGCGCACAGAGTCGGGAGCAACGCGCAGAAAACCGGAATCCGAGAGAGATCTGCGCCCCCTTGTCTCGTGCTCGTTCGGCCGTCATAATTCGATCTCTGCCCCTGAAAATCACTGCCGTTCAGCTGCCGTTGTTGCGCACGGGGCTTCTTGCCCGCGGTTTCTTTCCGCCTCGGAATGAGCGATTTCTTACTCTCGCATAATATACATCCAGAGCGTCGATATTCTCTCTCTTTCTCTCTCTCTGCGGATACGCGCTAACTGCCGCATAAATTTGAATTTCTCGTGTTTATTCAGCGGCGACGAGGAGAGTCGGCCGCTCGTTCGGATTGTCTTCTCTCTCTCTTTCTTCTCTCTCGCTTGCAATTCCGCGGAGTTTCGAGCGGATCGGAGAGAGATGATGGCCGCGGCGTTCGCGCACGGTTTCACGCGAAGGTCAAGGGCGTAGTCATCGTCATGTGAAATTGACGCGACTCGGAAAAAGAAGATATGATCAATCTTTGTTTCGCTCCCGATCTTTTTTTGTCTCTTCTTTTGCAACCTGTCCGTCTGCCGGACAGCGATCCAGTTTTTTTACCGCCTCCCCCCTCGACTCTCCGCGAACGAAAGAGATCTCGCGACTTTTTTTTTCGATTTCTTAGAAATCTTTCCGATTAATATAAATCGCCGTGCTCGCTGCTCGAGGAATGATGATGATTAAAATTTTCTTTTCCGACGTTTATCGACAATGCTAATTAATTAAAATTACCGGCGAACTTTATACCGACGTTGTAGTTCCTAAAAAGCTGCGTGTGCGTAAAATGTACAGTTACGCCGATGTCGGCGAAACGATCGAAGAGGCGAGATTTCAATCTTTTTTTTTTTTTGCCGAAGAGATTTAATTAACTTGATTTATACAAAGATTACATTTCCGCATTTGCGTCAATCTGAATATTGAAATTGAAAGCCAGTTGTCGAAAGGCACAGTCAGTCAGCGGCGCGACGAGCTCATCCTCGGATCCGAAACAAAAGCTGGGGCCTCCACGAGAAAGAAAGAGAGAGAAAGAGAGTCCCATCAAAAAAGTCAGAAACAATCAACGGATCTGATCGGGGTCCGATCCCGACTACTTCTGGGGGCCTTATCTCGGGAACGCGTCTACCGTGGACCTTCCCACGCGCGTTTACTCGCTCGTCCGCTCGGCGCTCTCTCGGCCTTTTTAATTATTTCAGTAATTTGTGGCCGATCTTCTCTCTTTCTCGACTGCTAGTCTTTCGAATATATATATACTTCGAGGAGCGCATCGCACCACTGACGTGTATATAGGTATATACGCAGCCGCGGAGAGTGCGCTTCCTCCTTTCTCGCGTCCTCTCCTCCTCTCTCTCTCTCCTTCGGCGCGGCCAGTTCTTCGTCGGCGATGCGAAAACTCGCCTCGAACGAGTAGCAAATAATATTAAGTATAGGTTCTCCCCCGAGGCTGACCGGTAGAGAGAAAGAGAGAGAGAGAGAGAGAGAGGAGAGATATATGGCCTCGGACTCTCGCAACCCGTAAACGCACGCACAGATTAATACACGCGAGTGAGAGAGAGAGAGAGAGACAGTATATATAGGAACACGAAGCCCGGGCACAAAATTAAATGATGTTCGGCGGAGGCCTATTTCACTCGGGCAGGTAGCGGCCACCGGTAATTACTACCTACGACTTAGAGAGAGACGGCGAAAGAGCCCAGGCCGAGAGAGATGGCATAAAGGGCTCTCCTTCTCTCTCTCTCTCTCTCTCTCTCTCGCCGGAGATTATTTTCGAAAGCTAAACCTGCAACACCAGCAACAACAACAGCCGATGCCGCCGGACGACACTAAACGCCTCCCGTTGCCCGCTCCTCCTAAGCGCGCACCATTTTTTTCCCCCCTCTGTTTGCAAGAATTTTTTGCTCGCCGCTTTTTATACTCTCTCTCGGTTGCGGATCCGTTGCGGTGATTTTGTTTCGAGCCTCCCGCTGCTGCTGCCGCCGCTGCCGAAGCGAAATTCGCTGTTTTTTTCTCGACGGAAGCGTAACATTGTGTACTAAATTTCTGTATTTTGCGGGAGAGCCGCGCTGGTTAATGCCTCGCTTTCGACGAGGCCCCGTTAGGATATGGCCGTATTATTTGGCAACTTCGCGGCGCCAAGCTCGCCCGAGAGCACTTACTTTAAATCGTAACGAGTGGATTATTTCTTACCGTCTCCGCCGTTTTTCATCTAATTTGAAGGTCTCTCCGTCCAGCTCGTTACGCGTTCTCATGCACCTCGTGGACGGTTTCTCAAGCTTCGGCCTCGGCCCTCTCTCTTCGCATGCGCACGCATCAAATCGCTCGCGTCCACATCAATCTCGACTTCCTCTCTGCATTCTTACCCGGCGAAGGTGCATCGCTTGCACACTCCCCTTCTCGAAAATCCGTTGCATGGCGTTCTCTCTCTCTCTCGCTCTTCTCGTCGATGTAGTCTGCGCTTGGCGTCCGCTCTCTCTCTCCCCGTCTTTGATTGTGATAATTTCGATAATTTTAAGGCGCGGTGAGAACCCTCGCTCTCCGTTTTCCTGCTTCTTCTCCGCTCCTTTATTTTTTCGTTCGTTTTCATCGTTTTGCGAGGCCGCCGTTCTCGGAAGGGAGTCTATTGGCAAGTTTTCTCGCGAGAGCGCACATTCGTAATACACGTCGCGAAGATGTAAAAGTTTGCTTTATCGGCGCTGGCTCTTACTTTTATTAAGAGGCATTTTCAGGGCTGTTAACGAGACCGTTTAGGCGCTTTTTCTTCGGGGTGGGGGCGAAGGAAGTAATTAAAAGCGCGTGCACGCGGCATGATTCTTGACAAAGTATTCAAAGCGCTTAAACGATTTGCGCGAAATGATTTTGTTTACCGTCCGGGGAATACGAGGTGAGCTCTTCGGGCTAATTTGTTAAGCAGATGCAATCATGGAAATGGTGATTACTGTCATTATTCTAATGAATATTTTCATCATGCACTGCGGCTAATTAAAAATTTTTATTTACTCGGCAGTTTCTTGCAGCTATTTACGCATCGGGGATAAACGAGCATAAAATTACAAAAAAAAAATTGGTTACAAAGTTTTTAGATCGAGCCCCATTCTCCGTGCGGCGGGGCGTATTTAATTACTTTGATTCGAAATCATTACGGAGGCGGAGAGTAAGCGAGTAAAATTTTCCGAATCATAGAAGATAATTGAAAAATTACAAGCACGCAATCCTCAAGCATTATGTTTAATCTTTCCTTTATAATGACATCACGAAAGCAGACGGAGAGGAGTCATTCCCATGGCTCTCCGGCGGCAGCAGTCAGTCGTTGCTTTCCCCATCGCCGTCTCCTAAAATTCTTTACCGAGCAGCTCGAATTTCGTACGGATTGGCCAATCCCTCCGTCCTCTAATAGAAGCTCCTTAATCAGCCTTTATGACATGAGCGCTCGTACGTACTGTCAATCTAAATGCTCGCGGGTCTTTTTTTTTTATTTTTCGCGTGTGTATGCGTGTGTGTATACGTGTGTATACGCGCTCGGCTCGGACCAAATGAGTCTATTACCGACTGCTTACCGCGAGATGCAATTACGCGCGCGCCTATAATCCATTGCGCGCGCTCTCCTACCTTTCCAATCCGCGAGAGCGCGTCAGTAGCTCCCAGGCGTAGGAAATTCATTTCTGCCTCCGAGCGTCCGAGAGAGAGAGAGAGAGCCGAGGCCTATCTCTTTCTCTCCCCGTGTGTCTGCGCGTGCACGTATATATATATATATATAGCAAGAATCGCGAATTTTCCGCAATTATGCGCCGGGCGTATTAATTGCTCGAGTTTCTTCGGTGCGCGCCTGGTTTTTATATACGCGGCCTTTTTCCTCCTGCGCGGAGTCGAGCCGTGTGCGTTTAGCTCGATTAAGTTTCGCTCTTTGTTTGCAATGTTATTTTACGGAGAGTCTGGGGCGGTCGTAAAATATATATACAAGGAGCTCGCGCGCTGATTTATCGCTGAAAATATGCCTCTTGGACAATTAAGCTGCGCGCGGGCTTTGTTTCGCGAAAGGGGGTTTATTTTCAAAAGTCCATTAATACAAAGAACACCGTCTTTATATACTCGATAAAGTGAAACTGCGCCACTCTCCGAAAGAAGCGACTCGCGAGCCGCGCGGCAACGATTTTCAGCTCCAATTCGCTCGACGAAACTCGCACCGCCGGCATATCGCACGCTCGTCATATGTATACTATTCGCTCGCTCTCGTCGATCGCACGCACATCGCGGCAAAAAACGAACTCGCGCAACAATCTCATCCGCGTAGTTCGCGCAGTCGGACTGCGAAAAAGCCCCCCGCCGAGAGAGGCTCCCCCCCGGACCCCCGGTTTTTCGCGGAAACGGATCACTCGCATTAATTCCGCGAGTTCCCCGTATAATATAAAACGCTCTCTCGGCTGTATGGCTCGCTGCACCTTGGCTATGCGGAAAGGAAAGGAAGGCCTCTTCTTCAAGCAGTGCTCGCTTATGCGTATATATATATATATATACGCAAGGCCCGCTCGAGCGTCTGTGCGCGCTCTTTCTCTCGACGGAGGAGCTGCTCGGCGAGAAAAGAGGGTTAAAGCCTCTCGGCGTACGCGCGGCGGAGCCCGGCGCACGCATAAAGTTCCTAGCACCTACCTAGAGGTGTCCAGAAATCAATCGAGCGTGCGGCGCGAGAAACGCGCCTCGTAAAAGATCGAAAGTAGGATCCTCCGCGGCTGCTGCCGCCGCTGCTCTCGTGAGAAACGTTACGGAGTCGACTGCGCGGAGGAGACTCCGCATTTGCCTTGTTTATGCCTCCTCTAGTGGCCGTTTTCTTTCTCCTTTCTTTTCGAGTTCTTCTTCTCGTTTTCGTCTCTCTCTCTCTCTCTCTCTCTCTCTCTCTCTCTTCACCGACGAGCCGTGTTTCGCGCGCGCAGTTGGTACTTTGTTGCCGCTGCCGCCGCCGCCGCCGCGCGCGAGACTCGCGAGTGGTTTTCAATTTTCTGAGAGTGCTCATTACCGAGGGAACACCTACCTCTTTCCCTCTTTTGCTTCTTCTGTTTTCTTCGCGTCCGCGCGGAGAGTTCTCTCGGCAGGCTTCTGAGAAGTCAAAATATTGCCACTTTCTCAAAATTATTGCAATGATAATAAATGTGAGAATAGGTGGAATTTTGCCTGTTTTTTTTTTTTTTTTTTTTTGCGAGGCAGCCTTCCTCCCTCTGCCTTACGTGATTTTAACTCGTTTTACTCGGCGTTTTTCCGAGCGGAGCCTGTGAAGCGTTTAATTTTACGGCGGCGAGTGTATTTTCTGATTTATCTCTGCTTTTTACTGCTTATTAGTAGGATTTTTTTTTTTTTTAATTTAACGATTGTAAGTTTCACAAAAACTTGTTAAATAAACAGGCATTAACGACTTTGTGTATAATTTAATTACATTATTTCATACTTTTCACTTCACATCGTAAAAATAAAAAGCACTTCGCTCGTTATAATTCTAATTTTGAAATTGGATGCTCGACCACAAAGTAATCGTTCTCATTATCTAAAAAGTTTTCCACGAGACTGGAAGCCGGCTGACACGGCTCTGAAATTTCCAAAAGCATTATTTAAAATTCAAGTTCATTGCTCGAAAGAATTCCATTAAAAGATTGTTCCTCGAGCAAAGAATGTTCAAATGAATCAACTTTGCGGAAAGGATCAGTTTTAATAGGTTCGGAATTGACTCTTTATTCAAAGCAGACTCGACAAAAGTAATGAGAAGTGCTTCTCAAACAAAGTTAAAGAACTTCTTCAAATACCTTTCCCAGGAATCCTTCGGATATCTCCCGAAATTCCTGCATTTCGTCAAGTTTCTCAATATGCTAATCGCATTCGGCTTTAACAACGTCTCGTCGCGGCCACACGTTTTAATTGGGCATTCTCGTTATGTACGCGACCGACTCTCTCGTTCTTTTCTCTCTCTCCGTCTTTGTCACTTCTTTTTCGCCGTCTCTCGCGGCCGGTGTAAGGCTGGGTGCGTGTGCGAGAGCGGCACAAAGCCCGAGAAGCGAACATTGCGAATATCCTCGTACTTTCGGGGCCCCGTTTTCATTTCCCATTGAGGCGCTGAATCATACCTGGGCCTTTTGTGCCTTTTTCAACGCGCGGCGACTGCTTAGCATCGACTCCGTAACTACACTTTTTTTCAAGGCGCCGTTCGCAAAGAAGGAGGAACGTTTTTTTTATTACAACCACTAAATCTTGGCTGTATAGAAAAAATTCTCAAAAATCAGCTACTCTCTCTCGAAATCGTCGCGTCGCCTTCTTTCCTCGGCTTCCATACCAGCATCCCACATAACTCAGCATTCCGTTAAATCAGCAAGATCTTAAATATAAATCTCTATAATCTGACGAAACTTCGCGTGGCTCAAATTGAGATATAACGCGCGATAAGTCCGCCGCGCGAAGTATATATATTTACCGAGGCAGGCAGCTCCGAATCCGCCTCGCGCATTAATTATCTCTCCTATTTAAAAGCGGGATTCCAGGCCCCGTCGTTTTCTCATCGAACCTGCGCGGACCTGCTCGGGCAATTTCGCGACCGTCCAGGCGTGACTCGCCTCGACAAATAGCCGATTTTGGGCGCGAACAAACAATGACCGCGTCGTCGCGCGCTCTTCTTTTTCCCGGCGATATAATACCGTAAGCATTGAAATTCAATCGACACGCGGGGAGAGAGAGGAGCAGCGGCGGCGGCGGAGGCCGCCCCGTCACCATTTGTCACTCGCACCTGTCCAATTTGTAAATTTATGTGCAAGCACGCGCCCCGAGTCCACGGCCTCCGCGTGTACGTACTACGTCTGTAAGAGCGTTTCTTTTCTCATGAGCGACGCGCCACTTATATTCCTTGCACTCTTGATTTCACATGCGCGATGAGTACTCGGGGCGCTGTGGCGTCGCGGCTAATCTGCATTATTTTGACGCCGAGTTTTAATCGCGGGCTTTGAGCTACCGAACGAAATTCTGGCTTTCGTTTTATTCGACTCTGCCGAACGGCGCATATAAATCTTCGCGATAACGATGAATGAGTTGAGAACGATTTTTGTTTATTGCGTCATAAATGCGTTAACGTGCTATTAAGTATAATAAAGAGCCTAATTAGCTGAGAACGAAGATAATAGAAAAGCTTCTTACGTTTAAGTAGTTTCATTGTACTCGCGGCTAAACGTCCGTCTATTTTTCCACATTTAGCCGCGGCGCCAATAAAATTCAAGAGCCCCGATTTAACTCTTTAACCGTCGCTCGGCTCGCAAGACTCTCGCGAAAGTTCAAGAGACGGACGAGGAAAATTTAAAGAGTACCTAAAACACAATAATCGAACAACGCGCAAACAAGACGCTCGGACTGCAGACGGCAAGATTATCGCTCGCCTCGCTTTCCTTTCGCCCGCGAGCCGCGCGCTCGCCAGTCGTACAAGTTCTTATTAGCTTAAAAAAATCACGTAACCAGAAACCAGAAACTCCTCTCCGGTGCGCCGAAGCGCCATTAAACTGCTTCCCACGTGATAGACGGCGTCTGTGGCCGCCTCTCTCTCTCTCTCATCCGCGACTTTTCTTTCTCTCGCTCGTCGATGAAGTTGGCGCAAGGATGATTTACAACGAAAGGCCTCGGCGCCTCGCCGTCACGGCATTTCCAGTCCGTTTACGCTTTTCTTCTGGGCGCGCGAGCCTTAATTATAACGTTTAATTAGCTCGGCGCGCCGCGATATATATATTTCCCCCCCTCTCTCTCTTTGTTAGCTTGCGAATTCAACGTAAACACGTGAGCTTCCTCTGCGGCATATGCGACGACGCGACGCGCGGTACTCGTACTCGTGCGCTTGCGCGCGCAGAGCCCTCGAGGAGTCTATATTTAAGCCGATGAACTATTTGCCGGGATTATATTTTGGGAATATATTTTTTGAGTTTAATCGACGGGCTCGATATTCGAGATGCTTCCCTCGGATTTGGGTTACAATGTGTTTATCGCGCGAAATGACCAGTTGTATATTTGGACGTTCTGACAGGCTTTTGGAACGGGCTCAACGAGCATTAGAAATCGCCTTTGCGCCACCTGAATCCGAAATACTTCCAAGAACCATACAGGCGATCCGTTTCCCGCTGCAGCCGCACATCCCATCCGCTCCCGAGACGCCAGTCGGCCCGCAAAACAGCGCGCCATCCGAGTTTAGCGAAAATGTCATATATAACGCGCGGCGCGCGCTCCTAAGAATATACCTGCATGGGCTTTATAAATACACGAGAGCGTACTGCATGCGACCGGCGGGCTGGCTCTCGGTTACGTAAGTGCACCAGAGAGCTCGGAGCCGCACGGAAAGCTCTCGCGAGCGTCTGCGCGAGCGTAGGCTCGCGTATATAGGTATACAGAGGCAGCGGCGCCGCCGCCGCCGCCGGCTGGAAAGCAAAAGGCCAAGAGGACGATCCTCCGCGCTTTCTACACCCTCGCTCCGTCTCGCTCCTAAAGTACCTGGCTCTTAGTGCAGCGCGCGCACACGATAATTGTGCACCGGAGCTCTCTCTCTCTCTCGCCGGAGATCGTCGCACTCACGACGTCGATGCGCGGTTGTTCCCCTCCCCCCTCCGAGGAGAGTAAGAGCGCTTTGTTTATGTTCTTATTGTCGGCTAAATCATTTTCTTAGGCGTCGGGGAGAGTTACGCAAGCAGAGAGAGAGAGAAAGATCGAAGCCTTCAGCGGAGGCTAAACGTTATTGTTTTTGAGCGCTCGTTTTCTCGCGATGAGTGCACCCAGGCGCGAGTTATGCGCTTTGATCGAACGCCTCGCGTGCATATATATATATATATACATAAAACTGTAAATGATTTTCGACCGCGCGAGATGAGGAGATAGAAAATGAAATCGAAGTGCCGATTATAGGAGGAGGGGGGATTTAAATATTTCGCGTGAGAAGATGCACTCGCGGAGAAAGTCGGATGCCTTTTTTTCATCGGGCGGCAAAATTTCATGCGCCGCGCAGCCTCGCTTTTGGGCTCGGTTCGAAATTGCAGATAGGAAAGTCTCGGTTGCGTCATACGTGGAAATCATTTTGTACTATCTATTGTTTAAAGTAACGAAGCTCCGTCGGAGAGAAAACGCGTATATAAATACGATATTTCTGAAAATCATTGCGAAAAATTGATCTTTCGTTGCAGGAAATAGCATAATTGGAAAGTTAATGATTGACAAACTTTCTAACTGTAGCTGCACTCATTATATCCCCGTCCACATTCCTGTCCATCTTGCAGTCAACCGCAAAATATATATAAAAACCGATATAAAAGAAACGATCGAACAACTGTTTCGCCCATCGGGCACGACTTTTATGATCGTGACCATATGTATATCCCCCTCCGGGCCAATTATCCTAACGTATGTACTGATTTCTGAAAAATCTGTTGTTTGCTCGGCCGCGATTAAAGTCAATTTTCTTCGCTGAAAAGAAAGGAAAGCTCCGCAAAAAAAAAAAAAAAAAACGGAAGACCGCAGCCTTCTCCAACCTGAGTTAATGCGCGTGCCGACGCGCTCCGAGTTCGCAAAATTAACCGAAATCGTTTCGAAAGCCGCTCGATGTGTGCTCGCGTCCGCGCGGCAGCTCTCTCGATTTAATCGTCGCGTCTGCGCCGAGGCTTACATACCGAATGCACGAGCTGAGGCGGAGAGCAGTGCGCGAGACGGAGGAGGAGGAGGAGGCTGAAAAAAGGCGTGCGTTGTGTGCGAGCGTGTAATGGGCCCCGGAGGCTTGTAGGCTTACTTCCGTTCTCCGGGTTTCCACGCTGCTCGCTTAGCTTGTCCACTAAACTGTACCATTTGTCAGGGTTTTATTAGCGGCAGGCTCTGCGCCGCTCTACACCGTCCACCGGCACGGCGCGTCTCTCGATCGGCAGAGTTGCCTTTTTTTACGTACCTTTTTTGCGCGACTTTGTTTGGCTTTGCCTATTCTATGATAAATGACGGAGCTGTAAACTTTTTTCTCTCTCTCCTCGAACTTTACAAACACGGCGGCGTCGTCGGGATTTTATTTATGATTTTTTTCTTTCTCGAGCGAGCCGCGTCGAAACTGTAAATTATCGCTTTATTGTTGCATTAACGCGGAGTTAACATTCTCACGATCGGGTGATGTCACGTCGGTGAGTTTAGCAGTCAATAATTTGCGCCTTATCTGAAAGCGTAATTGAATCCCCATCTATCGGTCGTATTAATAAAACCGCAGAGCGAGAGAACCTTTTTCCTTCCAGCACTTATACAATTACGAATTAAGCCATATAGAGCGCATTGTATGCAAATGCCGGCGGTTAATAATTCTGAGAGAATGCGCTCGGATGTAGGAGAGAAAAGCGAGTCTTTTTCCAGACTGGGACTAAAACGCAGTTTGGTTCTTTTTTTGCAGGCGACAACCGGCAGCGGATTCTTCGAGGTGCAGATCCTCTCGCTGACGAACAACCGGGGCACGCTGGTGGACGGGCGATGCTGCGGGGGCGGGGGCAGGAGCAACAGCAACCAGCATCCGCCGTGCACGACGCCCTGCACCACCGCCTTCTGGCTCTGCCTCAAGGAGTACCAGTCCAACGTAACCGCCATCGGCTCTTGCAGCTTCGGCAACGTATCTAGTCACGCCCTCGGCCCCAATACGTTCACCCTCACGGACCCCGTCACACTTCAGCTGCACTTCACCTTTAGATGGACGGTGAGTGATCGATTTTACTGTGTTGATTTACTTGAATGCCAAGAAATGTGTGCCAAAACGTTCGACGTGCTGGTAAATTGAGAGGAAACGCGAGAACGGAGAATGCTTGACTGTAATCTGCATATAAGATGGTATCTTTTAAGTGATATAAAATTTTAAAAGTAATAAAATAAGGAGATTATATTTGTGATCATATTACTGGCATGAATTAAGGCTTGATAGGGACCGTGCGAAAATTGTTTGTCACACTTTCAATAATTCTCAATTTTTATCGTGGACGTCAGAAAACTTTTTCCTTAATTTCTAAGACTTTCCCCTTCAAATAAAGAAACGTACGTAACTGTTCGTTAAAATCAATTCATTTTACATTCACCGCAGTCATCCTGATTTCAAGTTCCATCTTGATTTTTATTTAAAAAAGGTCCAAGTGCAAAGTGTGTTTGTCGTCAAACACACACACACACTCGTCGTCCTCCGAAGAAATCGTCGGCAGTTCCGGCAGAACTTTTTTAAAACAAAGCCAAGACATTTCGAAAACTTTAAATGAAATAACTTTAAAAACGTCGCAGACATTCGAACGTCCGAAGACGATCCCTCCTCGCGAGGAAACGGTACCGCGCGCGAGGAGGCTGTATGCTCGGAGCGGAAAAAACCAGGCAAAGAAGCGGAAAGAAAAAAAATGTGGAAGAATTTCGAAGGGGTCCGCCGTGCGCGCGTGCATGCATGTGCGCTCGCAGCGCACGTAAACGCATTAAACACGAGAGCACACACTAGAGAGCATGGAGTATTTGGGCACGAAGAGTCCTGGGCTCTCGACTCGCGTTTGTGTATTTGTATATTTCATAACTCGCTCTCGCTCTCTCTCTCTCGAGTGGGCCGCTTTCGAAGGCGCGCGGAGGAGCTTCTCTCATGCGAAAGGGTGGCCTTTCCTCGTCGTTCCCTTTTCAACGTCTTTTTTTTCCCGCGTGCGCGCGGCTCGTCCCTTTTTTTTCTATCTCTCTCTCTCTCTCTCTCTCTCTCTCTCGCTCTCTTCCTCGAAAGATCATCCGGCGAGCGCATGTAAACGCCGGGAGAAACCTTGAAAAGCCCTCTCTCTCTCTCTCCGCGAGAGGGAAAAAAGCGTAAAACGAGAGCGCGCGCGGAGGGTAAGAGAGGGGAAAAAAAGGAAGAAGCAAAAGGAAATCACCTGAGCCGCGGCGCGCAGCTTCTCGTGTTCACACGAGTGCCCGGCCGTTTAGCGCTTTTCCCGGGCATCCTAATTCAATTATTATATATACGCTCGGAGCGTCGGCTCTCGTCGGGCCGCCGACCAAAGTAATACACAAAAATATGGATGGCAAACATCGCGGCGAGTGGAAAAATAAAAAAAGAGAGAGAAAAAAAAAGAACCAGGAGCGAGAATTGGAGAGAGAGGGGCAGAGAGGGAAACGGTCGCTCGACTTGATAAACGCCCGGATGCGATGTCTCTCGCTATCTTCGCTCCTCTCCTCCTATACATGGCTTCTCTCCTCGGGCCCGGCATCGCCTCTCGCTCTGATTTATCTAGCAGTTTCTTTTTTTAGGAGGCCTCTCCGCCCGGAGAGCTCTCCGCAGGTGCCCGCCTCCTCCTCCTCTGTGTGCTCAATCATTTTTAAAGTAAAAACTCTGTTTACTCACGAAATATCGAGGAGTCCAGTTATGCGCCGGATCCTAATGGCCGCGGATTTTTTTCGAGAGAGGCCTGTTGTCTTGGCACTTAGGGCAGCGCCCAGAAATATTAAGTTGTGCGCTTTAGTTTCGTTACATAAAATATACGGAGAGTTATGGATCTCGTACAGCATTGCTAATTAGCCTTGATTCCTCTGCTCTTTTTTTCCTTGGACTATTTATACAGACGGGAGTCCGCCGTAATGATACAGCAATACATCTCTCGGAAACATGAAGCTTTTGCCACACCTTTGTATCCTCGGCAGTAAAAAATTGCCCGAAAAAGAGCGGCGGATCCATTTTTTTTTTCTTTTGGAACATCCGAAATCTCATTATAATTCAACGATTCCAGCCTATAAAAATAAAGCAACAATAAAAAAGTAGAAAAGAGAGAGTACCCCTAATAAGATTCCGACATTGCGCAATTCCCTTCCAGAGGTGAAATAAAATCGCTTCTCTCTCTCTCTCTCTCTCCATCCGATGTGTCATCGCGAGCATTAAAAGTCTAGATATTCGAACTGGTAGCGCTCGGGAAGAATGGAAACGGTGAGTTTTATTGGTAGCTCCTCCTCACATTTTAGAGGGTTCCCCGCCCACGAGACAGATCGAGCTCCTAAATCCCCTCGATTTCTTTTTTTTTTCTTCTTCTTCTTCGCCCGTCCTGTCATCTCTTCTTCTTGTGCCGGGACCGCGCGGCCGATGTGTCAGACGTTTTATAATACAGCGTAAAATGTATCTACGATTAATCTTTATTAAGACCGGTGGCTGCTCGTTCGATAACGAACCTGCAGATTTCGAGAGAAATATATATCGGGAGGAGTTGTGGTCGGCGTCTTGACAATCGCTGACGGCGAGGCGAGTTTTTGAGACTGAAATTGTTACACTTGCTTATGCGGTTTAATTAATGCGCAATGTTCCGAAATGCAAATGAAATTTAACTTTATTCTGGCCGCCCCCGATAATTTACGGCCGCATAAAAATGATAAAACATAATTATAGAGTTCGAGCGCGTATTCTGACTTTATCTTTTTTAACGATGTACCGTTAAAAATCGAAGTTACGATTTTTCTCGCCGCCAGATTGACCGATACAATTTTAGGCCCTGACGTCATGGCATCCTTTTAGACCCCAAAATTCGGCTACCGCAGTTTGAGAAAAAGCCTCCTCCTCTCCGCACCGCGGGCCCGAAATTCGAGACGCTCGTTGCGACGTGAAATGAGATTGGCGAGAAAAAGTTCTAAATCTGCTATATAACCCGGCGGATTCGCTGCCTCCTTTCCGAGGTAGCCAAAAGGCCCAGGGCAATGATTCTCATTAGCGCGTTCGTCGACACTGTGCTCGCCGCCAGGATTTACAGCCTGTCGAATCTCTCTCTCTCTCTCTCTCTCCGAGGTTCGCCGAAATATGGCGGTCCGTTCAAGGCGGTATCCTTCTAAAGTCATTCGCTTTCTGCGTCCTTTTTTTGCACCTCTCTCTCTCTCTCTCTCTCTCTCTCACGAGCGCTTTTTCTCATTCGGTTTTTGCATTCTTCTCTTTGCCAATCTATATATATATAGCTACGCGAGTGTATACTGGTCCGGCGTGTCTATGTGTTTCCTTTCGGCGCGATAAATATTAATTTCTTTTTTTTTATGTACACGCGCTCTTAAATTAATTTAATTAGTTTTTTCCTCCGGCGCTTTTTTCGGGAATCCTTTTGTCGATGCGACAAGCGAGCGTGAATTAATTTATTTATTTGGATAATATTTTTGAGATCTGATAATTTTTTTGCTTATATACCAGCTGTGGAAGAGTGTATAATTGTAGGTTATAAAGCATCGACTGCACAAGGATAATACAAAAAATTTCATTCATAATTCCGTGAATCGAGAATAAAAAGTTCTTGTTTGGATATTTAAATTATGTTTGACAAAGAATACGAGGCAAATTTGCATTAAAGACAATATTTACTAGTATAGCTTTTTCAACTTATTTTTACTCGTCCACATATATTCTTTCCCAAATAAATACTCTTTTCACGCCCGATATTCTTTATCAACGCTTAGACTGCATAATTTCATTCTCGTCGGGCTAATCAAAGCAGCATCATCCTCCAAAGGAAGTGTACCGTTATCAAAAATCATTCATTCACGCCAGACGCGCCACAAATAAAAATCGTTCAAAACGCAAATAATACCGTAAATATTCCAAGCCCCATTAAACGCTCGTGTACGCATCGCGTTACGCGTTGCGTCTAATCGGCCGTTGATTTCCCCGTGTGAACGAGAGACGAGCTGGCCTCAAAATTTCTCTCCCGTTTTGTCGCGCCTTTCTTCGACGCCGTCTCGTGAGCGCACGGCAAGGAGGATAAGAAAAAAAAATCATCGTCGTTTTTTTTTTTTTATTCTTAAAGTCTCGGGTGCCGAGCCTCGTCAGCGAGTCTATATATAAAAGCGAGGAGAATGCGAAAGAAAGAGAGAGGATGCTGCAACTTTGCACGATTCCCACACCGGCTGCCGCTTCTCTCGTATTATAGTCCGCCTCCGCCTTCGGGGGCTCTCCTCTCTATTGTTCCGACACACATACACGCACGCATACACACACACTCGCGCCACTCTCTCTCTCTCTCTCCTCTCGATATTACTCGATTTGCTCTCTTACGGCGCTGTGTGCCTATACGTATCGATTTGCCGCTCTCGCCTCTCCTTTGTTCCTAATCAACGCTGATTTCCTGTTTCGCGTCCTTTTCTAATGGTAATATGTCTTCCGGATACGTATTTGTTCTCTCGTGGGTTTTGATGTTTCATTTCGTTGAAAGGAAGACGGAGGAAGCTTGACCTTTTTTTTTTGTTATACCACGACGAAACGGTTTTCGCCTTTTCAAAAGATTGAATTTAACGCTCTTTAATCTTTTTCATTCATAATAGTTGGCTTCGAGCACCTAAACTCGAGCCCGAACGAGTATCCTCGACGTTCCGAGGCGCGCGATGATAAATGAAAGAGCGCTAATGTTTAGAAAGTCCTCCGCTTACTTTCAAAATATTAATATAAATATTTACGCTATTTATGCATAATTTTGTTATCGCAGATGACTTAGAAAACCTGTATTTCGTTCGAAGCAATATCTTTATTAGCTCACTTGCGCTCGAATAAAAATATTTTTTTTATTTCCAAAGATCTTTAAAATAATTAGCTCGAAAGCGAATGAAGAATCATTGCGCTCTATAAATTTATCAATCTTCGTTTCCACGTCATTAAACAAAATAGGAGTAATCGTATACAATTAAAAGCATTCCGGAGCTACTTTTCATTTCAATCTAATCAGGAAAGAGTCAAGCACGTTATTATGGTAACGAGTACAATCGCCAGCGTTCGCCACGAATGTGGGCGCCTCTATCAACGATAAGCAAAGGAGGCGAGCGGAAAGCTAAAAATGGCCACCACGTGGCGCGCGCGACAATTATAATACACATTTCCACTCGAATGACCGCCGCGCTCTCTCTCTCGGGCTCTCGCCGCGTGTTTTATGAATGAAAGCACGTGTGCCGAATATCTCTCTCTCTCTTCTTTCCTCGCGAGAAAAAGAAACAGGAAGGAGGCGCGACGCAAAAAAGGCAGCGAATCGCGCGCGCGCGGGCAGACGAAAAAACGCGGCGCCCGCGAGCCTGAGAGTGGAAGTGCAACAATCGCGGAGGAGGTTTCATTGACGCCGCGGCGGCGGAAGAGAGAGACGCAGACGGACGGAGACGGCGGCGTATAGACGAGTACGGTTCGCACAGACGCGCAAGAAACAGGAAAGAAAAAGCTCGCCGTACGAAAGTGCACTTGCGCTGACTCACGCCGGCAGTTAAAGTTTATATCGAAAAAGATTAATAACCTCTCGCTCGCGCTTATGATCGGCGTCCCTCTTTCTTTGACTTGCGAAAGCGGCTTATGCATACATCGAGCACGCAGCACCGAACGGAGGAATATAACAAGAACCGACGCTTTGCCCAGGAGAAAAAAGGAAGTGGTGTACACCCCGCTCTCCGCGAACCTCGGAAAAAAGGAGAACGGAGAGAGAGAGAGAGAGAGACACGAGGAGAAATCGATAAGCCGCGGACGAAGCGGAGAGCGAGAGGAGAGGCGGAAGAAAGACAGCGCGAGAGGTCAAATAAATTGGAGGAGGAAGAAGAGAGAGAGAGAGAGGGGTATGCGAAGTGAGAAAGAGAAATTGACACGGACACCGAAACCGTGGAGAGCCGGACCCGAAGTATCTCGGCGTCGTGTCCACCACTACGAAGGCAGCGGCGAAGGAGGCGA
This sequence comes from Ormyrus rosae, assembly GCA_035047165.1. Lineage (NCBI taxonomy): Eukaryota > Metazoa > Arthropoda > Insecta > Hymenoptera > Ormyridae > Ormyrus > Ormyrus rosae. Next base: position 18,551,396 of record JAWWML010000052.1, on the reverse strand, counting down.
GGTGGAAGGCCGCTAAAAGAGGACGGAACGAATGCTCGAGACAGGTGTACGACTCGCCGATATTCTTTCTCTCTCTCTCTCTCTCTCTCTCTCTCTCTCTCGCTCGGCAGATTTATGTCCGCGCGCGCAAGAGAGAGAGAGAGATAGAGGGAGAGAGAGGCTCGCACGCCCACACGCGCAGATTCAGGCAGATACGCAGGAAGGAGAGGGAGCCTCATTATAGGCCCCCGCCGAAATATCGCGAGGGTCCCGCGAGCGGAGAGCAATTAAATATTTTATATCTCAATCGGACGGACGGGGCTTTAATCAAGGTACTTTCGAGCGCTAATTGCGCCGAGCTTTGTGCCCGCGTCGACGGGGGGGAGAACCCTAAGGGAACTCTCGATCCCCGGGCCATGCAGTGAATTTTTGCGTATTCGGGGTCGAGGCGTCGATTGGCGCACTTGATTATGTGCTCTCTCTCCTCGGGAGTCGGTGTGTACGCGAGGTAGCGCGGGTATATATGCTAAGGAGCATATTGTATTCAAATGTAAATGGCATTCCTTCGCGAAATTAATCACTCCTCGTGCTGCTTCTGCGTTCGTCGTGATTTTTACTCCTAATTGGAGCACTTTGTTACCCGGGAATTATTTAGTCGATATATACGCTCTATACTCCATAGGGTATGATCCCTTTGTCGAGCAAATGCTCTTTGCATTTTGAGAGCCACCGCGAGACGGCTTGCAAATTTATCGCGCCGATTCGCGAGAACAAATCACTCTCTCTCTCTCTCCCGACGCTCGCGGAGGTCATCGCGCGCAGTGGAAATCTCTCAGGAATTGAAAGGGAGGGAAATTGAATTTGGCGAGAACAATTATTTGCCGAAAATAAATCACCGCGCGCGCCAAAAAAGAAAGGTAGCACTCGTTACACGGGAATCAAATCAGCCCTAAAAAAAAGAAAAGAGAGGATCAGCGAAGACGGGAGGAGAAGAGAGGAAGGCGCAGAATGAGCCCGCAAAAAAAAAGGAGAGTAAGAGTGCCGCGCGCGGGGAGAGGAGGAAAACCGACGAGACAGAAAAAAAGGAAAGAGAAGGGCAGGAGGCAAAAAGCATTCGGTCAGGTTTTATTCATACGTATGTAAGAAAGGAGCGATTGCCCTTGCTAGAAGCTCGTTGCTGCACGGACTTTCTCTCCTCGTCTCCCTCTCTCTCGCTCTCTCGCTCGCACGCTCGCTCGCGCATCGCGTGTGAAACCGTAGGCCCGCTTTGAGGACCGCATACCAAAGTCCTTTCGGTTAGCCTATACCCAAAGGCCGCTCTCTCTCTCCCTCTGCCTTACGTGCCTCGGAGCTCCTTACGTGCACTCGCACACCTCCGCCGTACGTGAGCTCGTTCGCACACGGATTATCGCGCGAATATGTGTGTGCGCGCGCGCGGGGAGAGAAGGCATTTAATACGAGGAATTCCGAGGGAGAGAGAGAGAGAGAGAGAGAGAGAGAGAGGGACTCGTTTTATGCATATAACTTCCATGAACGCGCGCCAAGCGCATCGACAACGGCTTGTCATAATCATAGCTTTCCGATTGCAAGAGAGAGAAAGAGCTATGCGCCGCGCGCAAGTGCACCTATAGACCTACGCAGCCGTACCTGACGTTCTAATGAGCTTTATGACTGAATTTATCCGCCGGGATGACGTCCGACTTTATGCATTCGCCGCTTGAGTTATCGAAGGGGCAGCAGCCGCGCGCAGTGCCTGTGTGCGCGCGCGCGCACTTACACGCTTCATTTTCGCCGTTAAAGCTTCATTCAATTACGAGCGGACGGCGACTAATTAGTTTCGTTTATGAAGGCGCAGTTTTTCGGCGCGATTCGGGCTCGTACACGCTCGCCGAACGAGCTCGTAATGGCCACGATTATTTCCCCGTTTATTATATATATATATATATATACGGGATTGTCGCATCGACGAGATTGCGTTATAGACAAGAGGACGGCTGTTTAATTTTCGCCGACGCGTTTACGTGGAAGTATAATTATATCCTCGGTGTGTGCCGCCTGTGGGACTTCACGAGTCGTCGTTTCAGACTCTTCGCTTGTACATACAGCGCCTAATATGTAAATGCTCGTTTTGATCGTAAAATTAAAACGACAAGTACTCCTCTTCGGCCTCCGGCGATTTTTCTCTTTGTCAATGATAAATTACGAGGTTATTAACGTAACTGTAATCGAGGGAGACTGTAAATTTGACGTTACTTCAATCAGTGTAAATTATACTTTTTCCTCGGCCATAGAAACTTTCGAATTGACGATGAGAATCTGCGAAAACGCAGCTTTAAATTTTCGAAGCTTAACTAATTACCAGTTGCGCGTATACTATGTATACGCACCGTTAAAACTGTCTAATTTATGCAAAGTGCATTTTAACGGCGATTAAGCGTAAATAAAGCTCTTCCAAAGCTTTCAACCAGCCGCTTCAAAGATACCAAGCAGTGTTAAAGCATCCGCGCGACGGAATCCAACCGGGTCTCTCCCTAATCTCAATCACGGCTGCAGCTTTTTTTCCAGTGTCCTTCCCTCGAAAACAATCAGTCGAACATCCTCTTCCGGCGATATCGCCCCGCGCCGCACAGATGTAAAAGCGCAGCGCTCGCTAACGATCAACATGTCAAAATACGCTAACGAGGCGACCGCAGCCCCAGCTTCTGGCGCGCTGCGCAGGTAAAAAAGAGAGAGCCGCCGCTCCGATTTCGCCCCTGATGAACCCGTAGGGCGTTTTTTGCGCGCGAGGCGGCGGGTGCGCAACGGAGCCCGACGCCGAGAGAGAGAGAGAGAGAGAGCGAGCGATCTTGACAAAGCTCCAATTAGCGCGTGATTGCGAGCAGTCGTCGCGTCGGTCCCCCGCTTTTTGCGCCCGTGGAGTCGTCGTCGTCGTCGTCGGGACGGCGTCGGCCGACTGTCGCGGAAACTGCGGCGAGTCCGCACGTACGATCTCTTCCGCGAACGGCGACGACGCCGTCGGCTCGTGTACGGAGAAGGACGGGGAATGGAGAGAGAGCGAAGGGCCGAATGTGAGAACGCGGACGGAGGCGGCGCGTGATGTTGATGCTTTTTGCCGGCGCTCAACGGGAATATTGATTTCTGGTCTAAAGCTCGACTCCTCGAGGACGATTTCTTTATTCAAATTCTCGAAAGGCGCTCGAAACGAAGTGAGAGAGGGGCAAATAACTAGCGAACGAAGCGATAATTGAACGTGGAACCTGCCTGGCGCTCTATAATTCGGGCAGCGTCGGGTACCGCCACACATGACGTCGTCGGACAAGAGCGCGGTACCGCCACGCATGTCTGTGTGGCAGATATACGCGTATTCGGTCGGCGAGAGAGCTTGTGGAGGAGTTACTGAATGACTCGAGATCTCGAGGCACCGTTCGCTAAAGTTGGGACGAGAGGCGAAAAGCCGACGCGCCTCGGCGGCGCGGCGGCGAGACGCTTTCGCGGGATATATACATCCGAAGAGGATGCCGTGTCGGGGGGAACTCTCGGTTATCCAATAATTTCCGCGCGATTTATGCACCCGCTGCTTATTCATTAAGCAGAGAGCTGGTATTTAGCCGCGAATTCGCTTATCCTACATATCCCATATAGTAATTTGAATCGATCGCTCCGGCCGTTTTCGTTCGAGCTCCGTTCGTCCATGTGGAAGGAATATTGTACGCGGCAAGCTCGAAAAGTCAAATAATCGTTTCAATTAACACTTACCGCGGGGGCCCCTCGCGCAATGAATAACAAATATCGGACAAGTGGCGCGGTGGCACCGGCGTGGTAGCCGGGTAATTGATTTAGTGCGCTTTATCGGCGAGCCGCGCGTATACATCGGAATCCCGACTAACTCTCGGTGGCGGAACTCGAGGAGACGCGAGGCGGCACAAGGGGAAACTCGATTCCCTTAATTACCGGCTCCGTATACGTATACTATATACCCGCAGCCAGCGCTTGCATATAACGTACGCCGAGGAAATTCGAACAATTAATCAGGGCGATTGATCGTGCGAGAGAGAAAGAGAGAGAGACAGAGAGAACGTCGAGGAAGTCAATTAACGCTTTTATCAATCAACGTTATGTAGAAAATCCGCCTGTGTACATAAGCGCTCGCGAGCGCGCGCGAGGAGTTCCGGCCGCGGGAACGTAATTTCGTTTTAGTATTCGACACGTATAACGCACCGGGAGAGGACGACGCTGGAAGCAAACACTTTAATTTCTCTGCGAGCATCGCGCGACGTGCAGCGGCACGAATAAAGGCGGACGACGAACGAACGAAGGAGGAGGAGCGAGCGAGAGAGAGTTCGCGAAGGTGGCATGACTCGGAATATATTTTCGTCTTTCGCCGCGAGTAAACGTTTTAATGTCGTCCATTCCGGCTCTCTCTCTCGGCTCTGGAAATAATCCTCTCTGTTTATTTGGAAATTTTTTAATTAAATTTATTAAACGGGACGTTTCTCAAATATAGAAAGAAAAGGAGTCCGCGGCTGGGAGGGATTTTCGCCCGTAATTAAGTAATTTACAATGCAGAAGGAACAGGTTCGCGGTCCGCTCAATGAATAAAACAACGAACCCGAAACAATATTAAATTTCTGGCCAAAAGCGCTCAATCAGCCGCGCCATTTGAATATTCCCACGCGGCAAGTGACTTTATTACGAAAGCCACGGCGTATATGTATAAAAAAATCACCTCGGACCATTCATTAAAGCCCGAGCCGGCCGATAATTTCATTGAGAAAATACTTCTGGAAATCATTATCATCTATAAATCGCCGACAATCCCCTCACGGCTAAAGTCGGCCCGAGACCGCGGCCAACTAATAACCCCGTTTCGCGTTTCCACGCTGGAGGGACTCGATGCAGGCTCGAGGCGCAACGCAACGGTCTTTCGAAAAAGCTCTCTCGCCACTCTCGGAACTTTTTCCTCCTGCGCGAATGTTTTTTTTTTTCTTCCCCCCTCGCCGGATCGTCACGTATATATACACGGAGAGACTCTCGCGTGTACGTACCGGCAGGACTCGATATTCCAGAATCGTTTTCTCCGCGCGGCGGCAGCCTCGAGATATACTCCATAGAAATCGCTCGACAAGGATTTTCCGATCGGCGAATTATATATATATATGTCGGGCGCGCCGACTCGGAACTCGGGGGCCGCCTTTTTTGCCGCGCGGCGCGGCGCTCGTTAATGCGAAACCAGAATCCGGGGCCGGGCAGCCAGGCCTCATTTTTGTCCCTTCGGTCAATTAGGGAAGACAGATCGAGTATTTATTTGTCAAACATTCCGAGGCGTTTTAGAAATCTCGCGCGCTCGCTCGCTCGATAAGAGAGTTTTCCCGCGTTCGCAGGCGCAAGATTCCCGACGTTGATTAGAAAATATATGTATATACGCGCGCGAGTTTCGATATCGCCGCGGATTCCGTGCGGCTCGACGGAGGACAATCGATGATCTATGGGAAAGTTACGCTTCGGCTTCTCGCGCTTTTAGGAAGGTCTCCTCGCCAGAGGGATTAGTCCGTATACTTGAATAATGCATATACACGCTATTATTCAGCTGTCTCGCGATAGTTGGGGCTCTGATTGAACCGAGGAATTTTAATTAATGAAAACCCGCGGCGTTTTCATTTCTTTTTTTGCAATCGATGGTATTATCGGCCTGCCTTTTTCTTGTAATTGATCCCCTGCATTAAATATAGAATGAATCAACGCTACCTCTTGCCTCGATGGCTAATTAATACTTGGAAATTAATATATTTCAATGAATCCTACTCGGAATCGGCGGCTCTCGCGGCGTCGGGCGCCAATTTCAAGTGGAGAAATCATCTTCTGCGAATCGCTCCCCACGCGATGCGCCGCGCGCCGCAGCCTTTTTCCACGGATATTCCGATTGTCTGCCGATCGCCGTCGTCGTCGCCCCTCTTCATCTGCGGATCGTCGCCGGCATACAACGTCCGCCCACGGACTCGCAACGCCGCGCGATATATCGAAGCATCCGCGAAGCAGACCCGCCGCCGACGCCGCGTCCTCTCGAGCACCGGATTATAAGAGGGGCCCCACGAGCGTCGTCTGGACAGGCTCTCTTTCAGACGAGCCGCTCCTCCGCTAAATTAAATCGCTTTCCTTTTATCTCGTCTCCTCTCCTTTTCGGCCTTTGAATTGGCATTCTTTTTCGCGTGTGTTATGTGTGTGTGCCGTCAGAGGTCGTTTTTGGCACCCATTGAAAATATGCGCTCTCGTTTCGCAGCTTCAATTTCCGCTGCCATTTTTTTTTTATCGCCTTTTCAAAGGAATATAAATTGGGGATAATTAAGCTTTTTGACTTGAATCTCCATTTTATTTATATATATTCTCCGGCCGCTCGCGGCGGACGTTCGACTTATTATTGCCGCGCGCCGCGAGTAGGTGTGACGATGCATTCCAAAGCAGGAGCGCGGGACAAATTTACGAGCTTATTAAATATTGACCATTTTTTTTTTCTTCTACTAATTAAACACGGACTGATGATGTCAATTATGTGTTTGTTAAATAAGGTGACGGGGCAAGTTTCTAGGAAGCGGGAGCGCCACATTTCGGGTAATGAACGGCACTTGTAAAGATGTCACAATTTCAATTGAGATTTAGGAGAGCCTCGGGCTCTCGACCCGCCGCCTCTTCGCGCCGCGGCGTCCACTTCCTCGATGGTGCTTCAAAAGCTGCTCCGTCTGCTTCGTAGATGTTGGGGCACTTCCGTCCTCCTCGAACTTTCCATTTTACTTCGTTTAAAAGGACTTTGTCTCCGGCTCGAAGCACGAGAGAACACGAGAATTCTTCGGAGAGGCGCGTAGTTAAACTTCGCTGCGCGTTATATTTTGCTATGCAAATCAGGACGGAATGTCGCGTATTTACGGGCTTTTAAGTATTTTAAGATCTAAAGTAAATGCAGATGCGAAATGACGCGCATGTAGCAGGCATTCCGGCTTTAAAAAGCAATTCTCAGTAGTAGATAATTAAGCTCACGCAGAGTTAATTAAGTTCACGGTCAAGTTAAATGTGTGGTCTTCCCTATCCCGACCTTATCTACTTAAAGCCTATAAAAGGATTATTCAATGAACGCCGAGATTTTCGAAAGCAATTTTTCTATATTCTTTGGTCGCTCGATAATTGACAACCCAAATAATTTTTCATTCCTCGAGGATTCGGCATCTTTTTTCAATTTTCTCTCAATTCGTAATATCAAAAGCATTTGCATGGAGTTACTCACCATATATATTCCAGCCTAATAAACAAACGTTCTCCCCTTCAGTCATTGCGCAACAGCGACTGCCGCGATTCGCGCACTTACATAACTCCCCGTAGCGCAAAAAAAAAAAGAAAAGAAAAAAATGCGAGGAACGCACGCCGTCAGGAAAAAGAGCCCGAGCAAAAGTCGAGCACTGAAACGGTATATATAAGTCCCGGCGCGAAAGCGGCTCCACATAGCTCGTAGCAGAATCGAAGGTGTGCAAAAGCGCGCCGCGGTTCAAAGAAAGGCTCGTCGTCGCGGGGGCGTTGTATGCGCATATACACGTATACGTACATAGAAAGGAGAGGAGCGCCGCTCGGAAGAAAGGCGAGCAGCGGCGGCGGCGGCGGCGGCGGCAGCAGCGGGCGTGAGAAAGGCAGGGGCAGCGCGCGCGCCGCGAGAGCCACCAATTAACACCAATTAACGTTCATCTGCCGCCTAGGTGTACGTGTACGTACACGTCGGTCCGAGAGCCACGCTCGAATTACGAGGCGCGCGCGCCGACGTATATATACACACAGCCGACTCTTTGTGTCTCCACGGCTCCTCTGGCCCGATTAGCCCGTATAAAAGCAGGCCTGCTTTATTTGCGCCCGCCGCAATCGCGAGAATCGGGCCCCGCGGCTTTACGATCGTGTAGTCTAGTTACGGATTTCGTTTGCTCTCCCGTGTTCCTCCGCTCTTTTTCTTTTTTTTTTTTTATGGCGCCAAGTTGCGCACGCTTCCTTTCTTTCGGGAGGGGAATTTCGTCGCGCTCGGCGTCGCGCTCGGCGGCGACGGCGACGGCGGCGCAATGGTTTACGCACCGCTGTGACATTGTCTCGCGCGACAAAGATAGGCCTTGTGTTTCTCCGTTTTTTCACTCGGCCGACTGTAAAAGTCCCGTATTACCGTCGCCGTTGCTTCATTTTTCCATTTTTCTGCGCGTTTTTTCTTTTTTTTTTCAACTTTTTCGAAAGTCGCGCGACTTTTTTTGTTCCCTCCTCGGTGAGAGCGTGTCTCTCTTGGCTTCTGCGAAAATATAAGTAATTCTGGCCGAGTTGCTTTATTGCCTCGCGCTCAAACATTTTATTTCACATATTTCAGATTATCGCTAATTTTCTAAGGTTTTAAAAAGCCTCGTTGCGTCACTTTCCAGTTATTGGTTAATATTTGTTAGCGTTAATAAAATATTTAATAATATGCAGGTAATAAAGTTTTTTCAATAAAATCCATTACCGTAATTGATTGGAATCAATATAAAAGCTGACTTTTTACACTGATTATCACCCCATACTTTGATAACCTAAAATTAGCAGAAATACTGCGTAAACTCAATAGCCGATGACATGAATTACATTAGCAAAGCCAACTGAAAGCTACTCTAGAAAAAAAAAAGTCGTTCGGCACTTCGTGAACGGATAATAAGTATAGCTGAAGCCGCAATACATCGAAGCAACGTTTACCGCTAATCCATTAAATACACAAGCCTAAGTGCCCGTTCGTGCGCCGTGCCGACTTATTATAATCAATTTTTTTTCATCGGGTGCAGCGAAGCGCACCTCGCGATCCATACTCGGGATGGAAACCAAAAGACAACCGCGCTCCCGTCAAATACGGCACCGGCGACGCGGACCGAACAAAGCCGCGGCTTTTGTATTAAATTATTCGAAGTGTCTAGAAGCCCATAAAGGTTACGGTCGCCTCGGTACACACAGAGAGCCCAACGCGGGGCATCTCTCTCGCGAGCTCAAGCCCGAAGAATCGGAATTCATTGCATCGAGCTCTCGTCACGCACGACGTAGCCTGATTGGTGGTTACGACCTCTCTATCTCCCCCTCTCTCTGTTCTTTTAGAGGAACGACGACTGAGAGATCGAAGATATTATCTCGCGAGGGCCTCCTATATAGAAAGAAGCTTCGGCAGCTACGAGAGACATGCCTTGCGGTACTCTGGACGCGAGCGCCTAAATCACAAACGTACCGAGTACGCGCCGCCGCGGAGTCCATTAGGACCGCGCGGTCGTCCGTGTTTGTGTGTGTACGTGTGCGTACTTACGCCCCAAAGTGGGCCTCGATCGATCGATCGCTCTTGAGCTCTCTGCTCGCAAATACGCGCGCGTTAGACGGTAGGAGATGTAGGAACGTCGAGGTTAATGGTCGGGGACGGACGGGCGTTGTAGACAGAAACGCTCCAGATCGGATTATATTTTTTTGTCCGCGCGCGCGCGCGCGGCTGGGAAAAATCGTTTTATTAATGAACGCCGCGCGCGGCGGCCGAACTTGAAAATCCGTTCACACGGACAGCCTGCCGCGCTCGATCGATCTCCCATTAGATGACTTTGTGTTTTTAATTAGAATGTATACAGACGTTATACGATGTAACGATTATTTATCGGAGCTACCTCGCAGCTCCTCCTCTCCGCAGCTACCAGCTGTGCGACGCTCGGAAAAACGGCTGCCGACTCGATTGCATGTGCACCGACTTGAGGATAGGAGGTAAAAATACATCTCGGCCGATTCGAAGCGAGAAGGATTGCTCAAGTGCGAGGGAGGCCATATCGAAAGAGAGTGTGTACGAGGCGCACTCGAAAGCGTATATATATATGTATGCGGCTTCGACATTGCGGGCGTCCGACGCCGCGCCGCGGCTAATAGACCGGATAATCCCGGGCGTCGAGAGTTCGCGCTGTTTTAACGGTAATCTCGGCGTAATAAAATAGGCCCGGGCTTTTATTTACGAGCTGTATAGTAGTCTAATCAGTTATGCTCTGATAAAATCACACGAGCCGCCGCCCGCCGCGTCTTCCGTGCAATGTATAATGCCTTTCAGCGCGGCTCCAGAAGTGCGCGCGCGCGCATATTCCTCGTTAGGGATTTAGTAGCAGCGCCGAGGTAATCGGCCAATTCCCGCGATTATTACGAGCTTCTCCTCGTTTTTTTTTCTTTTTCATATATGCTCGGTTGTCGCCGAGATGAGCACTGCAGTCATTGAATAAACATTAGCCTCGGAGTCGTTTAATTGCAGTGTCGGGCGTTTTTTGTGGATTTAAAAATAGCAACGCTGAAATTATGCAGCGAGGAATAGTTCTCGACATTAATGAAGGTGGTAAAAGATAATGGTGACCGTGCATTTTTGCGAATTGTTGTGCAAGCATCCCTTTTTTTCTTGCGATTAAATTTAGTTATCCGAACGTAGTATTTATTTTCGTAATATATATAATTAACCTACTAGCAAACTGATAGAAATTATATCTTTTTTACCGGCCCGCTCGAGCATATCATTAATTTTTTTTTCTTCCTCTTTCTCGAGCTCGAAAAGAAATGAAGCGACGAAAATGAAAAATGAATCACCTGAAATTTCTTTTCGAACTAAACTGTAAAGTGGCATACATTTTTAAATATCCCGAGATCGGATCGTCGTGTAAATAAAATCAAGATGTAGAGAATGAATGATTTATGAAACTAAAAGCGCGTCCGAGAACGAGCCGAGAAAATACTCGGCCCGTCAGGACGATTTTAGATTGATCGATTGATCGGTTGATCAATCGATTTGATCGACACGAATCGCCACGAGCTTCTTTTTCATACTGAAAAATATATCCCCATTGAAACCCACGCGCTTTTACTGTAACGTTACCAAACTATTACGAATAGACTGTGACGTTTCCGACTCTTTTTTTTTTCTCTCTCTCTCTCTTTCTCTCTCTTACCTATGCGTTACACCCATTAAACTCGATCTTTTGACATGAATTAAGAAATGGCCATTAATCTTTGTAGACAAACCTCGGTCTAACAGTTTTTCGTACCGAATCCGCGTCCGACTAAGTTGTAATACCTTTTTATAAAACGTGTAATACCCCGCTAAGTAGTTTCCTCGTAACTCTGTTACCCAACGACGTCCCGCCTCGATTACCTTGGACTTCAAAGCCATCCGGCCGAAGATGGCTATATATACACCATCTTCCGGCCCTCCAATATATCGACGGTCGAACAACATCTACTAACCTCGTAAATAACCTCTAATTTACAGAGACAATTCACGCTGATCCTGCAGGCGAGGGACGAGGGAAGCGGGGGCGTAATCGAGGAGGCGAGCTACAGCGGCATCGTGCTGCCGGGGCCGACGTGGCACACCCTCAATCACCAGGGCAGGAACGCCCACCTGGCCTACAGGGTGAGGGTGCAGTGCGCCGATCATTACTACAACGCGACCTGCACCAAGTTCTGCAGGCCGCGGAACGACATATTCGGTCACTACACGTGCGACGAGAACGGCGACAAGGTCTGCATTCAGGGATGGAAGGGCGCCGACTGCGAGACCGGTAAGTAGTTTTTTTGTGCTTTTTGATTTTGTATATCGGATTAGGAATCTTTGGTTAAACAATGTTAATTAGCACTGACATCTTGTGATAGATTTGCACTTCGGAATATTTAAATTCTATGCTAATGCGTCATAATTGACCTTAAGCAAATCAAGATACGCGAGAAAAATCCCGTTGAAACGAGCAAAAAGTATGAATTAGGTTAAGACAACTTTTAGTTTCACTGACCTTTTTACATTTGATCGACATCAAGTTTTCCAAGATTATTCGCGCAGATTTCTACTGAAATTTCGATCCCTAAACAATATCCGTCGTACTTCAATAAAACGACCGACCTCTTACGCAACCTTTGAACTCGTGAACTTTCTTAATTCAAAAATGATAAATAACGTCTGTACATTAATAATCCTTTTCTAAACAAACTTAATTGCCTTGCCCGCGTCCAGGCCCCGGAGTAAAAAAGCGCAGAAAAAGAGTTACGACGCGAAACGTTGATTGACAGCCCGAGCGAGATAGCGTTCTCCCGCAAGTTCGAGCGAGACGGTGAAAAATACGATACAATGTAATAACGCCGAGAGACGGCCGATGCAGAGGAAAAAATTCCCACGATAGAAAAATAATAGGAGAAAAAAAAAGAAGGCGTCAAGAATCCGACACGGTATATCACGTCCAGCTCCCGGAGTAGCCGTAACGCGCATCGAGAAGTACGCGCGCTCCTAATCGGCCTGTCTCCGCGGATTACGCTACGCCGCGGTGCGTTCCTCGTACCTCCGGGGGAGGAGCAGCGTCCTCCTCGCAAGGAAAAGGTTCGGCGCGCGATTCCGTTCTCGTAATGGGATTGAATATATATTTCGCGAGAGGCTCGATGATTAATTTTCGATACCATACCGCGCATAATGAGTTGCACGCCGCGTGAGTCCCTCCCGCGAGGATCGGGCTGACCCATCGCCGATGTATTTCGTTACGGAGCCGAGCCGCTCTCGGGGGGCCTTATCGCTTCCGCTTGTGTGTGCGATATACGTTTATTTACATTTTTTTTCTCCCCTGCACTTTCTGCGTTTCCTTGTCTTTACGTAATTAATGCGCGAGAGCGCCGCTCGCTTTTAGGCGCGCGCGCGCGCGCGCTTTTATATTCCGTTATTTATACTTTGCATTGGGTAATTGCATTTCCATAATTGCCGTCTTACATTCGCCCGCCGAGCTGCGGAGAAGTGCGCCACTCGCGGGAGAAACGAAAGAAAACCTTTAATAATTTTGAGTTATCGGAGGCGGGAGTATCGGGGCGAAGGTATGCGCTCTGAAAAGTCGCAACCGCCTGGGATTGCGTTCTCCAATGATCCGCATTTCTGAAGCTTGTATATACAAATTATTAAATTGTGTAAATCGCGATTTAATAAATCCAGATACGAATTGAACCATTAAATTTTATTCGAAGCCATCGGAATTATGCAAACGGCTAAATTATGCAAAGGCGATTGAATTATGAGAAATAACACATTTTGCAGTATGGTAGGGAACAAATTTTATTATTTATCATTTTGTTTCTTTATGCTTTTTATTATTTTTCGAAAGATTTACGAGAAAGTATCCCGATAAAAATCTAACGAACCCCAACTCTTTGTATATAGAATAACTGTATCCATTTCCGCTTTCCTAATTGAAAATGCAGTAAATATTTGCGATACGATTGCAACTGAATTTTCTAATTATTTAACGACGTCGGACTAAAAATTTAATAGCAAAAACGGTACCGGGATTTTTCGCGCTTCCCCACCCTGAGAAAGCTTTTAAACGCTTATAACGCACATAGTAATCCGCTTTCCTTGGCCTCGCCACACTCCCATATTTCCTCCGCGGCCCAACTGAAAAATCAAAGTTCAATTTCGTCCTATCTCCCCCTTCTATTTATGCTCGCTTAGCAGCCTTTTCCGCGCTCCCCGGTAAATACTCTCGCCTCGATAATATATATAAACGATCTTCGGCGAAGCTGCCTCTCTCTCGCGGAGCGTCGAGGCAGCCCATCCCCCTTTTATCCCTCGCCGTTCTCCCCCCGTCGACAAGGTTGATTAACGCGTTCGGTGTCCTAATGAGCCGTTGGCGACTCGGCCGATCAATTTACCTCAAACCCTCCCCTCGGCTCTGTGGCTTCGTCGCGGCGCACGCGAAAAATAAAGAGCGCCGAGAGATGTTTGCCTGCGGCGCGACGATAAGACAGCGGCGCGAATTTACGAGGCCGCTCGAAATAGCGAGCGCGCGCGGCGGTAGCGGCGCCGATTTATTGTAATTGAGAAGCTCGTTTGCCTCCGCGCGCCGCGAGGAGAAAAGTCGGACGAGTCGATAGGACGCCCATTTCGAGTGTATATACGGATAATACAGCCGGGGCTGTGCACGCTACTGGAATTTCGTTATTGCGCAATTCCTCTTGCTCCGCTTTTTTTTTTTTTATCGGTGGTGAGAATTGCCATTCGAGCGATTCGGGCTTTATATCGTTCGCTTGCTTTCGCGTACACTCCTCGACGGCAACCCGATGCCTAGAGTCCGGAATAAGATTGACAATTTGACTCTGGGCGTGGAAATAAAACAGTCGCGCGCGATATAAGATCTAGCCATAAAACCGCTAAAAATAGCCGAAAGCCTCCTCTTTGACACATAATCCATTTACCGAAATATAACCGGCGAAATTCACGGAATCCGAAGCGGAGTAAGAAGCAAGACGTTCAGTCGTCACTTGGCTCTCTGCCTCGCGATCCGCGCCTCGACATATCGCCGCACCTCCGGACATGAAGCCCCTCTGAAACCGTCCGTCAACGCGCGTTCACGTACCGAGCGCCTGTAACGGACGCTCTCGGGCACGGAGCATCGTACGATCCGGGCGACTCGTGTGTGTGTGCGTGTATGCGTCGCCTCTCGTAGGCGGCGTCGCACAATGGACCGGCGTGCAATAAAACAGGCTCTTTCTTCGGCCGGCCTAATCGCCACTTCCGCCTGTTTCGCGCGCAACTCTGCGCCTGTGATCTTTTTTTCCCTCCATTAGGACGCCGGTACTTCTTTCTAATCGCGCCGCGGCTTTTTTGCGCTACGACGACGAGGAGGCCGCTGAAATTGGAAAATTTGTAGTTGCCCGCGGGAGAGAGGGATAGGCCGCGAAAAGTCATGGGATAATTGTCGACAATACACGCACACATACACGGACGGAGCCCCTGACCTCTCTCTTTCTTTCTTTGCGACTTTTTTTCGAGCGTTTCTTCGCGTCGTTCATTATTCTTAGATTTGTACGGGACGAAATTACACGGTAACGCACGATCGCGTCGGGCATGAGAGACTCGCGAGAGGGGCTTTTTTTTCGAGAGCGAGTTCAAGTGGATCAAGTACGTAATGGTTTTCACTCGGTGGAAAAAGGCTTTCGTCGATGAATTTCTGCTATAAAATAATAATACTCCGTTCGATCGTGAAATAAATTGACGCGCATTACCTTGTATAAAATTTAAAATTAGAAACTCAAAGTCCCCCCGTATTCGAAATCATCATAAATCAGAAGCAAATCGGTACAGGGATTCATCCTGGTCTTCGTTCGCGACTCTCGAAAGTGTCGTCGCGAAATAACGTGACAATTTGCAACAGTTTTCGAAACCTCTCGTTACTTTCGACTCTAAATCCCAGGGCAAACAAAATGACTCTCCTCCGAGGCGGCTGAAGCATCCGCGCGGCGTAAGAATGAGTTTCACATTTTCGAGCGGTACACTTTTTGCGCGCCGCGCCGGTAAATTTCTCCGCGCGGGACTCCTCGAGAGTCTGGGTGTTGTATACCGCTGCGCGAGCGCTCGACGCGATATTTTTAATAAGCAAAAACCTCCTTAGAAAATGGGAACATTAACGTCATGATTTGACTATAATCCAAGAGTAAGATGCGAGTGAATGATGTAAGTGGGGTAGCATCCGTCCTCTCTCTCTCTCTCTCTCTTGATCTCGAAATACGAGAGAGAGAGAGAGAGAGAGAAGGAGGTATGGAGAGACGATCGCACGACCTGTGGCGATGACGAAGCCACACAAGATGAAACGTACAGGGTGATTCACGGCAAATGAAATCACAAATTTCCCGCGTGACTTTCATGCGCGCGCGCGCGTAGGTATATAGCCTAGCGAGTGTTTTAATGATGAATTGCATGATTGCATTCATAAAGTCGTAGGGGGTTTTCCATTTATTTTAACAAACGAGGATTGGGAATAAATTACGAGGTAAAAATTGCGCGCGCGCACTTTTATTCGAAGCCCAAATGGTTTTTCGCTTTGTAGGTCGTCTCTGTGGGTAAGAGCGTTAATTTGTTATTAAGGAGTGATAATTCCGCGATAATTAACAAACGAAAAGCGGATAAATTATCCGCTATCGGGTTTTAACGCCCGGCGAGAATATTTATATTCGAAAATTACGGTGAGAAATTTTGCTTTCCACCAGTCGTATAAACGAAATTCTTATCAAGAAAGTCCGTATAACAATATATATGACTGCGCGAAATCCTCATTTACGCCGTCCTACATATTTATAACGTTGCTTTCTTCGCCGATTTGACGGATTTACGAACCCACGGATAAATTTTAATTAATAAGCCTCATTCGAATTACCATCCTCGCAAAGTCGGAGCTCTATTTGCCGTTAAAACAAAAAGTCCCTGGCAAAGCTGAAAAGGCTAACGAACACAGCCAAATTTGCCCTTCGAGTTTGCCTACAGGACAAATCCTCTTTTTACCCGAGGAGCGCAAACGTTCACCGCGGCGCCTCTATTTATACACCTTGTATGCAGACTCGGCGAGCTGCAGCGGCGAGAGAGGCGAACGTTCGCTCGAGAGCGTTGCAGGAAAACTGGCTTCTCCGATTTTTACGTCGCCCGTTGAAAGGTCAATCGGTAGATTTCACTCGTAGTCGCGCTCGAGCTTCGCACGACTCTGCAACGCCGCGCGCGATATTCACGATCTCTCTCTCTCTCTCTCTGTCTCTCCCTCCTTATTCCTCCTCGGCGATATTTGCATAATGACCCAATGAATTTTAAAAGCCATTTCCCTAAATTCCATTTAAGGATTCGACGCCCTTTTCCTCGCTTTAATTAAACTGTTGAGCGTGAAATATCGAGTATGACGTCGAGCCCTGATTTGGAGCATTATTCAGGAGCCCCATACCTTTGCTTCAATTCGATCGGCTGATAAAAAATAGATTTGCACGGTTAAACGCACGAAATTTATTTAACAGCACGCCGAAGTATACATAAATCTATCGAGGTATAGTTTCGGCGCCTGGAAAAAAAAAATCCAAAGAATGCAGTTTCCCGAAAGATTTACAACCATCGCGCGGATGCCCGGCAACGCAACGCATTTGCATGGTCGATTTCTCGTCTAAAGTGTTATGGATTTTCCGCGGAAGCGAGAAATCTCGGTAGTTCGCGCGAACGAAATATAATATAATGCGCATCTCTTCAAAGAAAACCCGCTCTCCTCTCTCCGCTCCTCTCGGGCCGCCGCCGGGCATCCCGATTCACAATGGATATAAAATTCAGGCGATTATGGAAGCAACGATGACCCCGCGCCGCGCCGCGCGGCTCGGGCTACTACACAATGGAATTTTAACGAGCGATATTTGCGAAACCAATATACGGAAAGGCGCGAAAGGAACTTAACGAACCGCGGAGCTCGCGCGCGCGCGGCTTGATTGCGGCCGTTAAAGTGATCCGAGCCTGTAATCAGATGAGCTGTGGGAAAGAGGCTCGCTGAAAAAAGAAGAAAAAAAAAAAAAAACAGCCTCCTTTTCACCGCGCGCGCGGCTTTAGAGGCCTTTAGCGCCCCGTGAAATTATAATCAAAGTTTATTAATCCGCCGACCCATTTGCATAGGTAGCCGCGGAGAGTCAAGTGCGTCCGCGCGACGTCGAGCCGTAAATTCTGCGCCCGAAGCCTCCGCCGAGCGTCTCTCGTATCAAAGCGTAACTAATGTAGACCATTGTTAAATCGCTCCTCTTTACGGCCGCAAATAGCGGATGAAAAAATAAATACTTTTCGAGCGCCGGATTTATGCGCTCCGCGCTTTTTTATATTCCCCCGCCGAACGAAACGGTACATTTTATCACTCTGAGAAAAAAATGATAAAATTTACAGTAATTATTGTATAAATCCTTGGCGTTATATATTTTAAATATAATACGACGGGGCTCTCGGGTGTATGCACAGTTACGGAAAATACAAAACCGCACAATGCACGACGCGCGCGCGCGCACGAGTCTTTTCAAATGTGTGTATATAAATTAATTGGCAGTAAATTTTCGTGATGGTTTATGCGCTACGCGGAAATTACGCTCGAGCCGAACGATAAATATATTAATGTAAATTCCCACACTAAGTTTTTAAATTCAGAAAAAATGCCGCGCATTTACAGATGCCTGCGCCCGGCTCTCGCTTATGTAATTACCATCAATTACGATTCTCGCAAATCGCCTTTTTTTTTTTTTAATTAAAAACTAAAAAGCCAGACAATGTGAAATGCCTTTCACAAATTAACAGGCTTCCTTTTTATGAAATGCACAGAGAGAGATTTCTAATTCCTGTTCCTCCGTTACCGCGGAACGTTTACCGATGCACGTATATATATATATATATATATACATGTATGTAGGAATACACGTGCATGCAGCGAGTAGCGCGCATGGCATCGGCCTCTCTCACGAAGAGCCTACATTTTCCTCGACCGCAAACGAATTAAATTGATACGTCCGATGAATTCGCCAATCAGGCTTCATTTCCATAAGTACAAAAGCCTCTCCGCAATCGGACAAATCGATGACGCTACCGCAGATGAGCGGCACTTTATATCTGCGAGCGGCCTCGGCGCAGGGAGAGAGAGAGGAGCGCGCGCGGCAAAAAGGAAGATTTTTCAAAAGCTCATCTCGCCGTCCATTAAACTCCGTGCATTATCTCCCCGTAAAAAGCTCGCGCGCGCGCGCACACACACACATACACACACACGCACACACAGGGGGGATCCTTTGGCCGGTGCTCGACGAGCAAATAAAACCTGCCCCGCTGCAGCAAAACCGCAGCGGAGAGCGGCAGGCAATCGCGGTCGCTCTCCCGTCTCGTATCTTCCTCGGCATTGTGTGTGTGTGTGTGTGTGCACACGTGCACATAGCTCTCGGCGAGCGCCTGCCTCGCGGATATCTCCGAGGCATCCAGTTTCTCGAGAGCGAAGAAAGTCAGCCGAAGGAGCAGCGGCGGCGGCAGCGGCAGCGGCAGCAGCAGCGAGCGCTCCTCTCTCGTGATCCTCGAGCGATGCGCCGCAGGAGCAGCAGCAGCCGCTTAGACTCGCGGACGTTCCCTCGCGGGGCTTCGCTCCGTCTCTCTCTCCGGCTTGGCTCCCTTCGGAGGAGGAGAGAGAGAGAGAGAGAGAGAGCTGCCTGCTCGTGCGTCCGCGTGTCCGTGTACTGAAAGAGAGAGCACGTACGTGGGCTCGCTGGAGAGATCCTTTCTTCCTTGTGATGCGCACGTGATTCGAAATTAACTTGTATCGAGGAAACTCTTTGTTCGCGTACTCCTAGCTTTTTGGCTTACTTGTTGCTCGTTCTCAAAGTCGTTTCTGCGCGCTCCTTTCGACGTAGTTTTCTTTGTTCGAGGAGCGAAGGATGGATGGGGGGGAAAATTTAGAAACTGTCGCTATTTTCAGTTCAGAGTCGATTAATTGATTCATTTTATATTACACGTAACTAAATTCGAATAATTTAATAATATAAGAAACGTAAAAGGAAGAATCGCAATAAGCCACTTTTTTTAAATTCAAACCTGCTCCGAATCATTCTTCTCGCGACCGCTCTCCGAGCTCGTCAATTTTTTTTTAAGCTTCAAGGAAACGCTAATTCGAAAAGCCAGCTCAACCCGGCCTCGTCACTGAAAGGTCCAACAATAATTTTTCTTCCACTTTCATCAATTCCCCCGCGCAGCGCGGAGAGGATTCGATGAAACATCATTCATCCACTTACCGTTTCCCCGTAAGAAGCCGCGTCTATTTATAACCAGCTTACTCATTTGGTTCCGCTATCACATTATCTCCTCCTGTAACGCCGCGCGGCCAGCGAGGAGCCCATTATTGCCGGTTTTACGACGAATAGAACAATATTCGCTTCCCGATCCTCGGGGGTCTCTCCCACTCGAGCGGGCGCGCACTTCCATCCATCAAGGTCTCCTCCGCGATCGGCTATCACCTACTACTCCCTGCGATCGAAGCCGCGAGAGTCCGAAGACACAACACCGAGCGTTACTTGCCCCGTTGATTGGCTCGATTCGCGCAACGCGGTATAAATATCCGCGAATCTCGCCAGCTAGCCGCTGTGCACCACAGCGGGAACGCAACAGCAGAGAGAGAGAGAGAGAGCAGGACTATTAATCAAAAGCACCTCCGGGCTCTTTGTGCTCACGGCTGTATATCTATATATACACGCGGAGACGTGTGTACATACACGCGTGATGTAACGGTAAAGAGGCGCGCGAACGGCCCCGAGACTTGCGTACACGTCTCGCCCTCTCGCGAATATATACGTGCTGCGCGCGCAATCACACGAGGCACGTGTGCAGAGAGCTTGCTTAGGATTTCGGTTTCACGGCCGAAAGGATAATTTCTCCCTTCGGCTCGCTCGAACCCGAGGAGAGCTCCGTTAGCCGCCGCCGCCGCGCGCCAAGGGGGAAGAGGGAATCCTCTCGGAGTTGGGTTCCTCGCTCCGATTTCCTCGGGACGTTAATTAGTGATCTATGAATCGGTGTGCTCGTGTGCAAGCTCCGTTAGCGAGTCGTTTTCCTATATGTATCCCTTGGCCGCGCGGCTCCCTCTCTCTCTCTCGCTTGGGTTTCGTCACGGATTTAGTGCGAGAGGTTAAACGTGGGAGAGTGATGGACGTTAATCGAGCCGCGGTAGAGAAGCGAGAAAACACGAAGGGAGATGTGCGTCGAGTCGCGATGGTTTTTTCGTTCGAATGAAAAATATATATTATGGTTCCTCGGACTCATTGTCCTCGTTACATAACGAATGGTGCAGTGTGCCGCGGGACGGATTGAGAAATCGTCGAGGTATTTTATCTCGTCGATTAATATTAGATCCCACGATGCATCTTCAAAAGTAAATAAGATTTTTACCCCGTGACAAGCGTTACGTCACGCGTGCATAAATCGTTGATAAGGACGATTGATTGATAGAGGCTGCAACGTGTTATAACGTCGTTTTTACCACCGAGAGGCCGAAGGAGAGGAGATCGACTCGCACGATTATTCGAAAATGCGTTACGCTCTTTCTCTCTCTCTCTCGGTGTACACGCAGCATCTGCCGATGTCGAAGATTGTAATTTATAAGTTAATAAATGGAAAAAGCCCGCTCGCGGCCGTTAAAAGGATTTTCCAGCGGTAATTGCGGTGAAATTTCAAGGCGTCTTCGCGCTCGTAATTGGACTCCCGCTCGTAAATTACAATTAGAAAACGCAGTATAATTATGTCACTTACTTATGCCGCCGCCGACGGAAAGGAAGAGGGGGCAAAAAAAAAAAATGCCGCTTATGATGGAAACTCGATATAATAGGACCGTGTGCTCGAGGGAGTCGCTGGGAGAGAGAGAGAGAGAGAGATACACGCCGCGAGCCGCGCAGATTATATTGTGTAACTGCATAAGTCCGCGCGCACCGCTATTGAGTTACGCGACGTGCTTTTTGTGTTTTTCATCGCCGCGGACACAGACGTACGCGGGATAGTCGCTAACCGTGCAGATAAATTCCATATCATCGACACTAACAGTTGACTCGCGCGAGCGGCGGGAAGGGGGGATTATTGCATTATTGATTTCGCGTCGGGGCAGCTGATTATTCCCCGATCTTGATATATCCCTCGTCGAAAATGCGAGCGGAAAAATGTCCACCTCGGCATTATTATTGCAGTAACATCAATGGGAATGCGCGTAATGAAGTAATTTCAAACGAGGGCGCCATTGATAGGCTTTGGGACAAAAAAAAAGCTGCGGTATACACGGAAAGCGCGCGCGTATATATAATGCACGCCGCGCGGCCGCAGAATGGAAATTATTTTCCGCGAACATGCATCGTTGCCTCATGCACTTTTCTCGGAAGACCGGCCGTTCATGAATGGGGCAGCGATTTGAGTTTCAGCAAAAGTAGATCAGAAAAACCCAATCATATAAGTAGCCGCGGCGAGCGAAGAAGCGTTGTTATATCCCTCGGCTTCGTTTTGCCGGTCGCGCTCTCTCGTCTCTCGTTCTTGCCGATTCCAGAAAACATATTTTACAATTGCCTCGGCAGCATCTTGCAAATGCTCTCGAGAACAATTTTAATTATGGAAAAGTGTTTTGCCCCTTTTGTTACAAGCGGCATTTCAATTTCAGATTTCAAGTCTCGAGCGATTCTTGTGCAATGCCGCAACTTTTTGTCGGCTGCCATTCTCGCGGGGCGATAATTCAGTTTCTTGATTTGTCGAGAGTAGCGGAGGTGATTTATCGCGGCGAGTTAACTTTCTACGATCGAATTTATTATTTAAATCGTTTATAAAACTTGCCAACATTTTAAGTGAATTAATTGAGGGTTTGTACATTTATATTCTTGTCAGGGAATATAAAAGACGTGCGAAGATTGCCATCGTCCGGAATCGAATACGAGCCTCCGGGGCGACAAGTGAATACTCGTCGACTGAGCTATTCTTCCGTACTGGTCAGCGCTCTTCGTATTATCTAGATATCTTATTACTGCTTTTATTTCTCCTTCCTCGGCGCATTCGCAACAAGTGATTTCACTTTAATTGTCCACGCAACAACTTACATCCCTCAGCAATTACACAAGGATAAAAATAAAATTTTGATTAATGTTTATTTACATGTTCTATCCGACGAGTATAACAAACAAACAGATTGCAAGATGTCAGTAAGAGAAATAGGCTTCAAAAAAAAGTAATACATTTTTTGCAATTAATAAACTTTGATCGTCTGATTCCAGCCGTCTGCAAGGAGGGCTGCCACCCGGTGCACGGCCACTGCAACGTGTCCGGCGAGTGTAAGTGCCGTCACGGCTGGCGGGGCGACCTCTGCGACCAGTGCATGCCCTACCCGGGCTGCAAGCACGGCTACTGCAACGGCTCGAGCTGGCAGTGCATCTGCGACACGAACTGGGGCGGCATCCTCTGCGACCAGGACCTGAACTACTGCGGCACCCACGAGCCCTGCCAGAACGGCGGCACCTGCGAGAACACGGCGCCGGACCAGTACCGCTGCACCTGCCCCGAGGGCTTCTCCGGGCCGACCTGCGAGAAGGTCGACAATCCCTGCGCCTCGAACCCCTGCCACAACGGCGCTACCTGCACCGAGACCGGCGAGCTCGCCGTCTGCACTTGCACGGAGGGCTTCACCGGGCAGTTCTGCGCGACGGACATCGACGAGTGCGCCTCCCAGCCCTGCCTCAACGGGGGCACCTGCGTCGACGGCAGGAACGGATTCACCTGCAACTGTCCGCCGGCTTGGCAGGGCGTCACCTGCCAGTTCGACGTCGACGAGTGCGCGCTCACGGAGTCGCCCTGCAAGAATTCCGTTACTTGTTACAATCACGCCGGGGACTACACGTAAGTTTTTACTTTTAAAGTCGCTTTTTTTCATTTCAGGTTGTTAGGTTGCACTTGCGTTTAATTGCGAGCCGTAAAATTCGAGTTTGATTTCTACTTTAAATTCAATTAAGAATCTTAAATTGAGTCGTGTGAAAATGTTTCAAAGTGCGATGCTTTCGCTTAATAAGAGTTTCAAACTGGTCCGCAAAAACAAACTAATTAAAAAACTAAATAAGAAACTAAGTATTAAACTTTACTCGCCGCTGCTTGTACATAATTTTTAATTAAACCAGTTCACTCGTCCCGATAATGGCAATAATCGTAATTCGAAATTTGTAGAAAACCAGTCGACGGAATCGGACGCGAAAAAAAAAAAAAGAAGTTTCAAATAATCCTCATCCTTAATTTCGATTGCGCCATGAGAAATACATACTAATTAATGCTGATTAGCCGCTCGGTTGTTGCCCACCGTCAACAGTCAACAATTACCCACGAAATGAAGCTCGTTAAAAATCCACGCAGCCCCGACGCGTATAAACATATCTCAAACGAGCCAGAAAAACTGCTGTCCGTAGCGCCCGCGGAGAGACGTCGCTTAAAGGCATAATTAATTGCAACAATTTAATTAGCGAAAGGTTATTCGCCACTCGCCGGGTCCCAGGCTACATAAATTCTTCCACTTTAATACGACTCCATTAACGATCAGCAGGTGCGTGCGTGCGCGCTCAAGTGTGCGGCGGAGGAGAGCGCGTGTGACTACCGCCTCCTCCGAGCCGAAAGTGTCAATTACCAGGGAATACTTCAGCACACATCCCCGCGCGCAGCTTCAGTGTCGTCAGCGTGTCGCGCACCGCGCCGCCGTAACACCGGTTCTCATTAAAAGCGCTTTCGAGCGCAGGCGCCCCGTCGGGGCACGCGCGCTCTCGATAACAAGAAGCCAGCCCGAGATGTATATATACGTACACGCGCCGCCGAGAGACAGCGGATATATCGCGAAAACGCGAAGCGCGCGCGCGCGCGCGTGTCTCCTCGGGAGCGAGAGAAAAACTGGCGAGGCTGCCTGCCTGCCTGCCTGCACCGGCGAGACGCACGATTTTCTCGTACAGGCGCCGCTTTTTGTCCGAGGTTCTCCGCCGCCACGCGTCTCCTGCCTATCGGCGTCGATGCGATATCCTTAGCGCGGAAAGCTCGGGGGGAAAAATTTAAGAGGCGTGGCTTGTATGTGCGCCGATGCCATTATATTCAGGCGATTGGGAAGAAGCTTTTGCTTGTGTTCTCACGAGCTTTTTCTGACGGTCGAACTTTATTGCGATTTTGTCAAGTTGCGAAAATCGTGTACCGTATTAAGTAATGAGACTTTAATTAAAGTGCAGCGTTACGCAACGCAAATTTTCCTCTGGACTTTATTGAAATTGCTATTAAATATTGCTTGAATTTAAATGTACGCGTAACAGATAATTAGTTAAAAATACACGCAGGAAAATTTATACAAATTAAAAAGATCGATAAAAGTAAACGTCTTTAATTAAAATACATATAATCTAGCTTAATTGCATATATAAATCAATTTTAAAATTAGCGGAAATATTTTATTCATGAGGCTAATTCTTGAAAATACATATTACTATATTTAAAACAATGTAAACTTTCCTCGATACTTATTACATAAAAAATTACTTCTTAAATCTAACCCAAACTCTTCCCTCACAGGTGCAAGTGTCAGAGCGGCTTCACGGGCAAGAACTGCACGCGCAACATCGATGACTGCGTCGGCCAGTGCCAGCACGACGCGCTCTGCATCGACCTGGTGGACGACTACCACTGCTCGTGCACCCCCGGCTACTCGGGCAAGGACTGCGAGGTCGACATCGACGAGTGCGCCTCGAAGCCCTGCCAGAACGGCGGCGAGTGCCGCGACCTCGTCAACGGCTACGAGTGCGTCTGTCCCGTGGGCTTCACCGGCTACCAATGCGAGATCGACCGCGACCACTGCAGCCCGAACCCCTGCCGCAACTCGGCCCAGTGCTTCAAGACCCAGACCGACTACTACTGCCACTGCCCGGCTCAGTGGCAAGGCAAGAACTGCTCGGAACCCGCGGCTCACAATCCCCAGCTCGGGGCGCTCGACGACAGCCTCGGCTGCGGTAGCGAGGGAACGCCCTGCGCCGGTAGGGGCAAGTGCAGCAGCGGCAAATGCACCTGCGATCCCGGCTACACCGGAGTCCACTGCCACGAGAACATCAACGACTGCCGGGGCGATCCGTGTCTGAATGGAGGGACCTGCGTCGATCTGGTCAACTCGTTCCAGTGCCTCTGCAGAGAGGGATGGACCGGAGATCTTTGCGATCAAGGTGAGATTTTTTACATTTGAAGAATAAGACACTCGGAGCCACTAAGTTATCGTCTAAAATAATGACTTGAATTAAAAGTTTTGAACGCACTTTCAGACGTCGACGAGTGCACGAACTCGCCCTGCCGTAACAACGGAACCTGCGTGGACGGAGTGGCGGACTTCACCTGCATCTGTCGCAACGGCTGGAAGGGCAAAACCTGCGCGTTACGCGGTGGTCACTGCGAACCGGGCACGTGTCGCCACGGCGGCACGTGTCAGGATCGCGGCGACGGGTTTACCTGCCACTGTCCAGCCGGCTGGGAGGGAGCAGCCTGTCACATCGCCTCTCCGGCCTGCGCCTCCAATCCCTGCGAGAACGGCGCGACCTGCGTCAACACGAACGACGGCGGCTACCGGTGCATCTGCCGCGAGGGCTTCGAGGGATCGAACTGCCGCAGGAACGTCGACGACTGCCAGCCCCTGCCCTGCCTGAACGGCGGCCGCTGCGTCGACGGCGTCAACTGGTTCAGGTGCGAGTGCGCCCCGGGCTTCACCGGCCCGGACTGCCGCATCAACGTCAACGAGTGCGCCAGCGATCCCTGCACCAACGGCGCCACCTGCATCGACGGCATCGCCAGCTACTCCTGCGTCTGTCCGCCGGCGCGCACCGGCACCCACTGCGAGATCAGGACGGCCGGTGGTCCGGGATGCGCGGCAGCCAGCTGGGACGACGACTGCAACGTCTGCGAGTGTCGCAACGGCAAGACTCAATGCAGCAACGTCTGGTGCGGCCCAGGTAATTGTCTGAACGGCACCTCCTGCCTAGCGCACGAGGTCTGCGTGCCCTCGCCAGGAGAGAGCTGCCTCGTGTCCACCTGCCAAGCCTGGGGAGAGTGCCGACCCGTCGAGACGGGCAGAAGAGTCGGACCACCGGCTCTGCCTGCGCCTCCATCCTGCTGGCCTGGACAAGCCACGCCAGGCCCGACCTGTGCCAGACTGACTATACTCCTAAGAAGAGACTCACTGACCCCTGGCACCTCGGTGGAGCTGCTCTGTCGAAGACTTCGAAGGCTCCTGGCCGATCCCCGAAGACCTCAGTCGGTAGTGTTGCTGTGCGACCTGAAGCCCGGCGACAACGACACGATCGAGGTAACGATATTCTCCGAAGCCGCTGGAGCGGCCGCTCGCGACCTCGGCGAGGCCCTCAGCCGACCTCTCAGCCGGCCGCTCGCCCTGGCTTCGGTCCTCGAAGTCAAGGTCGAGACTGCCCTGCTGAGCAGCGACGCCAGTTCCGCGTCAAGCAACGGAACCGGCTACCTGGCCGTCCTCGGCGGTGCCCTGGCCACCATCCTCTTGGTCGCCGTCCTCGTCGGTCTCTGGTACATCCGCTCGGCGAGACAGAGGTCCGGACTGACCGCCACCACGAGCAGCGAGACCTCGCTGCACAGGCATCGAAGCGACCTCGACGAGAAGTCGAACAACCTGCAGAACGAGGAGAACCTCAGGAGATACGCGAATCCGCTCAAGGACCAGGACGTCGAGCCGAGGGTCTCGGTGGTCAGACCGCTCTCCGGCACGTCCCTGGGACCGCTGGGCCCCGGCGAGGAGAGCCTCGAGATGGTGAGCGAGGAGGGCAGACACAGGCTGCCGCCGCTCTACAAGCCGCCCTGCGCCGAGATGAGAAACAACACGGCCAGCTTCAGCTACGAGGAGGGGCCGCACAAGCCGTACAGCAAGCCGAGACTGCAGGAGCCGACCTACAACTCGGTGGCGCACCATCAGGCGGGCTCCAGTCAACCCCCGAACCCACATCAGATGCTCACCGTGCACGTTTGAGAGTTAGCGAGTGCTTAAAAGCGTTTATATATTTTTTTTTTTTATTTTTTTTTTATTTTTTGTGCGCGATATTCGAGAGAGGGCGCAGCTGATCGATCGAGAGGCGAGCGCCTTTTTTACACGGAACTGTTTCACGACGATCCTTTTGTAGAGACTTTTTTAGGGAGGGTTTATTCGTGTGACTGAGAGAATGAGAGAGAGAGAGAGAGAGAGAGAACGAGTGCGAGTCATTTGTGGTGTGAGAGAGGCGAAATTTCTTTCTGCGCAGAGGAGCGACAAGCCGCGCTGCGCGAGAGAGTTTAGCTTAAATTCATCGACGACTTATAGACGCGGCAGCGTGCCGATACACTTTGGCGTATTTAATAATTGTACTCGCGCATAACTTTTTCGAGCGAAAGAGATAATTTTACCTTTTTTAATCAGTGTAAAGGAGGTGTCACACTTTTCGTTATCGACGTTCGTTGTTGAATTTGTGCTGAAAATTAATTTTTATTTTAGAATCTTTATTTACTGTTATGAATCTTTGGTATAGTGATCGGGTAAATTGTGATCGAGATTTTATTTAGCGTTTGATGATTTGTTAAGCGAGACCTTCAAAAATCTCCGATTTTTTTTTCTTTTCGCGAAAAAAAGAGAGTAGCCGGAGTTTTTGTGACGAATGAATTTTGATAAACGAAAAGCTTGGAATCTCTTGATGAAAATGTCACGTGACAATAACTATAATTAAAAAGAAAAATCACCACGACATACGACTGTTTAACGCTAAAATGATAATTATGTCAAGTTGTTATCGTTGTACATATGTACATAGCCTGTACTTATTAATTTTACTAAGCCTGTCCGACCGCAGCTTCATTGCGGCGAATTAAATAAGAAAGATCGAACGAAGCGAAAGACAACGCGAGAAATGCGAATGAACGCGTCAATCCAATTTACTAAGGTGTGTGCGGAGTGCTCTCATGTGAAACAGAGAAAAAAAAAGAATGTTTTCCAATTGCGTCGTCCTCGAGAGATCTTTCCACTTAATTTACGTACAGTACGTAGAACTCGCAAGTGCGATGTACGCGGAGGCGCGCAATGACAAAAAAAGAAAAAAAAATAATCTCCCGGCTCCCTGGTTGTGATACACCGCGAGGCGGACTTTTCTTACATACGTGTTTTTTATACGGAATTGGTAATGCGAACTTTTAAAGTAAAAAGTCTAATAGAAGCATTCACAATCATATTGAGACTATCAAAACATTGTAATGAGTATCGTATCGAAGTATTGCACATTCGAACCTTGAATCTATTATTGGTAAGACCATTCTATAGATGCATATGGTTTTGCGTGTTTCTAGAAGGCTTTTTTTCGGGGATAAAATCTCGAAACAGACGAACAACAAAAAAATATATATATATACGCACACTCGTATTGATGCATATACAGCAGGCTTTTGTACGTTCCTTCAAACGAGACATTGTGATACTGATGGAAGCGCGCGGCGTCGTAACGCCAATATTTTCTTGTACTTTCACGTCATTTTTTTTTCAATTTTTTTTTTTCTTCTAATTAACGATGTCTTTGTAATCGCGCACTTTCTGTCTCTTAATACGTGCGAGAATCTTATACAAACGCATTTATGATGAAAAAGGACGCTTCTGTAATAAACGCGTTGCGAATCGTCTCTGACTTCTCCGCGCCTATTCTCTAAAGGCCGAGATCCAATTATGAATGCGAAATAAGCGACTCGCCGCGCGAAGCGAACAACAAAAAAAATAAAAGTATGATTAAATGGAAAAAAAAGCGAAGGAAAAAATTGTATAACACAATAGAAATCTAAGGCTTTCAAATGGAAGATTCGCGCAGTCGATAAACATACGTATATTGTAAATAATTTTTTTATAAATATTATAAATAATAAAATATATTAATAAAAGCATTTTTAAAAGGGGCGAGCCTGCGCGCGTCGCGGCCAAGCGCCGTTTTCTCCGTCCGTGCTTGTCGAACGACGCGGACGGATTTGTCTCGAGCGACGCTCCTCGCCGGTTATAACTTTTTTTGAACGTGCAATTCGTTCGCGTTAAGAAAACACACAGCCAACCTTTAGCTTGTATACGTCGTTGTAAGAGCTTCTTTTCACGGAAGACAGAGCGCAATGGAACAAGAAAAAAAAAATCAACTTTTTATATAATAGAATTTTTATTTTATAAAGAGGAAGAAAAAACTATATTCTATATCGCTATAAGGAATAGATAGAACGATTATTATATTATAAAATTGTATTATTATTAATATTATATTAATTATTAATAATTATTATTTCGACATATAAATCACTGGCTTGGCTTCATTTCATTCCACCTTTCCGATTTCCCGCCAAGATTTTCTCCTCGTTAGCCGCGCGGCGACAAACAAATGCATCGAGCGTGAGCAATTGAACTGTTTCCCGGGGATATATTATATTATATATAAAATCGAACAAATCTAATGCGACAATCCTCTCTAGCTTCTCTCCAATCGAAATCGGTTATACAACTCGAGCTCGCGGCCCGCGCGCGAACGAGATTTCTTGCCCTCGGCGATAATCGGAGAATGGGATGTTCCTCTCGCGGCATTCCAGCCGAGTAAAAGTTCGCGCTGGGAATTTCAATAAAGAGCGGAGAGCAGCGAGCTCATATATATATATAGCATCTCTGTACACACGTACACGTGCATACAGCCGCGACAATCTCCTTCCTCCAGTGTCGTTAACGCCGCCGCTATTTCGTTCCCACAGAGTGAAAAAGAGAGAGAGAGAGGTGCGGGAGGACGGCGACACTCGATGCATTCGAATCGGCAAATGGGTAGAAAACGTGCCTTCCGGGAGAGCAGAAGCGAGCGGGCAAGTGTGTTGTATATAATGTAGCGAGCCTGATTTATTGGGACTGGGTAATCGATCGCTAACGAAGTCGATGACTTTTAAATGCGGGGTATGTAGAGAGAGAGAGAGAGAGAGAGAGAGGTGGAATACAGGACGCGAGCTTGAGACTGGGTCGAAATATGAAACGGAGAAAGTCGCTGGCAACTCTTTGATTGCAATGATAATGGTTATTGAGGAAAACAGATGCGCTTCGCTTCGGCTAAGTGGATTTATAAGCTAATTAAATTTAATCTCTTGCTTAAAATCGAGAACCGAAAAGAAGTATATGGAAACGATTTTTTATATCTGCAAAAAGAAAAATAAACGGCACCGACCAACGAACTATAATAAATCGCTCTTCCTGGCCGTAATAAACCGACAAGAGGCGCAGTTCGACGGCGGGCCGACTAATAAAGTCTAATTCTAATTCAGATTGTCTTTGCCTCTGTGCCGATCTTCTCGGACGAGTCGGCTCATGTCTCATACAATAGAAGATCTCTCCCGGGCAAGTGGCACTCGGTCGGACGAGCCGTTGTCGTCGGGCGGCACGTCTGTGAGTCAGCCGGAGGGCATTTCTCCTCGCGAGACGGCGATGACGAGTCGACGAAACAGTAGGGCAGCTAAGTATATTGCTTACAGTCGCTACCTTGTGAGAGAGAAAGAGAGAGAGAGAGAGAGAGGTCGAGCGGCTTCCTGCGCGTCGTCGTCGCGTTATCGCCGATTATGCCGGTCTCGTATTTTGCGCCAGAATTGCATCGGTAAACACGGAAAGCATCGCGTGCTTTCGTATACATATACCTATGTGGTATAAGCTGCAACAATAGACGGCATAGTTTTTATGTTTACCGTGCCCTACATAAAGGAATACGGACTTGAAAATCATTTTTAAGAGGAATTTATTTCGTTATCTTTTTCGAGGATAATTAAACATCTTGTTTTAAGAAATTGATGCATAAGAGTTTAACGAGTAAAAATTTTTTCTTTTTTATTTTTTATTTTATTAAGAAAGATGTTTACGACGATTACAATAATAATAATTTAAAATATTACTATTTCACGTTTACTTCTCTTTTATATTTTACTTTCCTTGTGCGTATTATATATATAGATTAAATTAAAAAAAAAAAATTACATAAACAGGCAACTTCACAAGGAAGGAAAAATTAATCAATGTGAAATTATAAGTGAAGTTTTCGCAAAATGACTTAAATTAATTAATATAAAGTCATGTTTTGTTAATATGAATATTTAAAAAATTCCAAGTTTTCAAAATTAATCTTTAGATTCAACTTAAAATTCTAGTAACTTCATCGACACGCAATTTAGCATTTGAAAAATCATGGACTTTGACGAGGTAAATATAGTATTAAAAATGTTATATATGTCTATATAAGAAAAAAGACAAACGAATTGGTTCTATTAGTGTTCTAATAAGAACAATGACAAATACGACCTATGCAATTTTATAGTCCAGTTTAAAGTAAACTAATTGTTTTAAATTGAAATTAAAAATATTCTTTATTTTAAAGGACGTATTTACTATTTTTGAACAAAATGAATTCGAAGAATATGAAGAAGATTGGCATAGCTACGGAGATTTATTCACTGCGTACGACGAAGTAATTAAAAGAAAAAGCTCTAAACTAGGAGCGATCGATGTCAGGGAATCTGAGGATATTAGAAAAGTACGCAATTCACGCACAAATTCGAATAAGTTTTTCACATTTCTAGTAATTTTAATAATTTTTAAAATACATAAAAATTTTTTTAGCTATCTGAACCAACGATAATAACTCCTCCGAGCAGCGATGCTGGAAGTTCAGCAGACGAGTCGTCTTCCGAAGATACCATTACACCTATCTGTTTAAGAAAACTTAGTATAAGCGATTCACAGCTAAAATTTTTAAATCTCTACTCTTTCTACCCCGTACCGGAAGATCCTGGTTTAGATCCAGCTTTCTGGATATTATTTCCTAACCCACCGATCTACAAAAGCGATGGGATTCAACAATTTTACGATTATGCTAAATTACTAGACATATGTCCAATTGGAAATTTAAAAACTCAATTAATATCCGACGAAGTAAATTTAAAATATTACGGAGCAGATCCTGAAATAATAATAGCTCTAAGTGAAGCTTTATATCATAATCCAACAGTGACAAAGTTAAATTTACAGGTCAAATAATATTATTGGTTTAAAAATATTTCCTTTCCTCGCATAAATATTAAAGTAATATTTTGTAAACAGGAAAACATTTTAACAAAGGAAGCATGTTTTCGTCTAAATAATCTCCTAATACAAAATCATATATTGAGTGACCTGGACTTAACAGCTTGCAAAATTGGAGTTGATGGAGCCATGATGCTGCAAGAGGGCATAATTAATTCGTCCGGATTGAACACTCTTATTTTATGCCGTTGTGAATTAGGAAATGAAGGATTTTCTTACATTGCAAAAGCTGTAATAGGAACTACACTACTGCAAAACCTTGATGTTTCTAATAACAATCTTGACGAAGGTTCAGCTGACGACATGTGCGAAATGGTAGCATCAACGGAGTCACTTGAATATTTAAACATTAGTTGGAATAATTTTCAACCTAAAGAAGCGTCCGAAAAACTATTTACTGGTTTAACGAAAAATGGAACACTTAAAACTATTGATATAACGTGGAATTCACTCGGAAATGAGAGTTCTGTTTTTGCCTCCAAATACATTCAAAGTTCAAAAACTATTCAACATATATACCTTGGAGGTAATTAAGTTATATTATTAAAAAAATTATAAAAGAACTTGCTGATATAATTCATTACTGTAAAATTTAAATATTTAAATTTCTTTTTTTTTCGTAAAAATTAATCTTTTAGCAAACCGTTATACTAATCTTGAAGCAGCCCAAATAGGAAATGGAGTAAGAGGCAACAGATCTCTACACAGCTTTGAATTCAATAAGAATCCCGTAGGAGCAAGCGGAATTACTCAATTTATTCAAAGTCTTCTTAATGAAGCATTTTGTCAATATGCTCCTTTAACACTACTTAATTTTGAACATTGCTATGCTTCAAAAGAAGTGATTCCAATTTTAGATCAACTAAAAATAATGAAACCAAAGTTAGAAATTAAATTAGCTGGAATTTTAGAAAATTTTGTTATTGTTGGACCAGATATAAGAGAGTTATTTTTTAAAAGTGCTAACCATGAAGCTATGCTTCCAAAAAGAAAGCAAGAACGTAGAGATTTTGGTCTGATTGTATTGCAACTTG
This sequence comes from Ormyrus rosae, assembly GCA_035047165.1. Taxonomy (NCBI): domain Eukaryota; kingdom Metazoa; phylum Arthropoda; class Insecta; order Hymenoptera; family Ormyridae; genus Ormyrus; species Ormyrus rosae. The sequence continues at coordinate 18,517,891 of JAWWML010000052.1, read as the reverse complement.
AGGATGGCAAACTAGAAAAAGGTAAAAAAAATATTAATTTAAATAAAAAATTTAAGTTAATACTAAATAATGCATACTAAAGATACCAACATATAATTTATTAATTTTTCAGAAAAATTCGTAGAGCGAGTACTAATGAGTGGATGTAAAATCTCAGAAACTTTACTCATAGAAATTGCAAATCTATTCTCATTAAGTAGAAAATACATGGATATAACAGCATTAAAAGAGTCATACATGTCATATTTCCCTGATACTAAATTACCATCAGATGAAGGAAAAGAGGAAGATACTGCCTCAAAGAAATCTAAAAAATCAAAGACAGGTAAGAAGAAAAAAGGAAAAGCAAAGGGAAAAAAAGATGCAAAGGTAAATGTAATTTCATATGTTTATACACTATATAAAAGGAATATATAATTTATAAAATAATGATATTTTTTAATAGAAAGGTAAAAAGAAAAAAAAGTGAAACACAAATGAAGAATAAGCAAAGAGTAACTGATGACAAATTACTTTTATAAAAATTGTTATATATTAAAGAAAGTATGAAATACAAAATATAATACTTTGTCTTATTTTTCTAAGGCTTAAACAATAATATTAATAAATTAATAATTATTAACATATCTCCTTAGTATGTCTGTCTTAGTCGTACAAAATTTAAACACTGTTAACAACTTTTTTTTAGAAACATAATCAATCATTATAAAATACTCTTTTTGCAATATCATCCACTATCCAATTTATACCTTCTAGTAAATTTTCAGCAGTTATTGCTGAAGCTTTATAGATTTTCCAATGATGTGTTTTAATACTTTCTAAATCTAATATTTGTGCAATATCTTCCGTTGACACTGCGCCAGGTAAGTCTTGTTTATTTGCGAAAATCAGAAGAGTAGCTCCTTCTAAACGCTCTTCTTGTAATAACTTATGCATTTCTTCTTTGCAATCTTCTAAACGTCTCCTGTCAGCACTGTCAACTACCCAAATCAAACCATCTGTACTTTCAAAATAATTTTTCCAATAAGTTCGCAGTGACTTTTGTCCTCCAACATCCCACACATTGAGTTTATGTCCATTGTGATCTAATGTTTTTATATTAAAACCTAGAGTAGGAGAAATAGTATCAATAGGTTCACCGATTAATCTTTTGACTATAGTTGTTTTCCCAGCATTATCTAATCCTCTAAAAAATTAAAATATTTAGTCTTTTTACATCAACCCTCCACAATTTCATATCTTATTATAAAGTATAAGAAAATAAATGTACAAATGCTTACAACATAAGAATCCTCATTTCTTTTTCTTTTATCTTTAATTTTTTAAGTATCGTTAAGAGTCCCATTTTTATTTATTAAATTATCTGATAATCAATTTATTAATAAGTTTTTAAAATCTAAATCAAAAGTATTTTCGACAATCAAAAATTTTATATGTTGTGTACCAGATAACCTAGCTTTAGACAGTTCATAAGGTTTATTTACCCTTATTTCTGAATTCTGACTGAAGTGTATTGTTCTTGTATAATTACTTGTCACAAACGGTCAAAACTCGTATTCAAAATTTAGTTTTTAAAATATTTTTACACTTTTTATTTGCAATTATTCTAAATAAATTGTAATCAATTAGATATTTATTAAAGGCATTGTATAATAAATTTACTTTTTAATTATATAAAAATAATTTTTTATTGCGTATTATTTATACTTAACAAGGTACAAAATTATTTTAATCAAAAACTATTAAAAATATTCGCACCTTTATTTTTTCACAAATTTTTCTTTTAAAATTTGCGAAATTTTTAACGTAATAGAAGGATGACAGAATGCATCAACAACAGTTTTAAAAACAGATAATTTGGATGGTTCATCAATTTCATTAATAGTTTCTTCTTTTAAATCTTGATTGTTAATATTATTTTTATTTATAAAATCATTTATATTTGCAGATGTCAAATTTGGAAGTAATTTTACATGATCAGAATATTTTTTATTTAAAGTTTGCAGTGAGATTGTATCACCCAGATTTAATTTCCTTTTTTTCTGTATATGTTCTGCATTTTCATTTAACTTTTTACATTCCATAAGAGAAGTTTCTATCTGTAAAATTTTTATGATGTCAAATAAAATATATCATTTTATAAAATTAAAATTATTAATTAACTATCTTATTGACTTACCAATTTAATACAGTCAGCTAAATCTGCTTCTGGTTGGTCTACTGCTTTTGGTATCCCATCACCTATTGTACTAACAACTAAATGTACAAGAGTTTCCTGTAATCTAGAGTAACAGTCATCTTTTAAAGGTAACCAAACATTAACACTTAAGCTAGTTTCTAAAGATTCTACGTAATGCCACCAGCCTTTTGGTATAAATAATATGTCTTTTGGTTCTAGTATTACCATTTTAACACTTCCGGGCATGTTTTTAATTGCTTCTATTGCTTTTTCATTAGGTGTAAAAAAGTTATATGTACTATAAATTGTTGACTCTTCGTAAGGAATACGAGTAGATTGCATAAAATCACTACATTCTGGTGAAAATAATAGCCACAGTTTTCTAAAAGTAAAATAATTTATTTCTTATAATATGATAAAGAATTGATTTTCAACTTATTCAAGCATGATTTTTAAAAAAATTATAAACCTTCCATGAGTTTGACCAACCAAATTACATCCATAAGTGTCCTGATGACAATTTGTATGTGCTCCTTTGCTACCAATCCACATTGTTGAATCTGAACCATCTAGTTCTAGATCAAATAACCGCCAATCAACAGATGATAAAATATCAGGTTTTTTTCTAAACCAGTCATTCATGTATTTGTAATCAAAATAAAACCAATTTGATAAATCTGTACTTTGAGAAATGTCACTTAAAAATTCTTTCATAGTTTTAGAGTCTATTGGTGCATCAACTTCCCATTGTGGCTCCTTTAAAAAATATTTAAAAATTATTAAAACAATGTTAATTGATTTTCATAGAAAACATATGTAATTGATTTTTGTATTTACAATTGTTCTAGCATTTTTTCCAGTCCTAAAAGGTAATTTTAGATCTCCAAATTTATCTGCAAGTTCATTTAAACTCCAATCAAGGAGTTTCCAACAATTTGATCCTTCTGAAGTACAAAGTACATTTTTAAATAGAACTGGTTCACTATGATTAGATAATACTTTTTGCAAATTTTCATTACATGAAGTTTCACCAGCAGACATGATTTAATCTAGAAAAATAATACAATTAATTTTTAAGAAGGTTATAACAAATAGAAAAACTTACCTAGAACAGTTCTTTAGGACTGATATTATATTAACAATAAATATACTCTTTACACAATGATAACTAAATGACTTTATAAAGCTCTGTTTTAAAACAAATGCATAAACTTAAAATCTGCACTGTAAACTAATTTTGCTTTAAATTCAAAAAGCAATTGAAAGTACTTATGAATATTTCATTATCTGTTTTATAAGCATACAGAATTTGCATCGTTTAAATGAAATTTATATTGTAAATAAAAACAGCTGACTAAAGATAGAGTCGACATCTGTAATCAATAAAAAGAAACATATTAAATTACCATTTCCTCGCTGATCGCTCTCGCTCGATAATCGTGAATGACAATATTCGCATTCGGTTTAATTTTTAAGTCTTTTATAATATCTGCAATGATAATTATATAATTTTTGAAGTTTAAAAAATTTTATTACGCTTTTCTCTCATCAATTTAAAATTATGGTTAATGCAAATTTCTTTAACACATCTTTAACATGGTGGAATGCTGCTTTCTAGCAGACGACGTACACGTGATAGTTTATAAAAACTTAATTTTTCAATTTTAAAATGAAGTAAGATCAAGTTTTTCTACTATTATGAATAATAAATGGTTTTTTAAAAAGTATATTTTTGTACAGTAAATTTTTGGTTTTCTGAAGCTTACAAATTTATTATTAGATTAATATTTTCATTAACCTATTGTTAGGTTAATATTTTTCTACAATTGATACGTATTATACAATTTATAAAATGTTAACAAGAAGACTGCTTAATTTAAGAAAAAGCTTTCAAGGCTTAATCCTTCCTCAACAACCAAATGTTATTTATCACTTTTGTCGATTCTCCAGTATGACAGGTACAGTATATGTAAAAAATAATATTCTTTGATACTAAATAAAAATTAAATAATTTTGTTTAACTACTTACAGATGAACTAAAAGACTTACCAAAAGACAGTTTTAAAGGTCATTTAGATAATAATGAATCGAACTTTAAAATTCCTTCTCAAGTGCAGTACCTTTTAGACAGTAAAATACAAACCATCAATTCTAAAGATATTGTTACTGCAGTTCTTAGTTTATCAAAAACGCAAAATGATCATAAATTATCCAAAAATATTCAAGATAAACATTTTTTCAAATACCTATGCAAGGTAATAAACCTACATCTAAAAGAGTTGCAGATTGATGAAGCTGTAACAATTTTAAACGAATTAGTTAAAGTAAATGTTCCAAGTTCATCAAAAACTATTTCAAACATTTTAAGACATATTGACAGTTTATTAATGAATTCACCGTTAAAATATTTTGTTAAGGTATCTGAAATAATTTACAAAATGAAACCTTCATCTTATACCAAAGCTATGTCACGTAGTATGGACCACAAATTTTTTGTTAAATTATCAACAGATATAGATGCCAATGATATGGAATTATTAGTAAATGCTATAATTTATATAAATCACAATTTAACTAATAATAGAATTTTAAAAATTGTATTAATGACATTGCAAAGTAATAATTTTGAAAAAATGACTATCCCTCTTGCTATTCAATTATTAAAATCTTCAATGACCAGAGATACACTTCCACCAGAATTGAGAGAGATTCTTAAAAAAACTGAAAACTTTTTAGCTATCCACATTGATCAAATGAATTCTCCTCAGTTGCAAACGTTAATATATGGATATCTTAGATTAAATGGAAGGTATGTACCTGAATTCATGTATAAGTTATTATTACAATTTCATAATTATTTAGAAAGTGAACCTTTATTTTTTGCAGCAAGAGAAATACCTTTTATAACAAAATTTTATTTGACAGTATCAGTCAAAAAATAATATCACGTGATACAGAATTTTCTGTTGCACTAGAAAACTTACAAATGTTTAATACCTACAGACATTTAGACAAAAAACTAGTGAATTATGTAGCTGCGAAATATTATGAAGAAAAAAAAATAAAAGTCAAAGATATTCCATATGAATTTGAAAAATTATTCTCTATAATAACTGCATTCGCTTCTCTCAAATTTAAACCAATTTTTTGGGAAGAAATATTTGAAACTTTGAATACGGAAAAAATATTTAGATTTCATTGTGAAACACTTCTAATATATGCCTTCCATTTATCATGTTTAGAATGTTATGATTCACAAATTCTAGAAAAAATTTTTAATTATAATTTTCCGAAATCTTTTCACTGGACATTAATGAAATTGTGGCAGAAATTAAAAACAATGCCAAATTATAATGGTCCACAACTTTCCGATACAGTCATAGAATTATTTAAAGAATTACCTCGTAAAAATAATTTTCCATTGCTTGATACTCTTGAGAAAGGTTTAGGAGGATCTGCATTTGTAAAGACAAATCTCAGAAGTAAATTGTTTCATCAAATTGGTAAGAAATTATTATATAAAATAAAAAATTATGAACCATCAAATAAATATTTATTTTATAAATATATTATAAATATATTTTATTAAATCCTCAGATCACGTTGTGGTATTTCGAAATAATGAATACCCTGTAGCAATTAACAATGAAAGTACTGATGGCACTGAGACAGAGTTTATAGAAGACTTACAAACTCCGCCAAACAGTCAAATGTAAATCTATTTATTAAATAGTATTTTTACTTATTATTACATATTTATCATCAACATTTTTTTTCAGAATTTCTATTATTCAAATGAATCGTTACTTTTATTCTCGGAATAATAAGGAATTAATAGGCACATATGCTTCTTATATAGAAACTTTAGAGGCCTTGTCGTTTCCGGTAGTTACAATCAATGATGAGGACTGGTCTTCATTAGAAGAAACTAATAAAATACCTTTTTTAATGCAAAAAATAAAATCTAAATTAGGCTCTCATCAAACATTAACACGTTAGTGTAAAAAAGAAAAACTGTACAATAAAGGTTTGTAAGAAATTTGTATATAATGTAGAATGACGTGTTATATAAAGTTCAATGAACAAAAAATATTAAAATAAAAGTTTGAAATATATTTGTTTTTATATTTTATAATTAAAATATGTGATTACCGAAAAATAAAGAGCATTAGTAAAATAATTTTTGAAAATGTATTTATCTTAAAAAAGTGCTCACGAAAATCAAATTTAAAAATAGCAAAAATAATTATTTAAAAATGTTGTTATAAAATGTAGTTAAATACTGTGGAACCATAAGTATGCCCTTTGTATGCCATAAGTCATTTTATTCAGTTTGATGGAAAATCGAACCAACGAGTATACTGTCTCGGCAATTCGTAATACTACCCTTTTCAAATCAATAATTTCACTTGAAATCGTATACTTACTGATAATTTTAACTTTTGACGCTTTTACGACATATAGATATAGATATTAAAATAATTTTTCCAAATTATTGTTGACTTAAAACGATATACTTTGCCGAAAAATATGCTTGAGTAATACAACTGCTTTTGCACACTCATTGATTTTCTCTAAACGCAAAACAACTTGCAGTCATCAACTTTGTACTACATTATAAATAGTTTATCAACTTGTTTAAAATGCGCAAAAGTGTCAGTGATTAAAATTTTTTAATATTTTTAAAATAACGAATATATATTTTTTATGGCAAATAAATGAAAATAAAACGCACTCTCCGACACAACGTACAACGTGCCTGAATCTATCAATATATAAAGTATTGTTAAAAAATCATACTTAATAAAAAGAATATTCATTGACTATACGATTATAAGTTTTATTTTTCTTTGTCATTTTTTAATACCTTAATCTTATTCAATAAAAAAACGAATAATAGAAAATGCATTCTATTCATACAAAATGATGTATTCGAATCAGCATTGCAAAAACATTTAATTTATCTTCAAATTACGTAACTTATAAATTTATTCTGAAATTACAATACATATTTATCAAAAAGCTTATATAATGATCTAATGTCATTTATGGTGAATTTTGCACATATCCTTGAGTTCGTAGGTATAATAAAATATTAATACTTAATAAGAAAAAAATGCAACATCATAATAAAAGTATATACTTAAATAATTATTAATTCAATTGTATAAATGAGTGAGAAGAATTATTACAAATAAAATAAATAATTAATATAATCGTGATGAGAACGTGTGACTGAGTGACTGAGCCATAGTACTTTTCAAACGGATTTTTAAAAAATAATACTTATTGTTTATGAAATATTAAATAAACATAAATAATTAAATTAAATTTAAAACATTTCAGCTAATGCAGTCTTATATGTTTTTATTCCAAGCTTAGTTAAGCCTTTATCCATAAGCTCCACATTTTCTCGAATAAGTGGTTTGAGTGGAGCTCGCGGTGGACCCATAAAAAAATTGGTGGTTAAACTCATGGCAACTTTCATGGTTTCCACCCAAGCGCCTAAAAGAATGCAAGGGTTAAGATTTCATTAAAAATTAGATGCTGTAAAATAAATGCATTTATTTATTATTATTATTATTTATTATACTATTAATTTCAAATTTGAATATTTTATTTAATTTTTACCATAACGTGTTATTTCATTAACGACGGTGCTAATGAACTCTTGACTTTTTCGAGCACTGATTAGATCGTTATTGCCCTTTCCATATTCTACTAATTCAATGGCTGGTTCTGGTATGAAATTAAGGATGGTCATTATATATGATTCTATGCCAGTAGCACATCCTCCTAACATTAACTAGAAAATAAAAATTACGTATATTACTTAATATGCAACAAAAATCCATACTGCAAAAATCTTTTATTTTACCAAATCTCCAGCGAGAAAAATTGCTAAATTACTATTAGCTTGTTTGGCCTGTAAACCCCGTTCAAGGTCTGTTTTAGCTCCACAAAAAGTAGGTACTTTTTCGGTAATTAACTTGAAAACTTGACCCAAGTGAACTACGTTTAAACCGAAATATTATTGAAAGCATTTGATTTTTTAATGAATTAGTTTATACCAAATCTGTTTACTTACTATTTACCATAGTAGCTTTAGGAAAGTCGTAATATAATAATGGTGTTTTGGGAGCAGACTCTCCAACCAGTTGTAAATATTCGACAAGTTCATTCGCTGTAGTTGGTTTAAAATATAATTCAGGCAAACATAAAATAGAATCCGCACCTATACTTTCTGCATGCGCTGCCTAAAAAAGAATTCGTTTTTAAATTTTTAAAGCGTTTAAACTTTTTTTCTACTGTCTTGTAAAACTTGATGCTTTTTAACCGCAACACCAGGAAAAATAAAAGTTTACTTACGAGTTCTTTAACATCTCTTAAAGATGCTCCTCCAACTTGTATCATTAGGTGCTGTTTAGTTTGTGCAACTGCAGCAGCCCAGGCTTCAGCAACTTGTTTTCTTTCTTGAATAGTTAACGACGTTCCTTCTCCCGTAGTTCCATTTACTATAGAAGATGCATTTAAAAAACACGTGATTCATCACCTGCTATAAATTCATTCATTTCTCAAGCTTAACTAATAGCTTCTTACAAGCTTCAATTAATTTAAGTGTACGTAATAATTAATTTGATTGCATAATCTTGAATGCCTTATTACGTACTAAAGAACTAATCATTCATTAAAACAATAGAACAAGAGAAGAATTTCACTTACGAAAGGTTTACAAATATATTTTGTCATGAGAATAATTAACATTTTGACTTAGCGTAATGGTTAAAACTAAACTTACCTAAAATTCCAGTGATGTTTTTTGATTGAAGAAATTCAGCATATTTTGGAATTATCGATAAATTTAAACTTCGACACCTAAACAATATGTAAAGAATTAAAAAATATTTCAAAGTGCTGTATAATAGTATTTTTACACTAATAAGGTTTCGTACTCATCATTATTGAACGGAGAGAACACAGGTGCAAGGAGGCCTTTATAAGTAAAATTAATTTTCTGCGAACGTTAAAACGTAAAACATAAAAATTATCCTTATTTGTCACTGCGGAAACAAAAACGTTTTTAAAGATTTCTTACCGTCATAGTTGAAAGTACCGCTCGTCAGCCAGTGTCCCAGACAACTGAATTGCGTTCCCGACAAAGAGACGCGAGTTCGTCGCTCCGACACCATCGGCCGCAGTGCAACTCGATACGCTTTACTCCTGCAGCCGCTCGCGGCTTTACACTGACTCACCGACGAAGCGGTGAATACGAAGGTTCGCAAGACCTTTTGGTTTCGCAATGGCAGCTTGAAAAAAATAAGTAATAAGTAGCAAAGTACCTCGATGGTTCTAAATTTGATCGCTTTTCAAAGTCTAAAATTACAAAAGGAAACTTAGCGAGTGTCTTGTGATAAAACTTTTCTACTGAACAGCCTTGCATTGAAGCTTGTAATGGAAATTAATTCTAGTTTTTTATAATTCAAATGTTACCGCGGTTTTGCGCCTTGAAATCTTGCATATTATTTGAGATAACTGTCAATATATTAACCAATGCTCCGTTGATTTCACCGCAGAAACCATCTGCAGAAACTATATACCTTGAATATTAACTTGCGTACGGTTGTATAAGATGAGAATTCTTGCGTATTTTTCTGTATTGACTCTTCGGCGAAAGATTATTTATGTATTGTCGTTTTTCTAAACCCCATAAATTAAAAACAAAATTATGTCAGCTATTTTTACTTAATTGTTTCCATTTATGACGTTCTTGAAATGTTAACTTTTTTTTTAGGATTATTATAACTTGTTTAAATTATCATAATTTATTGTATAAAGTTATATAATATTATAATAATTGTATTATATAAGCTCGCCCTGTAACAGAGATTATTCGCTTGACTTGGGGGAGTCAGGAGGGAGGGTGAATAGGAAGTTGGACTCGAGAACCCTTGCCGCAAAAGAAAGGGTTCGTAGGTTTTACTGGCTCCTTAGGCTGACTTTAGTTGAAAAAGGTGGCGAATTGGTTTGAACGCCAAAGGAGGATTCCCATGAATTAATGGCAAGCGGCCCGCAGACCATTGAAAGCCTTGTATAAAACTCGCAATTTATTAGCGTGTATTATGGGCTTAAACATGTTTTTAAAATTTCTCGTCGACTCGAGAACAACAACAAATTTCCTTTCATATCTCGGACAATCTTCATTTTTGGAGTGCGCGCTATTTACTTGGATAACAACTTTATTGCTAAAGCCGCTCTCCAAATGAGGTCATCCGAGATTTTTAATTGCTGCTTATAAAACAATTAAGCGAAAATTCGGCGCGTGTACGAAAACAAGGCTTAAAATTGTGCGAGATAAATGTAATTTTATGACCTGAGTACGTCACGAATCCTTTGCAATTATTTTGACTCAGTTTTTAAAATTTTTTTTATAAAATTGTAAATTATGCAATAATCCTTTTCTCACAGTTTGAAAAGACCTTAAGTTTGCAATAATATTTAATTCTTTCGATATTTCATTACTGACTGCAATCACTTGAAAGTAATTGCGTAATAGTTCTAAGAAAATTCTATCATGTTAAAAACTCTTCATGGTTAACCATGACCCATACCCGAGTATTAAGGTCTTTTGAAACTTTTTCTGAATTCTACTGAAAATACTCATTAGAGCTTTAAGTATGACAATTACCTGCATGCAGACATACAAGTTGCAAGGATGCAAAATTTGAGAAAAACCTGGAGTTTTATATAAATTATATTTGACGTATAAATGCCCAGGATAGAATAAGTTTGCGGCAGCATTATTGCAACATACAACTAAGAGAACGAAAATAAAAAAACCACAATGATTGAACAAAATAGAGTTCAACAAATTTTCAAAATTTGTAATTCTAATTTGATTCTCTTTTATTTACAAAGTAAGCTTTTAGAAGTAAACAGTTATTAAATTAAATTGCATATTTGTGGGTTTTTAGTAATAATAATTAGTATGAATTAATAATAATTTAATTAATATTCTATTTATAGTCATATCCCGTGGCAAAACTGAATCTCAAAATTGTTTAATTGAATTTTACTTTGATATTTGTAAATTGTATATATTTGATAATTGTACTTTTGATATTTTATTTTTTTAAATAAATTTTTAAAACCTTGCAGTGTAAAACAAATTATTTCGTTTAAATCTGTGTTCAAATACAAAGGTGATGAACTGATTAAATATTTAATTAAATTTCAGATAAGTATGTTATTATTTAGCATTACTACTATAAATAAAGCTTTTTATTTTATTTCATGAAAGTTCAATTTTTTGCATATTGGAATTACAGGGAAAATGTTCGCATAACATCGTACGTCGGCAAGTTAGATAACAGAGAATCTTGATTATACCATAAAACGATAAATCGATAAATTTTTATTAAATAAATTTGGTACTCAAGAATTGATAAAATAGATATTTAAATCTTAATATATTTAAATACAATTGCAAAGACCTTTTTTTCCTTATAAGAATAACTTAACAATATTTAACATTGAAATATTACTCGTAGAAAATATTTCATTTTTTTTACATATACATTTTCATTATTTCAGTCGTATTTGTTTTCAGTCCAATTTGGTTCAAGTTTTTTTCCATATCTTGCACTTGCTTTTTAGTAAGAAGCTTGTTCGGAGTTCTTGGAGGACCCACGAAGAGATTTGTCGTCATGCTCATAGCAATCTTCATCGTTTCGACCCACGCACCTGAACGTAAAATCAGTTATATAAATCATCCAAGAGCTGGCTTATTATAAAAGTAAATTTTTTAGTCATTTTACCATAACTAGCTACTTCATTCACAACGGAGGAAATAAATTTTTGACTTTTTTGGGCACTTTTTAAATCTCGACGGCCTTTTCCAAATTCTAGTATGTCCAAGGCAGGTTCCGGTATAAAGTTTAAGCTTGTTATAATGAACGAGTCCATTCCAATTGTAGACCCAGCAGCTACCAGCTGTGTAAAAAATATTTTGTTTTTACATACTTAATAATTATTTAGTTTTCAGATTATATAAATTTTATTAACAACGCACTTTATCGCTACCAAGGAAAATTGCAAAACGATCATTTGCAACAAGAGCGTCGTAGCCTTCTTCTAAATTACCGCTGGTAAATTTGATTCCGGCAAAAGAGGGTACTTGATTGCCAATTTTTTTCAAAAACCTGCCCATGTGAACTAAAAAAATATTTAATAAGAAATTCTATATATTTTTCAAAAGATGACTGTATACTCACTATCAACCGCGGAAAATGATGGAATGTGGTAATATAAAAGAGGTGTTCGTGGAGCAGCCTGGGCTACCTCTTTTAAGTATTCTATGAGTTGATCTTCCGTTTTAGGTTTAAAGTACAGCTCTGGCAAGCATAATAAAGAATCTACTCCCAGTTTTTCAGCATGAGCTGCCTGCAATTAATTGAACTTTGTAAACTAATGCAAACGGTTGTCAAAAAAATATCTAAATATTATTTTAACAAATTTAGATTGCAAAAAATAAAATTTGAGGAATGTAAGTTAAGGGAAATTTTTTAATGTTATTCTTACAAGCTCTTTGACATCGTTTAAAGCTGCGCCGCCAACTTGGATCATCAAATGTTGTTTTGTATTTTTGACAGACGCTGCCCAAACTTCGGCCGTTATTTTTCTTTCTCCCAAAGATAATGATGGTCCCTCTCCCGTAGTTCCATTTACTAAATATTTGTGAATTATAAAAATGCATTTAATTTAAAAATTTTTTTTCTTAATAATACTATATATAGATTTGAGGACTATTTAATTAAAATAATTTCAAAATAAATCTAGGCATTATGTATAAGCAAATAGCTTATTTACACTTTATTTGAGGTGAACATACCAAGAATACCAGGAACATTTTTGGAAGCAAGAAATTTAGCATATTCAGGTATAATAGACAAATTTAAGCTTCGTTTTCTGAAAATTCAATTTGTATGATTAATTAAGATTAATAATTTAACTATTTTACTTAAATGACTAATAAGATACCTACTCATCGTGGTGAAATGGAGTAAATACAGGTACTATAACACCTCTGTAGGTAAAATTGACGTTCTGCAATAAACAATCAGATATAGATATATTTCAATTTTGCTATATGCAAATTAAAATCCTATATTGATATAATCCTATATTAAATATAATTCCTATATTGATAATCCTATATATTTTTCTCAACTCGGGCATGAAATGGCCCTTATTTCGCGCTAGAAAGTAGCGTAGAAAATCAAGCATTTCAAACGTTTGACAAAATTGTTTATCCGAGCGGGGAAAAGTCATTTTTCCCCGCCTCTGGCGAGGTTTACCGTACAAAAGTCACTTTTTTTGATTTTTAAAATTTTTCAAAAAAAAATTTTTTTTTTTTAATTTTTTTCCTCTGTTTTAAAATATTTTTTACTATTTCTGTGCACGATTTGAAATGCACGATTATCTACCCAACTTTCTAACACCAAATGTGGGCCTTGAATGCCCTCATTGACAAAAACACGGTGTATAACACGGGGAGAAAAACTATTTCAAAATTGGGTGAGGTATTTTCAGCACTCGTCTCTGTCAAGGGCGCCTTCGATTCCAACTTGTAATGAATACCTCACCCTCGCTAGAAATAGCTCATTTTCTCCCCTTGTTGCACAATGTACTATTTCTCACTTCAGGTATGAAATGGGGCCTTTTTCACCTGCAAAATTAGTAGAGAAAATTTTGTATTTCGAAAGTATTTAATAAAAGTCGTTAGAAATAAACATTTCTACCCTAAAAAAAGTGAAAAATAAAAAACAGGTAAGAAATAGCCTTATTATTGCCTTAGGGCAGAAGTGGCTTCATTATTTTCTTGGGAAAAAATGATTATTTTTACCTCCCTGTAGGGAGGTGCAGTTAAATTCGAATATTGTTTGTTATTTAATATACTTTCAAACAAATAAATGAAATTGAGATTTAATTATATATTTAATAGTTTATATTTTTCTAACTATTATTATAATATATAATAGAATCTCAATTTTATGTTTATTTGAAAGTACATTAAATAAGAAAAATTTGGTTTTTTGTTTAATAATGTACTATCAAATTGATATAGTGCACACAAAACATAAATACCACACAAACTACTCACATACACACAAAAGATTATGTTACTAACAAGAAGAATGTACGAGATTTGGGTAATGGACTTTCCTGTAACTTTGGGATACGTTTTCTAATGTTAAAATGTGAAGGAAGCCGCATCTGTTCGCCTATTTTAAAAAAATTATGTGCTCTTTTAGCGATAATATAAGAAAAATAGATTTTTGTTTAATCACTAAAATTTAATTTGATCACTTTTCAACATAACTTTTGAAAAATCAAATGCTAGACCGAACGGACGAGGCTGCTTCCTTCACATTTTAACATTAGAAAACATACCCCAAAGTTACAGGAAAATCCATTACCCAAATGTTGTACAGTCTCTTTGTAAGTGTAAACTTTAAGTTTAAATAAAGCATTTATTATTAAGGAGGTTCTTACACGGAATTTTGTTAACTAAGATATAGCATTTATACTTATTTAAGACATGCTGAATCTCGTGTTGTCTTTATTTTACCCG